>OV884043.1:19775000-20512500 GCA_930367265.1 Catocala fraxini
ACACTTGAATTAGAATGAATATGAATGCACTAAATGGCGTGGTTTGATAAATATCACAACGTGTACTCATTTTAGCAAATAGGTACATGAAATTTCTAAGAAATTATAATCTTATCCAAAAAGGCACTCGAACGCAGAGACAGAATAATGTTTGCGTACGAACAGAATAGTGAGTCATGGAAAGTATCTATAAAATAAACTACGCACTATAAATTTATAAATTTATAAAAAAATTGAGTTATGAAGAAATCTACTTCTTTTTATTTTTATATTAGCGCACCGCCATATATTACGATATAAGTAAACTACTTAACAGTTTTTGTATCAATTTTCGTTAGATGGCGTCAACTACCGGTTTAACAATTGTAGTTTTGAAATGAGTATGCATTTTTGCAGCTGTACGTCTGTCTTTTCTTTGATGGTTGTGTCAAATAGATCATTTTCACTCGATTTGCCACTCAATAAAATCGCTAACCAAAACTGTTTAACTGTAGCCTACTTAACGGAAACTAAGGATTACCCTATTACTAGTAGATACATTCCTTATAGTATGTATGTATCTTATGTGGGGGCCAGTCAGTACAGACCGGCGACACTTCGACCCAGTGGCATCTTTTGTGTCGACACTCTCCCAATAACGACTGCTATAGATTCCTTATAGTAACTCCACTACTATAAGGCATATATCCAAGCGGAGAGTTAATTTGGCCTCAGATGCTCTCAATCACTAAACAAAACGCAACAGTGCGTACTTTGATACTTTACATTAGTATTTTGTATTTCGCCAGACGAGCCGATAAATATATCTATGTGCAATTGTGTGGGCTGGCATAGTAGAGCCCCATAATTTGAATGAAGTGTTGGATGGAATAGTTTGTAAATTGGGATACTTAATATTATTATTACATGTGTAATTTTTATTGATATATTTGATAACTAACGTTCCAATTGCTTGTAGTAAATAGAGGGCATTGTCTGGATGTCCACGTTTGGTGAGCGGCACGTGTCGACAGCCATCAGGTAAGGAGCGTTTGAGGATGACCTGCATCAGTCCATGTGGCGCCACCTCCACCAATACAGCGTTAGGCGGTATCAGCTGCGAAGTTTCTTCAAATAATACTGGGCTCTGTAAATTAATATGATATGAATTCGTAAAATCGTAGCCAAATACCGCCTTGGTGGCGTATATGGTGGTAGGTAATAAATACTGCTGTGCATGAGGTGTTGGTTTTACATTCCAGGTCAGGCAAGTGAAAATGGTTTTCCTATCAAAATATTCGCGGTATCAGTGCATATTCTGCAGCTGTGCCCGGTACGGTAACAGGCTCTCCCTCTAATACGTGTTATCTAATATAATAGTTGGCATAATGTGGGTGAACTTCACCTCTGGCTACCCCTTCGGTATTAGTGGCGTAAGGCTTTGTATTCTCCATCCTCCTTGATTCTCTTTCTCGCTGTCAGATTGCAATTATATTACTATAAAATAAATAATAGTTACTTTCATAAAAAGAGGGTCAAATTACTAATTGTAAATAATTTCTTACCAAAAGATTATTTGTGTGATACTCTGCAGAATTCATTTTTGCTGTTGGCTCATGCCACATCTCTTGTGGGACAGATGTTGATAGCCAACGTTCGCTACGAGGCTTTTGGTGCTTGATAACTTCCCTTAAATACTGCAGAAGTCTGGGAGCTTTAAAATCATTATTGATTAAAAAATATTACATTGTTTACAAATCTCTCAGTATTCCAGTTAATATACAAACCTGCTTCTGCAATATATTGCGAGTGATACGCGATGTTGGAACATGCCACTTCTTTGGCAAATACTCCTTTATTCCTTAATTTGGTAACAAATTCATTGACGTTATCGGTGGGCCCAGAGATTGTGCACGATTCAGGCCCGTTATGACAAGCCACGGCGATTTCCGGTGGAAGCAAATTTAATATCTATAAATAAACATTAGATAACCTTTTTAGGAAAAAGTAATTAGCTGATGAAATATTAGTTGATCGGGTTTCTTTTGAATCATTACAAGTGTTCTTAAGCAAAAATAACCGAAAAAATTTCGATAACGTCATCATAATATGATAATGAGAGATTTTATATACATAGGTACTCAAAAAAATCCAACCAAGCATTATTGCTTGCTTGGGTTTTTTAGAGTACTTATAAGGTGCACGCATTAGCACCGTAATTACTAGTTACTACAAACAAGGTCATTCATTCGTCGTGCACATTTAATAGATGTAGTAAAATGGCTGATCGACGTTTTATTAGAAATTTATTTTTATGCAAAACTTGTACACACGTCCGCACGCTTAGACACTCGACGACGTTTTCCGTGAAAGTATCCGTGTCTGCAGAGAGAATAAGTATTGCCATTCAATGTGGCAAAGTCGGTCCTTTGGCCACTCAACCAATTGACTGTGATGCGGGGGAATAATAAATAATTTTAATATTTAATTGTATTACCTATATTTTGTAATATTATATTACTAGTTAAATAATTAAAATGTACAAAATATACAAATTGTGTAAATGCTCTCAATATTCTTTTAAAATAAATACCTAATAAGTTATTACTTACTATACTATATCTAAATAAAATATATACAAATATATTTATTTGTATATATTTTATTTAGATTATATAATATGTTTATTGGTATGTACAATGCACCTAATACTTTTTACCTCTGCATCAGTCCACCGATGTAGTATTTTTTGCATAAAGTTTTAAATAAATAAATAACTATTGAACCTCCTTTAAAATTAAATTAATGTTTACTGGAGGTACTTCAACAAACTTTGTGCTGCAAATATTATAACATACCGACCTGACCTAATTATTATAGCTGTGCTAATAAATTTATCGTAGTATAAACCTGTTTATATCCTAATCCCACTGCAGCCATAGAACCACGAATGAATGGAGTCTCCAACGACACCAGACCACGACTATATGCCGCTAGTATCATCTCCTCTGCAGTGAAACAACCGTCTGCATATGCACAGCCCAGCTCACCCAAACTGTGACCTAAAATATGTACATAATAATACAACTATGCCAGTTTTGATGTTACACTATTTATCATTATTTTGAATACCTATTAATAGACTTAACAAGAATGGAACTTTACAGTTTAGTTTTTTTTATCTTTTTTTTCAACATTCACGCACAGGGTACCTATGTCAGATCCACCATAACCTGAACATAATACTAACCACATATTAAACTATTTTATATGACCATACATCCGATATGATACAGTTCTGTTTCATACAAGAAAGAAGTCAAACTATGATGCAGAACTTGCACCATCATTTGTACCACCAATATATGTATTAAAAACAACTTTGTATTAAAAAAGAAGCCAAAAATTTAAAAAAATCTAAGTCGAGCGACGAAAACTGGAACCACTTTTATAAGAATTAGCTTGTTTACGGTAATTTTTACAATTTAAAAACTAGATCTATCAATCCAAACATCTCTTGAATACCGACAATGATCTTAAATATATAGTCTCACTGTTGGCTCGCGACTATTTGATAGTAATATACAAAATATATAATTTAGTATCTTAAAAATTATCATATATTATATCATATATATTCGTAATTGATAATTTTTAGGATACTAAATTATACATTTTATTATCACACATATCATATCATGGCATATCCTCGTCGATACAAATGAGTAAATCTTAAAAATAATATCAGCTTAGTAAAAGCTATACGATTTGAAGCCATCAGCTATATAGCTTATGGCTTCATATCTTTTTTCTACGAAATGTGTATTTTATAATTAAAATAAATACTGAACTAATTAAATTGTATGTACCTACCTATGTATATATTATATAATATTAACCTATTAAGTCGCTGCGGCACATCGGTCACGGGCATTTTGTCTGATATTCTACGAATTTAAAAAATAAAGAGGATGCACGCCAGAAAACCTATGTATATTACTTGATATTGTAACTATCACACATCACTTACCTATAATGCCATCAGGCGTTAGCCCCAATTCCTTAAGAACGTCTGTAAGTCCAATCTGCACTGCAGCAATGCCAACAAAAGAGTAAAGAATATTATTGAATACAGATTTATCAGGCGATGTGATTATATGAACTAAATCAAGTCCCTTGGCTGCTAAAACACGGTGACATCTGTAAAATATTTAAAATAAATAGTTATCGAAATATACAAGCAATAAAAAAAGCATATGAAATGAAAGGTATTTATAATAAAGGTCAGAATATATGCCATTCTAAGTATAATGGCGTACAAAAATAATATTTGACTGACTAAATTATGGAAGTTCATACTTCTGTAACTATTTTTTTATAATAATATCCCATACCGTTCTATAGCTCTAGCGAATGTCGGTATACGCATGAGTTGTGCGCCCATGCCGGCCCACTGCGAGCCCATCCCGCTGTACACGAACCATAATGGCCGCCTTGTGTCATCATAGTATTGAATCTTCTCAGACAGGATTACAGTTTTTTGTTCCTTGACATCTGTTGAGTATAATAAACGTTTCGAGAATGCACCACCATCTACCTTAGTGATAATCACAATTCAATCACCATTTCTACATAAATCTGCATTATAATATTCTAGATATATATTTATTTAAGTTACATGTAAACTTGGCGATTAAAAAGAGTGGCCATGAGTTTCTTGCCCGTTCTTCTCATGAGCCCTACACCCTTGCTTTGTTGAACGTGGCAGTACCTAAGTGTAAATTCACAGAAAAAAATTGTGTAACTTTGACACTTATGAATGTCAAAGTTACACAATTTTTTTAAATTCTAATTCTAAATTAATTAAATAAATTTATTTTGAATTTGAATTTAGTTTATTTTTCTACGTTAACAGTAGTTCGCTGACATTGGTTTCCAGCTGTTGTATAAACATGTAGCAAAATATTAAGCACTAGCTGTGCCCGCGGTTTCACCCACTTTTATGATTACTGCACCGCCCCCCATGGGTCGTAGCGTGATGTTATATAGCCTATAACCTTCCTCGATAAATGAGCTATCCAAAACTAAAATATTTTTTCATGCGGACCAGTAGTAACTGAGATAAGCGCGTTCAACCAAACAAACACTTCTCTTCAGCTTTATAATATTAGTATAGATTATATGAAAATTAGCGGCAATTAAAATAATATAGGTATAAGGTTACCTAAAATTACGTATCCTCGACTCATGTGACCGGCAATATTAGAAGAGTGTATATTATGCAGTAGTGCTATCTCCTCCGGATCTATTGAGTGAGTTTTAAGTGATCGTATTATTGTATGTACAGCTGAGTCTTGTCTTCCTGATAAATTTACCAATCGAGGAATATTTGTCGAATATTTTGTTAAGTCCTGAAACAAAATTATGCTATGTATAGTGTGCATAATATCAGAATATTAACGATTGCTTACGATCAGGCGGGGTATAGATATTTTGAAAGACAATAATAAAAATATAGTTGGGACTACGTATGTAGGTATGCATATACAGCATATTTTAAGATAATAGTGGCATGTTATCTCACCAGAGAAGAAAAGTCAACATCGTATTCCTATTTAAATCGAATAAAACCGTCAACACGCGTTGAAATAATAATAATAATAATAATAATAATAATAATATTCTACCACATACACACAACACCATCTAGCCCAAACTAAGCAGAGCTTGTACTATGGGAACTAGACAATGGATAAACATACATATATACTTTTTTTTTGTATATACATACATATTATACATAGAAACACCCAGACCAAGACAAACATCCATGTTCATGCACACAAATGTTTGACTTGTGCGGGAATCAAACCCGCGACCTCAGGCGTGGCAGTCGGTTACACTAACCACTACGCCATCGAGGCCGTCAATAATTATATAGACTGACCAAAGCTGGATCAATCATCTCCTAAGAAAAAGGTAACAGTGAACTCTACCACAGACGGCATCGTAACTAAAGTCTATCTACAGAGAAGATACCATGCTTGTGGTAAATGACCTGCTGAAAAATGTATAGTATTAAAATTTATTATTAGTGATATTGTTTACGAGGTAATCAGTAATAATATTGGTTAATCCAACTTACAAGATTTGACCTGTACAAACTAAAAAACATTGCATGATAAATAAAAGGTTGAGTTAATCAGAGGCAAATAAGAAAACGCAATCTGCAATGTTGCAACTACATATGATAGTCGTAACATTGGACTAACATAAAAAAATTCAAGGAAACCAGTTAGTCTTTTTCCAATAGAGGACAATTATAATAAAGAACAGGTGTTACTTTATTATGATTTTTCCTCTATTAGAAAAATGCCCTCGTATAATGAGCCTAAATGGCTAAATAATTGTAGCATACCTATGCTACAACTATTTAGCGCGATGAATTTTAGTTTTTAAGTGAAAATTACAGTAAAGTTAATTTTAAACCATAAGAAGATAGTGAAAGCGAGTCCTTTTGACGTAAAGAATTAGCTTTGCTCTTTAAGACGGCAATTCTAGTCTTCTTGATACCATGCCGATTAACTACCAAGTGGAGAAATATGAAGAGGCTTGAAAAAAGCTTTTATACATACATTCTTTAGTCATATTTTAAATAATCTCTAAAAATCTATCATATATTATTATAAAAAAATATAAAATATTCAATTTTGATCCAAATTTACTATGTAGTTATCTTGTTGCTCCATTGTAATATCCAGTAAGTCAAAGTCAAAGTCAAAAATCATTTATTCATTTAGGTCACAAAGTAACACTTTTGAAAGTAAAGCTCTATTGCTTGTATTAGGAGTGCATTATCCTGGTGCAATGCATCCCATCCAATGCAATTTCAAACAAATGAATACATGGTATATTTATTATTAATATGCTAATTAATAAAACAGTACCTTAGGTTTATAAACACCGTGAAGTAGTACGTGCGAGTTAATGCCGGTGAGGGACATGCCGTTGATTGCAGCGTACGTGCGACCAAATTTCTGTGATTCAGTGAGGATGCGCATGCGCCCCTCACCTAGTGCCGCCACGTCTTTCCGGGGAGTTGAGCAATGTAGATTAGCTGCCATCTTACCGGTATGGTAGCCTAGCAATACCTGCAGGCATGGAAGAGTAAGCAATTTAAAAAAAAACTTGTATGTGAGATTTAAGGTGTAGGTAAAGCGAATGAACACTTCTAAAGATTGCGGGAGGATAGGTAATTATCACCACCCTGGTAGTCTGGAAAGCCGTCCCTTAGGGATGAGCATAAACATGTCAAACGATAATTGTTTAATCGACTTAAAACGATAAATATTTTTAGAATCGATCCAATAATGTTAGAAATCTGATTGTAATAATGATGAAACGAGAAATGGGTTTAAGTACAGTTTTAAACTACGTTTCCTGTCTACCATAGCAACTATTTGTTATTTATTATTCTCACATATTAAAAAGACCATATATTATTTGAAAATTATACGGCCAATCAGTCGACATAAAGAATCTACACAAATAATCAGCTTAACATAATTATATTATATTCGAAATATCTACATGTTTCATTTCACTATTTAGTACTTTGTATATCAATAATTTTTGTCAAAGTTTCCACTTGCGTCCGAATATAATCAAAATATTATATTCAGAATTATAAATATGAATCAGCAACATTTTAATAGTTCGTTATCGAAATTCAGTCACTTAACATCATACTATTTAAGCTAATATTTAAAATAAATTATTGAACGCTGTTACAGTTGATATTTTGAATCGGCCATTTGTAAATTAGACTAACGATATGCGATTCGATCATGGCAATAAATACAAATTGAGATCTATTACGATATTATAAAAGACGATACACAAATATTTCAAAATATGTCAAATTGATAAAATTACATCTATATATTAATACATATGTGAAGCAAAAACTTGCGCGGACGGAGTAGTATGAAATTTGGCACAGTTAAAGTTTATATAGAGAAGGAGTGGCGAATTCTAATATTTATATAATATATGCATTAGAAATACATTAAATTAATAAAAAAATACTACACACTCAACCATGCATTTGACACACGCAGGCAAATTGCATTCGTAGTATTTCGGCATTGTTCGGCTGATGTAGAACCGTAACTATGGTTACATATACATATATCAAAATATAATTACATATATTAGCAATATCTTACAGGCAACTTTTGGGTGGATTGGAATGATATTTACTATTTATATTATAATATATTTACGTATTTATATGTAAATAAAGAAAATAATAAAAAAGAAAATAAAGTAGCAAACTTCGGAATATCGTCAATTAAAGAGTATAGTTAAGTAAATAATAATTTGTTTAAAAAGGATAAGTAAATTACCCTGTGTAGATCGAAATCTAAATGAAATGTGATTATAAGGGTAAAGTTCTAGGCAATAAAACCTTAATAACTATCAAACTTAAAATTTAAATCAATTATGGTCGAATTTCGACCACTAGGCGACCGCTAGTTTATATAAACAACCTTGCTACATTTTTATAAACAAAAGTATGCGAGCCCTTTTTTGTATTGGCATACTCATGAAATTAATGTCTCCTTGCGTAAATCTAAGTACCTACATATTAATTCCAGGGCTGTAGTTTTTGTAGTTGACAGTTATCACTAACACATTACGTTAATGAATAAATGCTGGTACCTTAATTATGCCACAGAGGCCTGAGGCAGATTGAGTAAACCCGATATTAGATGTAATACTGCCAACGAATAGTGGATCCGTTCGATTTTCTAGATATACTTCTTCAAATGTTTGTAGCTCAGTTTTATCAGCGTCGGGATTCGCTAAAATTATATTTATTATTATTTTTGTTGTATTACACAACGTAGACTCACATATCTTTATTCCTGAAACTTGCGGAGGTGTATTATGCTCATATTTTACTAGATATGTTTTTAAGGCCCCACATCACAAAGAATAAGCCTATTGTCGGTTGTCGGTAGGAGGCAAATGAAGAGACATATAAAGATAAGGGCAAACTTAAACAATAGGACCAATTATACTCAACATTTAGATATAGTTTTGTGTCACGCAGTCACAGAGGCACAGATCGACCTGATTTTAACAGTTCGATACTTTCTGAGTCAAACATGGCATAGGTATGTATATATATGTATAGTTTCCGTGGGACAGTTATAATATTGTTCTTTAAAAATCACAGGAGCGATGCTACCGCTAAAATGTTGTCATAATTATAAGGATAAAACGATAGTATGCAGTTAGCGCAACCTATATATCAATATTTTATAGATGCACATTACGTGAGAGTAAATATATGTTTTTATAACAAAAACATCCTCAAAAACTAGAAGTAGCACAACTGGTTAATATTATACCATATTTATAATAATTTACTAGTGTTAACCAAAGATTCTCAATTCTTTCAAATATACTATTATGCAGCTTACCTGAACCTAAACCCTCCACGTATTCAACAGCCTGCGTTGGAACCTGCGCCTCTTTGTAAAAGTTCTGAATAAAACGACTCATAGTTCCTGGCATGCGATTAAAACCATAACGCGGGCCAGTGTCACCTCGTATTATACCCGTGTACTCTGTTTTAATATGTACGATTTCTGCATATATCCTATAAAACAAATATTTAAATAGTGTCAGAGGATCAAATTTATACACTATATACAAAGTGGCGCAATACTTATCAGTTATCACATTAAATGATATTCTGCCTTAAGCTGGTTGATATAAGACGGTTAACATAAACAAAAAACCTATTTTCGCAGAAATTAAGAAATTATTTTTATGAACAAAATAAATAACATAAAATTAGACACAAATTGGAACACCATTGTAATAAGTACCTACACCAAATTGTCAAACAAATTGTCATTCGCGGATCATAATTTTGCCGCACGATGAGGACGTAGCGCCGGAATGTGTCACCGATGCGCGGACGTTTGAATCGTTATCTCTGCATTACACATGATGTTCTAAATTATGAAAACAAAAAAAATGTTCTGTGGCTAAACTACTGAATACATTTGGTTCATAATTTGTAAATCGTCAAAGAATACCATGTAGTATATGTGGTATCAATTAATGTGATAACAATTCAATTCTAATAAAAATATTATTTAGAGAAGAAGAAAAAATAAGTGGTTATTTAATAGTTGATTTAAATAATCTGACATTGCAGAAAATTTTGCCGGGTATCAAAAGCAAAAATTGCACATACCGTAAAGCATTTTTTGCTTTCTGGAGAAACACAACATTTATAGCATCTGAATTAACGCAGCCATCTGCATTGTCATCATAAGATTTAGTTTTACCATCTTTCGTTATTTCTATAACCCTGAAATAAAATAATGATGTGTAAACGCTCTAATATATTGCCAGTGTTAAACATATTTTTTAGTTTTTAATTTATGCTTAGGTTTGGTACAGATAGATAAATAAAGGATAGAATAAATTGCTAGCGTACCACGCCTGTCTTTGCACTGAAAGTTAGTTGTAAAGGTGATATAGTTATCGAAGCAACAGTCTTTATTTCTAACTAGGCAGAGAGTAAAGCTACCACCAGGATCGACAATCAACGCAGATTGTAGCATTCTCATGTTATCTTATATGTAACTATAGTTCTCGTTTACCATGTAGGCTAGACGAGATCTCTATCTAAATTAGATTCATTATTTTGAAGCAGGGATCTACATGGTTGGAAAAGCTCACAGCGCCTTGAAAGGTGCTTTCTGTAAATCATTGTTAGAGGCTGCGCTTTGCCAACATGTTGTGACAGTCTGGCCCGTCACACAATAAATATATATTTCACACGTCATTATTCCATTAAGAAAGGCACACATTTATTTATCGTAAGGGGCGTCATCGTTATGCAATTACCGAATCCATAAATTCTATGGGTCTGAAAACTATAACCTCTTCTGCAAACATTAAATGTTTCGGTTATGGAACAGCCGGATAAGTGCTCAATGCATTCTGTAAATTTTAGAAAACACTTGACTACGAGGTTCTTAGGAACAAACCATTTCTACATCTGGTTATCATAAAGTAGGTAACTGAGTGGACATCTTTGCACAAGTTGTAAAGCGGTGTAAAAAGGGTCATTAAGCAAAAAAACCATAAGAAAAGACCTTGCCAGGTTAACGTGTTAGAAATGAGCAAATTAGGTGACACTTAGTTTTAACTCTGGAAGAGGAAGGTCGTTCGAAGGGTGGTGTATAGTTTAGTGAAGGGAGCAAAAATCTAAAGGTGATAATAGGTAAGATAAAGGTAGTGTAGTTGTGCGGCGGTTCTACCTAATTCGGTGAGTGCTTATTATTCGCGGCGTTATAGATATATGTATATGTATTAATATCCGAGGCTGAGTAAAATATGGGTTTAATTCCCTGGCCATGGCAATCGAAGCCTATTGAAGTACGCGACCTTGCAATCTCTTTTCGGTTTGAGATTGTATGGAAGAGTGATCACAAACCAATACTAATGTATCGTCGTTCTAAAGTAGATATCTGTATTTCGTCCTCAAAAGTGTTAATTTACTCTCATAATTCAAATATTTACACTATGTAAATACCATCGGTGGGAGGGTGTCCAGTAAGGTAGGAGCCCTACAGGTTTTGCACGGGGATAGGGACGCTAAACCCGTCCACTAGGGGCGGCTGATTATTAGTAAAATACTAGTTATAGGAAAATATAAAATTTTTATCAGCCTGGGGTTTTCGGGATACCATTACAATGTGATGCAGAATTCTTGCAGAAGTAATTATGATTACCGCAGAGGAGAAGACTTCTGTTGACAGACAAGCACGTGGTGATCAGTGTCTGCCCCATGTGTGGCTAATACGGCCTATTAATAGAAATAATTGGGCACACATTGGCTTTAGTAGGTTAAACCTGTTACAAAACTTCGCCTTACCTTTTATACTGGATGGGTGTTTGAGGTAGCATACACAAACTGGTGCCTGTGGCAATAGCTGCGTCGCACTCTCCTCTCTTGATGGCTAGGTATGCCTGTTCAAGTGCCGACGTAGAGCTGCAGCAGGCCGAATCGATTGCCATTGAGGGTCCTTTTAAGTTTAGCCAGTATGATATGCGATTGGCAAACATTGTCCTGCTACAACTTTATATAAAATGGTCTATTAGTACAATATTTTTTTTATTAATTTATTTCTTACTATTAATATTGTATGACTCAGGGTACGTTGGAGTCAGACGTTTCTGTTACGTATACTAATGTTACGCACACTAACAACCGTCTCACGCCACTCGTCGTAGTGGCCGCTCGCTTTGAATTTGCGAACTGTTACCGCTACTTTCTAACTTTGGCGACACCTTCATTGCCCCGGTGTCAAAAGTAAATCCAAGTCTATTTTCAATATTTATTTAATACGTTATTGATCATAACCGACATATAATTATTTATTTCTTTCTATAATTATAAGATTTGAATTAAATAAAGATTTGTTGTTATTGTATCTACATTACTAAACAAGTTATGGTCAACTTTAATAGGTACGTAATTACGATACATTTAATTTTACTTATTCAAGTGACAGCGCTTTTTCACTTATACTTATCTATGTTTAAATTAAGATTATTATAGTCAATTATAAGGCGAGCTCTGGGCGACTGGATCTCTAAGCAATTTTTAAATATTGTGCCTAAAGTTACATGTCTTAATAACACCCCGAATAAAGTATTGTGGCAAGGGAGGAGTAGTATGCAAATTGATGGGTGTCGAAATCAATGTAATATTAAATTAAAAAGCATTCACTATCCTGATTCTTTCCGTGAGTGTGGGGATAAAATGTGTAACAATAGTAAACATAAGCGGTTTCTAAATTGTATGTACAACGACATTGTTACGATCCTCTCAGTAGCAGCCGTAGAAACCTGGCAGGGTAGACAGCCGCAGCGTTTAAAATGTTTGGCGGGCTGGAACAGGCACGTTCAAAGCGCACATAGGGAGGCACGGTCTAAGAAACAGTTGTGGTTGCTTAATAATAGACCTCGATCGGGTAGATTCTGGGCAGAAAGTCGAGAGAGTAAAAAAATCTTAGGGGTAGGCTAAAATGGTGCCAAAATTATTAGGACCAAGCAAAGATGGATATACTATCATATCATAAAGCATCAAAAAAAAATTCTCTGTTCTGGAAGGCCACAAATAAATCGAATGCCAGACCGCGTCGTCCTGTCAGTGTAGGGGATTGTGTTTGCCTGAAAATATAGCTAGTATGTTTAAGGAGCAATATGTAGTTGCATCCCCATTGGGCAGGGCTCAGGGGGTGATTGATGTTCAGACTAGTCATGACTATCAACCAATATCGTTTTCGGGCAAACAAGATAAGGAGATAATTTTTAAAATGTTCAGTGGTAAATCATCATGGTCATGATGGTCTCAGCATCGAGCACCTCAGACATGTAGGGGTGCACTTACCTAGAGTGTTAGCTTTATTTTATTCCCTCTGTATCAGTCACTCGTACCTCCCAGAGGATATGCTAAGGACAATAGTGGTCCCAGTAGTAAAAATAAAACTGGTGACGATAAATGAATAAAGCTACATAACGTAGAGTTTCGGTTTCAGCCTGGACTTTCCATAGAAAGTGCAATGTTTGAAGCAGACCGTCCAGTACTACAAGGATAGGAGCACTTCGGTGTAGGCTTACTTCCTTGACCTCTCAAGGGCATTTGACCTTGTGTCATATGATATCCTTTGGGGTAAGCTTAGGAAAGAGGGGTACCACCGGAGCTAGCGAACTTATTCCAGTAATGGTATGCAAATCATTATAACCAGATTCGCTGGATTAACGCACTCTCTGAAGAGTACAGATTGGAGTGTAGGGTGAGACAGGGTGGGTTATCTTCACCGAAGCTCTTTAATCTGTACATTAACGAGCTAATCGTGGAACTCAGCAAGCTATCAGTTGGATGTACAATCGACGGCATCGGTTGTCAATAATATAAGCTATGCAGATGACATGGTGCTGCGGGATCCGATGGCTGGCTCAATCAGAGAGATACTAAACATCTGTAATAAGTATGCGTCTGGCCATGGTTAAACATACAATGTTAAGAAAAGTGAATACATGGTCTTTGGGGTCCCCGAAAAGCACATAGGATATGACCTCATTATATGTATCTCTTAATGGAAGGTGTAGGTTAAAATTTGTATATAAATATATACACATTTTTTTTATAAGGTGTATATAAATACTTAGGGCACTATGTCACCGAGGATCTCAGGGACCATGTGGAAATTGAAAAAGATCGAAGGGCGCTTGCTACCCGAAGTAACATGTTGGCTCATAGATTTGCTCGTTGTAGTAATTAGGTTAAAACTATGCTTTTTAAATCATACTGCCAATCGTTCTACACGGGTGGTCTGTGGGTCAATTGTTTGCGTATAATAATAGTATCAGAGTGTTGTTGAGGCTGCCCCGTTGCTACAGTGCGTTTGGCATGTTCGCTGAGGCCCGAACTAATGACTTTTATGCCATAATAAGGAACAAGACTGTATCCTTGTTAAGCAGAATTAGAGATAGCAAAAACAACATTCTGCAAACATTGTCATGTAAATATTACGCATCAATATTAAGGCATTTTGTCGGAGTATTGGTGTGTCAACCAGATGTATATTACTAACGCTAGTCTTACTAACAAGTGGATGGCTGTTGTCTTTAATTAACCCACCTGACCCACCGACTTCGAGACATGGACCAAGCTGTCGGTGGTTAGGGGTCCAGAGAGAGGAACCTCCTCACTATGCGTGCCGTATCGAGGAGGACTGCCTTCTGCATCTGACCCCTAACCCAAGCACCTAACGCGAGCCTCTTAAGATGTTGGTCGAGGCTGTTGGCTATTAGACCGTTTACCGTAACGACTATCGGTACAATGATTGCCGAGTGCACATCCCACATATCGACGACCTCGTGTGCTAAGTCCAGGTATTTTAACTCTTTCCTTCTCAGCTTTCACGAGGTTGCCATCATGAGGGATGGTGATATCGACAATCATTGCACGGCGCTCTGATCGATCTATTACCACAATATTGTCTTGTCGGCAACAAAAGTTCTGTCCGTGATAATAGATCGATCCCAGTACAGTGTGATATGGCCCTTTTCGAGAACTGGTTCTGCTACATACCTGTAGTAAGGCACCTCGACCTCTACAAGGTTTTATTTCAAAGCAAGTTGCTGATGGATAATTCTAGCTACATGGTTATTTCTGTGTCAAGTACTCGCCATTAGCAAGACGAAAACAACCGGCAACTATATGCCTGAGGGATTCACCAGGTCCGGTTTGTGGCAGGATGGCTCAGGATATATCGCCGGTAGTTATTCCTCTTAATAACTTCGTCCATAATTGCACAGACAAACCCTTCGGTTGCCCCAAAGAGGTCACCGAAGCGTAGCCAGTTCATGAAGGCGAGAAGGTCTACATCAGGCCCACATAGGGCCTGGTAGAACCTACCGTGAAGCTCCTTGCTCTGCCATACACTCTTGCGGTCGTCAATGCTCAGTACTATAGTCACGTGCCAGTTCTCTTTAGCCAGATTAAGCGGGGTGAGTCCATTATCTACTGCGACAACATCACGATGCATATCCACGTTTGCCTGAAGGAAATACTCTCTAAGGTTGCACACCTCACAGTTATGGAGGGTTTTGGCATTTAGAAAACCTCGACCCCCACATTTCCGTGGGATGTACAACCTCATCACAGACGAACGAGGATGATGCATTCGGTATGCCGTCAACAGTGTACGGACCATCCTGTCCAGGGCGTCTAACTCAGTCTGAGTCCACTTAAGTATTCCAAAGGAGTATAAAACAAGCAGCATGACCCAACCGTTAAAAGCGCGCACCTTGTTGCCGCCTGATAAAATACTGTTAAGTACTTTTTTCAGGCGATCAAAGAAGCGCTCTTTCAACTATTGTTTCATGTCCGCTTGATCTATACCTAAGGCTTATGACATACACAAGTATTCGAGGTATCAGTAATGAGAAGCGATCTTAGGTTAATGGAATCTGAAAGTTGAATGATCTCAGATTCCACTATTCTTCCTTGCTTTACATGCATGACTGCACATTTATCCACATCAAACTCCATGTTGATAGATTTACTAAAGCAATCAGTTACACTTAGTAAGTCTATCAAATGTGGATCAGTGCGGGCATTAACATTATTATTATTATTATATTAAATGAGTACATAATTTTTGACCTTTGCAACTTTAATTGTAACAGGTAAATAACTTTAATCACTAGTAATTACTAATTATTCCTTAGGTTATTCTTTTTAACAATGAAAAATTATATAACTTGCAAATTTTTTTCCTGCTCTATATTCTGTTTGCTCAACTGCAAAATAGAATGATAGGTACAATTATAGCGTGACAAGATAAATTTGTAGCAGTATCTATATCATTTTTAACTCTTTCACTGCATTAAATCGAATGATTCGATTAGGTAATTAATTGATTTACAATTGACACTACAATTGGACATCACTAAAATGTCTATGGTCAATTAACCGTTTGTATACCTTGTTATCTTATAGCATTGGAATAGACTAGTAGCAATTCATTGCGTACCGCGAATAATGTTATTCAATATAAAATCTTAACCTTAATAAATAGAAAGCAACGTGATATATATATAAAGAAATATAGAAAGACGTCTTTATAAGTTTTTTATAAAATATTAGTTTTGCTAACGTATTGAAATCGATGTTTAGCACTATGTGTTTCACAACATTTAGATAACTCCTTCACAGAGCAATGGCTATCTGATTCTCATAGCCAAAATCTACTTAAAATCTTTATTTAACATTAATTGCTTTTATTGAATATCATAAATAATTACTACAGTAAAGAGTATTATGTCTATCAGAGAATGGAAGTTTGAGGCATTTAAGATATGAATATCACTTTGGGCAAAAATAAACTTAGCTATATAGGTTGATACTCATTCTCAATCCTTCGTAGTCTGGCTCTCAAATAAACTTTAATTATAACAAGAGTGAATATAGAATAGGTATATGCATTTGACTATAGCTATTTTAATAGTACATATTTTTACTATAAAAGTTACTTACCCTACGATACCTAGACCTGTTGGTTTCATTTTATCGTAAAAATAAGCTCGTTCTGATTCTGATAAAGATGTGCCTGCATAGACACCTATGTTTGTATTACTCAGATGCGCCGGGTTGATACCTAAAATATAAACAGTATATGACAATCACGCTTGTGTTAAATTAAATAGAAAGTATTCAAGTGAACTAACCTGCATCGTATATAGCTTGAAAAGTTTGTTCAAGTGTTTTACGAGCCATTACATCCATGGTTCTGCTTAACACATAATTTACACCAAAGAACTGAGCATCAAAATAATCTATGTCAGGAACCTTTCCAGAGTATTGGGACAATTCAGGGTGATCGTAATGCCAACGACAATCCTCATCCGTGACCGGATTTATCTGTAAAATTATTATTTAAACAGTCATCATGTATCATGGTATTTCCATAGACGACATAGGCTGGAGAACTGTCCGGATTCCTATAGCCTCATACATCGATTAATTTTTATAGTCGTGAAATTTGTAAAACTAAAATTTTCTTAATAACTCATTTAAAATATATGGTGCAGCGACATCAATATAACACATTTACTGTAAATATAAATAGTTGCATTAAACAGGTAATGGATTAATACTACCTTGTTCAAATTGCTTCGCAAATAACCCAATATCTTATTTAATAATATGACTATAGGAGACAGACTCTTATAATCGCAGATCGCATTTAAATAATGTATCCCATAAGGTTTAGCCGTAAGCCATGACCGCGTTCGAGATGCCTTTTTTACGATTTGATTACAACACATCATCTTTTCTGTACTATTTATTAATAAGATTAGAATATACTATACGTACTTTTTACAACTATTTTACCTATCGGATAAAGGAGTCTGCCCACTACCCCGTCTCATACCATGACCGTAGTAAGAACGTGTCAGGCAAAAAAAATATTCTTTGTAAGTAAATGTATAAGACTATGCCGTACTAGACCGTTTTGTCACCGACCAGCAGTCCCTATAGCAGGGCGTATCGTGTTGCTTTTCGTATGTGATACGTTCCTAGCACGGTCATGGTACGAGACGGTGTAGTGAGCAGACTCCTTAAATCCTAAAATGAAAGAGACAGCAAATTTCGTTGCGTAGCTTAGAGTAACAAAGCAAACAAACAGACTGAACTTAATTTTGTTTAATACAATTTAGAGATAATATTATTGTTTAGAATAATACTTGGCGGCATACACACAATCATTATGTTTACAAATAGCACTGATCTTTTACGGGCTTAAAATCTTTTCGTTGTTACATACCTTATCATAAAGTATTTCGGAGAGTTCCTTTAGGTTGTGCGATTGCGGATATAGTCCTGACATTCCAGAGATGACGACTCTCTCACCGTCATAGAGATTTACATCGGGTGCTACATCTTGCGGAGATAATGTGTAATTTTGCGGAGATGGTGCCATTTTTAATTTGACCGATCGAACTAAAATGAAGAATTAATATAATCACTAGTTAATATCTTAATCTAAAATATTGTTAGACTAGTTGACCCGCGCAACTTCATCTGCTTCACATAAGAGAATCTGCCCCGTTTTTGCAACATTTTTCATTTATGCTCTGCTCCTATAGGTCGTAGCGTGATATTATATATAGCCTATAGCCTTCCTCAATAAATGGGCTATCCAACACTAAAATAATTTTTCAATTCGAACCAGTAGTTCCTGAGATTAGCGCATTCAATCAAACAAACAAACTCTTCAGCTTTATAATATTAGTATAGATTAAAAAATAAACAGCAATAATTTAACCTGCCATGAGGATCAAGGTGTATCCCGTCGATGTTTGATTAACAAACGCAAGCCAGCTATGAACATACTTATACAAAGTTCACATAACTATATCCAAAATGAGAGATTGAAGTCAGATGTAATTACGTGGTGGTACTACACATATAGGTGTATCGAATGTTCGATAGTTAATTTTACGACTCACCTGTCTGAATTCAGCTAACGTTATAAATGACCCTAAGACTAACTTTAATAAATCCGAACGCACTTTTTTATAAAGAAAGCGACAGTAAATATTCATTATTCATGAGTAGTATTTACTGTTAAAATTAACTATTAACTTCGCCTATGACTTCGCCTGCGTCGAACACCATGTATAATTTAATCGAGCGATATAAAGGCCTTTCAGTTATAATATTGCTACATTGGCACAGATACATATATATACAAAAGTCTAATATTTTTTAATTCCTTCAAATATTTAAATATAAATTATTACTTTTGTGTTCTTTATTTAATTTTAAGAATACATAATTATAAGTAGGAAAAATTAAATCTTCATTTGTTTTTTTATATAAATAAGAGGTCAATGATATATAACCCTCATTTTTGTTTTTACCTGAAAGATGTTTAAATCAATTTCTCTAAAATTGTTCATTTGAAAAATGCCAGGTGGCAGAAGTCTGAAGTCTTGCGAGCAAGAATAGTGTTATTGCGTGAAGAAGGATATTCTACAAGGCAAATCGCAGCCAGAATCTTCGTTTCTCAAACCTGCGTCGTTATTACCCTGCAAAGGTACTCACGAGGTACGGACGCAGATTGGCCCACTGCAATCTGCGTCCGTACCTCGTCACAGCGTCAAAACGATGAAGACAAAGAAGAAGATCGCTGGCGTAATTGTCTTTTCGTTGACGAAATACGGATTTGTAGGTTACCACAAATACTATTGGACAACTTGATCTACAGCATGCCCAGGAGGATTTCCGCATGCGTTCAAGCCAGGGGAAATGTAATTTTGTATTAAATCTGTAAATAAAAGCATATAAAAATTAATAAAATTATTTACTTTAATCAAATCTTCGCATAACAAAAAATCACAGATAGGCAATCCTATTTTTTTAAAGAAAAACAAAAAGCATATATGTATAGATATTAAAATTGCGTGTTTGTAAATGTTATATAATATATAGGCCTATACGCCTATTACAGACGATGGATGTGAGATGTTCTGTGAAACAGCTCTTTTTGTAGCTGTACTAACTGATGCGAGAGCGACATAACCTACCGCAGACTCGACAAGAGAAATCGGCGGTAGTTGGTGCTAAGCCACCTAGATGACGTTTCTGTCTCCTGTCGGCAAGTGCTTGAAACCAGGCGTCATCGCAAAACTTACGACCCTTTATTACGCGTTTACGCCAATCGGTTCTATTGTCTGCGAGCTTTTTCCAGTTATGATGATCAATTTTAAAACTGGCCATGTCAAGTTTGGTGCAGTCCTTAAAGCGAAGCAAAGGCCTCCCAAAAAGAGACGTCTCTTTTTGCATTCGCTATTGCGCCTAGGAGAACGCGTCGTGGTAAACGGAAGGGTTCCATCCTGTGCACATGCCTCAGCCATCGTAGATGCCTCTGTTTGAGAAGTGCAGTCAAACTAGGCAGCTGTGATATCTAGAACCTTCTCGTTGGTTACTCTGTCTCACCATGATATGCCCAAAATTTTGCGTGGGCAACTCATGTAAAATGAGTATAATCGACGCTCTTGTTTTGCGTACGTTGTTCAGGTCTCAGTTCCCTATAGGAGAATGCTTAATATAGAAGCCTGAAAGACTACCATTTTGGTCTTTGTAATTTTGTTGTTGTTGTATATTTGTTGTACCATACTCTTGTACTAAACTTCCCGAACATGGTCGCCACTTTGCCAATACATGTGTCGATCTCCGCTACAGCGAGAGATTGTTTGACAAGGTCGCCCCTAAGTAGCAAAACCTATCAAATAACTCTAAAAGCGTGCCATTTAAAAAAAAATAAGGAGCTTCTTTAGTGCCATGTGTTAGCACAGCTGTCTTTTTGGTGTTAACAGACATGGCATATAGGTAACAGGCCTGAGAAATTTTTTTGATCTTAGGCCGAAGCTCAACTTGCAAATTGGCCACAAAGACCGCGTCATCAGCAAAAAGAAGACTATCGACGAAAAGGTCCTCGCGGTTTCTTTTAGATTTAAGGAGAGAGATGTTAAACATCTTTCCGTCAGTCCTCGTATGTAGATGGATATCCTGTTGGTCATCGCCGAAAGCTATGTGTAATATTAGCGAGAAATATATTCCAAACAGGGTAGGAGCTAAGATGCAGCCCTGGCGTACACCTCTGCAAACGTCAAACGACTTAGATGTACAGCCGTTAAAAACTACAGTGTCCTTCATATCCTGGTGGAAAATATTAACGAGGCTCAGGAGTTTAGGCGGACACCCAATGCTCTCCGTCGCTGAGTTTGTACTCAGGTTTGTAAGGTTTGTACCTTCCCTGCTGACTATGTCGAAAGCCTTGTTAAGGTCAACGAAAGCCATAAACTGGGAAATATTCTGCTCTCTACACTTCTCTTGCAATTGCCTGAGTGTGAAAATCATATCGACTGTGGAGCGCTGACAGCGAAACCTGCACTGTACCTCAGGGTTTACGCGCTCGCAAGCTTTTGGAGTCTAAATAGGACAACACGACCGAAAAGCTTGCCAACTATGCTCAAAAGGGATATTACATGGTAGCAGTTGCAGTCGCCGCGGTCACCATTCTCTTTGTATAGTGTTATGATGTTAGCATCGCGCATATCCTGAGGCACATCTCCGGCTTTCCAGCACTTACACAGATGATTGTGCAGAATCGGTCTCAGGCACTGGAGCTTGATTATTTCGGCCTGGGTGCCATCGCCTCCAGAACTCATGCATCAGGCATCCAGTTTAGGAATGCCCTGCATTGCCTTTGGCTGTAGGTACACGGGACGTGAGTAGAGACCGGTGTAATGCTCAAGCCAGCGGTCGAGTTGTTTATGGCTGACTGTAATAACAGTGCCAACCGCATCCTTAAGAGGTGCTTTCTTTTTTTAATAGGTCTAAGGGCTCGTTTAATATCTTCATAGACATCACTAATGTCCCCACTGTCTGCACAAGTTTGAATGGTGTGGCCAAGATCCGACCAGTACAAGTTGGCAAAATACCGTGCACTCCGTTGAAGGACTGCCTTTTCGGCTCCAAGCGCTTTGTCGGTGTCCGTAGAGGGAGTCATGCGGTGTCTAAGGGCAGCGTTACGCTTCGAATCTAGCAATGGTTGAAGATGTTCGATATTGTCTGCGAACCAGTCCTGAGCTTTTGTTTCCAGATGACCGAAAACCTCGCCGACGCTCAAAGTCAGTAGTTTTTTGGCGTTTTTCCATTATCAAACAGCATGGGCCATCCTCATATCAAGTGACATATCCTGAATTTCCTTAAACTAATGTTGGAACCTATCATTCTTCTGCACTAGCACCTTACCAAGGAAATGTTGTTAATCTACCTAAGCCCACCAAACTGATTAGGAAGAGAAGTAGACCAAAGAAAAGTCCAGGATCTCCTGTTAGTGCTTTGCTTCCAAGACGACGAGGTCGACCACCCAAAACCAACCAACACCTGACATCATGCTGAACAGGACCGTCTCCTCGTCGGGACGCCATCGGATCCGGATGAGGAGACTGTACCGTATCTAAACTAATATAAGTGGCCGTCCTGGCAAGCCGAGGTCCGTGGTAGTCCGCCATTGTGGGTTAACGTTGCCTAGTTTATATTATAACGCGTTGGGAGTTTTCTGCCCTCACCCACAGTCCGTGTAAAGTTGTAGAGGCCATCTGAGGCCAACAACTAACACACTAACTTTGTCACTGTTACAAAAGTTGCTACAAATTTTTTTTGTGTTAACCTTATATTAAAAGTACGATGAACTCATTGTACAAATTAGCGGAAAACAAGGGATTATGAGACCCACACCAAATGCAGTGTACACCCATTTAGTGTTCACTGCATTTAGTGACATTAAATACACCATAACCCGTTATGGCATTTATACTATTATATAGACACAACAATAGACAGGGAATACAGACCTATATTTCACTCATGAATGGCGTAGTGATTAAAGTGGTCGCCTCGCCACTGCAACTGCGATGACTGTTGTGGGTTCGATGCCCACGCAGGACAAAAATTGTGTCATCCACAAATAGTTGTGTCATATCTGGGCGTTCTTTGTGTCCGTTGGTTGAATGTTTGTTAAGTGCCCCGCGACACAGGAATAATTTATTTAAATATATATATACTAGTGATGTAACGAATATTCGTATTCGCATTCGCGAATATTCGCATATTTCTTGACATTCGTATTCGCATACGCATTCGCAAATCTTATGCCAATGTTTTGCGAATATGAACGTCCGAAAAAATATATCATTAAAAAGATGATTATATAAAATGATGTCAATAACAAATAATTTGACTCTAAACAAAAAACTGACCCTTGACGCGCAGTTTGACACGCTGTTTTCATTTTATTTTGCCTTAGGATGATTTAGGTGCTATACATCCTTAGAAAGGTATTGTTTTCTACTTATAGAAACAATATAACTAATAGTAAATTGTATTACTTCTAGATATATAAAATGAAGAGAATAATACCGGTGATTTTGTCATGATTATTTGCCTATTTTCATAAAATGTCTTTTTAGATAGAATAATAAGCTGTATTTCTTTATTTGTTTATATGATTATCATAATTGAGTAGATTAGAACCAAAAAGTAACTATGTAACGTAGGCGCCGGATCGACTCGACAATGCTCGGCATGAGATGCAAACGATGACAAATGTGTGCGTGTCAGTCGCGTGCTGAGTAGCTTACTCAGCACTCAAGTCAAAATAAAGCCATAGATAAATGGCGCCAAATTCAAAAGTGAATAATTCGCATTCGCATTCGCGAATATCAACGGCAGATATTCGCATCCGCATTCGAATTCGCGAATGCCTAAAAATTGACATTCGTTACATCACTAATATATACATATACATATATATTATTATAATTTACATAAATATTTTAGGAAAAAGTTACTTCTCATTTACTATACAAATACAAATATTTAATGTTCTTGTTAACTACACACACTACCTAAAGAGTTACGAAGAAAAGAAGGTCGGGGTTATACGATGGATTCCCAGCCAAGCTTTTAACATTTTTACTGAGTGACTAAAGATGTGTAGTGTTGCGCTATCATGATGATAACACACCCTTTCTTGCGTTTTTTAATGTTGGCCGTTTTCCTACAATTTCTTGTTTTAGTCTCATCAGCTGTTGGTAGTAGAGATGAGAGTGCCTAGTGCAAGTCTGTTTTTCGCTAACGTAATCGACACGTTTATAGCCGCGTCCACACCGGGCGCATGGGCTCACGTGGAAACCTCTATGTAGTGGCTCACCAGCTTGGCCTCGCGAGGCAGACTCGGCGAGGCTTATGACGTTCGGCGCTTCAATGGGCCGCTCCCGATCAGAGAGCCAAATGTGGCAAGCGTTTTGATTGCGTTAACGTAAAAACAACTCGCATTACGCACCCTGATTGATGGTTTTGCTTCAGCGAGAACATGGTTTATGAGGTTCCTTTCAGTGGGCTTTACATCACTCATATATAGGACTTTTCTTTATATCCAGCCTTTTTTAAATAAGTAAAAACTGTGAGGTTTTTAGATCCGCTTAATTTGCTCCAAATTTCAGCGAAGCAAATAACCTGCTGTATATATTGTTGTATATTTACACGCTGTTGAATATGTTAACTCAACTTTTAATATATTTTGTCATTTTCAGATAAAATATTAAGTTTAAATAGAATTAGCCTACACTTTTTGTGTGAAAACTCCTATTTTTGGCTTGGAATTAAATGAAAAAACCTTACAATTACATGAAAAAAAAAAATATTTTGAAATTACAGACAGACAATTTAATGTTATTTATTGTTAGGTACTGCAAATTTATGCAATCTTTTTAGGGTGCCGTACCAAAAGAGAATATTGCTGTTTGAACCATTGTGCATAGTTTTTGACTTATAAGGTCTTTTTTTCTTAATCTATGTATGTATGTAAAAAATATGGGAGATTTGTGCCCAACATATTTTTTAACGATCCCATCTTGAGCATTGGTCTGCAAACCCTTAATAAATGTGTCCAGATATTCGCACCAGCGTTTTCGTGGCCTACCCCATTGACGGCGTCTCTCTGGTGTTCATCACATAATGAAAATTACAATTTAACAATTCTTAGTGGCAGTACGTAATTTGCAACCGTGTTTGGAACTGTGCTCGATAGACAACAATTTCACTTTCTACTACACGCACTTAACACCATACTTGATGAAATAATTCAGTCTTCTCTGCCTACCCCTTAGGGAAAATTACCTTCAATCTGTTTTCTTTAAATGTACTAATCCATCAGCACGCGAGAGCGACTCGCACTTGACCGGTGTTTGTACTTTAAGTTACACGCGTTCAGCATGTTTATACTCTATTTGCATATAATTACATACAAACAATTTATTTATGGTTATAAAATAAATTGTAGTATGAAATAAGTTGTAGAATACACTATTAATTGATGTACTTGATTGAATAATATGCATGATGCACGTTAACATAATAGTCATTTAAATTCCTTATACATTGTTATAAGTAGGTTACATTATATTAATATTAGAACTGTTAATATTTAGTTGCTGGCATATACCTAGTCTTGCCATAAATATATTACAAGGAAAAATATTTTATTTTCTATAGCATAAAACATTAATTACTGTGATGTGTGTTAGTTTTTACATTAATATAATAACATTAAAAATATATAAAGCTTATTCAAAATTATCTCCATTGGCTTTAAATAGAGTCCTTTAAATGTTGAGGCCAGTTATCAACAGAAATACGCACTCTCTTCATGGGAAAATTCTTCACTGCCAATCTTATGGATTGTTTTAGGGACTCTAAATTATTATGGCGCTTAAAGCATGCCATATTATCTATAACTGACCATAAATCATAATCCAGCGGATTAAGGTCGGGACTAGATGACAGCCAGTATTCAGCTCTGATGAAGACCCAAACGTTAGTTTTCAACCACGCTTAGGTGGATCGAGTTTTATGACCCGGTGCTGAGTCTTGATGAAAGGACCATTCTTCATTGCCTTGATCGCCTTTTTCTTACGAATACTACATGGACAGCCAGATCATGTTCTAGCCCAAGCAGAGGAGGTTTCGTTGTATCTATCAATAGCCCGGTACACAAATATTCGACTAATATAAAACGATGGAGAGTTTCAAAAATTGCAGTTGGTTCCATATCCACTTTGTGTAATGCTATCGCTGCAATTCGGTTCTCCTTATCACCCCATTATTTATGGCCAGGCTAAGTATATATAGAATAATTAGGAAGAAATGAATCCGCCACGCACACTGACATTGCCCACCCTAACTACAAGCAAGCTTGGCAACGAATGAGAGCTTAATCTTTTACTGAACTTTTGTGAAGTTCCTTGGCACTGAGATAAAAACGCATCGACACATATTGTGTAGGTATTCGAAGCGGAATACTGCAAATAATACTGGAATACGCCCGGATCCGTGGATGGAGTTCGGTATTGTCAACTTTCTTTATTGTAATTGTTGGGGAGGGCAATGCGAGCGAGCCTCTTTTCCCAATTATTTTATATTCCAATTATTGACAATGGATTTCTACTAAGCAACTCCTAATTCGATTCTGTATGTATATATGTTAATCAATGAAAGCAAATACTAAAATTTGGGTACTGAGATAGCTTGAATCACGAAGGAAGAGGACTCAATATATCAGAAAACAATAATTTAGAACAGAAACTATCAATGTACCTACATACATAAAATTGTGTCAATTGAGTTTAAATGCGTCCATTGATTTTTTTACTAAATGTGCCAAGACAAGTTTATTTAATAATGTTATGTTCTACTAGAAAGCAGAGTTTGGTGTACAACTTTACAAATTCAAGCAATAACTAAATAAAAAACTAACACAAATTAGAATGATGCTGACTGCTTTACTCTAATTTATAATTTGTAAAATACTCTAACACAACCTAGTTGGTTAAAATCTCTAAATCTACAGCAATTGTCTCTTGTTTTCTTATTTATCAGGTTAACTTCTTTTTTATTTTTCGAAATGCTATATACAATTTGTTGCTTTCATATATTGTCCCTACAGTGTGTATAAAGAAAAAAAATCGAATTCTTTAGCATTGCCCTACAATGAAAGGTACGTCAGTACGCCAACGAGATGTGAACTAATGGAACTCGTTTTTTTTATTATTAATAAAATTATTAACATTATTACATTGTGTTTAACGTAAAGTTATGTTACATGACAAAGTATTTAAATAATTTAAATAGCAATGGAATACAAAGACAATGGCAACCAGTATTAATAAATTCAATCCACGTGTGAGGAAACTGATAGTATATAATTACTAGTTAATGCCATAAATAAAAATAAATTTATTACTATTACAAGCACTGGCGACCTCTAGCAGACAGTACGTCATTTAGATACATGTAAATGTAAGATATTTGCTTTCACCGTTTGTTTATAGATATGCCTTATTTAAATATTCATTTTTATTTAATTGTTGACAAACTTTATCTTCGCCTGCTTAGATCTCTAGTTTTTAAAAAGCTTTTGATTAATTCTTAAAAAGATGTTCTAATTGTTAGTTGTTAAATATTAGACCGCCTTTTCAAAATCAATATACATTCAGCTTTTACAATAATGTGATACTGCCTTTTCATGTCTAACTAATACTTTCAGTCAAAATTATACAGAATACTTACTGAGTTATTTAACTGTACGGATGACGTAGTGGTTTAAGTGATCGCCTCGATACTGCCACTACGTCGAGTGTTGTGGGTTCAATCCCAACACGGCACAAAAAAAATTGTGTGATTCACAAATTGTTGTTCCGAGTCTGAGCGTTCTTTGTGTCCGTTGTATAATGCATTAATCAAT
This sequence comes from Catocala fraxini, assembly GCA_930367265.1. NCBI lineage: Eukaryota > Metazoa > Arthropoda > Insecta > Lepidoptera > Erebidae > Catocala > Catocala fraxini. The sequence continues at coordinate 19,802,969 of OV884043.1, forward strand.
TTAAGTTTTTTAGAGTTCAAATAAACTATTATATAACAGCTTAGTCCGTCCGTCCGTCCGTCTGTCTGTTATACAACTTTCAACTCAAGAAGCGTAAGAGCTAGAGACTCGTAGTCAACGCCATTCGACTCAGCGTAGTCGATATACCCCGAAATGACTATGTATTGCCAATGAATTGCCAATGAATTGCCGTAAATCTTAGAGTTCGAAAAATGGTTGATGTAATATGCAAAGGTCACGTGATACCTCATGACCTTGGTCAGAGGTTGGTTAATGTATAACATTAACATGCTGACCTACTTAAAATATAAAGATTAAGGCACAGGTTCGCATTTGATAGCATTTTGAGATTTGATTACATAATTATATCATGAAGACACTAACTTTTAACTACGGCTTCTTATCCGTAGTTCTAAGAACAAATAAATAACTGACATGGTCTATGCATTTTTAAAATAGCTTATTTAGTCTAACACTGGTCCGTTAAATATCTCTTTACTATAGAATTTGGATTGTTCCTCTATCTATGTAAAAAAAGACGAACAAATATCCGCGTAATCACATTTTCAGTTTTATACTATTAGCAAGGATATATGCCTTACTTGACACTAATACAAATTATTATATTTCATTTAGAGTCAAGAATAAAGTAGATGCCTCTATTCACGAATGTACTGCTGTATCCGGTACATTAGCCATCGTATTATGTGTGGTGCAGATCTATGGAGTAGGATCTGCCAGTTTCCAGAGAGCACAGAATGGCGCATTCGAGTATCACGTACCAGTTGCATACATGGACGTATTACTATTTTGACTATTGGTAAATGTATTTTTGTTATAATGAGTTAATAAGTATTTTTTTACACCCATGATATAATAAAAAAGCCGCAGCGATAAGGAAGACCGTTCAATTGCCACGTAGAGCTCTCAAGTGGGATCCCAAGGTTCTGACTTTTTGATGTTATGTATTACAAATTAAATGGTTAACTTTATCTACTTTTTAAATATAAGTGTAATATCGTAAGTAAACCTGCATGTCTAAGAGTTCTAGTGTTGTAAAAATAAGCACTGAGCGTCGAGTGTTAAGCGCTGAGTCGACGCTTTTGAGCGTTGAATGTTCGAGCTTTTAAGACTCGCGAGCATTGAAGACTCGGAGTTCAACACTCAAGTTGCGCGCTCAAGCGTCGAAGCGTTATCATTTTTACTGGGTGCATATTATTAATTATTTATTTAGATTATTTTCTTCATTATGACGCGTGACGTGCCCATGCATTATTATTATTATTATTTTGCAATATATACAGTTTAATTTACGAATAAAGCTCTGTTTTCTATCAACTAAATATACTCGCACGTAACTGTGTGTACTATCAATAATATAAATCAAAATAGTCCCAGACAAGCGAAATAGTCTCGAGGGAAGCGATAAAACTTTCTGTGACATATAAAATCCACGCGGGCAAAGCCGTGGGCATAGCATATACAATAAGTAATTAAAAATAAACTGATTTATTCTTCACATACTTTGTAAACACTTGCGCTCAAGCTCGTGTCGAGCGTTAACTCGAGCGTTTTAGCGCCGACTCGAGCGTATTTATCTCTTTTCATCTCTATCTCTAGAGAGTTCTTCACTACGTTCTCGAAGATGGGTGAAGTCTACCAACTCGCACTGGGCCAGCGTGGTGGGCTATGGCCTTAGTCTTCTCGAAAACTAAGAAGAGGCCCGTGCCTAGTCATTGGATAGTTTATATACCTACATGGTTGATTTAGTTAATCTAATTTCAGCATCAACTAGACTAGATAGACTATAGATATATATATTCATAGCCATATTAGTTTATCATTTCATTTCATATCCTCCTCCTCCTCCTCGCGTCATATTCCTCATTACTGAGGTATGTACTGGGTGTGCAGTGGGGAGACCAACCGAGTGCAATGCAGAGGGTCTCGGGTTCGAACCCACGTCGCGCACCTCTGACTTTCGTAAGTTATATGACTTTTCGGAATTATGTGCGTATTAATTGACAATTATCGCCTGCTCCGTGCCTCGGAGAGCACGTTAAGCCATCGGTCCCGGCTGCCAGGAACATCTATGGCAGTCGTTATTGGGAGAGTGTCGACACAAAAGATCTCACTGGGTCGAAGTGTCGCCAGTCTGCACTGATTGGCCCCCACATAAGATACATACATATATACAAGTTCCCGACATCAACAGTCGGGCGATAGCCCGCCAGGTACGTTCACCCAGTCTGGTCGGAGGAACCTCCCTTTGTGTTTGAAGGACATCAGACTACATTCTTCCACAAAATTAAATATGTAATAATGAATAAAGAAATCCGTCAAAATATCTCTGAATATTGTTTTTTACTTAACCCATTCGCTGTCCCGTGATAGACACAAAAGAAAATCTATTGTTATGTATCATATGTGATTCATCGGACAGGTAACCTGTTAATATAACTATCATAAATAATAACAGTTAGCTATATAAAGTTAATTAAAATGAACACTGATGTCTCCTCAGAGTGCTGCAGAAGGCTGCAGGCCTGGCATGAGCTTAAGATGATTTTGCAGGAGTTGGGTTTCGCGAGGGCTCACACTGATAATGTTCTGAGTAAAGCCGTACTAAAATGTCTGGAATAACTTAAAACTATTTGCTCACCATTATTTACTAACGAGAAACACGAAGTCCTGTTGCTCGTGATAAAATGTTTTATCAAAACTTGTGGCAGTTATCAGTGCGTTTGGAATGGTGTGCTAAAATTGAACAAAATTATATTGTCTTACGTCCGTATAAAGGTGTTTAATTGAACAAAATTACTTCACCCTGTCGTGTCGTAGATTGCCATTATCACTACGCTTTGAAAGGTGTACTTTTCAATTTTACATGACTTTGTAGGGACACAGTATCAAGTTTACACACATCCATATAATTATAATAACGCAACCATAATAAGCTTAGTGCACAAGTTAGTGTTACGGTATCCACAGTAATGCACAGGTAGCACTACCTAGCAGATAGTAAATAAATATAACCACTGAACTTTCAACCAGCGTATCATTATAAAGGTATCTTTGTCTATGATTCAGATATGTATATGTTGGAAATGGAGTGCTTTCAGTAACCCCATCGATAGACATAATGCGGGCGTACAATAAGGTGATCGAGCAAAGTGAAATAATAAATGCACACTGATCACTTTTATTGTCTTTACAATAGATTAACACGAATGTTTTGCACGAAACGAATGACAGTTCCTAGCGAGGAGGTCCGCACTCGCCGACGGTAAAATGATTCTCGTCGAATATAGGGCACCTCCATTTAAGTAGGCTCTGTCGTAGCACGCGAAGTTGGCTGCGTGTTGACGTCATCGCAACAGTGCTGCCACATCTTCACTAAAGTGCCGCGTTTCGTAACCATACTAATGACTGTCTCCGACATATATATTACACTCATGTTTCATCAGCTATGTTATTAGATACTACATCAAAGAGAGTGAACCGATTGTCGTCCACGGGACACAGTTCGAGACTCTTTCTTGATAGAAAAGTATAACAGTTTGCCGTATCCGGCATTGTACCCAAGATCACATGCAGAGCAGCCGAATTCACTAAAGATGCACCACTGAGACAGTAAATTAAATAAAATGCAGTTTTACTAAAGCGCTGCCTAGCAAAAGTAGTGCATATTATTTAGAGAATAAATAAATTGTAATTTTTATATTAAGAATAGCCCTTCATATTTTGTTGCCTACATTACGGTTTTACAAGACAGTCTCTGTTGGACTGTAGAACAAACCCTGTTTTCCAAAAAAACGTACCTAATTGATTGCTATACAATCAAATACGTTTTTTTTCTACAGATTCTGTTTTATAATCACACCGGTACTGTAGTATGTCATTTCGTTTATTTGGTATCCCGTAACGAACTAAACTTATTCAGTTTGATCTGATAATATAATTAAACCAGCCAGGCATGTGTAAAGCTTGCGCTCAATTTTTTGTATCAGTATTGCGAGTCCTAGAAGTAATTGATTAGTTTTAATCAAAGACATTCAACGCATACTAGTGATTTATTATTCGTTCATTAACAAGATTGAAATCCAGCTCAAATTGAGAGAGGCCTCTATTAAATGACACCTCGTGACCAATTAGCGTCACGACGCATACAAAATCTTCCACAAACCGTAGCACAGGAGTATCCAAAGTTCGATTTATAATCCCTACTAATATTATAAAAGTGAAAGTAACTCTGTCTGTCCGTCTGTCTGTCTGTTATGCTTTCACACCTAAACCACAGAACCGATTTTGATGAAATTTGGTACAGAGATAGACTAGACCTTGGAAAAGGACATAGGTTATCTTTTGTTGTAAAAAAGGGCATGAAGAGGTTGAAATAAGGGATGAAAGTTTGTATAGGAATTCGACATTATCGAAGATAAAACCATGAGACTTTGTATTAAGGCACTTGATGAGAAGTAAATAAGTAAACATTTGTTGCAGCTATTTTAAAATTTCTACGGAGACGGAAGTTCGTTTGGAAGCCCTCTATTTTTACAATACGTACATTTTTCGGCAATGTTGTATAATTAGTAAACTGGACACGACAAGCGCTTATACACACTGAAAGAAGCGTCGGTAGCAGTACAGCGCAGCGTTTGTAACATTTGCAAAAATATTGGAGCAGTGTAAGGTGTATTAAGGGTACACGTAAAAAAGTTCTGTCTGACTACAAATAAATATGCGAGTACAACTACACAACGATTCTCACCCAGGGCAATATGCGGCTGCTCTTTTAAAAGTCGGCAAATATTGTATGCTAACAGACAGTAACGGCATGATTACACTAAGACTTGGATTCTGTCAAATTGTCGATAACACAGATGATTTAAATAATAATGTCTATCCAGATCTACAAATAAGTATGGGCATTCGAGAATGGTTGTGTGGCAGGTCAATTTCGGCGCTGACAAATGAGACAGTAGGTCAGATAAACGAACAAATTACGTCAGATGTTGAGGGAGTTGTTGTCATGTTTTCTCAGTAGACAATGTTATGGACACTGAACAAGTGACATCGTACCTTATAGAGTATCTCAACTCTTTGGAATTATCAGGAGTGCCTTACCATACGTTAAGGCTGAAAGTTGGTATTCCAGTCCTGTTACTGAGAAATTTTGACGCACCAAGTCTATGTAATGGTACACACCAACAAATTACTCATCTAGGACGCAATATTATAAAAGTTATAATCATGACTAGAATGACAAAAGAAGAAAATCTTTTAATTCCCCTTATTCCGATGATTCCGACCGATTTGCCATTTGAGTTTTAAAGAGTGCATAAAAAGCAGCATTTACGATAATAATAAATAAAACTGTTTTCCATTGGCAACTCTATGTGGCGTCCGCACGAGTATCATACCAGCAAAATATTTATGTTTTAGCAAAGGATGGAGAAACAAGAAACATATTAAATTAGGCTATTTGCAGTAAACCACAGCATTTATATGTGTATTATTTGCAAAATAAGTTTCTTAAAAAATAAAAATGCTGCCCAAACTATTCCACGCGGACGAAGTCGCGGGCAAAATCTTGTACAAAATATTTCAAAGTTTCATTGCCATACATTGAAGTCGATATTTACCCATTTCGTACAAATATACGATCAACATAATGTTTGGATAGAGGCCTGTTATTATTGTTAAAAATTCATTATTCAAACATTACTGACAAAACAAGATTAAACAAATATCATGCGCAATAAACTATAAAGATATAGTTATTAGTTCAGGGAATAATGAATGAGCGAAAGGAATTATTATTTTATCAAGACTATCTTAATGACGCGAACTTTTCAAATATTTAAACAATGGGCACATAGAATACCCAGACTCGAAACAACCATTTAAGGATGCCACATTTTTTGTCGCGAAGGAGCTCTGAACCATTGCACTTGGCGCACTGGTAGCAGAAATGTAACTTCTTCAATCCTTGTGCTGGTATCATTTAGCATTTCGCTAGAACGCATTTTTCACTCATTTTGATGATCGATTTTCACTATAATAGCACCATTACACTTAAACCAATCTGTATACAATCTTCCAATTAAGTAAATTGTATAATATTATAGATTCGTTTGAAATTAATAAAAATGAACGTATTCAAATGAACTTGAATTGATATTAGAAATATATAGTGTATATATTTTGACACACATTATAATTTATAACCAGATATTATGTAACACTGTGAGAAATATTACACAGAAACTACAGAACGATTGAGCGATGGAAGATATGTAGTGAAGATGCCAATGAAGTCTAACTTGAATTGCTCAAGTTCTGTTAACTTGAGCAATTCAAAACATCAAGCCATAGCAAAATTTCTTCATTTAGGAAAGGAAAAATATGTCGCGATGACAACTCTTCGCTAAATTATATAAATAATTTATTCAAGACTATATCGAATTAGGTCACATAAAACAAGTAGAAGCCTACCTACCACATCATGGTTTCTTAAGGGAGAGCTCAAGCACAACCAAACTACGAGCTGTTTTTAACGCGTCGATGAAAATAGACTCCGGGTACTCACCGATTTGATGAAAAGAGGCCTAACCTGCAAAAGGACCTCTGATAGACCAGGCTCACATTAAAAAATGTATTGTCAAATCCTTACCCATCAAGATCAACAAAACCTTAAAATAATTATTTGGAGAACCTCCAAAAGCAAACTCCTAACAGAGATAGAACTGTAATATTCTACCACATATTCGTGAAATCGCAATTGGAAGTACTTCAACAGTTTTTGAATAAAACATCAGGGAATATGGAAGTGCTAGTAAACAGATTTCGAATTATGAGTACTATGACTGATGTTAACGATGGCGCATTAATAGCCTCTTTAGTACTATCCGTGTTGAGAAGAAACCAGCAAATGTTCCTAGATGCACTGACTGATGTTTATAGAGGACATCTAGATATGATCCTGTTCACACCAAAGCAGTTATCAGAACAACTGAACTACATAGCCGGCATTGTAGCTAAAAGGTTAACATTACCTATCAAAAATACAGCTGACATTCAACATATGTACAAACTGATCTATGTCAAGGATCGTCTTACCAAACAATACCTACTTTTCGAACTACATACTCCGTTACTTAGTGATGACGAGTATACATAAGATCACAATATACCTATACTCAAACAACACACGACTAACCAGTGTCGCTCGATAGAGATAACAACTAAGTATATTGAAGTGAATTACGCAAAGAATACCTCTATACAGATGAAAGAGGCTGAGCTGCAACAATGTACGCCACAATAGGATGTCGACTACAGAAGAGCAATACTCGGCCACAACCAACCATTGAAATAAGGTTCAATTTAAAGAACATTTTTGCTTATTCTTTTCAATTGCTTCATATTTTTGTAACATTTATTTATATTTTGTAACAAATGTTTAGTAGTCTAAGTACGTACTTCTTTCCCTCGGTAGTATATACGAGCCAATAATGCCCGTATAGCAAAACTTTATGCGTATGCATTTAATAGGTACCTTATTGAAGTCGTAACTAAAACTCGGTCACGCGCTATTGTGTATGTGTCGAATCAATAACAAATAATATTACGTAAAGTGCGACTCAGATAACTTAACATTAACTTAGACAACTATTGTAAACTTATAATAAAAACATAAATTTACTACTAAATAAACTTACTACCTATAACAAACTTAACTACAATCGGGATACCGTTAACGACGAGATAAACCCAACATATTATGTGTTTTATAATTATAATATCTTGTCAAGTCTTGGAATGCTAGAAATTTGAAAATCTATTGTGTCTGACCACCGATGTGTCGCTGCGGTTCAGTGGATATCAAAACAATAATACACATGCTTTTTCAAAAAAAATGAAAACAATATGGCTCTACACTATTTTTGTGCCTTCTTTTAATAATCAGTCAAATTTGATCAAATAGTCATCATATAAAATATTCAAAGAGCTGATGCCATATCTATCCTTTATAAACTATGACACGATCAATAATGATTGTGGACATGAAAAGGTATATAAGCTACACATTACCGATTATGTTCAAGTCGAAACGTCTCATTCGGAATGATGTTACAATTTTGACTTGCACCTTCAACTTAGATATTTCGATCTGGATCAACACTAGGTCGTCAGCAAACAACCTTTTGGTTTGTTCCTCCGGTGAGTCTGAAATGCAGTCTACATGTGGGAATGGTGTGATGTTGACAAGAGGCACAAGATAACATTGGCAATTGACTTAAACGTCCTCGGGGCCATTGCATGACTTTTTTTTAAAGAATCTCGCCGCGTGATTTGTCTTTGCAGTCTTGCAAGCGAAATAAACTTTCAAAACTGAATTTACTTTATTGGAGTTATAATATCAACATGCAACTTCAACCTGAGTGCACAGTATCTGGAGCGCTATCCTTTGTCCTCCGTCTGTCACGAGTATTAGGCACTGCGCCAGTACATTTTGAAAGCGTGCGTGATGGCTGGCGTGTCCATGTATCGAAGATTTATAGCTTCTATGGACGAGTGTTGGTTACTTTCCTTGGTAAGTCAGTCAGTTTGTTTTAAGTTTCTTTAAAATAGCATGTTACTGCGATGTGTCAAGTACTTTAACTAGAGGATTGCCTTTACTTTCCAGACTTTAGCCTGTGTAGTGTTCTTGAAATCACTTACACTATTCTTTCAAAATATGTTTTGATTTACTCTTTATGCTGGTAACCAAGTCAACCCTATTTTAACAAGCTAGGTCAACAACGTATTCATTTTACCTTCTTGGTTTATGATATGCGAAGCTACGCTTAATTTTAACCAAACAAAGCTTGCTAGCTTATGATCCGTCCACATTCAGGTAACGCAACACCCAATTTGTCATAGGTTCTAGTTACGTTTTTTGAATGTGATATTCTGATATAATATAATAATATTATCTGGCGAGTCTCGTAACTACAAATCTCACGCAACTTGCCATCAGCTGCCTAATAATTATTTAATAATGTGACATTTATCGATAACAGTATAAATTTCCCGTGTACACTTGTGTAGCGAATGCTGCGAACATTATTTACACAAGTGAAGGTATGTCATGGTACAAATTTATTATAGTCCGTACACAATTTTGCAGTGCATATTTGGAACCGAGGTCGCAGTCTCTGCATTTAAGAATAAGAAGTATAATAATATTATTAAATATCACCCCTGCTTATAAACTGTCCCTCTACTGTGCACGGGACTTCTCACAGTATGAAAAGGATTAGGCTATAGTCCACTACGCTGGACTAGTGGTGGTTGACAGACTTCACATATCATCGAGAACATTATATAGAACAAAATTTAAGAAACATGATAGATATAAATTAATGACATACTCTTTAATTTTTAGTGGCCTTCTCACTGGTAACCCTGACGGCAGACTTGGCTGAAGACAGAAAGGACTCGTTCAGAACAAATACTGATGTAAAATATATTGTGTGGGTAGCAGACGTAATTATTGTAGGAATGGTGAACTTGACAGCTGCATATACTGGCATGAACAGAATGCGCTATATAGTCCATTGTGTGGCGCAGTCGAAACAAGTACATATTTTGGATAACTAGTTTTTAGGCACTTGCGAAAATATACGTGTTAACAGTTCGTAAAATTTATTGATCTTTTAGCACAAGCTTGCGTTTTTGTTTAAGTAAAATCGTGAGGCCCTAGGCTCAATTTTAGGTCGGGGTTAAGGTTACGGTTACGGATTAGGTAAAAAATTAAATTATATCAATAATACCTGGTTACTGACATATTTTTTTTTTTGCGTCAATTAATTTAAGCGTCTCGTGGCTCCAACAAAAATCTCAGTGATACATGACTCAAGCTCAGTGGATAAATGCCGAACGAAAATATGAGTGAGTTTATTCTGGAATTTTCTGCACTATTGCATGAATGTGCAGTCAAATTTTTACTAATAGTGAATATTAGGCCATTTAGGCTTAAGTGGTAGTCTGGTCGCCACTGCGTCGAGTGTTGTAGATTCGATTCCCACACGGGATTAAAATGTGTGTGATTCACAAATGGTTATTCCAAGTCTGGTTGATTTTTGTTTTTACCTGTTTGAACTATTATTAGAGCAGGAGTAGCTATATTTTTAAAAAGAAAGAAATTCATCGTTCTCTACAAATGCAATATTTGTCCAGTACGATGAGCGAAACGACAAAATTATCGAGCTGGTGTTCATTTATAAATGCTTAATAAAGTCAAGCCAAATTAAAATTGGCGTTGACACTGATGTCATGACTGTGCTTAATATCTAGTTTAGTTACCTTTTATGTCATTATACTGCGCTTTAGTTGTAAATAATAATAATAATAATAATAATAATAATAATATTCTACCACATACACAACACCATCTAGTCCAAACTAAGCAGAGCTTGTACTATGGGTACTAGACAATGGATAAACATACATACATATATACTTTTTTTTTTTTGTAAATACATACTTATTATACATAGAAACACCCAGACCAAGACAAACATCCATGTTCATGCACACTAATGTTTGACTTGTGCGGGAATCGAACCCGCGACCTCAGGCGTGGCAGTCGGTTACACTTACCACTACGCCATCGAGGCCGACGTAATACTTTTAGTTTTAAATGCATTAGTTGTAAGTGTTACTAACTCTATAGTTTAATGAAGACCCTATAGGATCTTTATCTTTATTTTCAGATGAACCAAAAAATGAACCATTTCCAACAACCAAGTGATAGAAACAACCGTGCAATAGTGATCTTCACGCTTATGGTGGCTTGTGTTACCTTAATACCTGTTTGCTTTATATTTATCAAAGAAGTGTTGACTTTGCATGGCGATGGTAAATATACTTTAAATATGTTTAGAAGTCGGTTAATATACAATGACTGATCTACGGATGGTGCAGTGTTTTATTTGATAGCATCACATTAGCCAATGCACCGAATCAATCAATCACCAATCCAGAGAAGACAAAATGTTACGTCGTCAACAAATATTTGTTCTTAGCCTGGGTTAATTTTGAGTCAGATGTAAATAAAATATAACGTTTTTCGTTAAATTTAATTTATTTTTCAGAAATATTATTTTTAAATCCTTGTAATAATACTTGTGAAGAAATGCCAAATACCTATATAGGAACGTTCAGCTGTAGATATGATACTTAAAACTGTGGAGGAACAGGGTGTGATGTCCCTCCAACACAAAGGGAGGATCCTCCGACTAGGCTGGTTGATCGTGCCTGGCGGGCCGTGGCCCGACGGTTGATGTCGGGTGCTTGTATATATAGTTAGTCGCTGTGTAAACTCCGCTTGCACGATGCAGGATTGTGACGTCATTTGAGCGTATTTATCATTATTCATCTATTAGATGTAGGCGGAACTTTGTTCTGTGCGGAGTCGCCACAAAACGTTTGAGGTAAATCTTTATAGGTTACATTAAAAGGAAGGTGTTCTTACTACCTTGCGACACAGTGACATTAAAATACTATTTTATATAAAAAATATAGCTGCCGCATTAGATGTCTAACGCAGGTGGTTATTAAAGGATATTTTTAAAGTAAGCAATATATATTATTACAGTAAAATCATACCTAATGGTTCAGCGATAGTAATTGTGGCTTTTGTGCATGAAGTTTCGAATATGTGAATTATGTGGGATCTTAAAACATAGCAGATAAAATGTAGGTGTATTACATCTGTGCCCACTTAAGCAGGAGATTGATTGTACGTATGTAAAACCTGCATATGTGAATATAATAATTTGTTATACTTACATGGTTTGATTTCAGTAATAAGATCGAGCTTCTACATATTCTACATCATATGCAGTCTAAATTTGACACTGTACGTGATGCAGTTCAATCAGTCCGTATTGTGGGTCCTGCCTTCTTTTCAATTGCTGAACAGGAGCTTGAGAGGCCTGCTACAAACATTACACATTAATAGTTAGTTTTAGTTTGTACTTATTCTTTTATTATCTCAGGTTCTAACTTTAAGTTTTTGTTGGACCAATAAAAAGTTATAAGGATTTTCTGACATAAACTTCTGAATAGCAGTGCGGAGTCAGAAAGGTGCCGGTGTTGCTCACTCAAGTGTCTAGCAGCGGTGCGGTGGTTGCTGTTCCATCAGCAAATACACTTAAACGGCGCCAATACAAAACCTCGTTGGTGACTACAATGACATAATTGTATAAGCTGTTTGATGTGGAAACGGTTTTCTTAACATTTTATTTTTACAGCCTCAGATATTTCAACAACACCATCTTCTAATTCTATATTAATCAAGAAAGACAGGCGAACACATGCATTCAATCAGTTAGCTCTAAGATCACATTCACGTGTTTTGAACTCAGTTGCTGGAAGTCTACCTGCTGGTAAGTATCAACAGCTATTGCCTTCAACCGCGTATTTTAATACTATTTGTTAATAGACACATAACACGATTAATATTACAAATGCGTAAGCCCTTTATCCTTTAGAATCCTCTGCTTGATCGAGGATCATATTTGGAATTTTCATCCACCAAGTATTTATGCCCGTTTGTAATGATTTCTCGTTTAAACCGCTGTATTGAATTACGTGATTTTTATATTAAAAAAGTATTTGCTTGAAATATTTGTTACTTCGTTAAGTACTGACTTAAAATTATCTATGAAAATATGCACAAACATTTAATTTAGTTCATAGAGTTTTTTAAATTTAAGCCCAATTGAATGAATTACGTTTACAATCCTTAAATTTGACACTTATGTGCGTATTTTTGTTATGATTCAGATGAAACCGTGACTGCAACTATAATACATGAATTGGGATTGGTCTACTGTACGCTTTGTGACATAACTCGAGTATTGAACGAGAGCAATGGGTTCATACTGGTCGTGCTATTTATGTCCATCTTAATGCATCTGATCATCACACCGTATTATCTCATCATTGGATTATGTACGTTGATTTATTAATTTACCGATTATGGCGTACCTGTCTACACATATGTTGCACTGTCTGCACAAAAGTTTAGACTAAAGTAATAATTTAATGTCATTATGCATGTCGGGTGTAACGTCTGCGTTTATAACCTGAGTTACGTGGATGACATGATGCTGCTGAGCGCCTCTGTCGGTGGCATGCGACAATTAGTAGCGATATGCGAATCCTATGCTACTGAACATGGCTTAAAGTACAACGCCAAGAAAAGTCAGTACATGGTCTTTGAGGCCGGTGGTAAAAGTCCGGTTAATATTCTACATATTAAACTAAACGGACGGCTCCTTATAAGGGTACAGCAGTTTAAATATCTTGGCCATCTGGTAACCGCTAACCTCAAAGACGATGCAGATATTGAGCGTAAGCAAAGGGTTGTTGTGTATGAGAGCGAATATGCTTGCCCGCAGGATTACTAGATGTTTACGTCAAGTGAAAATTACTCTATTCAGAGCTTACTGCACGTCACTTTACACAAGCAGCCTGTGGGCTAGATACACTCAAAAAGCATACAATGTTCTGCGTGTCCAATTTAAGAACGCTTTCTGGGTGTTGTTGGAGCTGCCTCGTTCCTGCAGCGCATCATGTATGTTCTTTGAGAATAGAATAATAATAATAATAATAATATTCTACCACATACACACAACACCATCTAGCCCAAACTAAGCAGAGCTTGTACTATGGATACTAGACAATGGATAAACATACATATATACTTTTTTTTTTTTGTAAATACATACATATTATACATAGAAACACCCAGACCAAGACAAACATCCATGTTCATGCACACAAATGTTTGACTTGTGCGTAAAAGATGCGCATCCTTGCTCTGCAGAGTGTGGGCCAGCCATAATAACGTCTTGGCAATGATTGCTGATAGGCTTCATTCTCTTTACATGAATCATTGCTCCCGGATTCATGTAGAGAGAAACTAGCGGCAAATGTAATGTTTACTGTCTTTAGTTTTAATTAGTAGTAGTATACTAACATTAGTTTGTAAGAATCCATGTAATTAAAATGTTTGTTGTATGGGCTTACGTTGCCTGAATAAGCAAAATATTATTATTATTAAAGAATTTAAATGATAGTGCCTTATGGAAATGATAAACTGGAATAAATAAGACATGAAGGTAGAGCTGACCATGAAATCCCAGCAAACTGGAACGAGGTGTCATATTGCTTCAACACAAGAGGAGAATCCTCAGGCCGGCTAGGTGATAGTCTAACAATCGATTTTGGGAACTTGTATATATTATGATTATGTAAACTCCTCGAGCAAACTTACTTATTGCGATGCTGGTTCTAATTCAACTTATATTAAATAGTAATAACACAAAATTTGAGTACACTGCCATCTCTTGTCTCTAGCTGTAACTTCGTTGCTTTGCGTATATGGAATGCCTATCTCTGACAGATAACAAGAAGACGTCACTTGTATTATAGTTTAATAAGAAAAATGCCGACATAGATATCAAGATCGCAAGACCAAATCATAATATTCTATAGAACGTTTCTGATTTATTTACTATTATAATTCTTATAATTCAGTTACAAATACGGCATCATTGTTTCAGTCCAACATTCGCAGTTTGATTATTTAAACACATGGCTTCAAGTGTCTTGGAGTATTTTCCATTTCAGCAAGCTCTTGATGATTGTCGAACCTTGTCATCAAACTCGTGCAGAGGTAATCAAATCTATAACAATAACATTGTAAGCAGGTTTTTGTATAATAGGGCGTTGTATAATACTTTGTACGTTTGTGGATTACTTATCTCCAAAACAACTATACAAATTTGAAGGTGGTTGTACAGATTACTGTATTGTAATAAGCTTGATTTAACCATTAAATCATATAACTTATAAATTTTTGTGAGTTAGTGAAAATCTTTATAAAATTCATATAATGTTTAGAATATCTTGCTATGTGAAGGCTCCAAGCCGGCTAGATGAAAGTATAAAATTTTGGACTTACAGCTAGCCGCCTTGTAGCTATCACTTAAAAATATTATTGTTTTATTCTAGCTATACAAATTAAGTCAAGCTAAAATTCATCTTCTTTTGTATTGACCTCGCAAACCTCTATCGAAATCTATAGTAAAAATAGTCAAAAGTTCTAATTAAATTATTCATAAACTGTAGTTTATTGAAGTATGTAACATTTGTGTCAATACACTTTTTTGTAACTTGCTTTTGTAATTAATGTAACTACAATTCTGTCCAGATGGATTTGGTCCAGGATCAGATCAACCATATCAGACGTTATACAGCCTGGTATGACTTCGCCACCATCGCCGAACTGAAACTGTTCTACAGACACATCATGCTGAACTATATAAGCTATTCACCATTACAGCTCTTCACAATAAATAGGACTCTTATAGCTGCGGTAATTATACATAGCTTATAGAGCAAGATCCCAAAAGACATTACTTATTTTCTCAGAATTAAAATGTATGGGATAAAGTAGTTCTATTCTTAGTCTTTATACTCACAGCGACACTTTATGACTGTCTGGGGAATGATTGGTCCCCTTCAATAATTAATCTGGCTATTTACTAAAAGTTTTGAAATAGTAATATATAAAAGACTGAGATTATAAGTAAAGTTAAAATATTTTTTTGAGAGTTTTGAAGCGTCTGGTAAAGGTTATCGCCGACGGAAATTGTCTGGCAATATAAATTATTAATTTTGAACAATATTTTCTAAAGTATATATATAAATCAGAACTGAGAATTTAGGAAAAGTAAGTATTATTTTTACTTGCCTTTAGCACCCGGAAACGGACAAATGGCCACTAGGTCAGGCTGGCCAGTAGGTATGCATACATTCAAAATACATACTAACACTACTTTTACATTATATTTCTGAGAATATAAGTAATGTCTGGGGGCCATGGGATCTTGGACAATTAATAAGTACATTTTTAACATATTATGTCGCAACGTTACACCGGCCAGATACAATAGATTTAATTAACCTCTGAGTCTTCTTCGAAGCGGTTAATGACAACACTATGTGGGTCTTTGTGTCTGCCTGTTAGTGACATGCATAGCTCCAGAACCACTGGACCGATTGACTTGTAACTGGGTGTGCAGATATTTTGGGGTTATCCCTCGGTCGAGTTTGAATATGGGCCCTGTGGGTCAAAAGACCCTCGAGATATAGGGGTCACAAGGTCATAAGGTCAGGGGATATCCACCAACAGAGTGATTTGGGAGTCCAAGGGAGCTTTTGCCCAGCAGTGGGACATAACAAAAAGCTGATGAATAAAAAAAAGATCACATAAAGCAGAAGAGGTTGAATCCCGGGTTTTTACACCCATATCGTTTATGACTGGTATTCTAAGATTGACAGATCAAGATATCTTTTACACCCATCTCGTTTATGAGTGGTATTCTAATATTGACAGATCAAGATATTTTTTACACCCATCTCGTTTATGACTGGTATTCTAAGATTGACAGATCAAGATATTTTTTACACCCATCTCGTGTATGACTGGTATTCTAAGATTGACAGATCAAGATACATACTTTTTACACCCATCTCGTTTATGTCTGGTATTCTAAGATTGACATATCAAGATATTTTTTACACACTTCTCGTTTATGACTGGTATTTTAAGATTGACTGATCAAGATCTTTTTTACACCCATCTCGTTTATGTCTGGTATTCTAAGATTGTCAGATCAAGATATTTTTTGTCTTTAGACTGCTCGGTTGGCGTAGTGGTTTGAGTGGTCGTCTCGCCGAGTGTTGTGGATTCGCATCCCACATGTGACCATTATATATTATGTGGGATCTACAAATGATTGTTCAGAATCTGGGTGTAATTTGTGTCCGTTAATTGTTTGTTTGTAATAATAAATATACGATAATTATTACCAATGCGGAAGTTGTCTTTTATAAAAGTAAAGAAAGCACTCCAAATAATCACTGGGCGTCTACTGAGTTCTGGTAATGACTTTAATTTACTTACATTAAAGTCATTACCAGCCGGTTTTTTGAAACATTAATCAATAGTGAGTCAGTATCAAACTTTTGTCAAGTGATGGCTTTTGTTAATTCAGTCAACCAATGAGAGCAGTTAACGTCCGTTTGATCGTATGTTAATACTTTTTTGCGTTGGTCTGCTTTTAAGAAACCGGTTGTAAGACTATTGGACACAAATAACACACAGACTAAACAATTAATTATTTTTCGCTTACATTTATATAGTTAGGTTCGATTTTTACGTTAGACCGAAGGTTTTTGTGTTTATTTTATTAGGGGGTACCGTATATCAGTCTAGAAATGTGTCTAGCATAGTCTTCCACCGTGCGTACGAACTAAGCATACTTAGCTTGTCTGACCCAGTACTAGCTGGTTTTCTGGTTTTATTCGGATAAAAAGAATTAATACGGTTCTTACAGAGTTTGGTTTTTTTTTTCAGATCTTGGGTAGCATCACAACATATTTGGTTATTGTGATCCAGTTGTAAAAATATTAAGTGACAATTTGGTAATGTATGTTTTTTTTTAATTGGCTTGCGTTTGACCGTGATCTCACCCTGATGTCAGATATTAAGTGCACTTTTTATTAATATTAGCTTTGTATTATATATATTATTAGCGTTAGTTTAGTTAAATAATAAACATTGTGACTTTCATGGAGATTTAAAATCGACTATTTGAAGAATTTAATAATATCGTTTGAAATATTCTCTAAGTAAACCTGTTCCAAAATTTCATTCTTAATTAATACGCTGATGTTAATACCTTAAAGCAACAGTATTATACTTAATATACCTTAATTGAGGCAATAGGTTTGTATGTAGTTTCTTAAATTGTCGTTATTTATACATTACATTTGCTGGCAACTTCATCTGCGTAAGCTGCAAACCATCCCTATCATTTAGACAAATCATAATAAATAATAAAAATGATTTATTTTCATTAACTGAGCTTAATCTAATTACAATATTGTTGGAGCGCTCCTTTTAGGCATAACATTGCCTGTGTTTAGGAGGCCCCGCTCTGCCGTGTACAAGTAATCATCTTTAATATTTACGGCTATTAAGCTAAAAAATTATTGCTATTATTGATACTATAATAATCATTCTTGCACTAAATAAAATTAGTAATACTCCTCAAAACCACACATTGCTAGTTGCGATTTATTAAAAAAATCTTTAAACATCTTAAAAATCTTTACTGTCTTTGATACTACTTTGACCTAATAAGGTTGACTTTAATTTTAGGATTAAATACAATGATATATGTAGTTGGTTGGGTTTTAACATAAACCTCTTATTTCAATTTTAATCTCGAGTGGAATAAATACAATTTCAGATTTTTCTTCTCTCTTAGCCTTTATTATTCCCAAGTCACTTGGGATCGGTTTTTCTGGTCTAACCGGATTTGACTGGATATCAGTTTTTACACGGAGCCTGCCACCTGACCTCCGCAACCCGAAGGCTAACAATACCCTGAGGCTAGACCAGTGTCAGGATATTAGAGGGTACTGACTTTCCCAATAACGACCGCCATAGATGTTCATGGCAGCCGGAACCAACGGCTTAACGTGATCTTCGAGGCACGGAGCAGGCGATAATTGTCAACGCACATAATTTCGAAAAGTCATATAACTCCCGAAAGTCAGAGGTGCGCGACGTGGGTTCGAACCCAAAACCCTCTGCATTGCAGTCTGTTGGTCTCCCCACTGAGCTATCGCTGCTTTACAATTTCAGATATAAACAATAATTATATTTATTATTATCCAATCCTTGGCTTTTTAAGCATTGAATATAATATACGTATGTAGATAGATGTTTTTATTTTGTATCTTGACAAGGGTCACATAGGCATTTGGTCGTGAGTAAAAATCCCCTGCATTAGTATTTATTATATTGATAAAAATATGCTACAATAAGACGTGACGTGAGAATACTGTCATCTCTTTTTTGTCTATTTAATTATCTCTCTAAATTAACTAACGTATAGCATATTTTCTAATAAACAATAACACACGACGCCCTTTTTATAAAGTTACTAATGGGTATGTCACGTGCATATCAACAAAATATTATTTTATAATAATACAAGTCAGATTTTAAACTGGCAGACTATTGTAATAGGATATGTCAGATATGGACCAGCATGCACTACAAAAAATTGTATACTATGTGTGTGTCTTTTCGTGTTTGTGTGGACAGAAATAATAAACTAACAAACGGACACATTACACTGCGAAACAGAATATGTTATTTTATACCCAGTTCTCAATATTCCATTAGTTTATAACCTGACTATAATAGAATATAAACTGAGAGTTCGTTCTGATTCAGTTCCTTTAGAATTATGTAATGACTTTTGAGGATCTGATTATACCCCTATTATCTTATTATAATATTAGGTTTATTTATGGAATCAATAAAGAAAATATCTTAATTACTTAGGTTTTATAAGTTGTATGTTGTTGTTGTTGTAAAGATTAACGCTACATTATAAGTGCCGAAGGTCCGAACGCCAAATTTCGTAATAAAACTATTCAAAATGGAGAGCCGATCTAGTCTCAATGTCATAATTATCACAAACAATATTTGCCGTGATTAAAATGAACGTCACCTGTGAATATAACATACATTTTAAGCCTAGATTTGAACTCTATTTTGAACAGCTTTTATCACGAGAATTTAGAGAGAAGAGATGACTGGCATTACAACAAATACCTACAAATATAATTTTAAATTATACAGTTTTATTTCACCAAACACGTAGTATACTTTGTGGCACACTGCTAAACTCTCGAACGGCTTCTTCACGTTGGATCGATGTCTCAGTGTAAGACTCCCAAAGGATCAGGTATTTTCCTAATATTAAGTTACCATAGTAAAGATTAGACATATTTACACGTAAAATTTTACCTCAATTTTGAATTTAAAAGCTCCTTATTTAAAATCCAGCTTTTGACTACCACATTCATTCTGCCCTAGCTATTCTGCATGCCTACATATAGTATTATGATTGAAAGCTGTGTAATTTAATGTTTGTATGTTGTAAACAACATACGTTTTAATTTTTGTATTTGTGTCTAATGTATTTAAGAAGGTTTTAATAAAACTCAATATTTATCTTAACTTTGTTTATGATTAAACATATTTTTAAGCAGAATAAATTAAATTAATTGTTTTAAATCTTGTCTACTCTTCTTGTCGTAGTATCTAATGCTCGACAACAACCACCAGGTAAATTATGATACTGCCAAGCATCTAAAAATTGAGATATTTTATTATTGTCATTATATCCATCTAGGACAACTCCTACCCAAGAATAATGCCTATATCGCGAGGCAATTTACAAATTCAAACAACTGACATAACGAACACTCTGACTCGGAACAACTATTTGTGTATCACACAAATATTTGTCTCGTGTGGGGACAAGCTACAAACAATTCAAAAGCTCGGCTCAATTAAATCGATAGAATTACCTATCGATATCGAAAAATGGTTTGCATCTCGTAGCGTGACACTAGCTGATATAAATATAAATATTTCAAAATGTTATTTATTTATTTATTTATTTTATTTATTATACACACACTAACAACTATTTTTACAGGATAAACCTAATGCAATAGCGTAGCAACTTAATAATACATTTATTTATCTAGCACTCAATTTACAATAGGTAACTCGTGTAAATTCACTCAATGAGCAATTAAATATATCAATAGACAGCGCCACCGTGTTGAGCGTGCTCAGCGCGCGCGTCAGCGGCGCGAGCTGCAGCAAGTTAGTGCGCGCGCGCGGCACCGCCAGCAGCGCCGGCCGCCGCCGCCGGCCCGCGTACCCGTCCGGCACGCACAAATGAACCGTTCGCAGAAGCTCCGGATTGGATACTGTACCTCTAATCATTTTGAATAAATAACACGCCAGCGCTACTTCCCTTCTAACCTCTAGTTTGAAATACCCCACCATACCCAATACGAATAACGTAGGATACAACAGAGGATATCCAGGGTAGACCCCATACATTTTCAAATACAAGAACCTAGTAAATTTATTCTGGATACGTTCCAGCATTAATTTATATTTCGCTTCATGTGGTGACCAAATGACAGCATTACATTCTAAATGGCTCTTTACTAGCGCTGCAAATAATGTTCTAAGTGCCCTAATATTAGTGAATGCATTCGCTTGTCGCAGTATAAGACCCAAATTGCGGTATGCTTTTTTACATATTTCAGTGATATGTTGGCGAAAGTTTATATCAGATGTGAACCGCACACCTAAGTCCTTAACCTCGGCAACCCGCTGCATAGATGTCCGGTCCACAAGATATTGGTAATGGCTCGGGGCACTCGCTCGGCTGAATGACAACACTGAACATTTGGCCGCATTAAAATATAATTTATTTTCTTTACTCCACTTTACGACCGTATCAATATCCTTCTGCATCTCAATGTGATCTTCAGTATTGTTTATTTTCATAACTAACTTTAAGTCATCTGCAAATAGTAAGGGTGTAGACTTATTAACTACTTTAGGTAAATCATTAATCATGATAATAAATAGAAAGGGTCCTAAATTACTGCCCTGACTTACACCAGATTTAGTCAAGTAGGGTTCGGAGAACTTGCCACTACAATCAACATATTGAGACCGGTCGCGGAGATAGGACGCAAAAAACTTCAACGTGTGTGGCGTACACCCTACACTAGCCAACTTCATTAGAAGAACGTCATTATCCACTGCATCAAACGCCTTCCTGAAGTCAAAGTAGGTCACATCCACTTGCAGACCAGCATCCACGGCAGGTACTAAGTGTGTCATGAGTTCCAACAAGTTCCCCGTTGTCCCCCGCCCAGGACGAAAGCCGTGCTGCGCATTAGACAACTGAGAACTAATTTGCGGATACAAACAGTTGTGAATAGCCATTTCAAACACTTTAGCTGGGGTGCTTAAGATCGCCACCGGTCTATAATCACTAGGTGATGAGCCTCCGCCTGCTTTTGGCACGGGGATAACTCGGGTGAGCTTCCAAAGAATAGGAAAAGTTGCACTTGAAATGCAGACGTTAAACAGATGCAACAGAGGTTCCACTAACAGTGCACGACAATCACTAAATATGAACGCCGGAATCCCATCAGGTCCCGCCGACCGCTTGGGTAGCAAGCGAGCGAGAGCGCGGCGCACGTTGTTGTCATATCTAATCGCCTTCAATCATGTCTATCTATCATACTATAAAAAAAAACCTCTACTTCATTAGGTACAGTAACACCGATATTCACGATATAAGTTTAAAAGACACCAGTGATTAAATAGAATGCGTCTCATATCATATCTACCCAAATTGAACTATTACCGTAGTAATAAGAGCTGTGTCAAGTGTAAACATCTTAATAGGTGCGTAGACTTCGTTGTACATCAAGTGCTTCTAAAATAATTCCAACTCAGCAGCAAGCGCGTAGTTAGCAGGCTCAGCGCGATGCATCAACCGACTGACCAACTGCTTCGTGCTATCAATCTGAAAATATAATGACACTGATTGATGTGCGTGTTTGAGAGCATAATATTGTTAGCTTGTGACTGTAGAGTAAGCACACATGGTCATAAATTTCTTGAGGATTAGGTGAATACTGTCTTCTCAAATGTATATGTCTTCATATAAGCATAACAAAATTCAGCTTCTATATGTTTGTGATCGCAAAACTTGAAATGGATGATAGCATCCATTTCAAGTTTTGCGAAAAATTTAACACTGTGTTTTTATTTATTAATCGACAAGGATTGATAAAAAAAATTCAGCGTAAAATGTTTATATTTCAAACTAATATTATAAAAGCGAAAGTGAATTTGTTTGTTTGTTTGTTTGTTATGCTTTCACGCCTTAACTATTGGACCGATCATCATCAAATTCCGCACACACTTTATCAGGGGTACAGAAAAGGACATAGGGTACCTTTCACCCAGAAAATAAGTACTGTTCCCGAGGGATACAAAAATAACTTCTAGACGGTCGTCCGCTATAACAACTCTGCGTACTGATATGAATGAATTATACCGTAACGTCTGGACTACAGAAAAATGGATCTACTGTATCCCGGTAGAAATCTGATATCACAAATAAAATTCTGTTACCAAGTAATTTTAGGAATATCTATCTCAACAAAAAATTACATTCAGCTAATTAAGGTCTGTCTGTTCACTTATTTAAGGTACTAGTGTTGAAAACGAACAAAAATATTTTTTATACTGAAGTACCTTTTACATTTAGCAATATAATAACTCGATAGATGGCGCTGAAACGTGATATCGATTAGAGATGTTGAATGTAATTATTATTATTATTAATGTACTAACTAAAATTAATTCACTCAAAATCCGATAGATGGCGCCAAATACATTTTAAAACGTAGTATCATTTTGTATTGTCTATGGCCATATTAAACTGATAAATAATGGTGAAGTTTGGAGAAAGGAAGTTAGGGGAACGAATTGATATTTTCGTTTAATTCCAGTGTTACAGAAACACAGTTTATTAACTGTGTTTCTGTAACACTGGAATTAAGTACCATTATGTACAACGTTACATATTTTTAGAGATAGAGTGAACGTCAGTGCCTGTGCTAGTATTAACTGTGTTACAGGCACTGACGTTCACTCTATCTCTAAAAATATGTAACGTTGTACATAATGGTACTTTTATATATTATGTGATTGAGATGGACAAACTGTATTTGGCTTTTGATAATAAATTATTATTATTCATTTTTTAATAATTAATATTGATTTTTAATCATTTATTTATCTGTTATAATTAAAAAAAGTACTAATATTCTAATAATATTCTTGGTTATGAAAGGCGTCGTTAACAAGTGACGTCACAAATCATCCGATCGAGCGGGTTATAAAAGCGTGTTCAGCGCGCAACGAGTCACTTCGACAGCAACCTGCGGACGGAACGGACGTGCTGTGTGATAGTTGTTGGGTAATTTCAGTGATTATGTTTAACTTTATTCGTTAATGTATTTCTTTAATAATATTAACGGTTGCAATAACCATCCTGCAAAATTGAATGATTATTTAACAATGAAAGTACGTTTGTAATTTTTAATTTTTGGGCTATTTCACTTCTTGTTACTAACATCAGAAATAGGATAAAGATTCCTTTGCTCACAAGTAATAGAATTAGGTTCTGGCGTCTGGAAATAAAATGAACACATCACATCGTTCTCATTTAAGGTTACGTCTACTTACGTGATGCTGTCACGTAATTGACACGATTGTGGCAAAAGATCGCGTTTTACGTCTAAGATCGCGAGCATTTAAAGTCATTCGAGTATGCGGAGACTTTTTTTTGGCTACCGTCCGTCAATCGTTTGAGACTATTGTCTCACGGTTGAAATAATTGTTGGAGGACCGTTCACAGGCAATAGTGACACCAAATGCTATGAGTAATGAAGTATATACTGAGGTGGTAAGAGCGATACATTCTTAAGGTCTGTAAATAATCATCATCTTATTTTTTTTTATTCAAGCTAGTTTAATGTAATCCTGTGTTTTGAAGACAATATAGAGGACGGTTGGACGGTTACACGTGAATTGAGCAGACCAAAATTAATGTGTCAATTACAATCGACAGCCGCCACGTGTTCATCGGCAGGATGATCTGGTTTTGAATCTGTGTGGTATGCAAATTTTGTGCCTATGCCAACAGTCATTGGGAGGTATGCGAACTTTGAGCCTATGCCTTCATCAATATTTGAATTTGTGTTGTATGTGAACTTTGTGCCTATGCCAACAGTAGTTGTGAGGTACGCAAAGTTTGAGCTTATGCCTACATTGTTTGAATTAATGTGGTATGCCAACTTTGTGCCTATACCAGCAAACTTTCAGCCTATGCCTACAATGTTTGAATCGATGTGGTATGCAAGGTTCATGCCTATGCCTACAATGTTTAAGTGAAAATGAAGACCAAGACTGTACACTGGGACTACCAGCCGTTGATTTGGCAGGTCCATCTTCCAGATCTAACGAGGACATCATAGCGTCAGGCGAGTCCGTGTTGGTTTTGGAAGGCGTCGTAAACAAGTGTCGTCACGAATGCGCATTAGCTATGAGTTCGAGTAAAATCAAACACTTAGCTAATGCGCATAAATGCATCGCTAGCAATTATGCTCAATAGCGTTTTAGTTGAATCTTTTAACCACTTCGTGATCTATTCTCGTTGAGACACCACGTGCTCAAACCACTAACCATTTATGCCATTTACCATTTATTTTACCAATTTATAGTATTAGTCAAGTATAATTTGTTCAATTAGCATAATTTTAGTTTACGTGACTTTTGTTGATAGTTATTGAAATCTTGTGTTAATTATATTACATAATATTGTCTTCTATTTACGCGAATATTATTCATTGAAATTAAACTGCTATATACGGATTTTATCGCGTTGTTTATTTGACACTTTATTACAAAATTTTGAAAAATTTTCACTACTACCAAAACTACACTACTACTAAAAAAAAATTTGTAATAAAGTGTCAAATAAACAACGCGATAAAATCCGTATATAGCAGTTTAATTTCAATTATATTACATAATTAACATTTAACTTCAACTTACATTTTTTATTTAACTACATTTACAATACCATAAAACTCTAAACAGAAAGTAGTGTCTTAGGACTCTTAGGTCAACATAGTACCGCGGACAAATAAATACTACTTCCTTCACTATCTATACTTCTATACTAATATTATAAAGAGGAAAGATTTGACTCTTTGTTTGTAAGGCTTTAACTCAAAAACGATGTAACAGATTTAAAAAAATCTTTATTCATTAGAAAGCTGTATTATCACCGAGTAACATAGTTTATGTATAATTTAAAAAGAAGTATTGTTACTATCATAATCCAACCTAACCTACTTACTAGAAAACAAAATATAAAAATGGGTTTAAGAAGTAAAAGTCAATCCTTTAGTAGGCGACATAGCGTTCTTCCGCAGTTATAGTCAGCTGGTACAGTGCCCAGAAAACTGGCAGCACTTTAATAATAATAACTTTAATAATATTTAGGTTTCAATGTTCATAATTACAGTAGTGTCTATAATTATTATTCAAATGCTTTAGACAACATCACTACTTTATATGCAGATTCATTTCCTTCTATATTTGATTACCTGTGATCAAAGCGATATTTGCATCTGAGTATAATGAATTTTATTTTGAGATTATAGCGTTTTCTGGCAGATAAAATGCATTGACGCATACCTCTCCGCGGGACGACGAAGGAAATATGGTGACCGACATCCCGGTAATACCGACTAAACCTACCATGGTGTACCTCGACGTAACCATAAAAAAATTTAACAACCTGTTATATTTTACATCTATTTTATTTATTAACACTTGTAAAAAGGTGAATAGTCAGGGTGGCGGCGACAATGAAGACACAAATTGTACAGAAAAGCACTTATATTATCTTGAATGCACGTTTCAACGGTTAGAATATGAATGCTCCAAAACATTCTAACCGCCGGTATTTATACAAACATTTGACCTAATTTAATACTAAATTCACAAACTCAATAGATAATATTAAACATTGTTTATCTTAATTATTCTGATGATTATTTACATACAATTATTATTTAATAATACAAGATTATGTAACATTAAGAATTTATTACACCGGAAGCAGATGCGCCGGTGTGACAAAATCAGTAAGAATCTAATAGCTTTATCATTACATTATACACAGTAAAACAAAATGATTATAGGATTGATTATTCTACATAGTGTAAAAAAAGTATAGAGATCAGTACCTAACAATACGTACTATTTATTAATCGCGCCGGAAGCTGACAAGCGGAAGGCGCCAAGCTAATAAATATAATTAAGTATAAAGAAATATGAAATAACTATTTAGATTATTGATTACAAAATTATTAATTAAATTATAACACGATAATAGGTTTTAATGCACATATAGTGGTTAAGATGTAATCGAACTAGCAGTATATGTGAGGCCGGAAGTGTTACGTTATAACACAATGTTTCCTTGCATAGAATTTATACTTACGTTAGACTATTTATTGCTCAAGTTATGAAAACGTCAACACATCAGCTCGAGTAAGTAATTACTACTTGCCCCTCAGCGTATTTACGACTCACCCTTACATTACATTAGTTATACACAAACAATAATTGCCATGTTTTAAAATAGATTGAGGCATAAAGATCGTGTGATAAGTATATACATATCTACTAGCTTTTTCATACCTTCAGTAGGTACTATACATAGCCTCCTGAGACCAAGAGAGGGATTTCTTGCAAATTTTTTGCTAGCTATTTCTGTGTATGAAAAATAATAATTAATGAAAAATAATAAAACCTTTATATTTGGAAATTGCAGTTTTCTCAATGTTCTTATTATAGGACATTCGGTTCCAATGAATTTTTGTATGTACTTAATTAAGGGTTTTCGTACTGAGTTGCAGAAAAACAATGATACTAATTATACTTTTAATTAAGAATTGAATAAACATAAATTAGTAACAAAACAAAATAACGTTTCTTATTAATAAACAGTCTTTTTTCTTATTATAATTAAATTCATATAATCAAATTCTTCTAATTATAATTGAAAAAGAGGTAAATAATTGAGATCGTTGTTAAATCAAAAAAAAATTGTTGTTGTTGAATTGTTGCTGCTTCCTTCCGCATAATCTTCTTACCGCTTGTTGTTCGAATAGTATTTCGGCAACTTCTAGTAAAAGTCGATAGCGATAGTGATGGTGATAGGAAATGACAGTCACATCTTCTGATTCGAAGCTATCAGACTATTCAGACGCAGATATTTCACGCTTATAGGTGGTATATACGCATAGTCATCATCTGATGCACTTAAACCTCCTTCTGATACGTCCAGCTCCTGCAAGATATCATATTCTATTAACTCTTAAAAAAAAAAGCAATAGTCGTGCTTAGACCGCTTGTTCTAAATATAGGACATCAAAAATGCTTTTCGCACCTTCATAAGAACCGAATGTACCAAAATAAGAACATCTATGAAACATACAAAATAATCCAATAAATTTTTTTAATGTTGAATGATAGAGATATTGCGTGATTAAACTGCTATATACGGATTTTATGGTGTTGTTTACAAAAAAATTCAAATCCGTATATAGCAGTTTAATTTCAATGAATAATATTCGCGTAAATAGAAGACAATATTATATTGCGTGATATTATTTAGAATATAAGAAGAGTAAATATTAAAATAAACCTACTAAAAATAGTGATTATTACGCATTAACTTACTTTTTCGAAACGGCGCACGCGCTCTCTGGTCTTGTGTTGTGTCATGTTTACCTTATGCACATACTGACAGGACGTAATCCTATTTTATTTTTATTCTGTAGTTACGGAATGATTTATTCTACGCAACAAAAGTACGTTTCGTAAATGATTCACTGCAACAGATTTTTTATTGTCTGATGTTTTAAATTAGGGACAAAAGTACTTAGGAGGATAGACAACACCAGTATTTTCTGAATGCAATTCTAAATCAATAGCCATATTTGTACCTTTTCTATAATATAATTTGCAAATAATTGATTGTTTGCTATATCTTTCTTTCTTTATTAATCTCTATAAAAGACAACTTCCGCACAAGGAATAAATCCTGTGTCGCGGGGGCTTTCACAAACATTTAAACAACGGACACAAAGCAAACTTAGACTCGGCACAACCATTTCTGGATCACATAAAGGTTTTCTCGTGTGGGATTCGAACCCTCAACACTCGGCACAAAGTCAGTGGTGAGGCACCCCTTAAATCACTACGCCATCCATGCAGTCAAACTTATATTGCACTTTGTTCGCTATTAACTTGAATAGTTTGGGATTAGATGCAAGTTTCAGATTTGGTTGACTTAAAATTGGTTGGCATATTATCATTTGGATATCACTTCGATTCTTTCTTCTATTTCCTAGACCGTGAATGTATGGCCCGCAGCTTGACATCTGATTCTAATTCTGAGATGAAATACGCAACGTAATACTTGATATTAGTTGTGAAGAAAACACATAGGTTTTAATAAGAGTTTATTTTTAAACGTCAGTCTATCCAAAGTCCGCCCAAATTTACCATGCCTCTGTATTTAAACAATTCTCATTAGTGATGAAACATCTCGATCAAATATCAATCTATTAGAAACAAAACATATTATTATCCCAATATTACAATTATATTGAATTTTATTTCGGTACTAATGAAAAACCAACTATCTTTAACTAGTATTTCTATGCTTCCAATTATCTTAGTGCAGCTTGACAAATTATGACGTTTATGAGGTTGCATGATAATAGAACGACACAAGAAAATATCTGATTAGCTTGACCTTCGTGACTCATATAGTTTGTAACTCACAAATAAGTGGCAGTATTTGCATCCATTTAATTATTTTCACCCAAACTCACTGGCAGTCTTTGTTTTAGGAACATTAAAAGATCTTGTTTTCACAAATTGAAATACGCATATTATTATAGTATTATAAGGCCAAGTAGGATATCAGCTCTTATATTGTAATATCAGGCGCTATGATTGACTCGATGCCGAATGTTTTTAATTGCACACACAGTCCGTCTAAAACTCGGTTTAAAATCATTTAATAGTTCCTGCGATATCTTTTGGCGTATCTTTGATTACGACGATATTCTTATTACCTTCTGATTAGCCAATGAAAGCACGTGGTTCTACAGTACACTGAATGATATTAAATATATTGTGTAATTTCCTTTGAACATTTGACACAAGTTACAGATAATTACCAAGTACATAATCTGCAATACGGATATTTATTATTATACTTATTAATTGGCATAACCTGCAATAGCTGGTATGGCCCCTAAGTATGTCTCATATACAAACTATAGAATCATTAAAACAATGGACAGACAGAATATCTAGGTTTGGAACAAATATAATATATGGATCATGCAATTGATTGTATTCACATCTTGAATTGGTGACCGCTAAAATTCAAGTACATAATTCGCCCCCTCAATAAAACAGAGACTTATCTCAGTATTTCGGATTAAACAAATTTGAACTCTATTGCAAAGATTTAACACAAATATAATATTAGAATTTAACATATACATTTAGAGTTCAAATTGCCTTACTTTCAAATTTCAGGTTAAGTCGCTGTTTTATTAAAAGTGCGATATGTTCTTTAGAAAAGTCATTAGTACAAGAAAACACCAATAGTCCTGATAAAGTCTGTCAATGACAATATCTAATAGTCCAGGTGACTAAAATGTATTAGAGATTTATAAGAATTAAAGGTTTTAAGGACACGTAAATAAAACAAACACTAGAACTAGAAGTTAGACTTTAATTTTTATAACCATACAAGTATTGTAACAATTTTTGTTGGTAAAGTATATGTGAATATAACGTGTTAATAACTGTTATAACATTAGGTTCTATTTAAGATTAATATGATTAAATAGCTGGACAGATTTTGATGTTATTTAATTTATAATATATAGATAATGAATATCTGCGATGATTAACAATGTACTTCTTCTCTCTCCTTTATTATTCCCAAGTCACTTGGGGTCGGCTTTTCTGGTCTAACCGGATTTGACTGGATATCAGTTTTTACACGGAGCGGCTGCCACCTGACCTCCGCAACCCGAAGGCTAACGATACCCTAAGGCTAGAGCAGTGTCAGGATATTAGAGGGTACTGACTTTCCCAATAACGACTGCCATAGATGTTTATGGCAGCCGGGACCAACGACTTAACG
This sequence comes from Catocala fraxini, assembly GCA_930367265.1. Taxonomy (NCBI): domain Eukaryota; kingdom Metazoa; phylum Arthropoda; class Insecta; order Lepidoptera; family Erebidae; genus Catocala; species Catocala fraxini. The sequence continues at coordinate 19,833,832 of OV884043.1, forward strand.
TGCTCTCCGAGGCACGGAGCAGGCGATAATTGTCAATCAATACTTACGCACATAATTTCGAAAAGTCATATAACTTCGGAAAGTCAGAGGTGCGCGACGTGGGTTCGAATCTGCATTGCAGTCTATTGGTCTCCCCACTGAGCTATCGCTGTTATACTGTACGTATATACAAAGTACTTAATGAACATTAATTATGTGTTTTAATAAGGTTTAATTCACATAGCGAGCAAGCAGCATAAAGATCTGCACTATTATAAACTTTATCCTCATTAGTGAAACACATTGTATTACTTGAGAAGTTCACGAACAGCCTAGTCTTTTAATCTTTTCTTTTATTACTTATATTTCGCTTGGTGTAAAATCAAAATTATAATTTACTACCAGTGCCGTTGAATTGCTTCCATATACATATGTTGTAACCGCATTATATCACATTTTGACTTATAATTATAGATTAATATACTTAAATGAGCGATCAATTTCTAATTATATGATTATATGATCTCATTAATGACACTACATACCTATTAGCTAAAACCAACATGTTAGTAAAATTGATTTACGTGTCTTATTTATATCAACGGCATGACCTATTGCGAAAACTAAATTAAATACCTTTAAAAGTACTTGATAAAGTTAATAACTAAATATCTAATTACAAGCAAATCATACATTTCAGTATGAAACATTCTTGCTTGCTCGTTATATTTTAAGTGCCATTTCACACACACTTGACTTCGATCATTCTCCAAATTGATTTACCATGTGAATGTGTAATATGATATTTCGCTTTGATAATTCGCATAGCCTCGGACGCAGTGGTTATACGGTACCTATCGTAAATGTCAGCCGTGAAGAACAAATATCGGTATTGCAATGGTAATAGCATATAATAATAGAAAATCGAATAAACAATCAAATCAAAGTATACTTCAATATTCGTCAAAGTTTTTAAAATATTTCGATTTGTTTGCAGAAATAATATTTTTTTTAAAATTGACAATCGCCCTTCCCTATTCCGCACTTAGTCAGTTAGAATTAGAATTTATTTATTTGCTAAAAAGTGTTGGTACAGTTTAAATACATGTCCAAAAACACTTGTCAATATGTGGCAAGCACTCACGTATTTTAACGGACACTAAGACACTTTTTGTATGACGCCAGATGAATAAATCGCGCACGTTTAGTCGGCAGTAGTGAAGACGTATATCATGAACATGGATATAACTACACAACTCAGTCAGTTTTATCATGCTTAGGATATTATGGCTGTCTTGTGTTCTGCCTTAAGTTTAAGTCCAATAAAACAAAACTAGAACAAAAAAAATTGTTTAATTTTGTGGCCTGTATCAAATTATGTGACCGTAATTATTGTTTAATTAAACTTAAATTTAATGCGGAGAAGAAGGGCGTAGCTTGTATCACTAAGTGAATGACTTTACCCTCCTTGTCGCTAACGTTTTCAAATGTCAATTTGAGTAAGAATGGCATGTAGGCCACAGTCCTGTCCTTGACGCCAAATCCTGTTACCAGCCCCCTGTAACGCCGGATGCGACATATCATGGTCGACACTGAGTTAGCTGGGCACTGGGCTGAAGATAAAACTAACATTGTACATAGGAATAAAACAAAATTAGTTAAACTAAAAATTAACATAACATACACATATGAATACATATGACTACTACACAATAACATGTATTCCTTGATGTCTCACATTTAGCTTAAAGTGTTATCTAAATAGTGATGTACTCTTCTCTAACGGTCGAAATGAATAATCAAACATTTAAGACTAGAAATAAATATGATTGACATCAAAACAAATTTACAATCTTGATTCTTATGATTTTAAATAGTATTGGTTATTAATTTTGACCGTGTGCAATTTAGAATTTACATATAATGCATACAAGTCGCTTATGCAGTAAACTAACTCTATCATATCTTAAATTTAAAATTAATATCTTAAAAAGGATATTATAGTAAATAAATACAGATAGGCTGTAACCTTAACATTACTTTCAATACTGGCCAAGATGGTGGCATCTTGGCTATTCAATTGTTATCGAGTATAAAAATCCTAACCGCCGTTTGATGACGAAACTTAACGAAGTAAAACCTAAGGAAATAAATTTCGAATTCCCATTGTAAAAGAGAATGCTCGTTCTTAGAATAAACAATACAAAATACAAATACAAAATACAAAAACATTTATTTATCAACTTTTACATGAGTTTGTACAGGTTTTGGGAACTCTTCTGTTAAGTTGTATCAACCTGTGTTAGAGGAGTCCCCTCTTGGCTGTGGCTTTGACAATCTTAATCTTAAATAAAATTTTATTAAAATAAACTAAGAACTTAAACTAAAACATGATTATTTTATTATGGTGTATGCGTGTGAGTGAGTGCGTGAGTGAGTGAGTGAGTATGCGTGAGTGAGTGAGTATGCGTGAGTGAGTGAGTATGCGTGAGTGAGTGAGTATGCGTGAGTGAGTGAGTATGCGTGAGTGAGTGAGTATGCGTGAGTGAGCGTGTGCGTGTGCGTGTGCGTGTGCGTGTGCGTGTGCGTGTGCGTGTGCGTGTGCGTGTGCGTGTGCGTGTGCGTGTGCGTGTGCGTGTGCGTGTGCGTGTGCGTGTGCGTGTGCGTGTGCGTGTGCGTGTGCGTGTGCGTGTGCGTGTGCGTGTGCGTGTGCGTGTGCGTGTGCGTGTGCGTGTGCGTGTGCGTGTGCGTGTGCGTGTGCGTGTGCGTGTGCGTGTGCGTGTGCGTGTGCGTGTGTGTGTGTGTGTGTGTGTGTTCGTGTGCGCGTTCGTGTGCGCGGGTGCTTTGTTTTTGTACAAATAAGTGATGTATATAATTATAATATAATGTGTGTGATGCTGTGCGTGATGTATGCGCAAGTAATGGTTAATTAATATTATCATCTGTCATTTTTTTAATAATTCCTCTGTTTCTTGGTAGGAGAGTGTTTTTAGCCATTCTGTTACCACTGTTTTACATTTCAGGTAAGTCATATTGTATATATTTAGTTTTTTATTGATACTATTGTATAGCCTTAACGAATTATAATGGAACTGTTTTGTGGAAAAGACTGTCTTAGTCAAAGGGTACGGTATAATTGCACGTTGTGTTCGTTTTTTATGTATGTTTGGGTCGATGTCAATTTTTTTATGTGTTCTAAGGACACTTTTTAGTATATATATTTGCCTGACTGTTAGAACATTTACTTCGCGATATAACCTATCGGTACTAAAGTATCTCTTCTTGTGTAGCATTATTTTCAATAAATATCTTTGTGTGCGCTCAATGCTCACAAATTTGGTTTTGTATGTACCACCCCAGGCCGATATGCAGTGCAGAAGTATTGACTGGACAAGTGTTATATAAACGTACGTTAGTAGTTGCTTGTTTGCTATGTCTCTAAGATGTTTGAAAACCCAGATAAGTTTACGGGCTCGGTTTGAAACCAGATCTAGCTGAGGATACCACGAGAGATTTTGATCGACAATTACTCCTAGGTATTTAGTGTTGGATACTTTATTTAAAATTGGGCAGTTACAAGCATTAGTATTCGTACCACAAAAATGCGCTGTAAGTTTTACCCCAGAATCAGGTTGCTGTGAGTTCCTAATTGAAAACGTAATATAATTTGTTTTAGAAATGTTTAGGGAGAGTAAATTAATGTTTAACCAATTTATTACATTACGGAGTTCTGTTTCGGCTGTGTTGTACACTTCCTGCCAGGTTGTATAAAGTTAATCTATAAAAGACTACAATTATAAGAAAAATTGTGACTACAGATTTAAAGAAATAACTTGTGTTGATAACGTTGCGATGTTATAATGACCTCGAGCATTAAATATTAATAAAAATAATAACAATATTTATTCACCAAATAAAGAAATACACATTCTCAAATGTTAATTAATAATATTACTAAGGAAAAGAATTTATTGTTTTACCAAAGACTTCCTACACTAGGCTAGGCCTTTTTTTTTTTTTTTTTTTTTTTTTAACGTGGGGAATGCTTGATGCATACCCCTCCGCGGGGGCGGGCGGAGGGGTTATGTCGGACTCTCCGGGGTAAAAGAAAGATGTTAAGAAGAAAATGTACCTCCCGGAATACCGACTAAACCTACCACGGTGTTCCTCGACAAAACCACTATCGACGGGGCCGCGCGAATTACTTTCGCATGCGGTCGCGACCCCGCCGAGGTTTCGGCCCGCCGTATGAAACGGCAGGCCACTACGCAAAAGACCTACCCAAAGGCACTTCTCACAATAGTATCCCTACTGTCCCCCCTAGAGGGGAGACGGACTCGAAACAACAGAGGCGCGCGTGGGAACACGCACGCCGCCTCTCGGACCTGGTGCTGAACGGATGGCGGGCAGGCCCACAAAGCCCGCCACCCCCAGGTCAAACCTCAGGGTGGCTGGAGGTCGTCCCGCGCCCTCCGGCGCCCGGCTCTGCGGTTGGGGAGAGGGTTCAAACGCTCCCTCTCCCGCTCCGCCGCCTCCTTGATGGAAATGACTTCCTCACAAAAGGAGGCGACGGCGTTCCACGACCTCTCGCTCCGGACCATAGACTGAACTACAGCCGGAAGCGAGAGGGCAACCAATCCGACTGCCGCGATCAATTCACGGCGCTGCGATGCCCAGGCGGGGCAAACCGCCAAAGTGTGCAGCGCCGTGTCCTCAACTACGTCGCGGCAGTCGCCGCAGTGGTGACAACCGGGCGTCTCTTGCCGGCGTATACGACACAGGAACTGGCCAAAACAACCGTGGCCAGTCATTACCTGTGTCAGCCGGAAGGTGAGGGCGCCATGGCGCCTCTCCAGCCACTCCTCAAACACGGGACTTACCGCCACGATCGTGGCGTGCCCGACACTAGGCTAGGCCTGTCCTGTAGGTAGTCTTTTTATTCACATTTACCATTCATTATTCTTGACTCGACGTAAATAAATATATCATATAAAATGTTTACAATAATTAACAAGATCGTATTTAATAAAAATAAATAGAAATATTAATATAAAACATGTCGTTGTGTAGACATATTAGTATTCCCTAATACTAAAATATTGTACATATATACTAATAATACACTCAGCTGAACTGAAAAATGTCACTTTGAAAAGAATTACATAAGCATTGGTATATTCCAAAGATTTTTATTTGAAACCCAGTACCTAGTAACTAAGTTTATATACAATTTCCAGTATGATTATAATCAATTTGTACATTTGTTCTGAGTAGTATTTTATCAGTGATCGCAACAATCTACCACGGGTCGACGGGCCGTGATAATAGTTGTCACGTGTTCTACCCACCCTCAGCTGCTGATATAAATATATACATAACTAGCTTTGCATGCAATGTAATACAGGGTACAACGTGGATTCTATTATAATATACATATACCGTGTAATATAAATTGAATTAAGGATGATAATAAATAAAGTATTAATGTTATTCTAATAAGGAATTTCAAATAGTCATAATAAGATTTTTGAATTTTGCACATACTGTGTCAATGTTCGAATTTTGTAAATCTTCTGGCGAACAACAAATTGCTCCCAAAACTCCTTAAGGATATAATAAATTTGGATGCGATATACGAATTGAAACAATAACAGCGTCTTAAACTTTCTATGTTTGTGTTTGTCCACGCGTGAAAAGGTAAATTGCCAATAATTACCATTTTTAGAGGCTGCCTTACAATGTTTAAAATGCAGTCTTATTTGTAGGTAGATAACTAAGTTCGTTGAACATAAAAGTATAGCTATACTAGTGTGTTAGTTGCTCGATTAAAATATTCGCACAACGACGACTTCCAAAAGATAATGTCAGTTTCACTCGCTCGCCATCGACTAAATTAATTACGATGAATTGAATGTATTAAGTGAACCGATTTCTAAGTACAGTACAGCCGGTCTAGAACTACCTACCCATAGCAGATTGCGTGAGTTAAGGTATTTAAGTAAGCCTAAGTACTCTTTGCTATAACACGCTGTATACATACGATAAATATCCATTATAAAACAATCACGATCAGCGATAGCTCAGTGGGGAGACCAACAGACTGCAATGCAGTAGGTCTCGGGTTTGAACCCACGTCGCGCACCTCTGAATTTCGGAAGTTATATGACTTTTCGAAATTATGTGCGTATTGATTGACAATTATCGCCTGCTCCGTGCCTCGGAGAGCACGTTAAGCCGTCGGTCCCGGCTGCTGTGAACGTTTATGGCAGTCGTTATTGGGAAAGTCAGTACCCTCTAATATCCTGACACTGGTCTAGCCTTAGGGTATCGTTAGCCTTCGGGTTGCGGAGGTCAGGTGGCAGCCGCTCCGTGTAAAAATTGATATCCAGTCAAATCCGGTTAGACTAGAAAAGCCGACCCCAAGTGACTTGGGAATAATAAAGGCTAGGGAGAAGATTAATTTAAACGCAAAATCTTTAATTTTAAATAGGATATTCGATTCATAAACGGTGTTATGGCAATGACATTTATGCTAAAATAATTGCCTGTTACTAGAAATTGAGAATAGTATACATAAAGCAGCGAGTTATTTATTGTTTCGATATAGTTTCGTTCAGGGTGGAGGTTTTGCGTTTATTAATTAACATCTTCGCTACAGGACACAACGAGAACTTGAAATAGCTTTTCATGTTAGGATCGCACACAGGTTTGTAACACAACATGATTATACGCGATAGCTGTTGCAACCAAATTACGTAATGTGCAGCTTCCATCCTGCGTAGTAATTACGCACCTAGTCATATAACTTCCGAAAGTCAGAGGTGCGCGACGTGGGTTCGAACCCGAGACCCTCTACATTGCAGTCTGTTGGTCTCCCCACTGAGATATCGCTGCGTTTAAATTAATAAACACCATAATTATATATTTATGTATCAAGCTACCTTTTAATAACTTTGAAGACAACTCATGCTCAAAGTAAGGTAGTAATAAATAAAAATAACGACAGTGATTCGGCACAATGTATTTGGATCAAATCTGATTTACCTTTTTCTTGCGTACCATTTACGATTTTCGGGACGGCCAAACCGTTTGTGATTTGCGACGCAAATGTACTGCGATCCTGTGAATATTCGTTCCACTTGATTTACATACTAACTGATGAATAAGCAATATTATACCTATCTATACTAATATTATAAAGCAGAAGACTTTGTTTGTTTGTTTGTTTGGTTGAACACGCTAATCTCAGGAACTACTGGTTCGAATATAAACATTATTTTCGTGTTGGATAGTCTATTTATCGAGGAAGGCTATAGGCTATATAATATCACGCAACGACCTACGGGGGCGGCGCAGTAACTATACACGCGGGTGAAATCGCGGGCACATCTAGTAAATTATATATGTAACTTTAAATAGAATATTTTGAATAAACTAAAAAAGAAATATTCATGTTTGAAATGAGAATAATAGTACAATGTTTGAATTCTTACCCTTGGGTGAATGAAGTCTATGAAAGACCTGCCAATCCACATATCCTCAGGGAATCCGAGAATTGCGGTCAAGGATGGCGTGGTGTACATGACGACACCATCATACATAGATATCACGCAAGAGAACCCGTCCTGTAAATAAATAACAATATATGATACATGTATCGTGGTCAATGGCATTATAGATGTTTGAAAATAAAGAATCAAGGTTATTGCATAAAGCGCTAAGACACTGCTTAATTTCGAACGATATTAGATATATTCCCGTAGGATTAAACAGAGCTGTAACATACGGCATACCCAGATTTCGCGAGCCATGTTTAAGGTGCACTGTGTTAGGAGGCGAGCTTATCGCCGCGCCGGCGCCGTTTCACACCCTGTATTCTTACTAAGCATTTCCTAACAGAAGATCCGAATAACAATTTGCCTGAGTCGGGAATCAAATCAGAGATCACGGTTCGTTACTAGACCAACAAAATATTTATTATTTACAGGTTATTGACAGTATTTATTCAAATTAAATGTCCATAAGTGCTAGTGTTAATAAGGGAATTTCTAAGAAACAAAAGATGAACATTTAGGTAATTATGTTAGTTATATTTTATACTATAAAATTAATCGTTAATTTAATGGTATAGCCATGTATTGCTATTTCATATTCTATAAAAATACCTAGTATAATAAAGAAACCATGTGATAACCGCAAAACATATTTAAAAGAGATGATTCCCGGTCAATCCCGAAAACAATATCAAGCGATAAATAATATTGAGAATCAATAGGAAAAAAACATGTACAACAACATATTTTATTACACTAAACGTCTTTGTTTACGCATTTATATTAAATTACTATTACTACTACTACTATTACTACTAATGTAGTAGATTGCGTAACATAGGCCTTTGAGGTAAATTGTCATTGCAATAGAAATATAATAATAATTTATTTAATATAACACTTATGTTTAGTTAATACCCGCTGCATCTCTGTGTCTTCTGTTTTACAAAATATACAAAATTTGGTTAATTACGTATTACGAACAGCACGAATGTAGCGTGCAAACAATTAGGAATGCACTTCATCGCGCTGGAGTGCATCATCGCAAACCAGCAAAAAAAGTTATTTTGACAGCCTACTAAAATAAGCCAGAGTGTGTTTTGCCCGCGAATTTAGGGACTTCAACTTTAGTCACGCCATATTTTCTGACGAAAAATGTTTCAAATCGAGTGAACATGGTCGTTGGAATTTATGGTGTGTGAACAATACTAGGCATGAGCCGAGAAATGTGAATCCCAATGACGAATCAGGGAGAAAAACAATCAACATGTGGGGGTGGATGAGTGCTGATGGGTCAGGTGAACTGGCTTACATAGACGAGAGGGCAAATGGACAGTTACACAAACACTCTTGCTGTTTTGGGCGCACAAAGGGAATCGCTAATACACATTAGCGATTCATTTTTATTTATACATAGATGCACAACACATTGTCTGAGATATAACAGATGCACGATCTCGTTCGAGGCTGCAAGCCTCCTCGCCGGATCAATGCCATGGAACCTGGAAGCGGCGCTTCTGGCGTCGCTCTACCGTTGACGCCAGGAAGCGGTAGCTCGAGGCGAAGGACCTGCTCTTCCCGCTCTAGAGGCAGCACGGTCCGAGCTCCGCCAGGTTCTGTGAGGTAAGTCCCATTCTTGAAGAGTGGCTGAAGAGGCGGCATGGCGCCTTCACCTTCCGGCTGACACAGGTAATTACTAGCCATTGTTGTTTTGGCCAGTTCCTATGTCGCATAGGCTGGCAGGAGACGCCCGGATGTAATCACTGCGGCGACTGCCGCGATGTTGTTGTGGATACGGCGCTGCACACTTTGGCGGATTGCCCCGCCTGGGCATCGCAGCGCCGTGAGTTGATCGCGGTATTCGGTATGGTTGCCTTCTCGCTCCCGGCCGTGGTTCAATCTATGGTCCGGAGCAAGAGGTCGTGGAACACCGTCGCCTCCTTCTGTGAGGAAGTCATATCCATCAAGGAGGTGGCGGAGCGGAAGAGGGAGCGCTTAAATCCTCTCCCCAACCGCAGAACCGGGCGCCGGAGGGCGCGAGATGACCTCCAGTCACCCTGAGGTTTGACCTGGGGGTGCTGAGCTCCGTGGACCTGCGCGCCACCCGATCAGTACCAGGTCCGAGAGGCGGCGTGCGTGTTCCCACGCGCGCCTCTGACTTGTGTTTTTGTCCCCCCACAAGGGAACAGTAGAGGGTCTTTTTTATGTAGTGGCCTGCCGTTTCACACGGCGCGGCGGGCCGAAACCTCGGCAGGGTCGCGATTGCATGTGAAAGCGATTTGCGCGATCTCGCCGTCTATGGTTACATCGAGGAACACCGTGGTAGGTTTAGTCAGTATTACCGGGGCATCTTTCCTTCGGTGAGCCCGACATAACCTCTCCGTCGCTGCGCGGAGAGGAATGCGCCAAGCATGCCGAAGGTAAAAAAGAAATTGATAACTGATAACAAAATAATCTCATTTTCTTTACTTTTGTGATTTACCTAATACGAGTGGGTTTATTTAAGCACTTATTTTTGAAATTGACTATAATTTATTAAGTTGCTTTTCTATCTGTGATATACGACTGATTTTTTTATTTTATTTTAACTATAGATATATTTAGAATATATCTATAGTTAAAATATATATATGTGGTAGAATATATATATATATATATATATATATATATTTCCTTGCGTTTAATCAATAACTCATTTTTAAATATTAAAATATTATTAGATGTTAATAATGTTTATTGAATTTTGTTGTTTATCTCGTTAATTTTAATAATATATCATGATTTTTTTATAGATATATTATACACTAATTATATTATAGTTGTACAATATCGGTACAAGGTGTCTAACAGCCCAGTGATAATACAAATAAAACAATGTACCTCAGAGCGAGACATTTGTTTATCAAACATAGCTGGATTATATACATCTCCGTGGAACGAAACCATAGCGCGATCTAATTTGATCCCAACGCCATCTATCGAGCGGTAGGTTAAACTTGTGTAATTAATTATGTTTATTGATTTGTAGTTTTGTTTGGCGTTGGGACCGAACACATTCTGAACAATAGTTAAAGACCAATTTCAGTTTATTGGTGTTCTATCATTGTAATAAATTATTATATAACATTTAATTGTGTGTTTAATTTATAAAACAATATGTTAAATAATATATTTTCTATAATTAATTCCAACAATATAATAACACACGAAATTACTTAAACAATTATAGGATTTAAAAGAAATACATATGTTTGAAACTAAAAATTGGTAAAGAGATTTTTATACATATTTTCGTTATTTATTTCTATCTTGCACACATCAGTTCTATAACTCTTTCTATTGATATATTGACAACTAAATAATAAATAAGTTTACGACAATCATATCTTTTGGTATCCTATTTTAATACGCAAAATAGGAGAAAATAAAAAGTTATACTATTTTTTCTTTAACGCGACACCTGGCGCGCGCGCTCGCCGGTGCCGAGACACAATACAAAATCTATTGTGTCTCGTTTGAATACATGCGAGAGGCTAAATGTAAATAAAATGATTAGCTTCTAAAACAGCTGGTATGGAACTCGACTTATCGGCATAATTCTAAAAAAACAAGGTATCTTAGAACAAAGTAGCCAGTCGTTCTTTTTGGCACAATAGTAAGTTTAATTTTTAAACCTATTGTTTATCTCCACAATCACATACACAACAGAAACGAGTTTTAAGGGCCGGGGCTTGCTCTGTGCGCCAGCGTCGTGTACAAGCGATTTTCGACCTAGAGGTGGAACACCGGAGTTTTGGCCGATTGTACGTACGGCATGTCATTTATGATATGAAGTAATAATGTGCATTGTCTCAGTGCCAAAATTGCACAACACGCAAGCAATAGCGATATTCTTGGTGTTTCAAAGTAAATATTGAACTAACTTTAGTATAGTGTTGCGCATAATTATATTATATACAGAAAATAAGCAGATATTTTAGTAGCGCATAAAAAGTGAAGATTTTTATAGAATTGGGTCGCTTTTCTATTGTTGTGAAAACTAAATCGGTTCAACAAAAGCCCTCTCATAACAAGCAAATCACAATTGTTCTAATGATAGCTATCACTTTCACGTAAGCTCTTTTATAACCTAGTGCACTACTTATTTATCAAATGTTCAACAACAACAGTTATTAATAATAACAAAACTGTATGGATCAGATTGTCAACGTCCATTACTGTGAAAGTGACATAACTAGTGTATCCTTGAATGTGCATAATTGGTTTTCAACGGTACGAATGGTATTCGAATATAGTTGAGCATAACGCGGTGCAAGGTACGGTGGTCAAGGGCGCACCCGCACGGACCTATTTATTTGTATAGTGTTGTCGACCCATACGAATGTAGTTGTACACATTGATACTTTATGATATTCAAGGGCCCTCAGAATTTATGGAATCTTGTTGAAAGTGGATAACTTGACTTACTTCTATTATTACGTTTGATATATTATGCTTGGCGGAACTTTGGAATACATTTAGAAGCTACTTGTGTTTCGCAAAAGGTTAAAACACTATATGTGTAGTGGCAAGTACCTCGTCTTTCACGCTGTTCCTGTCCGAGGAGGATATGTCCATGTTCTCAGCACCCTTCTTAACCTGCAAATGCGCCAGTGATGGAGTCGGAGCAACTGCACAACAAAATTACAGACGGAAGATAAACATGTCACACTTGTTTAAAATATACATAACAATATATAAAAAAAAAATGCTACAACGATGATTCGAAAAATGTTCAATATATAAAGAAATTAAAATCTTCATTGTACGTACTATGCATCCCCGGTAACAATACATCCCTCTCTATACTTTACTTTGACAACATAATAATATCGTATATATTTTTTAGAATAACAAATCCGGTCACGTTGTACCTATAGGATATATATCTTATCTTATGTGAGGGGGGGGAGGGCAGACAGTGCAGACCGGCGACACTTCGACCCAGTGGGATCTTTTGTGTCGACCCTCTCCCAATAACGACTGCCATAGATGTTCATGGCAGCCGGGACCAACGGCTTAGCGTGCTCTCCGAGGCACGGAGCTGGCGATAATTGTCAATCAATACGCACATAATTTCGAAAAGTCATATAACTTTCGAAAGTCAGAGGTGCGCGGCGTGGGTTCGAACCCGATATCTTCTGCATTGCAGTCTGTTGGTCTCCCCACAGAGCTATCGCTGCTCTCTCTAGGATATATAATATTAAACAACTGACACGAAGATCGGAATAGCTGATCGCCCTTGATTTTAGTAACGAAAATTAATAATTGATTTAATATAGCTTCATCTCCCAAAGATCTATTATCAACCAGAATTATGTTTTAGTTTGACGACCTCGATGGATTAGTGGTCAGTGTAACCGACTGCCAGGCCCGAGGTCGCGGGTTCGATTCTCGCACAATTCAAATTTTGTGTGCATAAACATGGAAGTTTGTCTTGGTCTGGGTGTTTCTATGTATAATATGTATTTACATTATTTACAACAACAAAAGTTTATATGTATGTTTATCCATTGTCTAGTACCTACCCATAGTGCAAGCTCTGCTTAGTTAGGGCTAGATGGTGTTGTGTGTATGTGAAGGAATAGAAGAATAGAATAGAAGATAGTTTTCAATTGGATGTTTTGGTTATGAATTTATGACGCATTGTATGATTTAGTTCTTAATAAAGCTGCGACATTATTTATACTTAAGTAGCTATTGCCGAATTTATGTTCTATTTTTGTAAAGTGAGTTATAGATTAACTAAGCAATATTATTGTATATCAATTTATTTATATAATATATTAAATTATAAAATCACCTGTCATAATATGTAGGTACACTAAAGAACGTCACTAAAAATCAGAAGTAGATAATAAACGACGAGGCACGGTCAAATATTACAGAAGTAAACATTGCTACCAAATAAGAAAAGTAATGACGCGGCAAAATAGCTATAAACGAGTTAAAAATAGAACTGCAAGTTCAAGATCTAACCAAGCTGAGCTACGAACTCGAGCTAAAACTTTCGTACCTATTAAACATTAGTTTTTAGGTCAAGCAGAGCCTTTCAATACTTATACAATTTGGTTTTTCGTCTGTAAATGTCACGCGGATCTCTCACATGTTACCGAAAATATACGGTTTTATACAGCAGATACGAAACCCTGCCTATGTAAGAAGGGCTAAACATTAGTAGGATGACTATAGTCAACAAACTTTATGCATATCTGATTATGCGAAGTTATAACTACCAGTACGAATGGAATGAAAATATAAGAAAGTATAATAGACTGATAGGGATCTAAACAGACACTTTAATTTATATCTAAGTCAATAGAAGCGTTACCCACTATGACAAGGTTCTTCGACGGGCGCGTGGAAATCAGGCGCTGGGACTGATGGCCTCACTTCCGTCTCCACTACTACATCAGGCACTACATTCTCCGCCTGCAATAACTTCTTCTTCTTCGCTTCTTTCTCCTTCTTAGCCGGCTGAACTAAGTTGTTGTTGATAAATATTTAACACTAGTTAATCGTTTGCACAGCAGTCACCAATTATATGTTACTAGAATGATTCATACCGATTAAAATAATTATTATAATAATTATTTTAATTAATAAAACAACAAAAAGGAATAATAGAAATTACGCATATTAAAACAAAATATTAAACTTATTTTAACTAATACCGTTATCTAAATAACCATTGTAGGTTAAAAGGTAGTCATTAGTACAATTTATAAAATGATTAGAAAACAAAATAAAAACAATGTAAAAGCAACAGCAAATAAAACATACAAAATATTAAACTCAACGAATCCATAAAATCAAAACATTTCTTCACATAACACAACTTCAAATAAAGGCACCAAACGTTAATAAGAAGGTACAATTGAAAAAGTTGCGTTGTTGCGAAAGTTGTTGCTCGCGCGCGTGTTGGGTCGTAAATGAGAATTCTGATTCCAATACCGTAATTAACACAAAAGCGCTCTCTGCCGGGGTAGATTTTCGTAACAGCGAAATGTTTTTAATTGGCTTTGTGATTTGCTGACACAATAGGTATGTAAATGAATGTACGAAACAGCCTTATAGGTACTCTAACCAGTGTCTGCTAGCAACTTCGTACTCGTGAAAATCTCTGACACTCTTACTATTTCTTGTTATAGCAAGATAGGTACCCTAGATACCTTCTAGGTGGCGTTAACATGAACCAGATTTTGAGTTAGATTTTCAACTGTAGAAACTCGATTTCGTGCAGTTGTTTTTACGTGATGTGCCTAAAAACATACAGACATACAACCAAAATTATAAATATAACTGTTTTGGCTTCTTTAAATCTTGTAATGACCATTATTATTTTTTAGATCATAACATACGGAGAATTCACTTTCTATAATCAGCTACATCATAATTCATCAAATCATTTACTTCTTAAAATTATATCAATCAACTCCACACCTTTTAGTTTATTACATTGTAGGTACTCACAGTTTTGGAGGCACAATTTTTTTGCACACTAACATTATGCTTTATTGTTTAACCTCCATGACAAATACTGTGATAATATAATACCTTTATGTTATTCCAGCCATAGAAGATTAGATAATCCGTATAGCTTTTTATGCGTGATACTTTTATAGTCTTTATTTTCGCATCGGTATTATTCAGGGGTGAAATGCTATTGACGTCTTTTATTTTTCCATTTAAAGTTTTTGAGAATCTTATTAGATTATTAAAAACAGGAACGACATCTACCAGCGCGTTGTTGATAAACTCAACTGATTGATATAAAACGGGCCTCAGAATATGAGTAAGAGTAGGTTCCAGCTGTACATTAATGAAAGTTTTATTAAAATCTGTATGTCTTAAGTTTTCAGATGTCATACAGACACAACCACAAATGCTAACAATGTTATAACTTTCATTTTTGTTTGACTTGTAACATTTTTATGAAAATCTGTTCAATGTTCTTACGATATTTATAACATTTATAGTTAAAAAAAATATATAAATCCCAGAAATACATCATTCAAATCACATTTTACATAAATATCTCCCATCCGCGACTTCGTCACTGATATGTTAATAAAACAACGCGTCCTATAAAACGAAAAGCGCGTCTTCCATATGATTCTCGAGCGTTCTGATTCGAGAGAATGCATGAGAATTCTCATTTCTGGTGTCTTTATTGAAACTGCACGTTACTAAATTGGTTATAGTATTATGCACAATATCGTTGTTAAAAAGTACTTACTATAAGGCAATTTAAATTATCACATGTAAATTTAAATTATTAAATATATTATTAAAATTTTCAAAATTCACGTCAATAACTTTATTACTAATTTCGGTTAGGTCAAAATAATTTATATTTTTGTACATCTGACTAGACCAATCAAATGTGTAAAAAAATATTTTAAATTACCATATTGTCATCATATCATGTCCAACGAAAATACAGGTACTGAAATATCTTCACCACCATTTTTACAAGTCTAACATATGTAAAAATAATATTCTATTCTATAATATTCTACCACATACACACAACACCATCTAGCCCAAACTAAGCAGAGCTTGTACTATGGGTACTAGACAATGGATAAACATACATATATGTATACTTTCTTTTTGTAAATATATACATATTATACATAGAAACACCCAGACCAAGACAAACATCCATGTTCATGCACACAAATGTTTGACTTGTGCGGGAATCGAACCCGCGACCTCAGGCGTGGCAGTCGGTTACACTAACCACTACGCCACCAAGGCCGACAATATATATATAATTTTAATTATATATATAATTTTCATTTTGTACTACAATCACTATTTCATAAATAAAAACCTTATTATTATATTATTATTAAACATACAATTTTGAGAACTTAACCCATATAGATAATATTTCAATTAAGTAAAATTTACATAATATTGTCTTCTGTTTACGCGAATATTATTCATTGAAATTAAACTACTATATACGGATTTTAAAATTAAATTATTATTAATTGTAAAATTTGTTTGCCTGATAATCTTTAAAATACTTAATCGATTCCGAAAACCTCTTTCATTACACGCTACAATATCTGCTACAATATGAAACGTAACAAACCTGCTGCCCGATGTAGATGGCTTCCCGCCATAGCCACTGCTTCCACTGGAGTTGTTTCCAGAGTGAGTTGACTCCAAGCTGTGGCTGCGAACAAACATTTTAAGTATAGTAGATTCTCATAATATTGTCTTATGTTTACGCGAATGTTATACATTCGATTCAACGAAGATATGTCATATTTTAGTATCCGCAAGTGCCAACTACCTTTACAAGATGCAGACGTCTATAAAATAGATTGTGACTGCGGACTCTCATACAAACCAAACCAAGAGAAGCATAGGCAACCGCAAAAAAAGAACACATAGCTGATGTAAAACACCAACGCTCGTTGAAGTCTGCTGTGTGTGAACATGTGCAACAAGGGACCAACCACTACCTGAGATTTGACAAACCACAGATTCTAGCTAAAGAACACCGATTCCTATCAAGGATGCTTCGCGAGGCTATTGAAATCAAAAAGCATCCTAATTTCAATAGAGAAGATGGTTGGAATGTACCACCAGCTTCAAATCCAGTAATTCAAATAGTCAAACCCGAGAAGAAGCAAACCACAGCTAGACTTCATGATACTTAGAGCTCATTCTGCGTAAATAGAAACACCAATGATTAAATTATGTTCGGGTACTTTGAAATAACTACACTGGAACATTGAGACAACTGCCATCTTAATCTCCTCGTGACCATGGCTGCTGAAAAGCAACCGAAACGTCGCGGCAAGTGTAAAATTAAATCTAAATAATTGTATAATTTAAATAGCTTAAATTGAAGTAAACAGTAACTAGTAAAAGTGTTTAACAATAGTAGTTTTAAGTTGCAAAATTATGTAATAATAGTATTTTATAAAAAATAAACAACGTGATAAAATCCGTATAAAGTTTGTCTAATTTCAATGTCGTAGATTCTTTTAGAATAGCAAAGGAAAGTATATCTTAAAATATCATTTATTTTGTAAATACCAATCAAGCAAAACGTTGAGTTATTTATTAAAAACCTCGTGCGTTGTACGAGTAACCTTTATCACGTGCAGAAAATTATGGCTCAAACAATTGCTTTAGAAACAAGATCAAACTTTTTGAACTGTTGGAAAAGTACCTAGTTGCGTTAGCATTCACCCATGACTTTTCAAAGCTTTCAAGCTCTCAACGCACCTTGACACGTTTGACGTCAAACGTGTCAAGGTGCGTTATATTTTGATCAGCTTAGGGATTTCAAAAAGCAAACCGGCTTTTAGAATTTATGTGGCAATACATGACGACGATCAAACACGTTTTCACGTGTTTTCATTAATTTCGACGCACCTCATGCGTCGATAGGTATATATGAAAAACTCCTGGTACAACATCGGAGGCACATTTCAGAATCACAACTATAACTTTATTAACAAGTAAGGGAGATTAATTTACATTGATTTTAATCTCGATTGTTGTGTGATAATATTGATTTATATCACGAAACAAGGTATAGATCTAAAAATTTGTTAATTATATTACAAATCTCAAATAAAAATACTAATTGAATAAGCCTAGAATTATATTTTAATCCGTAAACCATATAACACCGATTTTTTGTTAACCTAAACATACTACAGGTATTACATAACTAAAAATCATGACAGTATGTATAGTCCATTGAAAATTACACAAAACAACTCTAGCGACTTAAGAAACAAATTAAATAAGTTGTGATAAGAATAGCATTGCGCAATCCCTGTTACTAATTATACGTTTTATGTACTTAGGTCACAATGAACCAAAATAAGTAACTGTAACAAGTAAACGAACAGCTAACAAAGATAGAAATTCAATTTCTCGCCACCGAAACTGAATTTTTTGGAGTCATCTTTGATTCAATGTTAAAATCATATTGTTTTATCTTTTTACAGACATTTAGTCTAAACCTAGATGGGTGACCTAATGGTCTCCGCAAACTAACCAATGCTAGTAACTAGAGACTCCGAAGTGGGCAGAATTAATAATTATCTTAACTCGTTTTGGTATTACAGAAACACACAGAGACGGTTTTAAATATATTTTCTGCTAAGCCCGGTGGCGAATGTCTCGCTGCATACATATGTATGTCAGTCACTTATCCACTTTAATCATGTAAATATGGGGTAATTAAGGCAAGTTAAAATGAGTGCTTTATAGCGACCACATATGTAAACCATTATTTGGTTACTCAATATTTTTTATAGAAATGACTATCATACAATACATTTTCATATCGTAAGCGAAGGTACTAATTTTAGATTTTCGTAGAAGCAGACCTTAATATAAGTGTTCCTATATTAGGGTCTGCTTCTACGAAATGTTATGCATGTAAAGACTTGATCACTGATTTTCAAATGTTTCAGCCATTCGCACGTCACACGCACATGCACAAATAGAGTGAGGTCGCCCACGACAGCGCTGACAACAAGCCCCACTGTGACGTACACATACAGCAAGTATCAATATGTGTGTATGCAAGTACCGAGTCACTTGGCATCACGGTGCTCGAGGACGTGGCGTGTTGCAGACGCCGGCTCATAACTTACGTCCACATTCAACATAATGAAACGAGTGGATGAATGCCGTGAGAAACCTGGCACCAGGGTGACTTTTCATTTTGGGGAACAGTTTTCATTGTGCGCCAATTCTTTTGACCGATACCTTATAAAACCATTAACTTGCAATCGTATGCTTAAGTCAGGTCACGATAGGCTAAGGATAATGCCATTTGATCGGAGTATAACTGACGCAACTTGGGCACTGTCACGTGGGGCATTGTAATAATTAGATTGAGTTTACACAATGTTTGTTTCGGTGGGCCCAGAGGTTAATTTGTGCCCATAGCTCGGTAGATATTGATATCTTATGTAAACGGTAGTCTGTAGAGATCGTGACAACGCAGGCAGGCGTCTCTGGTGAATGTCATAATTTCACAAGAAATAACAATGTTCAATACAAACTTGGTGATCCATAGAGGTTGCATGAGGTTCCTACATGGCCATCTATCGCATATAGAACTTTTTTGCTGGTTTTCTGTATATTGATTTAAGGTGTGAATTTAGTAGTCAGTAAAGCTCGTGAATTTAGTAGCCGGCTCTCTTTGTTTAAAAACGCGACTGCTTAAATAGAATGTGTATGAATTATGGCGAATTTAATAAGAATGTGCCGGTTCAATATTACCTGCCTCTTATGTCTAAGCTGGATCGCGCAACTTAGAGCGCAGTATTATTCTCAACTTGACTGTGGATATGGCTATAATTTGTTTTGAAATGAATTTGGCTACTTGGCTATACCGTTGGGCTTGAAACGTGATCAAGCTCTAAAATCTACTATGGATATGTTAGAAGGCTTTGTGATTATTTGGTCAAGCCATGGGACTTAGTCACAACTGCGTACTGTTATATACATATATTATATATGTGTTTCTTGCAAACCACATATTCCCTTTTGCTCACTTAGCATTTATCTTTTCATAGTCGACGTGTCCATCCATTTAATCAGTCTCATCCTAAAAGCCATACTAGACGGTTGTCTCAATCTGATTATAGAAGTTTCTTTTTTAAATACCTAAGCTTGGCAAGGCTTATAACATTCGATGGCAGCGTAAAGGGATTTTAAAAAGTCCCCGGTACGTCTCTTATACTAAACCTAAGCCCGTCGCGTGTGTGTGTTCGAGTGTAAACGCCGACTCCACTGTGCATATAATACTGCGCACCGAGTTCCGGCCCGGCCCTCTTAAACGTCAGTATTCGTGAAAATCCATTGTTGCAAACTATTGGTGCTGTAGCTGGTCTCTGTTCAGAACCAGCAAGGTTATACCCAGTGTCACGCACAATTCAGTGCCGAAACCGGTAAAATCTCTCCGACGACGCGCTCCCGTGGATTATCAACACAAACATTACGTGGACACCTGCGAGAACTTTCAAGAAATTATGATCATCCTTATCGCGCTGTCCGCAGTCTAGTAAGTAAATTTATGTATTTGGTCATTGCTAATATCTTATAAAGAATATTGTGGTTTAAATTAGTACATTTCAATATACATTGTATTTTACCATTGTCATTGACGTAGTAAATACATATATAACTATCATAATGATAAGATCTCATAGTCCAAAGACCGAAAAACTCGAAATTTCTGTAACCGATACTTAGGAGGAAGGCCAAGGCCACTGTCCTCCCCCTCAAGGACCTTCTACTAGATTCGTCTCTAAAAAGAGACCAGTTACAACGAAATCAGATATTGAGGTTTCTACTGTACTCAAATTTATAAAACCTTATGACGGTTGCAGAGAAAATTAAATTATTTTTTGGTTAATTGCAACAACGCTTACGACTTGGCTTCAGATTCTTAAAAAGATATACTTTTTAAATATATACTAAGTCAACTACAAGGCAAAGTGGAAACCGCTTGCTAAATTAAGGAGTTTACCAATTGGCTACAACTTAAATAATTCCTTAAACCCAATTTAGCTAGAGAAAACACTACGCCCATCTTCTCACAGATTAACAGGAGTGTAAGCAACAAATAAATAAAAACGTAAGTCAGTATGCTCTAAGGATTGACACATATCTAAGCCAATTATTAACTGAGATAGCTATCTCACACGGCCATAAGAGTCGAGAGATGATAGGACGAACAGCAGCCATGGAGGAATTAGCCCTCCATCATTTCCAAATGGGTTTGACACTCCGTATCTCCGATACTGTTAGATGTAAGCCTATAAAAACCCTAAACGAAGCTATAAATATGGCTATTTTAGAAGAAAAGGTTCAGCAATCTTTATTCAGACAAGGCTCAGGCCCGTGTATTAGTCAACAGTTACGACAAGATATGTCGAACACCTCGAGGACGAACGCTCAATTTTCGCGTCGCAATACAAATTATCAATCACCAAACTCAAGTCAGTCTAACCCAAAACCTACGGTTAATATCAATCGACCTTATAATAATTCCACTACTCCGTTCTGTAGATATTGCAAAACTCCAGGGAACACCCTGAAACAATGTAGAAAGCGAGAATACAACAATAATCTCTTTAAGAACATTGAACAAAACCAATCGAGGACGCCCCAACGCATAAACTTTGTATCAGAGGAAACTGATAATGATAAATGCTATGTGAACTCTGTAGAAAGATACGACACCGTTGATGCCGATGCAAAAAATGAGTAGTCCACTAGCCCCGGTGTCGTACGGGATCGCGATTTAAAAAAACCGGTATCACTTTCCCAAGTTCCATATCAAATATTTCATTGCAGGCATCGCTACATGATCGCCCGCCAAAATTCTCTGTATCCGTGCAGAAACGTAACAACGTTGATCTGCCAAATTCCTCTGTATCCACACAGCAACTGTTCAAAGTTGACCTGCTAAATACTACTAAATCCAACGTTTTTGAGATAACAAGTAACCCCACAAAAACATTACTACCTCATGTCCTTGTTAAATCCTGCGTATCCGACTTGCCATTGTCCTTATTGGTCAATTCAGGATCTCATGTATGTTTATTAAAGCACTTTAGCATAAAAAAAATCCTACACTTGTAAAGGAAACCATCCAACTTAAAGGTATTTACTCAACGGAAGAACCAACTCTCACTCGAGGCCATTTCCAATTAAAAATTCATCTTACAAATTCTAAAATATTACATCGGTTTCATGTTACTGATATATAGAAGAGAAAAGATAAGAGCAGCGATAGCTCAGTGGGGAGACCAACCAAACAAAATCTTGATGGCTAGGTATGCCTGTTCAAGTGCCGACGTAGAGCTGCAGCAGGCCACGTCGATTGCCATTGAGGGTCCTTTTAAGTTTAGCCAGTATGCTATGCGATTGGCAAACATTGTCCTGCTACAACTTTATATAAAATGGTCTATTAGTACAATATGTTTTTTATTAATTTATTTCTTACTATTAATTAAGCAGCGATAGCTCAGTGGGGAGACCAACAGACTGCAATGCAAAGGGTCTCGGGTACGAACCCATGTCGCGCACCTCTGACTTTCGAAAGTTATATGACTTTTCGAAATTATGTGCGTATTGATTGCCAATTATCGCCTGCTCCGTGCCTCGGAGAGCACGTTAAGCCATCGGTCCCGGCTGCCATGAACATCTATAGCAGTCGTCATTGGGAGAGTGTCGACACAAAAGATCCCACTGGGTCAAAGTGTCGCCGGTCTGCACTGACTGGCCCCCACATAAGATACATACATACATACATACTGATATAAAACACTTACCTTACGATGGCAATAAAGGATCTGACCTGCTCAATTAATTACACCAATAACCTGCTTGTCCTTGGGCATTCATCCTTAAAAATGCATTTTCATGATCCTGCCTACATCATTCCAGCCAGGACCAAAACTGTTATCGAATGCTCCGTTTTAAATCCTGAAATAAAAGAGGGATTGGTCCTGGACAAGAAACTTTCAGAAACATTAATTGCCAACTGCCTAGTACGCGTTAAAGATAATAATAGAGTCATCATAACCGTTGTAAATATTCAGTTACAGAATTCCTAGAAAATAAATAATAATTAATAAAACACTGAACACAAACACCTAAATAAATGCGATGATGATCCGCAACCTTGACTAAGACCCTATAGAAACAATATAATAAATAAACTAAATATAATAAATAATCCTTGAATAAAGAAAAAACATAATTGAGATCTTAGAAATTTATTTTATTTGTAAGCGTATGTATTATATTGTGCAATAATAAAATAACAGAGTTGTATAAGCTTATAATGTTTAGATATAAAAAAAAAAAAAATTAGATATAAAATATGGTTTAGATATAAGTACTAAGTAGCATTAATTATAATTGATTGGTAGATAATAATTTTTAAATAATTCGTTTATTATAATAATATTGCAATGCTTGTAAAAGGCACTAAGTTTTAAGCACTATACTTTTACTAAACACCTTATGTATTTACACTTAGTTCGCAATAAACACTTTGACTTTGACTTTGACTTTGAAATACTGCTGAACAATCCATATACTTAAAATTAAACTTAAATCTAAAGCTTGAAGCCATTGATCCGCTAGACTTTCAAAGCCACACTTTTGGTTCGATAAACCATATAAAACTAATAAATAACAGCGTTACACGTACAGAAGAAATGTTAAAACTACTACGTGTCTCACATCTGAATATTGAGGAGAAAGACGCTTTTTTGCAATTATGTTCGGACTACTCAGACATAATTTATCTCCTCGGCGAAAATCTTACCCATACGAACAAACACGGAATTAAAATAACAACGGACGTTCCGATATATACTAAATCATATAGATTTCTCGAAATCCATAAGGCTGAAGTTCGGAAGCAAATTAGTAAAGTGCTCGAACAAAACATCATAGAGCCCTCTAACTCCCATTGTGCATTGGTCATTACCCATATGGGTGGTCCTCAAAAAACTCGACGCCTCTAATACACATAAATGGCGAGTGGTGATTGACTACCGAAAATTGAATGATGTTACAATCGGAGACACTTACCCTATTCCTCAAATCACTGAGATTCTAGACCAGCTTGGCAATATTAAATGCTTCTCTGGGTTCCATCAAATCGCATTAAACCACGCGGATAAACCCAAAACTGCTTTTACTGTACCAGAAGGATACTTTCAATTTTCAAGAATGTATTTCGGCTGAAACATGCCCCTTCAACATTGTAGTGACTCATGAACCCCATGAATACTCTGGAGGCCGGACAGGGCGGATCCTGTCCGGCCTCAAGGGTATTCAGTGTTTTGTATATTTAAATGACGTAGTCTGTTATGGATTTGATCTTAAATCCAGTAAACCTAATATAACAGCCATATTCCAAAGAATCAGAGATTTTAATCTCAACTTCAACCCGACAAATGCGAGTTTCTCAGACGCGAGGTCTGTTATCTAGGGCACATAATTTTTTATTTATTTATTTATTTGGGAAAACAAACAATTACACATTAAGAATTACATAAAAAAATAATATACAGAAATAATACAAATGTGAAATCAACCACGTTTTCCACAGATACTCAATGAGACAATTTGGTAAATTTTAACACTAGCGATATAAACACTAATAAAAAAGAAAGAGGAACACAACATAAAAATAAAACAAATACTCATATAAACAAAGCATCAAACTGCCACAGCGCCACATAATAAGTGTAAATACTATGTTACATTAATTTTTCAAAATGTTAAGTAAACTTTGTCGAAACTTTCTGTGTGGTAAAGCAAACAGATCCAAACTACAGAAATTCCTATTAAAATTGCTAGTAATGCGACGAAGAGGCGCACGCAAGCCGGCATTTGTACGACTGGAAGTAGTGGCAAATACAGGTCGCGTGCGCACCTCGCGACCCTGGCATGTTCTGGGAACTATATAACACAACTTGTTACAAATAGTCAAACAATCATACGAGTTATTACATAAGTCATACAAAAATGTAGCTTCAAGAAAAGTACGCCTTGAACTCAAGGAAAGCAGGTTGTATTTTTTTAGTAATTCACTATAAGAGAGATAACAACTTTTTAAACAACGATAATGCATAGACTTCAGAAATTTACGTTGTATGCTTTCTATACACTCAATATATTTATTGTAGAAGGGGTTCCACACAGGAACTGCATATTCTAATTGAGACCTAACTAGTGATCGATAGAGATATAAATATGTACTAGGGTGTTTAAACTCCGTGGATGATCTCATCACAAAGCCGTACATGCGATAAGCATTATTTACAATTTTATTAACATGTGCTTCTAAGTGCAGTTTATCATCTAGTAATATTCCTAGGTCGCGGATCATACTCTCTCTTGTCAGAGTTTCACTGTGTATTGTATAGGAATATTTAAATATATTTTTATTTTTAGTGAAGCTAATACAATAACACTTGGAAATACTCAGTTGGAGTTTGTTCCTAGTGCAATAGTCTGCCAGGCGATTGAGGTCCTGTTGAAGCAGCTGACAGTCAAGAATAGTTTTGATGGGTCTAAAGACTTTCAGATCATCTGCGTAAAGTAAGAATTTTGAATTATGAAAGCACATGTCAATATCATTGATAAACATTATAAACAACAAAGGGCCTAATATCGAGCCTTGAGGTACCCCTGATGAAACAGTGATGGATTTGGAATGGAAGCCATTTAATACGACTTTTTGCGTTCTATTTGTAATATAGGAAGAGAACCAACGGAACAGATCCCCACGAATACCATTAAAAGCTATTTTGCCTAGAAGTAATTCATGATCGACCTTGTCAAAGGCTTTACGGAAATCAGTATAAATAGAGTCTACCTGTATACGTGTGTCTAAATTATTGAATAAGTAATCAGCATATTCAATCAAATTAGTAGTTGTAGATCTTTTCTTGACAAACCCATGCTGTTGCTTAATAATCTGATCATGAATAATCGGATAAAGCTGATCATGGACCAGTCTTTCGAAAAGCTTTGACAAGATCGATAGAATGGAAATAGGGCGGTAGTTCTCAATTTCTTGTTTTGGACCAGATTTATGTACAGGGGTAATGTTTGCTCGTTTCCACACTTCTGGGAAAGTTCCTTGGTTCAAACAATCATTATAAATAATACATAGTGGGAGACTTAGAATGTCAGCGGTATTTTTAAAGAAGAATGGCGGGATACCATCAGGCCCTGGACCCTTAGAACAATCCACGGATACCAAAGCACTATGCACATCTTTAATATTAATCACAACATTGCTAACAAGTCGACTATTCTCCGCTTCGTTCAAGGTCTGCTGCTGCATATTGTTGAGAGTGGAAGGCTCATAAACAGAATGGAAAAAGTTTAAAAAGAGATCGCAGATTTCCTCTGGACTGTTTGACGACTGTCCCTGGTAATGCATTGTTGAAGGAATGGAAGCTGTCGATTTACGGTTAGATACAAAAGTCCAAAAATATTTGGTATTAACTCTAATGCTATCTTCGACTGACTCTATGTATTGGCGATAACAAGTTGCAGATTCAGAATGAAATCTCGACCTGTATAATGAAAATTGTTCATAATCTGATAGATTATGATACATCTTCCACTTACACCACGCCTTAGTTTTATTTTTAAACATGTGTATCAATGAAGGTGAAAACCAAACCGGATATTTAGAAGACTTTACGGATGTTAAAGGGACATGATCTCTAATAACTTTGAAAACAACTTCATAAAATATGTTTACTGCATCTTCTGCAGACAGCCCATGTAATAAATCGACCCAGTCAACCTTGTCCAAATCGCTATTAATTTCTTTGTAATTAGCCTTATAGTAATTGTACCTCTGTGTAGATTTACGTGCCATGCCTCGGTTACCCAAATTGAAAGAAGCCAATATACATAAGGGTGGGTGATAGGGGTCTGGGGTTAATAGTGTATCAGTGGGTGTTATAACAGAACACTCATTGCTGCTGATTACCAAGTCCAAAATCTTACCAGTCGAATTTTTTATGCGATTATGCTGGAAGGCATTAAAAATGGACATAAAGATTCTCAAGTGTCTACAAATTGAAGAGCTACTATTTAAATCTTGTATGGTAGAACACGAGCCCCCAGTATCTAACCAGTCAATGTCGGGGAGATTGTAATCACCCAGCAAATAGACATTCCGAACACTTCCACTCTCAGCAACCGCTTGCAAAAGCTCCAAATATGCCACGTAAACACTTTCGGGTGTTTTTGGTGGAATATATGCTGAACAGATGATATCATACTTTCCTCTAGTCGCGCTCGGAATACGCAGAATAACATGCTCAATGTATTGGTTTAGTAAGATAGTGGACTCAACCGTGGCGGATCCCAATCCCTTCAGCATAGCTATAAGGGTGCCACCACCATCCTTCTTTTGAGTAGCCTTGCGATCCCGATCACATCTATATACGGAATACCTTTGATCAATAAACTCAGAGTCGAGTATTTCAGGGGTTAACCAAGTTTCAGTGAGTATTATGATATCGTAGCAGTTGGATAATATATTCATAAATAGAACACGCAATTTAGTGCGAAGCCCTCTACAATTTTGATAGTAAATTGTTAATTTATCAGCCATAATCGTAGGTGTATAATCGAAACAGCAATATTAAATTAGTCTGGGCCAGTATAATGTAAGCACCTCTTATCAGATAGTGACAAATATATAACTTTGAAATGTACAACTTGAAGTCAAGTATCAATAAAATTATTAATATAGATAGATTGTTAAAACTCGCTTTCACTTGGATTAGCAAATATAGAAGCTGCACGTACAGTATAATATTAAAAAAGTAAAGATAAGTTACGGAAAGCATTAAAGTAATATTATGTAAAACAACATTTATAAAAACATTTGGTGAACAGAATATCACCACGTTATAAATAATCAATATAAATACGAAAATGTTCATAAGAATAAACAATACCACATGGGGTGCGTTATTCATCCCTAGTGATAGAATCAGTGGCAGCAGCCCCTGGCTTGATTTTACCAAGATCCTGGTGTGACCGAATGGCGAACGACTTCGATTGTTCTTTTTCACGGACGAGTATAGTGCCATGCTTAACCCACACAAATTTGTAGTTATGCAGTGTAGCGATATTCTTACATTCACGAAATAATTGCTTCCTTTTCAACGTGATATGTTCATGCATGTATATGCGAAATGATGTTCCTGAGATATCCAGTTGGTCAGACGTCAGGCCCTTGCACAAACGAAAGGCGCTGAGAAGGTTGTCACGTAATATCCGTGAGCCCAACTTTAACTTTAATTACCGAACAAGGTGTTTAACCAAATCCAGATAAGGTCAAGGCCGTAACCTCATTTCCAATCCCAAAAACACCTAAGGATATAAAATCATTCCTTGGGCTTGTCTCATATTATCGACGTTTTATCTCTGATTTCTCAAAAACTGCAAAAGCCCTTACCTGCCTATTAAAAAAGGATATTCCATTTAAATTTGAGAACCAACAGTAACTCGCCTTTGATTTGTTAAAACATAAATTAACATCTGCTCCACTTCTTAGCTATCCGGACTTTCCGCAACGTTTCATCCTTATCTTTGATGCCTCGAACTATGCTGTCGACGCTGTTCTGTCGCAAGGAACTGTTGGTAAAGATCAACCCGTGGCTTTCGCTTCACGTACACTAAATAAAAGCGAATCCAATTATAGCATTAGAGAGAAGGAATTATTGGCTATATTATATGGATGTAAAACATTCCGTCCCTACCTTTACGGACACAAATTTCTTATTGTTACCGACCATAGACCTCTTAAATGGTTATTTAATCATAAAGATCCCAGCAGTAAGCTCCAGCGATGGAGGTTGAAGCTCGAGGAACATGATTACGACATAGTGTACCGCAAATGCAAACTAAACTCTGCCACCGAAGCTCTCTCTAGATACCCAGTGAACCCTATATACCCTGATAACGAAAGTCCTTCAAACCTTAACCCTAATGATAATGATAACACCAATTACGAACCTTCACTACAAACATCACAGCCCTCGGGCTCACCTAACAAAGTAAACAATGACCTGCAAGATTTTCTCGTATCTCCACCATGCAGTCTTGACGCAGGTCTTATAAATCCTGAAAACGAAAATGAAGTTATTATTATCTGAGTTCTATTCCTGATGAATCGCGTGCTGAACCCAAACCTCAACCTTCAACCAGCTGGCAGAATCCTGAAACCTTATCTGTTTCAAATCAATCTAGCTTAAAAAGCCCTCCGGCACCTGAAAATTTAACCTTACCTGAGATGACTAATAGTCCATTTTCAAAACTACCTATAAAGGCGTATGACACCTCTATCTCGGAACACAACCAAAACCTACTTAAAGGAACTCGGAAATTTATAATTATACCTACCTCGATAGATATGGACGAGTCCATGCCTTATGTCCAAGAAGTCAACTGCCCGGAGCCTCATCGCAATGAATTCTTGAACTTAGAAAGATCCTTAAACACCTTTCTATCTCTTACTATTGAGAAAAAACTTACTTGTTTCTATTTACGAAAGTTCACTACTTTGACGAGTTCTCGTACAAAGATATATTTAAATCTTTAAATTATGCACGCAACGAAATAATAATGTCTTATCCTACAATATGTGCAATCAGCACATAAGACTTTAAAAATCCTTTTGATAGACATTCTTGTTTGTTAAAATCTATAACATGTTTAACTATCTATTTGACGGGACTAACATAACAGTACATATTTACCATAACAATGTCACACATCCTTCGCTTAGCGAAATCCCGAAGATCGTTAAGGAAAATCACGATATGCCCGTCGCGGGACATTTAGGATCCATCAGAATGTTAAACCGCATAAAGGAAAAATTTTATTGGAAAAATATGCGCGGTGACATTGAAAACTATATAAAAAAAGGTTCATCGTGTCAAACGAATAAAGCTTTGCATATAATAAACAGAGCGCCCATGATAATAACATCCACCTCAACGTCTCCATTTGAGAGAGTATCCCTCGATATTGTAGGTCCCTCGCCTGAGTCTGGCACAGCCAAACTTAGATTCATTTTGACTATGCAAGATGAAATTACGAAATTCTCGTTAGCTTACCCTCTTCGCAATAATATCGCCGAGGAATCGTGTGAATGTTTCCTTCATTTTATATCTCTATTCGGAATTCCTAAACATATACTTACCAACCAAGGTACAAATATTACAGCCGATCTATTTAAGAAAGCATGTGAGTTCCTAAAAATCAAACCATTATGGTCCATCCCTTATTATCCGCAAAGAGCTTTGGAAAGATCACACTCCACGCTCAAAGAATACTTGAGACCTTACATTAACGATATTCAAGATAATTGGCCCCGATATGTGTATACAGCTATACGTAAAAGAAATTTCCCCGTTTTTGCAAGATTTTTCATTGCTGCTCCACTCCTATTGGCCGTAGCGTGATGCTATATAGCCTTTCTCGATAAACGGGTTATCCAAAATTAAAATAATGTTTCAATTCGGACTAGTAGTTCCTGAGATTAACGCATTTAACTAAACAAACAAACTTCAGCTTTATAATATTAGTATTGATGAAGATACATAGTTTTAAGCCTATATGCTTGAAAGGATAGGCAGAGGTGTATCGTAAGACGTAAACGTAAGAGTGTAGTTCCACACTTCCAAACTACTTGATGCTACTGAGATTTTTTATACGGAAAATTCACATTCACCACTTGCGCATTGCCGACCCTTTAGGAAAAAAGGGAAAAGGAAGTGGGAAGGAGGAGGAGCGGGAAGGGGGAAAAAGGGGGATTGGGCCTCCGGCACTCTCACTCTCCAAACGAAACACAACAGTAGGAATACTGCTATTTCACGTCGATATTCTGTGAGAGGGTAGTACTTCCCCAGTCGAGCCGGCCCATTCATGCTGAAATAAGCGAGGCTCTACTACTCAAACAAACAGTTTGACTGATCCAGAAATTAAGCCTAAAATTAACCGAGAGATTATGCACAGCGATCGCATTAATACCACTACGCCGTCAGATAGTCAATACCTACAGAAAGTGCTAAAGACAGGCATTTATGCAATCGCGAGAAACTTTATTCTGCCAGCAAACACACATTTGTCCTGCAGCAGGACAATAGCTGTTAGGCGCATAGTCGAAATAAGAATCGTGCACATTTTTATCAGTCTCATCATTATGTCTATACCTGGTCAGAGGGCCTTCCCTTTAAGATGATCACCAGATATCGTCCTTCTATATTTTACATACTTCGTGTAATGTGAGCATCTCAATAGCACAGCACCTTCCTAAGTATCAATCTCTGTGGCATGCGGTGATGTTCAAACAGACACTCAAACCATCTTCATTTGGCAGCTTCTTGGAGGAATTGATATTATCAATTGAAATTAAACTACTATATACGAATTTTATCGCGTTGTTTATTTGACACTATATTACATAATTTTGAAAATTTGTTACACTCCTATTACTATTAAACTTTACTAATTTTTAAGCTAATTATATTGTTATTAAAACTATTTAGATTTGATTTAATTCTACACTTTCCCCGACGTCTCGGTTGCTTTTCAGCAGCCATGGTCACGGGCTGCTGGTCACTAAATTATGTAATATAGTGTCAAATAAACAACGCGATAAAATCCGTATATAGTAGTTTAATTTCAATGAATAATATTCTCGTAAACAAAAGATGATATTATCACTCTTAGATATTTGCGTTTATCGTAAATCGAATTTAAATTGTATACCTAATACGTCACAAGAAAACTTTGTACTCCTTACGGAAGATCTGCCGTCTGCCGTCATAAGAGAAAAACATTTTTGTTAGAAATTTAGATTTTTACTTATTTGGAATCAGTAAAAAAAAACGCATCTGCCAGTATACCATCGAAAATAAAGATTTTTGTCTGATACGTCTTTTTCCCTTATCACGGCAGTGTTGTTCTCCATGTGGACTAATGTTGACTTACCACAGTTAAAGTTAAAATGCAGAAGTGAAGGAAGATAAAATTTACAAAACAAAGAAATACTTATGGTTGTAAGTAGTAACGAGAATAAAAGGTGGTAAGTAAGACGAATTCCCGTGATATTATGATTGTAAAAGCTTGTAAAAATGACGCGTATACAATTTATCGGATTTAAAAGAAACTTGGAAAGAAATTTACATGCAGATAAACTATGTCCTAAATATTTTTATCCCAGTTTCTATATAACATACGCGAGTTAAGTAGCGGGTAGAAACTAGTTAAAAAATCTCGTTTTTATGTACAGATGCTACCTTTATTGATTAAATATATTTACAAGGGGATCTTTTACATGACTAGAAGATTAGGTTATTTCAGTTGTCGTATCTTTGAAACTGTATGAGGATCACCAAATATGTGGTTACCGCGCCAATTACCTGGAAAAAGATTAATAATTAAACATGCATTATGCCTTTGAAAGATAAGCGGGTTTTAATTAATCCAGAGTATGTAACAAATATTTTTTATTATTATTAGGGAAATTAACTATGATTAAATGTGCACTCACAGCGTAATGCACAAAATATATGTTTACCATGTCAATTTTTGTAATTAAGTTGTTATTAAGGAAAATAATAATGGAAAAGTCTACAAAAATAGTCACTATATGAAGCTAATACTGCTATTATTTTATACGCTTAATATATTGAGTTAATATACAATTAAATGCACGTATGGCAAATATATGTAAGTCTTTGAATTTATTATTAAAATCTTCATAAGGCTATATCCATTATTCTTTTCTAAAGATATCCCTCGCACTAGAGACCGACTGTCCCTGTGTCATCTATGCCAGCGTCAATATTACAGATCCTATTGATATATTTGTAAAAACCCCGTTACACAGTTGTTGAATTACTGTAGATACACGGCAACATACTTAAAAAAAAAACATATGAGTCGTGTGTATACAATTGTAGATTAGATAGAATTCTGAACTCCTTAGCTTTGGCTTTTGGCTTTTCTGGCTAGCCACTAGGCTCACTTGTTACTAATTTTAACTAGAGCACTGGCAGTGCTAGCTTACTAGTATATTTGTACAAAGTACATTCCAGCTCAGAACAACTTCTAGTAAATCACAAAAACTATTGTCCCTTGGTTAGTTCGAACTCATAATACTTAGCGCGGTGGTAATGGCGAGGTGAACGGGAATCCGCTGCGCCATCTGGTGACGATTCTATCGTAGTTTGCTGGATACAGCTACAACTGAAATTTTTCCCTCGAATAAACCAGCAACACTTTGACAAGCCTGGGAATCAAACCCGGGCCTTCATAATTTGCAGCGCGCATTGCGATTAGCTATTAGACCATTCCAGACTAGACGAAGCACTATTAATTTATGCACGAAAATGAGACAACACTTCACAGAGCGTTTAATTTTGTTGCGTTCTGGATAATGCATTAAAAATAGACAGTCTACTGGTATACTCACAGAAGCCATTAGCGGTCTGCTTAGAGTGCACATTCCCATAGGAGCGTAGCTAACAGACTGCAGCAGGAGTTGACGGGAGAATATCTCCAGCCGTGATGGTAGCACACCGGTAGATGGCGCTGATGTCATTAATCGACACACTAGACCTTCCGTGCGTTTTCCCTGGACAATGAAAAAAAAAACCCAACTTCGCGTATATTTAACCCTTTAACGGTCATAAGGAGTGGACAGTGGAAAAATAAAACTGGTATTGGTTAGGGCTATATAATAGAGGTAAAAATGAAATTATATATTTTTTTATTTTTTTTTTTAATATTTATATGGTGGGAAATATTTTCCCTTTGTCGGTCAGATTCCTTCGTTATTAGTCTCTATTGCATGCTCTTTTCTCACTCCGGGCCTATTTCACAATAACTTTTACATTATTTACAGTAATAATATATAAATAGTTTATTTTAGGTAGTATTACAAATAAACAAATGTATATAAATCAAGTTATTTATTTATTTAGATGAATTTTACAAGTATATAAAATTAACATTTCTATTTCTTATGAAAATCATAAAAACATGGCACGATGCAAAGTGCGACCTGGCATTTCGCACACATTATTTTTGATCGTTTGTCATTCGTTTTAGTGCTACACATTCTGCACCGTTTGTAAGACGGCAATGGACATGGCATGTGATCGCCGACGTTGGTAAATCTTATTTCATCGGCTACAGCGTTGATTGTTTTTTGACGATTTTCATTCTCCGTGAGCTTTCGTCTACAAACATATGATGGCAGACTACCGGTCGAGCGTCGTTTTCTGTTAGTAAAACCACCTATGAGTCCTCGTGCTAAGCCAACTCGAAATTCGAGATGGGAAAGCTTACAATTTTGATTGCTTTTGTACAACAAGAAAGCATTAGTTATGCTCGTATCAATTAGGAAATAGAAAAGCCGCAACCACCATCTTTTACTTCGTCTGCCAACTGAATACGTGCCCTTCAGCTGATCGAAATGATCAACGCCACCCATTCGCTTGTTGTATTCTTTTACGACAAGTGGGCATGGCACATTCTTTTTTGAACCGTCTTTCTCAGTTCGTGTTACAGATGTTTGACCAGTTTTAGGGTGAAACGCGTTACTCATAAGAAGAACTTCTTTGCTGTCCTGCCAGACTACAAATGCAACGTTTTCCTTTACTCTCCATTTGAACTGTCCCTTAGATAGTTTCAGCTTTTTTTTCTTTTCCACATTTTTTATGAGCAGAGGCATTTCTGCTCGGTGCCTGCGCACAGTTCCTGTCGCATAAATTCCCTTTTCATGCAAGTAATCTAAAAGTTTATAGTCACAGAAAAAATTGTCAAATGTCAAGTGAACATTTTGCACCTCTTGCTGTATTAGTTTCTCAGACAACTTCTTTACAATTTTTGTTCCTAATCCTTCCTCAACTCCATCGTTAGTCTTGCCGGTATAGATGTCAAACTCGTACAGGTACCCACTTGCACTGTCGCAACGACACCAGACTTTGTATCCTCGTTTTATTGGTTTTAGAGGCATATATTGTTTGATAGTGCTTCTGCCTTTGAAAAGAACCATTGATTCGTCAATGCTCTGTGACGAGGAGTTTTTGGCGTTAGTTTGGCAAGCGTTATTGACGATATTGATCAGGGGTCGAATCTTGTACAGTTTGTCGTAATCTGTGCTAGATTTTTCAGGTGTCAATGAGTTGTCATTGATATGCAAACAGCGCAAAATATTCTTAAATCTTCTCAGTGGCATTGTTATAGCTATCTCTTCTACTCGAAAACCTGGATCTGATGACCAATAAAGATCTATACTAGGCACAATATGGTACCCCATTATTACAATGATGCCTAAAAATGCTTTTATTTCATTCTTCTCAATTGGCGTCCACCATCCAAATTTCTGTTGCTGAGCATATAAATTACTTTGATAAACTATCAAATCATAAGCTTCCTCTGTGAAATATTTTTCGAAAAAAACAATAGGTCTTGTTTTGCTATTGAAGCCTTGTACTGGCTGCATTTGAACTTCGTCATAGATACTGGGATCTGGTCTACTATTAGTACTAAAAGTTTTTTTTTTCCATGATACCTCCTCGGTATCGGACTGATCAGAATCAGAAGAATCGTTAATAACAGATGTAACTGGTGCTGATCGTACTGGTCTTCGTACATCAGAAGTTCGGGGCAGAGGTGTAACTCGCCGTGGACGTGTTATTCTTCTGTTTGGATCAGGAACTCTACTGCTATTATCGGAATGAAATATGATTGAGCTGGTCGAACTGTTATCAACTTCCTGAACTAATAATGGTGAACAAGGCTGATTATCAACAGACGACGGACTAGGCATTGATACTTCATCTTGTTGTAAATTTACGGGACGAGATTCATCTAAATCTTCCAGGATTTGCTGAAGACGGTTTGTGCTGAAATTTGTGCATTCGTCGTCAGATTCTAAATTATCGTCTGATTGATTGGGATCATCTGGTAAACCAAATATGTCTTGAAGGGCTTCCTCTACTTCGAAATCTTTCAAGTGCCGCCAAGTTGCCATCTCTGAAATAAAGCAAAAAAAGAAATAGCACCAAGCGAAACCCAAACCAGTGCGAAACAGACAAAGGGAAAATGCAAACCACCATAAAAATGCCTCAGACAGACAGAGGGAATATACAACCCACCACAAAAAATCAAAGTTGTCCAAAAGTGCAACTAGCAGACATGCAAATATTTACATTTATCCTTAGAATAAACACACATAAACCGATAAGAAATAAAATTACCTTATAAGATTCGTAGATCTTCTAGATAGACCCTGCTTCAAATAATTCGAACAAAAAGTGCACTTTTACAACTTGTTTATGCTACACTCAAAAAAATATTCATGTCATGTGTCAAACTTGTCATTGTCAAACTATCTGTTGACAATCATAAATGTTGCCTGAATGAAAAAATAAGACCGGTAGGCGAAACATCGGCAAAAAAAAATTAAAAATCATGGTGGTGAAAATATCGCCTCTAACTTAAAAAGGGTTAAATGAATATACATATATAATTGATCGACTACTTTCTAATTGTCGAGACCACCGATAACCAAATTAAACGTATTTTTTTAATGCAAATAATTATTCTTATTCTTGACATATTTTAATCACAACTTTAATAGGAACATCATTTTAAGATAAATTGTTACATAAATGTTGTCTTACTTTTACGCGAATGTACATTGAAATTTTACTACTCACTAAGGATTTGCATGTGGTTTATTTATAAAATACAAATTTCAGGTAATTTTGAATGTAGTAATAGGAACACCAATAAATAATTAAATATTGTTCGGGTACTCTAAAAGAACACACAACAACACTTCAAGACGATGAGACCACCACCAGTTAGTTATATGGTGACTATTATTTAATTTTGTTAGTAGTGTATTTTCTTTTCTTTACCTCAGCAATAGTATAATGGCCTGGTTCGACAACGACGATCATTCGCAGCATATGCGTCACACACCACAGAAACTGCAGCACTAAGAAATGGACACGGTTCGTCGACACAACTGCAACATACAAGATGCTATATATTGACATAAAGCAAAAATGTATAACCTAACTTACCAATGTTTAAAGCTTCGTTATGGTTAGGACCAAAAAGAAGACGAAGACAAAATAAGGATTTTCGTAGAAGGACCTATATAAATGTTAGATCACATATTATTTCGCAGGACGGACAACTGACGGGTAAGAAAGGTTTTCAACAAACGGCCTCATAAGAGAGAGTTGCCTTTTAAGAGCCCATTCACTTCGCTGCAAGACTTTGCTTAAATTGGATCAGTCTGGCTAAAGAAGTATGTTCATACAACCAAAAATATGAGTTGTACAATACCAAAATGAATGCGATTACAAAAGTGTGACCGGTATCTTCTTATAGACTAAACCCTTTACCTGAATTTAGCTAGTACACTAAATGCATCTTTAGTCAACTCACGAAACAAGACTTTATTGTTCATACGTGATGACCTAAACGAATAATTTTTTTGGGCAAGGCTAATTCAAAGATTGCCAAATAACTTTGTGTTGTGTTTCTGCGAAGACTAAGAGGATTTGATGTGATGTGAACCTTTATGCCTAATGCTGGCAGTACAGACAACATATTTTGTAAAGGTCGATGTGAGTGACAGTCCTAATATTACATGAGTCCATAGTGTGACCGTTTACTATCAAAAGAGTTGTACACTTGTTTGTCAACCTAGAAACGTAACCATAAGCAGCCTTATTTTCAAACCAATCTAAAATATTTAGAGGTAGCTAAGTATTAACTCATCATTCTCTTGCCCTGGTCCCAATTTATTTGGGGTCGGCGCAGTATGTCCTTCGCTTCCATACTTCTCTGTCACCCGTCATCTGATCATTTACCCCTTTTCCTTTCACATCCATCCTCACACAGTCCATCCAACTTTTCCTAGGCCTTCCTCTCCCTTTTCGTCCCTCTACCCTCATATCCATCACTTGCTTACCTACATACGTATCATCTCTTCGCATAACATACATATATTAACTACCTAGTAATAAAAAGAAAACACCTGTAATCATTCCTCCACATTCAGTGTTAGTCGAATAATAGTTAAGTAATAACAGTGAGTTGTTGACTAAAGATTAATCATTGATCAAGGACTTGAGAGTAATTCGGTTGATAGGTAGCTAAGTGTTTGTTAGCGACATTTTAATAAATTTCTCTGAAAATACGTACTTATTTCCATGATCAAAAAGTAGGGTGTCACTATTAGATGCAGTAGTGTGGATATCAGTATCACGATGAGTGGTAGCCCGTAGCTGTCGTCTATCCGTTTGACGACGTCACACAACGTGCCGTGAAGTGACGCCAGACGTCGGACCGCGTCGCATGGAGATACTATGAGACGAGGCTCACCGCTTGCTTGAACATTAATTGTATATGCTTTAGAGACATGTATGTATGTGTATTTACTGCCTTATCTACGTATTACGAGAAGAGAAAACTTCGTTATTATTTTTATGTGCGCATATTTTGTGCACAGAGGGTTATGATATTTGGCACACTCGAAGTTTATGTTTAATGTTTTTGATGTTTATGCGCAAATGCAGGAAGATTATATTCAGACTTAATATAATGTTCGGTAACGGGTCTTACTCGCGATAAAGTATTAAAAAGATAATAAATACCTATTGATTGCCCGAGGCGACGTTTCGAATGACTTGCATCGATCGTGGTCACGGGTGGACTGGTGTGAGCTCTGCGGCGCCTTCATGAAGTGCGGGTTTTAGCAACTACCCTCACTTGGTCACTATTATTTATATTATAATTTAGTGCCTTTTAAATACTTTATCACGAGTAAGACCCGTTACCGAGCATTATATTAAGTATGTGTACAAAATGCGATAGTCTAAAAAATATTATATTAAGTTTTATGAATTACGTTTGAACTTTGATGTAGATGACCACTGGTACAATAAATTCGCAAATTATGTTTTCAGTTTTGTTAAATAGAGTGTCTTTTATCTTTTGCAGTTTGTGATCCTTGTTAATAACATTGCAATGCCTCTATCCATAGATAAAATCAAACACACGACAATAATCGCGCAGTTGATTAAATAACTCGGATATGCAGTGACAGTACACAAAGTTTACCTTCTTATAAGTATTATCCTTCTACATAGTCTCACTCGTGAATTCCCGAAGACGTCGGCAGGTATTACATCCACATCATGCCGCCTATGTTTTTAGATAGAGCATAAAACCGTAAAGCGGGAACAGTTTCGGACTCCCTGCTGCTACTCATTATTACTTGACCGTTAACCCAATAACACTTTTCGAATCAAACCAGAGACCTCAACCACAGCATTCATATTCACTAACGCTGCCAGGTGAAAAAAGTTAGTTTAATACCTGTTCTTTTTATGATGACACTTTGTTCTCTCGTCGTCATGGCGTCCACCAGCAGACTGACATTTGCTGATCGCTGAGAGTCAGAAGGCGCTACTTTTATAGCGTATATGTTTAACGGTGATGCGCTCTTGGGTTTCTCCACTGCGGAAAGAATATTGCTATAATTAGTAATATACAAGAGAGATAAATAGGAGACCATGACCTTAACGTTATAAAAATCAAATAAACGTAGCAGCCGCAAATCGAAGTGAGAAAACTATGGCAATATACTAGTTGATATAAGCAACAATACAAACTAAGTTATGTTATTTTCTTCCTCCTATAAAGTCAAAAATCATTTATTCATTAAGGTCACAAAGAAACACTTTTAAACGTCAAAATATATAGGTTAGTGTGTTTACTAAGTTACTGAAGCTACATTTAGGTTAGTTGCTAGGTTCAGGCAAAGCCTATGAGAACAAACCTGCAAGAAACTCACAGCCACTCTTTTAAGTCGCCTATTAAATATAATTTCAGTATTTTACAACTCATATCAACAAGGTGTTGCAACCATATCATATGCTACTTTAAAAAACTAAAGATAATAACAATAACAGTAATATTAATAATTATTATACAGAATTGTCTTAATTATAAGACTTTAAACCGGCTATTCATGAATTGGGTTGATACCCAATTCATGAATAGCCGGTTTAAAGTCTAAGCTGATACGAATGATAATGTTCAGCAAATACAGATGCAGACTCCGTTTGCGTGAAACCATTAAATACTTACTATTATTAAAAATACACTCACCAGGTATAGAAACATGTCTGGCAGTGAGCGCAAGCGCATCGTTGACAGCAGCGAAGCGCGCGCGGACTGACAGCGCGGTGAAAGCGAACTGGAGCTCCAAGATCATCACAACGAACCACAGCAAGTAGAAGCCGATATAGTTTATTACGATATCCCCTGGCAATAATAAGCAAATATTAACTAATTTTTTTTTACAATTAGTTGAATCCAATGACTTCAGCTGCTCATTCGCTGCTGCCAAACTGTCCTAAGATGCCTGGTGTTGAGGTAAAACACATAAAATATACGTCGATCAAGCATATTTAGTGTTCGAAGCGGCACATTGCAAGTCGGATACGACGCCGTGATTGTCCATCTCCAGCAGAATTCCATAATTTCAAACTTTTTTTATTAGAATAGTTGGGGTGGGCAATTCGATGATGAGGAGGGGAACCTCCTCAAATAATTAAAACTAAAAATAATAAATTAACTAAGTAATTAGATTATATAATTTAATTATTTTTCTCGGCCTCGCATTTCCACTGCGCAGAGTGTTTCCAGAGAGTGCGAGATTCACGTATAGATGTTCCGAATCTGGATGTTCTTTATGACCATTGTTTATATGTTTGTAAAGTTTTCTGCGACACGGGACTCATTTCAAGAATATGATATGTCCATATATTGATAAAAATATTATATTTTAGTTCGATTCCCGGTTTGGGAAAAAGATATTCAACCAGAACGCGAATACTTTTTGCTTCATTATTGGTACAAAAAATATGATGAATGCACACTTACATTCCCTATCCAGTTTTTTAGCCTGAAGCGCGTAGAAGGTAAAGTCGTCAGCGATAAGTACGGTGAAAAATACCAGTATGGCAAGGATGATGACGCATAGCTTCCGTTCGGACACCACGGAATACTGGCCACCGATGCTATTGTCTACCTAAAATGTAAAAAGTGATTGGTTGAAAAAGGATGCTTTATGAGTATCAGGGCCATATTATGTCAGCTAAATTGAGGTCAATATATATATTTGACTACATGGCCGGTGCACTGGTTTCTAGAGTCATCTCATCAGAACAAGTGGGTGTGTTGTGATCAGTTCCCAGATGAAACCATTATTTAAGTAATCTACAAATATTAGATTTGACTCCCTGGATCTGGATGGACTCTTTGAAATTTCTTTCAAGGCGCAAGAATGATTGTTGCCACCATACATGAATATAAAATAATAACCAGCTGCCATGTTCTAGAAGAATCAAAACTTTGCTCGTGCTCTGTTAAAACGATTGCCAAGAAACTGGCCTGGTTTGTAGTCTTTTTAATCGCCATATTGCGTATTATTCAAATTTCCTGTAAGGCTGCCTCAATAGCTGCAGTAGTGAATGCGACTGCTGCACATGAGATCTCGGGTC
Source organism: Catocala fraxini (assembly GCA_930367265.1). Taxonomy (NCBI): domain Eukaryota; kingdom Metazoa; phylum Arthropoda; class Insecta; order Lepidoptera; family Erebidae; genus Catocala; species Catocala fraxini. The sequence continues at coordinate 19,875,581 of OV884043.1, forward strand.
CGAAGTCTGAGTCGGTCACAGTGGGGTATTTCTATCGATAAATTCTTAGTAGAAGCAAGAAGTAGGACTGTGTCTGATAAACAGCAAAAGCGAACCGATAAACGACAATAGCCTCACCCTGTATTATGTGGAAGCTTATACATCTCTACCTAACCCAAGGCGTGAGACTATGTATGAATGTGCCTGTAAAGAGCTGCAACTATTATATTATTACGTGTAGCTAAGAACATATAGAGAATATGACGACTTATCTTACCGAAGCGACATTCTCCATAAACTTCAGCATATTCTTCATCCTCCTCGGTGCTCCATACACGCCGGCGCCAGCCGTCGCGACCACGACTAAAACATCGCACGTCGACACTACTTGTGATGTCTTCGACGACATCCGCACGGATAACTCCACTCCCACATTTATCTCAGCAACTAGCCCAAATATTGTACAGATAACTGTGAAAGTAATAAATTTTATCATTCTTCATCATCAAACTATTGACCAAGAAAACTTCAATGATTGGACATGCTCTTGAATTATACCATAGTTGTTTATTTAGTACTATTGTCGTCAATTATATAGAACTAGTTGTTCGCCGCGGTTTGACCTACGTTTATGATTACTGCTCCTGCTATGCTGGCCACTGGTGTCTTGTAAGACAAGCTCTCTGATACCAAAAGATTTACTAAAATCGTTCCTGAAATTTAAAGTTTATTTATTTAAAAATAACTACCAACATACAAATATTTCCCTTCTATTCCAATGTTCAAAGACCGGTGCCACAAGCAAGAACGCTATTTATATATATATATAATAAATGTACTTAAGTTATAAGGCATCTAAGATATTCTACCTCTATAACCCAGGCCAATTTTTGTAACTGTATTTCTTGAGTGACAGATATTTTAACCTCTTGACCTTGACCGTTTGACTCTTGAGTAAGGTTAAGGTTAAAACTTTAACTAAAAAACTGTCCATAAAAATCTTAATCGTTGAGTGTCAGTTCAATAATTATATAGATTTTAAAAGAAGGTTTGTATTGGTCATGGATTTTATCGGCGACATTTAACGTATTAGGTCATCGCAAGGTCGGTTAGGAGCGAGCGAAACCTCTTGTGTTGGAAGTGTCTATAAGCTACGACAACAGCATGTGCGTCATTGCCTTTCTTTAATCATGCCAGAATATACATATGTTGTGATCAGATCTTAGAGTTGATAACATCATGATGTGGCCGACTATTTCATGAAATAGTTTTATTTCATGTTGTGGTCAGCTAATACCGATCATGTCATTTAAACGGCAACGTTTGAGGACACCTCAATCCAATTTTGGCCATATCATTGACTTAGTTTTCCATGATATCAAAGGTTTAATCAAAATTTGAAATAAAAAAGCATCTTATATATTCTACTTGTAACACATTTCCCTTCACTTTTATCTTCAATCGGAGCATTTTTATTAGAATAACTGATCACCACCATGATACATAACAGCACGATATCAGCATCTTTAACAGTAGATAATTTAGGTACCTATTTTACAATATGTATATTAATGTTTTACCATTAACTGGCTGTTCATATCGTCAAATGCTGATTATTCATTGATCTGGCCAGACGATATCATGAAGTGGGTAGCGGATTCTTAGATCTGGCCACGTAATATGTATGTATATATGCTGGGCACGGGCCTCTTCTCAGTGTTGGAAGGGTTAGGCTATAGTCCACCACGCTGGCCTAGTGCATGTTGACAGACTTCACATGTCTTTGATAACATTATGGAGAACCCTCACGATGTTTTCCTTTACCGTTAAAGCAAGCGCTCATTGACTATTTAGTACGCATATAACCTCAAAAAGTCAGAGATGCGCGCCTTGGGGTCGAACTCGAGACCTCTGCGTGGCAGTCCAACGTTTCAGTCCAGTTTACAACTAGGCTATCGCTAATATATATACAAACTGATAAATAAAAATAAATAAACAATTACTTCTCTTACCGAGAACAGTTACTAGAATATAGCTATAGACGCACATAGCGCCTGATATGGTGACTGTGAACCCATTGCTGCGGGACTCAAAACGCAGTGGCGCCAGACCGAAGAAGCTTGATATCTGAAACATAAATATACAAAGAAATCTTACTATTTAATTAATTTTCTTATCGGTTGCGCCATTTGTTTGCAGACATGTTTGTGTTCTATGCACTTTCAGATACCGCACCCTTTTGGCATAGATATCAGAATAAAATAGCTCAGTTGTTTTTTAGGCACGCACTCACTTAAATCGTTGTTTGCTAGCTATTCAAGATATAGCTATACGTATTGGGGATCTCTTTTTTTTAAATATGGCATCCCTAGCCATCATTTGACGGTGAACGCATTAACAGAGATTACGCGATGGAAATAAGCTATGATCCAGTAGAACTGGCCTAAAAAATATACAAACTAATATCTCAAGACTTACTAAAGAACAGCGTTTTATATTCTATCGTGTGTGTCACAGCGTAGACTGCACTTTGGGTGAAAGGCTGTTTGTAGATGCTCCCGGTGGAGCGGGAAAATCTTTTCTTACCAAAGTTATTTTGGTGAAGGTATGAAGCCAAAGTAAAATTGCGCTTGCTGTCGCGTCATCGGGCATAGCAGCCACCTTGTTGCCAGACGGATAAAGTGCCCATACCATATTAAAATTACAATCGACTTACACCACACAGAGAGCCCTGATTGTAATATTTCTAGAAACAACGATAAAACGTGTTATATTATTATATGGGATGAATGCACAATGGCAAACCGTAAAGTAGTTGAAGCAGTAACTAGATAACTACGTGATATTAGGCAAAATTGTGGCGTCTTTCGTCAGCCTCTGCCTGTTATACCACGTGGTACAAGGGCTAATGAAGTTAGAGACTGTTTAAAAAGTTCTAGACTATGGCACTACATTATCTCTATGCATTTGATGATAAATATGCGAGCGCGAATCGGAGGCAACGAAAATGCACAAGAGTTTTCAGATTTGCTACTTGAGATTGGTAACAGTATGTATCCGCAGTATGGTCCAAGCTATAGGCGGCGAGCCTATTGCCAGAGCAAAGTTACAGGCTCCGTGATGCTACTGTAAACGCAGTGGTTTAAGTGGTTGCCTCGCCGCTGCCACTGCGCCGAGTGTTCCGAGTTCGATTCCCACACAGGACAAACATATTTGTGATTCAGAAATAGTTGTACTAAATCTGGTGGTGGTGTTCTTTGTATCTCTTATTAGAATGTTTGTCAAGTTTCCTATTACACAGGAATTAACCCTAGTGCGGGAGTTGTCTTTTTTTAACAAAAGACAAAATGACCGGAAATTTCTGAACAAAAGAACCCAATAAAACTTTTGCCGACCCGGGAGTCGATCCCATAACCTTATATGCAGCATATTTAACAGCCACGCAAGAGATACTTAATTTTTTACCGTTTAACGTAAATTTTTCTCCTATTTGTGCTGCTACGTAACACTCGGTGCGCTTAATTTTCGATCCACGGATCGCATGTTCACAATTGCACGCAATTTGATAGTTACACAAGAAATAGATCTCATTGTAATTTGTTAAAGGGCTAACCCGAACAACGTATATGACCCTAAGGTCATATACGTTGTTCGGGTTTGTTCAACTGGTTTTAAACCAGTTCAAGGTTCTTAGTTATAAAGTGTCTTTATTCAAAACAAAATTAAAACAATATGTACATGAAAAAATATAATATAAAAAAATTAAAATAATAATAATAAAAAAATTAAAAAGAAATTGCAATTCAAACCAAAACCAAAACAGAATAAAACCACAACAGCTGCTTATAAAATTACACCTTATTTTATCGAACTACTCACAAAGTAAATAAAGAAAAGAAAAAAAAGAAAATAATAATATTGTTACACTATTAGTTTAGATAATATACTTTACTGTTAATAGCTACCATCTCTTTTCTGAGTCATTACCTACCTATATACCTACGGTGGAACTGTTGTTATATCTTTTTTAATAAGTATCCTAAATGTATAGTACTATACTCATAAGTGAACTGTAATGTTCTTGAGAAAATAAAGTTCTTTAAACCTAAACAACGTGTTCTGTAGCCACAAAATAAGTGATGCAAAACTAAGGGTATTTTTGCACAACGCCACTTGCGCGGGCTACATGCGCAAGATACTCGCACGAGCTACATGCGCATGTCACTCGCGCGGGTTACATGCGCACGCCTCTAGGGCTACATGGGCACTACATGCTGAAGAAATTTACTTGCGCAGGTGGGTCGCGTCAGTTATTTACACGATGTGTACAAACTACCGCGCAAGTTCAAGAACTGTTACATAGGTATATTATACGATTTGTAGCATTAGACTGGTTCCTCAGGTAATATATAGGTGCTATCAGCAACTTACATTTTATATGGTTTTACAATATTATCAGCACACTCCTAACGCAATTAGAATGGCCGAATATTATGCAAATAATATAAGTTCACACAAGAAGAACCATTGACATCAAAAATAAGCATATTAAGTATTTATTATTGCCTCACATTTTTGTATTAAATTACCCAAAACCAAAAAAAGACGGGATTTTTGAAATCTATTCAAGAATAAATAAGATACATGCGTTTCAAATCTGATAGTAAGGGTGATGATATTTGTGATAGTCAAATGTCAGAAAAAGGATGCACGATACAAACTATGAAGTAACTGCTATTTAAATGCTGCTATCCGAGGAAGATAGCGATATATCCCCAATATACCTCCCCTTTTTCCTATATCCAAAGAACGATGACCAAATTTGTATGAGATCCGTCGATCCGTCCCTCTCCAACAGATCGTTTGTATGTGTCAGTAGGATTTCTTAATTCTTTCATTCATTCATTTCATTCATTCTTAAGGATCTATAAAAAGACTAGGAACCAATTTTAACTTAAGAATCCATGAGGTGTAAAAATAAAATAAAATTAAAAAATCAACATATTTATCATGTCTGTAAGCAACTGTGAATTAAAATAATGGGTCAAGTTGACAACATCAAGCAACGCCTCTCATTCCAAAAGCATTAAATCTTCTTCGCAAAATCAGGCACTTGGTGGAACATATAAATGATAACTACAAGCGGCGTACAATTTTATAGAAACTAGAAATTCTCAAATTTTAATTTCCGCATTCATTTTAAATGCAGCGCCGAGATGAATTTGGAGTTCTTACATGATCGGACATGAAAATCTGAGCTTTTTGTTAAAAGTAATTGTAGTAACAAACTGTTATTTTTACCAACAATTTATAATATTAAAAGATGATTTTCTCGTTATATCGCGCACTTTTGAGAGATGTTGCCATAGTAAAAAATTATCACCTTACTAAGATTTTTTGATTAAGAGACATTTCAAATCTGTTGGTCGATGTAAGAGTTGGGAGGACGTTTTCAGGCATCGTCCAAATAAAATATTAATTGCTCCCTTATTTTGTAACCAATTTTGATACTATTTGCTCTTCTTTGCAAAAAAATGTTCAAAATTAAACATAGGCTATTAGTTCTCACCCTGAGTATGAAGGCGTGTGCTCCACCGACGACGCACCGTGTCGCGCGGTCAGCCTGCGGTTCCGACACGGTCGGCACGACTGCCGCCGTCACACCCTCCACTTTCGCTGACTCCACGCCTTTGGAACATAAAAGAAAATTATGTTATATCCTCATATTATAACTATAAGAAAGATCCTGCTTGGAACTCAATAAAACCTGCCCGATAGGGAATCTTGGTCAAGTCTCAAACAAACTTATGCCAATAGGTTAACGAGGTCGTCATTATTTTAAAATTAACCTTACTAATATTATAAACGCGAATGTGGGTATGTTTGTTACGCTTTCACGCCTTAACTACTTGACCGATCATAATTACATTTCAAATTCACTTTATCAGTAGTACAGAAAAGGATATAGGGTACAAAATCTATAGTAACGCGAGCGAAGCCGCAGACAAAATCTAGTAAAACTCACGCACTAGAATTCAATACAAATACATGTGATAAAGAGAACTTTCCAAACATTGAAACTTCGGACACATTGAACTTTGTACACCCTGACTGTCTTTTGTGGGAATCGAACCACGCGGTGCATTTGCAATGGCTAAGTGTCCTTTTAAACTATTGCGCCCGCTGTGCATTCAAAAATCGTCCTTCGTAATGCGTAATTACGAGCCAACTACCTGCCAGCACACAGCCCGCTTCCATCTTCTCCTATGGTTTACCTTACAGGAAATCTTAAATACAATTTACAAAAAAAAAGTATATCATATGTATGTTTATCCATTGCCTAGTACCCATAGTACAAGCTCTGCTTAGTTTGGTCTAGATGGTGTTGTGTGTATGTGATAGAATAATTTGATAGACCCAATATTAGGCATGTATACAAAAAATAAAATATTCATGATCAGATAACAAACAACTTATAACCTAGTTGTACACTGTTTATGATAATATATATAGAGTATCTACATCAAAACAAATAAACGAGTGATTTCCTCATAAAAACATATAAAATGAACTCGAAAACTTACTCGATGCGAGTGGCAATCGGCTCATTAAACTGTCGTATCTATCATTATTTACAACATTCGATAGACAGATAACTTTTTAATTATATCTGCACATCACTCCAACTGCCAGCAATGTGATATAAACCATATGCTCATGAAAATACGTTTGTTATTTCAATAGATGTTCTTATAATATAATTTGAAATAAGTGTGTTGTTGGTCCCGTGGTGAAAGTTGGCGTTGATTGAAAGATATCTGATTCGGCTTCCGGGTTGGATAGTGTTATTTTAGGGTTGCAACGAGAAATGTGCCCAGACAGCAAAAGACGAGCTTCTCATGATGTAGGACTTAAAAACGTAGGTCGTAAATGTGTATTTCACCTCTGTTTACTGAAAGTGAGAAGCCTCTCACTCTATGTGCGGCGCCTAAGATCTCACATACGTACACACAGCCGTGTGTACGTATGTGAGATCTTAGGCGCCGCACATAGTCTGGCAATAGATTTCGTGGTTGGCTATAGATTCGCCGCTGTTACGTTGGTTCTCAAAACTACTTGTGCCATATAGTTGTCGCATATCTCTGCTTACGCTTTTTGGATAACTAGATACAATGAATTTTTGTGATGCTAGTTCCTTAGTTAAGTTACTAGTTGTAATGTAATATGATATTATGTATTTTAGTTTAGCAATAAGTTAAAACTCACGTGTACGTATATTGCATCGGTTGCAACTTATTATTAAGTACTGCGCAATTAAGCATATTATTGTAATTTTAATTAAAGAGTTTTGATGGTATTTAAATAAATGACACTGAACGAGTAAGACATCTTTGATTCAAAACAACTGAAATCTCGACATATCAAATGGCGACTCTGCCATTGGCACCGTATAAAGATCTTATATCAAGGCTGAAGAAAGAAGACCACAAGACATTAAACGACACGATTCCTTAGACAGCAGTGTTATTGGAACTTTCTATAAAGACATTCCCAGTAGCAGAAAGGAATCTGGAAGTTTGCTCGGCAGACAGCCATAGGCTCGTCCCTTATTAAAAAGGTGCTAAAACTATAGCTAGCGATATTTAAATATAATATACCTCTGCCTTCACAAAGAGAAGGCTAAGGTATATTATATTATATAGTACCTATATTATATTAACGTCACCTTCATAATATAACAGCGAGTTAACTCGAAATTTACAAGTAAGGCAATTCCAACTCTAATTGTGTGACTATAAATTCTAATATTATATTTGTGTTAAGTAATTGCAACAGAGTCTAAATTTGTCTAATCCAAAATACTTACATCAGTCTCTGTTTTATTAAGAGTGATGTATGTAATATCTGTTTATAGCTTAGCCTAGTGTACAAAAATAAATATTATAAGTAGGGATTATATCTCCTCATTTATCGCAAATGTTCGCGGGAGAGCATCAATCAATATTGCTATCTCATAGATAGATTTATAGTTATAGATACAATGTATCTACTAGTAGTGGAACCACGTAAACACTTCACCAGATCGATAAAATTAGGATCTGATGAGTCACCATACAAGTTGCCGCCGGCGTCATCGTTCTTATGTACGTTAAAGTACTGACGTTATTATTAAACGCAGCCTGTACTTAGTATTAGTTGTAAATCCATCTTATACGAGCCATCAACATTGTAATTTATTTTAGTATGATTTCTTTAAAAGACATCACCCACACTAGGTTGAGTGCCTGTGTCGCGAAGGGCTTTACAAACATACAGACAACGGACATAAAGAAAACCCAAGCTAGGAGCAAGTATTTGTGGATCACACTTTTGTCCCGTGTAGAAATCCAACCTACAAAACTCGACGCAGCAAAAATAGCGAAGTGTCTACTTAAACCTCTACGCCATCTTATCTTCAGTCACTTCGCAGTTATCTTCTCACTAGCCTTTTCCTGCGATTAAATATGCATGGAATTTGGATGAAATCTATCTATACTTTTCTTTCTTGCATATAACACACATAATACTTGACTTCTATGCGGTATAACAAAATGAAACATGCACGAGATGTGAACTTAGAACTTCAGTAATTAAATTGTAAGAACCGCATTCAATTTCCTGCTGTTGTTTTTGCGTGATGCGCGTACGAACGTAGAGATAGACTCTCATAAAGAAATACGAGGGGTAAATAACAAACTTTTAATACGAGTTCGGGTATTCCGTCATAATAGCTAACATTAACTTGGAATGCTGTAGTGTAAAATACGAATTCCTACCACTTGAAGATACATATATAGGCGAGAGTGCTAGTGTTTAAGCTGAAGTGTATAATACTACGACGATACCCCAGTTTCAGACTGACCTCTCCTACTGTCTCCTACTGGGTTATCGTTGTAGTAATATATTCTTTAGCTTAAAGTTTAGCACAAAAGGCACGCACCTTTAACTTTGTCCGAGAGTTCTACACATTGTTTTCGAAGATATGTAAATTCTGCCAACCCAAACTGTGCATTAGGCTTAGCATTGTCCAATTGCCTGATTTAATTAAAAGTCATAGTTATCGTAAAAAAAATACAAATGAGGAACTACTAATTATATAAAAAAATTGTTTTCCTATTTTCCTCGAAAAGCACTCGATGAATATTTTTATATACTTTTTGTTTTGATCACACAAGATCGGACATTAAAATATCAACTCAGCAACAACTAAGCATGGCCGGGTTTACCTATTTACATATATTATAAAATTAAAGATAGTTATATAACTAACTATCTATCTCTTCCTTGATCTATTTCAGCCACGGCGACCTTTTCAGTCGACTCCTTCAAAGTTGACGTTCGTGTGTTTGTTTGCAGCTTACGTAACGGATCTTGTTTAAAAATTCACTTATACTGTGGGCAGATTCAAACGCCATCTACATACTTATATATTATTGCACTTAACTAACTAATAAATGCTTAATGATAAATTTTTTAGTACTTCTTTAGTTCTCATCCAAACTTACCTAGTCTGGATAAATAAATGACACAGATAAAGACAGCATTTCACAAATAGCATGTAAACCAACATATCAAAAACATAATAAAGACTGAGTATTTAAATATAACATATTCCAACCAAGCACGCGTTAAGAAATCAAAACATCACCTTATACACTTTATAAAACACACAACAAAAATACCGAACGATCAAGTTCGACTTTTTCTACGAACAAAGTAATTTTTTGTCGCGTAGAAAAATGTTACGCATGGGCGGACTTTTGTGATGTCAATCACTACGATAAAATTTGTCTGTAATTGTGAAGACATCATGTAAGTTTTAGAAAGGTATTATTATGAAGAAATATTTATCTACTTTAATAAAGCTACTAACTTTTGCCTGCGGCTCCGCTCAGGAACGATACTTTTTTGTAGATGAAAGGTACCCTATGCCTTTTTCTGTACCCCTAACAACGTGTATGCGACATTTCATGCTGGTCGGTCAAGTAGGTAAGCTGGGAAAGCGCAAGTAGGACAAGGCTGTGTTTGGACCTTAAATATATTTAATAATCTAATTTCTATATGTATTTAATTGAATTCCTATTTAAAAAAGTGGTCGTGAGCTTCTTGCACGTATCTTCTTAAAATCTTCTCAAATTCTCTGAATCTAGCAGATAACCTAAATACAAATTCAGTAACTTTGACTTTCATAAGTGTTACTTTGTGACCTAAATGAATAAATGATTTTCGACTTTGACTAAATAAGTTCGGCTTTTTATCTATGACTGAATCCCATACGATAGATTTTAACATTTTTATACGTCTGTCTGTATATTTGTTAAGGCATAACGTAAAAACTACTAAACAGACTTAGAGGTAATCTATAGAGTTTATTTGATTAGGAAACATTTTGTAAAACTGGTGACGTAAGTGACGTTGTGTGTTAACTGTAATTCATGCCGATGTATGCGCAGGCAATGGCTTCCTACACTTTTATCTTAAGATTTATTTAGTTTAATCAGAACCACTACATACCAATAATATTAAACTAAACATGATAAAATAGTATACAATAATTAAGGAGATACAACGGAGTTGCTGACCGTGCCGCGTGTGCACATGCCTGCTGCAGCGCGCACCGCTCACGCGTGCGCTGCGTGCGGTCAACACGTTGGCTCACAGAATGGATCTCTTTTCGTGTACATTGAATGAATTCACACGATCCGCTTATAACCTAACGGTTGGAGTAGGAGAACGCTATATCATAAACTGGACTAGTGGTAGAGAAAGGAGTCCGCTTATTGTGCAATGCGTGCATGTTTAGCTTACTTTATTATTGAGTTACCATTTTTGTTTTGTTTATATTTATGAACATAGGCTATTGAATTAGATAGTAAGTATCTGTAATAATAGTTTTATATGTGTTTGTGTGTGTGAAATAAATAAATGAAATATCTTTCTCACAGAACATTAACGTACATCATCGCCCATCCATTCACAAACGCTTCTGATATTGTATAACAATTAGGCTGCTTTTTTATTTTGCACTTAATTTGTAAGGCGGTGATACGCAGCGATAGCCTAGTGGAGATCGTTGAATTTCCAGGCAGAGGTCTCGGATTCAATTCCAAGCAGGCCTCTGCCTTTTCGAAGTTATGTGCGAAATAATTAGTTAACTATCGCTTGCATAATCGGTGATGAAACACATTGTAAGGAAACCAGCACGTCTGAGAGTTCTCCATAATCTTCTCGAAGATATGTGAAGTCTGTCAACCCTCACTGGTTCAGCGTGGTGGACCCATGGCCGCCACGCTGACCATGCGTATATTTTTTTGTTACGCTTTTATGCCTTATCTACTCGAAATTTCGCATACACGTTATCAAAGGAACATAAAAGGCCATATTATGCAACCTTTCATCCAGAGAAAAATACTGTTACTAACTTCACATAATTTACATTTACGCGAGCGAAGCCGCGGAGGAGTTCTGGTAATATATAACATACATATAAGTATGTATACAAGGTTGCTATGATCCATGGACATTAAAATGGACAGAGTATTCCATATGGGCTCAGTGTTAATTCGAAACGGTTAAAAACCTGATACAGATAAAAATAGAAAACACTTTTTCAAACAAATTAAATCAATTTAATACGCAAACACCATATTTTATAAATATCTGTTGTCTTTCATTGTTTCATTGTTGTTTTTCTTTCATTGTTTCATTGTTGTCACGGGTTTATGTATTGCTTCCTTGTTTGTGTTACAAAATAATGGTAATGTAATATGTATACTTGTGGTATGTATACTTGTGTTTTCGTTTTTATTGCGCTAAGATTAACCTGTTGTATGCCAGAATACCAGACATAATAGAAAAAGCATTGTGTCTCGCGCAGATCCACGTTCCGGCATACCAGAGGTTAAGACTCAATTTGGCGTAATTGTTGGCTACTGTAATAATGTATACTAAGTATCAAAGGAGCAACGCTCCTACATTTTTGTCGCTTTAAGGTGCATGACCTTAGATACCTATGCTTAGACTCTCGGTTAGCTATTAGGGCAAATACAATCCGTTGCAGTTTAGCAAAAACTAAAAATCTATCCTGTGGCTAAACTACTGCTCCTATTGAACTGAGTTTTGGTGTAGAGCTTGTATGTGGTACATACTATATGTAGATGGAAATAAAGCCTCACTGTTTAATCAACCTTGTATATAGAACACTGCCGACAAATCGGTACCTTAATCATAACGGTATAATAATACGGAGAATGTCATGCGCTACCTCGTACTAACTGCGTCTGTTTGTTGAGAAAACAACTGAACGATGGGGTGACACACTGGCCGCTACTGGCTAAACATGCGCGAGTTTTTTTTAAACTCACGTCTTCAAACACAAATGATGGTTTGTTTGGTCGGTAATATATACTATTTGTACAGTTTTAGATACGAAACTAGTTTCGTATTGATTATTTCTTTCTTTAAACACTTGAGTGTTACAATTGAGAGGTTGAAATATGACTCTGAATATTAGGGGTCCCATTAACACTCCAGTGCCTTGGTGTTTCGAAAATACAGATTTGGAAGTAACTGGAAAAGTTAAAATATCTTGTAACTCGCAATAGATAGATATTATCTATAAGTTTAGTGGAGTTAAAAATTATACTTTTTCACTTCAGTTTCTTAGCAAAGCGGTAGACATAATAAAATTATTTTTCTGGTGATCTATCTACTATGTATAAAGAAATACAATGGATACGAACAATGAGATGCCTGATTTAAGCTATAGCTGGTTCCAGTGATAAGCATGCTAAATACTTCTAATCGCGCATATTCATACAGTGCAGTTGTATATCATCCAACTGCATGTGATTAGTAATTTGTAAAACACAATGTTCAATGTTTCGTTCACACTGACCAAGTCCCAATTAATAGAGGATCCTGCCACCAGCAATAGCCGTATTCTAGGTAGAAGTCAAAATACCATAATATAAAATTTCTTGGACACATCAATTTAATTCAAATAAATAATAATTTTTGTAATTATGTTAATTATGTTATCTTTTTTAGTACATATGTAAATATAGGTTACATGCATATTGTATATAAATTTAAATAAAAAGAAAATAATTATTTAGCATTGAAAATAAGCCAGATTAAGAAGTAGAGGTCTCATGAAAAGAACTTGGCAAGAAACTCATGGAAACAAACATTTTTTTAGTAGTCTATTATCATTTACAACTTTAGCACCCTATTACTTAGTAGGAAATTAATTCACACTCTGTCAAAGTGTGCAGAATCAATACATTTCGAATCGACCTTTATCGGCTACAACTAGGATTCTTTGAAAATCAAAATCAAAATATCTTTATTCATTTAGGTCACAAAGTAACACTTATGAACGTCAAAGTTTCACTAACTAAACAATAATATGAATATACATTTATATTTATCTGTTGCCACGTTCAGCAAAACAAGGGCATAGAACCAATGAGAAGAACGGACAGGAACCTCGCAGCCACTCTTTTTAATCACCAATTTTACAATGTTGCTTATTTTACTAATTATATTTGTAAGGACTTGCAACCATTATACCTTTTGCCTACTATTGAATTGAACATACTTAAGTTTAAAATTTAAGAAAACAAAATAGATTTTTTCATCTTAGCCTCTAATATCAGGCAAGGCAATATAAACTAATACTACAAAAACTGTCAATGTGATTAATTACGTATACTTTGAAACACACTTAAAGACAATGAGACGACCACCTAATGTCCCCGCGATAATGGCTACTAAAAAGCAACCGTCGCGACGGTTGCTTGCACTTCATGAAGTGCTATAAATTAAACTTTTCGCGACGACGCGTCGTCGCGAAAAGTTTAATTTATAGTTTAAATAGTAATAGTTCAAAGTATCTGAAAATATAGTTTTTTAAATAAACCGCTATAAAATTCATTTTTTATTTCAATGTATAACATTTTCATATACGTAAGACAATATTATAAATGAATAAGTTTGTGGAAATATTAATTTTTACTCAATCACAAGTAAGACATTAAACGGAATTGAATGAAACTCAGTACACAGAAAAAACATATTTCAGAATACGGTTCTTATCACACAGTACTTTTTATCCCGACTTGCATTCCCGTAGTTCCCACAGTAGCCTAGTGCAGAAAATAGTAAATAATATTTATCTTTGCTTTGAACACTCCATACGCTAATACACGTGTATTTATTATTTTAAAACAAACAAAATAGGAAGCAAGTTTTAGTGAAGCTAATCAGATCATTTGTCACTATAACTAGAGCACTATCATTTATTTTTTTTTGTTATTCTGAACACGCCTGCATAGTAATTACGCTTGGTAATTTGTATACAAACAATTTTTGTTCAGAATTGGAACAAAACACGCTTGGGGTAGACATCAATATTATCATGTATGGACTATACCATTGATTAAAAACGTAAACAAACGGTTCATTGACATAACCATAGACATTTTTGTGTCATTTTTTATTGTACTTCGAAACATTTGATTTAATTTATTAACCGGGTTAGAAACATACTACATTTTATTACTTTCTCATTTATATAATATTTATTTATTTATCAAAATTTAATGTAAAGTTTACGGCATGTGGCCGTAATTCACTTATATTAAAAACACTATCAATTATATTCCTATTGACATTATGACGCTAGCCACTATTAATGATGTAGGATGCGAGATACGTAATAATAAGTTTATTTATGGTTTAAAAATACTTCTTACAGAACACTTTGAGAACATATTATTCACTATTATTACAACTGTATATGTATATGTAAATGTATGTATTTACAAAAAAAAATGTATATACATATGTATGTTTATCCATTGTCTAGAACCCATAGTACAAGCTCTGCTTAGTTTGGGCTAGATGGTGTTGTGTGTATGTGGTAGAATATTATTAGAATTATTATTATTATTATTAACTTTTTCTTTTAAACAAATGTTACTATTCAACGTATGACTTCCCAAATGAAACTTTGACATCCTATAATTAAATTACTTTATATATTTGACATTTTCTTAATTATCGACATTGTATTTATCTTAGCTTGCTTTTTTATATTTTTAGACATATAGTTATTTATTATTTTTATTATTTCCAATGGTTATTATACCTATCTGAATATTTGTACGCTGGAAATGGCAGGATGTTATGGACATATACATTTTTGTAACACCATTGTTGTAACTACGCTACGAGCCCGTACGCACCTTGACTTTTGCCCCTTTCATAGACATTATTAGCTATTTTCGGGTGGATTTTAAGAAGAAACCTAACAAATACCTTAGGCGAGGCGAGGCGAGGGCGAACCTTGAGGGGCGAAAGGGCTCGTAAGTGTAACTACAATACTCTGACAAAAAAAAATTATTATTATTACTATTTGTTTCTCTTTCACAGGTATTTCCCAAATACGTTAGGAAAATACCCGGCCCTTTGGGAGGCTTACATAGAGACATGTAAGCCTCCCAAAGTCCAACGTGAAGAGGCCCTTCGAGAGTTTTAATCAAAGATGGGATGGAACACCTACAGCGACACTAGCCGCAGCAGGCGTAGGACTTTTGCTACGTATGGATTCTAATATATGGGCTATGGGTATGGGTATTTGATGGACTGGTATATTGGTAACTATGGATAATAAAACGCCGTCTGCCCTGAATACTCCAATAGCATCAATCGAATTGACAGATGGTGACTCGCCAACTCATTAGATGGGCCCCCTAAATAACTACGATAGGCATACAAGCCAGCAGCAGAGGGCAACATCGGTGCGAGTGGCTAGGGGTGTCGAGCGGTGCGGCGCCGGTTTCACCATCACGGGTCTCGTGACAACGCAGACCCGGAGCGGATTTTCCCCGTAGTTATGCCCTTGTAAATAATGCTTCTAACCCCAAGTATGTAGCTCTAGCGGCCCCCCTCTGCCGACCAAGGCAAGCCAGAGCTGAAGGTCCTACGGGCGCTCTCAAAGTTCTAGTATTTGTTTTTTTTTAGTTTTTCTTATTATTATTAAAAACTCTTTCTACTTGTTCTTTAGTTATTACAGTAATGTTCAAAAACACAGTAACCGTTAACAAACATACCGACACTAAATATTTTTTTTTTACAGTTTTAATTTTGCATGAACTTAAGTGCAAACGGCTTAAGTGGTTGTTTCAATACTTCCACTTGCCGAGTATTGTAAGTTTGATCACCACACGAGACAAAAAAATGTGAAATTTACATTTGTAGATTACACATTTTTTGTCCCAAGTGGTGAACAACTATTTAGTTGTTCCGAGTCTGGGAGTTTCTATGTCCGTTGTTTGAATATTTGTACAGTCTACCACAGCATAGTAATGAATAGAACAGTAAAGAAATTTTAAATATATATCAGTGCTCACTTGTTTCTTTAAATAAATAAATCTTAATCTTCATCTATAAATATATAGAATTCGAGAATTCAGCATCAGATATATAAATATTTCATAATCAATGCATGTTCTTAGCATATGTAGTATTACCTACTTATAATTAATGTGTATATTATCATATTTATTATAATAAGTATTTAGTTTAATTTAACGCAAAAAATTACTATTACTACGGATTTATGTATTTTTGACTATTATCTATTTAATTTTATACATACATACATACATACATAGATTCACGCCTGTTTCCCAGAGGGGTAGGCAGAGCCTACGGATTTTC
Source organism: Catocala fraxini (assembly GCA_930367265.1). Classification (NCBI taxonomy): domain Eukaryota; kingdom Metazoa; phylum Arthropoda; class Insecta; order Lepidoptera; family Erebidae; genus Catocala; species Catocala fraxini. The sequence goes on from OV884043.1 coordinate 19,892,327, forward strand.
AGCTGCTACGATCCTGACGCACTTCTCTGGCTTCATTCATTTTGATCACATTCCTCATACACGCTCGCCAAATTTAAGGTACTCTTAACCTGGCCTTTGTTTAGAACGTCTCCAATCTGGTCAAGAAACGTTCGCCTAGGTCTGCCTCTTACGACTGATCCATTTACACTAGCCTTATAAACCTTCTTAGTCAGTCTTTTCTCGTCCATTCTTTCTACATGCCCAAACCAGCTTAACATACCCTTTTCTATTCTTGTCACTATATCCACTTTCATGCCGCATCTCTCTCTAATCACACTATTCCTTACTCTATCTTTCAGAGTCACACTACATATGTCTCTCAGCGCTCTCGTTTCTATAGCATACCTACATATATTGGATAGATATATCTATACCGTATTTTCGTATGAGTCGCTCGCAGGCGTCAGCTGAAAACCAGCGCCACGGTCATCCGCATCATATACTGAGCTAAAGTCTTTTGGCCACACTTTATGAGTAAACGTTATCTAGTCTTTATGCAGGTTCTGTATTTTGTGCCTTAACCATTTATTAACTCCTTCATTCATTCATATAATTTTGAATTATGGATACAATGCATGTTACTGCTACGAGTTTTTTTATAACTCTTACGAGTATATTAAACTATGGACATTATGAAGTTCTTTATATATATTAAAATTTTAGTAATAAGTATTGCTTGGGCTTTTATTCAATATCCAATAGATACATCCACAATATATAATAATGTTTGTTAATACGTGCCCAGGAACATGCATGAAGATTGTGGTTCGAGTGAAAGAAGCAGGTGAGAACAGGATGATAGCAGGTGGTTGGCACCTACGTATATGTCTACATATTTCTTTCTTTGCAAGTTAAATAATCACTTTCTCGTATAATTTTTTTAGTTACATTATTATATAATAGATATAAACTGACTGAAAACAATCCAATTCACATTTATCCGAATAATTCCCAAACTATTATTTTCCGTGGATAAAAGAGTTGACTAATAATAGCTACATAACGAAGTATTTATTTACAAAAAGTGTTCAAATTATTTATAGGTAGGTACGTAACTTTTATCGACGTACAAAAGTTAAATGATCAGAATGGTCACACAATCAAATTTACACCTTGAAAATCACTGCTATTCAATTTTGTACCTTGTTATCTTGAATTCAAGATCTACTACAATAGATTAAGGTTTGTCCATTGACATCAAAGTCGATTGAAAGCATTTATGACATTACTATATTATAGCTGTAAATTATTATGTATATTTCGGTGTAGTTGTTTTGTGGGAAATGTATGAGAGATGACTACATATTATATATGATGTCATCTGCTAACTGTCATCAGCGATAGAGTCAGTCTAACAGGCAGAACAACATAATAATAATATGTATATCAAAACAAAGTCTCCCGCCGCGTCTCTCTGTTTTATTCGCGATAAAGTCAAAAACTATAATACTAAATGAATTTTCATGCGGTTTTCACTAATAGACAGAGTGATTTTGAAGTGTAGGTTATGTCAATTTCCTAACACTGGGGAATAATATTTTCTGGACGATAGGTACCCTATGTCCGATTCTATATCCCTGACAAAGTTTACGCAAAATTTCATGACGATCGGTCGAGTAATTAAGGCGTGAAAGCGTAACTAACAAACAAACAAGGTCTTATTTGCATTTATAATATTAATTTGCTTTATTTATTTATTTAGAAACAGCAATAAGTTGCATATACAGATATTGTAAGTAGCAGACAATATTGTAGAACATATAATGTAGAATTAATCTAATACATGCACTCTGGTACAATCGAACATTGTGGATGCCTACGCTAGGAAAACTTGTGTTGTAGGTCATCCACCACTTTGTATTGCAATTACAGAGACGTGTACACTTTTATGGTAGCCGGTTAGCAAAATGTATGGCATATTAGCAACTGATTACAAAAGGCGAACGTTTCTTGATCAGATCGGAGGCGTTTTGGACAAAGGCCAGGTTAAGAGCACCTTGAACCGACGGGCGTGTATGAGGAATGTGATGAAAGTGAATGAAGCCAGAGAAGTGTGTCAGGATCGTAGCAAATGGAAATCCGTAGTCTCTGCCTACCCCTCTGGGAAACAGGCGTGAATCTATGTAATCTATGATTACAAAAGATTACGTAGAATAGTTTACTTACTAAATAATTAAGAAATAAAGAAAAGAGTTATGATTACTGGTAAATTGTGTATGTTTGTGTGTATGTGGGTATATATTAATTTAATTTATTAATTTACAATTATGAGCAGTTTTACGGTTTCTGTATAATTTAGACTCAGTCGGTAATATTAGATTTGAAATTAAAAAGATGTGCGTACATATTGTTTTGTATCTTACAAAGCTTATTATATAGGTATGGAGCCAGAAAAGATTTAAACCGTTGTGCAAAAGAGGTACGACAAAATTCTTGTTCGAATATTTTGTGTTTTCATCGTTTTAAGCTTGTAATAGATTTTGTTTTATTTATGTCTACAAGTTTGTGTTGTGATATAAGTAAAGATTGAATAAATATATGTCGTACTGTTAAGACTCTGCAATTTTTATAAAGGTCATGCGTAGGATAGCGGAAAGGGCGGTAAGTCATCAGTTTAAGCACTGCTCGTTGGCATCGCTCCAGTACTATATTATTACTAGGTTTTGCCAGCGACTTGGCTCGCGTAAATATAGGTTAGATTAGTAATAGCGCCTTTTTCTGGATAAAAAGTGCCCCCTGTCCTGTTATGTATCCCTGACCAAGTGTATGCGAAATTTCATGATGACCAGTCGAGTAGTCAAGGTGTAAAATCGTAACTAACAAACAAACTCACATTCGCATTGATAATATTAATGAGGATTTCAGCTACCAATATTTCTTTTGAACAATGATGTATTAATAAACGTTGACTGTACTGATATTACTGTTTTACTCAAACAGTATCTATAACGGTTTAAATGTTACTATGTTCAAACGGAATTGTATGTAAACAGAAGCGAATAAAGCTTTGCAATGGGGAGAACGTGATTCGCGTGATTACAATATATTGGAAAACTTGTTTGTATTGAATGTGAACATCACAGACATGACAATAGTATTCAGTTGTGTGCATAAAAATGGAATTAACCAGATTAAGAATAACAGCGATAGCCTCGTCGACGTCTCGAGTTCGTTGCCAAAGCACGACACTCTGACTTTTTGAAGTTATGTGTGTATTAAATAGGTAATTATCGCTCACTTTGATGTAAAGGAAAACATCGTGAGGAAACCTGCACGCCTGAGAATTTTCGATAATCCATGCCACACTGGGCCAGCGTAGTAGACTATGCCTAATCCATTTCACACTGAGTAGAGACCCGTGCTTTGTAGGGGATTTTTTTTTTATTTAGAGCTTATATTAATAAATCTAAAGTGTGACTACGACTGTTACAAGTGAACGTCTTTAAACATTTTTTGACAGATTATTTATAAATAAAGCATTTTTAATTACATAATAATACTGTTACGCCCAGTGACATCTCTCGGCATTGTGGGAAAGACTCGGCAGTTCCGTCTAATAATTTACACCGCCATCTATTGACATCTTACGGAACTACGTTGTACGGTACGAGAATCTTAGAGAGAATGCTGGTACTTTCTCGAATCATCGTACTGTTTACATACCGAGTACAGCGTTACTAGAAAACTCTAGAAACGCTTTACCCGCGTATAAATAGGGCGCACGCGCACCGCCGAGTCAGTTTACAATCGTAAGCGATCAAATGTTCATCGAAGCGAACGGAAGCGGAAATACTACGGAGTTTAAAGCTAGTTACAGTGGAAAAGTGAAGTATAGTGTTTGTTGTGTTTTAAATTTAATTGTGTGTTTGAATAAAACGTGTTTTATTCGGTAATATTGTTTATATTCTTATCCGTCGAACCCAGCACGTAACAATACTTACTAGCGATCACCCACTGGTCAAAATTCGACCATACTTAATTGATTTAAATTTTAAGTTTGATCATTATTAAGGTTTGTTGTCTATAACTTTAATCTTATAATCACATTTCATTTAGGTTTCTCCAAGGCTATACAGGTTTATGTACCTATCTTTTTCAAACAAATTATTATTTACTTAACTAATAATATTCTTTTTTTTATAATATTCTACCACATACACACAACACCATCTAGCCCAAACTAAGCAGAGCTTGTACTATGGATACTAGACAATGGATAAACATACATATATACTTTTTTTTTGTAAATACATACATATTATACATAGAAACACCCAGACCAAGACAAACATCCATGTTCATGCACACAAATGTTTGACTTGTGCGGGGATCGAACCCGCAACCTCAGGCGTGGCAGTCGGTTACACTAACCACTACGCCATCGAGGCCGACTATACTATACTCTTTCATTAACGATATTCCTAAGCTTGCTACTTTGTTTTCCTTTTTTCTTTATTACATATAAATAAGGTATATGTAACCATAGTTACGAAGCACTGTACGACGTCAGACGAACAATGCCGAAATACTACGAACGCGATTCGACTGCGTGTGTCAAATGAATGGTTGTGTGCGTGTAGTGTTTTTTCATTAATTTAATGTATTTTAATGCATATTTTATAAAAATAATATGACTAGTCACTCCTTCTCCATATAAACTTTAACTGTGCCAAATTTCATAATCTTCCGATCGCGCAATTTTCGTAAAAAGGGGTACAAAGTTTTTGCTTCACGTATTAATACACTCGGCGTCACAAAAATCGCACCTTTTTGTTTTTTTCAATAAACACCTCCCAAAATTTAGCGCATTGATTCTACTGGATAAAAAAATATATCATTTTTAAGAGCATTTCAATACCTTTACATTATTAGTCGGTAGAATTAAAAACCAAAATAAAATTTATTATTAGGGAACATTTAACATAATGGTGAAAAAATGCTCATCCATTAGAGCGCTAGTTGAGCTACCCGAATAGGGTATAAAAGGTCATGTCCAGGTAAAAAATGGGTCAATCATTGCTCAGACTTTAAAGTGTACACATCGGAACAGCATACTCAAGAAAAAAATACCTGAAGATGGATACCACCTCTGAAGAAGCCGCTCAAGTCATTGCACTATTGCAAGAAGGAGTACGTCAGGTTTATGTTGCTCGACAATTAAATCTGAGTCGTTTCTCTGTTCGACGAGTGTATCAACGGTTCCAAGAGACTGGTGGCTTTATCCGAAGACGTGGATCAGGAAGAAAACGCTGTACATCAGAGAGAGACGACCGCTTCATTGTCTCCACATCGTTGCGCAACCGCTTCAGTAATGCTGTTGAGGTGCAACAGCAGCTCCGATTAGCTCGTAGAACGGCTGTGAGTGTCTCTACGATTAGAAGAAGACTTAAAGAAAAGAAAATCACTGCCCACAGACCTGCGAAAGGTCCCAAATTGACCACGCAGCACAGAAGAGACCGTCTACAATTTGCTCAGGAGCACGTCACTTGGACGCTTGACCATTGGAGAGCCGTTCTGTTTACCGATGAGACAAGAGTTTGTCTTTTCTGTAATGACAGACGCAGAAGAGTTTACAGAAGAAAAGGAGAGCGCTTTGCTCAAGCTTGCATCGAAGAAACAACAGAATACGGGGGTGGTTCCTGTATGTTCTGGGGTGGGATATCCGTGGACGGGAAAACGGAACTTGTGTGCGTCTCTCGGACTGGCGGTGGTCGAGGGCAAGGTTCGCTGAATGCTGCTCAGTACATAACGGAGATCTTGCAAGACCATGTGGTCCCGTATGCTGGTTTTGTTGGCGATGGGTTCATACTAATGCATGATAACGCCCGTTGCCACACCGCGGCCAGTGTGCGTGATTACTTGGAAGAAGTCGAGATTTCTGTTATGCAGTGGCCAGCACGAAGCCCGGACCTTAACCCTAACGAGCACCTCTGGGATGATGTAAAGAGGCATGTACGAGCACGAAATCCTGCTCCCACAACTCTCCAAGAGCTCCAGGTTGCCGTGATCGAAGAATGGGATAACATACCTCAAGAGAGAGTAGTAACTCTCATGAGGTCCATGAAGGATAGGATGGAAGCTGTCATCAAGGCTAGGGGCGGAAACACTAGATTTTAAGGACGAAATTGTATTTTTTTAAATTTGTTTTTTTATTAAATTTATTATTTTCTAAGTTTGTGATTTTTTTATTATTAAAACATAAAAATAACCATTCGCGCTTTATAATTTCTAAAAGGCAATTTAATAACCTTTCCAATGATATCCTACAATCATATTCTCACTATTGACAAAGTTTGAGAAAAAGTACTTTAATATTGAATTTTAAAAAGGTGCGATTTTTGTGACGCCGAGTGTATATAGATTAAACATTATTTTAGTAAACTTGAGATTATTTAACACCCATTTATTATAGCGTCAAATAAAATAGTTATTACTAATAATATAATACATATAATTTGTATCGCAGTAAATACTAAAAAGTAGATTATTAAGTATTTGAACATTATCAGGAATGTGATGAAAGTAAATGAAGCCAGAGAAGCGTGTCAGGATCGTAGCAAATGGAAATCCGTAGTCTCTGCCTACCCCTCTGGGAAACAGGCATGAATCTATGTATGTATGTATGTATGAACATTATTGAAATAAATTAACATTCTAAAATTAAGACGAACACTATCTTAGACTTCATTCACACGTGCCTTTTGGCAGTCATGATAATTCATGTAAGTACTCGTACAAAGTGTAAAAAGTTTAAAACGTTACTAATGCCTACTAGTTTTATAAATGTGAGTGTTTATGGAGATTTTAAAATGATTATTATTCTATTACACACTAGCACAGATAGAACAAGTATAGAACAAGTCCTAGATTATAACATAGAAAACTTTTATCTTGGCATGCGTTTCGCAGGATTCACGTGGGCGAAGAAAATAATCCAAAATGAAATTCCCATAAAGTAATTCAATTTCAATATTAATACTCAGTAAGACAATACTATGCAAAAGGTTACCTTTACTTCCTTACTTCGACTTTCGTGACGTCAAATAAAACTTTGACTTCAGAAGGCGAAGCTTTGGATATTAGGTGTTTAACCAATTGATACGTACCATTATAATATCCAACGTAGCACCCAATCCTTAAAGCTACGCGGCAGAGCAATATTTTCTCTTTATTCTCCACTCCAAACACAAATACGAGTATTCAGAAACACGTCCCGCTTTCCATTAAAAGTTATTCCATTACGTGATTTAGTACATTTGTGACTAGTAAGATGTGATTTAAATGGCTGATTAATGATTGGGTAAACAGCTAATTTTGAAGCTAGAGTCACGCTATAGCCCTTAAGTTTTTCAAAAGGGTTTTACAATTCTCTGTTGTTAGGATATGTACTAGAAAACACATCATGGTATGGATATCATGATGTGTACAAATAGTTAGAATCATAGTTTAATTAAATAGTTTATATGTATACAGTATAAATACTGTATGCTCTATGCTTTGTTTTGTGTGCCTTATTAAATAAATAAATATGATATGATATCAGAAAAGCTAAATTTGATTGGATTTGGCATTTCTGGCAGACAGAATAAATTAGGTAAGCATAAATGATCTATGTGTAAAATTAGCTTGTCTTATGTTTACAATAATATGATATGATTAGATCTTTATAATAGGTATATTTATCCTAATAACTAACGATAAATTAATCTTGAAACACGCTAATTTCGGTACAGTACAGTAATTGTTTTACTTACATCAAGTTTAAATTATACTTTTTTACAACTCTGCATACTCACGCACGAATAATACTAACAATATTTCAAAGTACCGTAGAATTATAAATTGTGCGAATTCTCAACGCATCCTTTTAGTCTTTTATTTACGGCTGGCAGCATTGTATATCATTGTCATTGTGTGTTCAATCGTTGTGGATGGATCCGTGCCGATTTGTGAAAAATACATAAAATATGTAAGTACTAGTTTTGTGTAATTTTTGTTCCTGTTTGGGGATACTTTCGATCGCCGTAATAAAAAAGGGGGTATCAAAGTATCATAGTTTAAAGTTGATCACTGACATGTTATTATTTTCTCGAAAAATAATCAAAATATAAATTTTTATTAAAAAAATCGACAGTAAGTAAAAAACCTGTATTTACATACCTTTGCATATTTTTTCCCTCGCATATTTTAAGAAAAATATAGTCGTAATCCCGATTCTACCTTTTGATTGATCAAAGTCACCCCATTCTACCGGTACCTGAATAATTAAACAAAGATCAGGTACTGTGAAATAAGACTTTAAGATTGGAATGACAACATTTTAGCCACCATATAGATTGAGCAATAGTATAGATAAAAATAGTTTTAAAAATATATTATATTCTTTATTGTGTTATGTTCTTGTAGGCGCACATTGTACCAGCTATGTAACGCTGCGAAATCTAACTACCTAACTGAAATCTGACTCGGCTGATGGATTTTAAGTTTTTTACAGACACCATGGCAATAACAACTAGTTATTAAAGTTACTAGTGAGGCGACAATCAAGTTCGAGATAAGTTTTTTAACAGCAGAGCACGGAAAATGCGCTTGCTTGCTTCATAAAAATAACCACCGTTTAATAGGCAGTTAGCAAAAGAGTAAATACTTTGTTATTGCATTTCGTACGGTGAATAGGATTGCCGGAGTCTCACAAGGCTTTCATTCTCAAAGTTCTTTTTTGTTTATATTTATATTATATTCTTTTTTTGTTTATATTTATATTATATTGCAGACGATTAATCTACAGTGACGGTACCATAAAGCATACTTGGTTGCCGCCTATCCTACCTAATATCATAAATACGAATGTGAGTTTGTTGGTTTGTTAAACTTTCACGCCTTAGCTACTCGATTCGCATACGCATTGTCAGTAGTAAAGAAAATAACATTGGGTACCTTTCATCCCTATACCCTAAAAGCGTGCAGCTTTGCTCACTCAAGCATGTACTTTTTTCTGGATGAGACCCTAAAAGCCGGCAGCTTCACTTACTCGGGCACACCCGAGTAAGTGAAGCCTTTTTTCTGGATGAAACACAATGTCCTTTTCCGTAAACCTAGTTAAAGCTAGGGTTCTATAAAATAGAAAGAGCCAGGATTGCCACTTTCAATCCTGGCTCTTTTTTTGGTCATCATTATTTATGGCTCATTCTAATCGGCACTATAGTGTGGTTGCAACTTTACTAATAGAGAATTACATTGTATGAGCGTTCATTTATCATGCATGACAGTTTATCATCAAATTTGCACAACAGCTTATTGAATAATCTAAGTTAAACTTGGTATCAGTTGGTGAGCGTTTAGCGCTATCTAATCTTATCTAGTCCATTAGTGACCTAAACTTTAATCCAATGAAGTTTGTAATGCGGTCTGAATACATAATGTCGGTAAAAGAAATGAACTACATTTCCATTAATTTACGCCGAATACTTTAATGGTTTAGTGTTATCATGTTGTGCTTACTGTTATAGCCGATTTTGAAGTCACTCGTTCAATGCCCAGTTTGGGTAAATGATTATTGATTTTGAAAACTTTCAGTATCCGCATTGAACGTAGTAAGGTTTGAACTGTCCGGCATTGATATAATTAAATATTAATTTCGTTTGGTTTTTGTAAAAAACTACAGACATTGTGGGATTTTTAAGAATTGTGGTAGATAGCAGTGCTACATAATATAATAATATACTAATATACTGTTACAACTGAAAATTTGGCAAATTGTAGCCATGGTATTGTAGCCATACTTAACGTAAAATATAATAAAGGGTGTCAAATGTAAAAATGTAAATTAAAAAGATCAATTCAATAATTCATTTTTATCTCGAGTACTCATAAGCAGGTACATCTTTTGGAGCCTGCTTATCGTTGAATTTCGGGACACGTTGTGTATGTCAGGAGTATGGATAGTATATCTAATAACTGTTCAGTACTTCGACAGCGTGAAGTCAACAAGAACGAAGTATCGGATTAAAATATGTTTGTGAAGGACCAGGACGTGATCTATGTGTGTGCTAAATTTCACCGAAATACATTTTAAACGTTTAATTTCTAAGTCTATTTTCAGAGGCCGATTATCTATTTTGACGTGTTTCTAAATATTGTCAAGTGATATTGTTCAAGCTTTTAATACTTACTTATATTATAATTGCAAATGTGAGTTTGTTTAACTACTCGACCGATTATTATGAAATTTTCCATACACGTTATCACGGGTACAGAACAGAACATTACATACCTTTCATATAGAAACAAAACAATATCATACAAAATCTACATTAACGCGATCGCAGCTGTGGGCAAAATTTTGTCCCTGAAATATATTATCAATACTTCACGACCCTTAAATATGACTACAACTTACTGTTATACGCAGTACAAGACTTATAGAACCTAGCGTCTTCCATTCCATCTAAATAAATAATTAATAGATTAGATTCAATAATAAAAACACACACCCACCAAGTAATGAACGGGGTCAATTACCTTAATATAATATCAATTATTATAGGAATTCTCCGTACTATCAAATGTTCTGCCAGGAATACACTAAACTAGTGATTTCCATTGAATATTGTAACAATAACATTCGCAAATTTATGCTCGATGTCGTAAACATTGCGTCAAATGTGATTCGATTCAGCTGCAAGATGATATCAATGTACGAAGGAAAAAATTATTTAAAGATGTTTGATCTTAAAACAATGGTTTTAGAATTTGTCTATTTATTCTGGCATTATCGATTAAGGTCTGGTTGCTATATAAAAAATGAGTCGTTTTAGCTACGAATAGTTAAATATTTTTGCATAGAATATGTGTCAAAATTAAACTGGCCGTAGCTTCGCTTCTCGTTTTTTGATACAAAAACAGTATTTTAACGAATTTGTCGATTTCAACTGGCCTGTGTTCCTCAACCTCTACCGACTAAATTTTAACAATTCGAATCAATTAAAATTATCAATTTGGCTAATGGTATTTATTAGTATTTAGATGTTTTTGTGAGACTATACATTACTTTTAACAAGAAAGTTCATCTCCGATGACTCTTTTTTTAAAAGCTAGTGTTAGTTATATACGTCGAGGATTTCAAGATATATATTTAATCAGTGCATTAATGCAGATAAACATTAAGATAAAGATTCGTTTATTTATCAAAACATGTGTGAATATAATAATACATAGTAAATACATATTAATGATGTTAAATATTCGTTAAAATCAACATGTTCTATTAAAACTGGTGTACAAATATGATTATAAGTAATTAATAATTATTAAATGTTCTACAAAATCTTCTCAGTCCAATAGAAGTACTATAGTTAATAAATTAAAATAAATTTATTGACCACATAAATTAATACAAATTATAATAATACATACATACATACATAGATTCACGCCTGTTTCCCAGAGGGGTAGGCAGAGACTACCGATTTCCATTTGCTACGATCCTGACACACTTCTCTCTATATAATACTAAAACTTCTCTCTATATATAATAATACAGATGACCAGAATTAAATAAATTAAATAATACAAATTAGCAATTATAGCAAATTATTATACGTAATATGTGAAAATTCTCATACATCTTTATCATTAAGAAAATCATCTACATTATAATAACATTTAAAACTAAGAAAATGTTTAAATGCGTTTTTTAATAATTCTATGTTAAGTAGTTAAATATTTTCGGGAATCTTCTTATAGATTATTGGAGCTTTGCACACAACACTTTTAAGTAGCAACGCTGTTTTGGCGGGATGAACACATATTCTAAGTTTTTGTCCCGTCGATTATTCCGTCCGTTTTCAGCTAATCGTGGGAATAAGTGTTGGTTGTTTTTGACAAATAAGGCTGTTTCCATTATGTACAGTGATGGAAGCGTGAGAATATTGTGCTTAATGAAAATTGGCCTACAGCTCTCTGTAATTTGGATGCCGAACATAGCACGTATGCATCGCTTTTGCATTTTGAATGCCATTTCTTTATTGGTAGAGTTGGCCCAGAAAATGATGCCATACCTAAGAACGGATTCTACGAGACCATGCAGCGCAGCACACGCTCGAACAATATCCTGCTTGGGCGGTGCAGCGCCGTGAACTTCAGGACGTTGTGGGTGAAGACCTCTCGCTGCTGGCCGTGATCAAAGCCATGGTCGACAGCGAGAGGAAGTGGGTAGCGGTCGCATCCTTCTGCAAGGATGTCATCTTGCAGAAGGAGGCGGCGGAGCGGATCCGTGAGGAAAGTATCCTTGCGTATCAGAGCCGCCGCCGGCGTACCGAGTGGTGAAGGTGGCAGAACGGGGATCTCCCACCCACCAGCCGTTGAGTCGGAGCGACGCCCTCTGTTGTGCCAGGGTGTCGTCCAGAAATCGTCGCCCGCAGACGACACAACATCTCTGTATTGGCACTGCTGGGTGGGATGCTGATGTAGTTCAGTTCCAGCGACCCACCCACCATACAAAGCAGCGAGCTGGCACACCGTGGCGGTTTTAGTCGGTACGACTGCAGTCTCGGGAGAGCCCGACATAACCCTCTCGCCTCCGCTTGTGGCGAGTGAATATGAATAAGGAGCATTTAACCATGTAAAAAAAATATGTATCTTACCTTATTGCTTATTGTACATTAGTAATAGAGTAAAAAAATAAGATGATTGTAAGTAGACACAAGAATACGCAATTATGTTTTTACTTTCTAGTGCATTTTTTGTTTCAGAATATTCTTTGAAGTTGGTTTTCTTCTTTATTATTTTATTTTATTTTAATATATAACTAGCTGGCCCAACAGACGTCGTCCTGTCTTAGACGAACTGTCAAACACACGAAGTTAAAATACTCGTTAAGTTTTCTGAAATTATCTAGTTTTCTGCGCAAGAATCATAGGAACCTAGTATTATAAGTATTAGAAAACTTTAGTGTTTGGGTAATATTAAAATGTAACTATTTGGCTTAACATACATACATACATAGATTCACGCCTGTTTCCCAGAGGGATAGGCAGAGACTACGGATTTCCATTTGCTACGATCCTGACACACTTCTCTGGCTTCATTCACTTTCATCACATTCCTCATACACGCCCGTCGGTTCAAGGTGCTCTTAACCTGGCCTTTATCCAGAACGCCTCCAATCTGATCAAGAAACGTTCGCCTAGGTCTTCCTCTTGCGACTGTATTTGACTTAAACAATAAATAAATGTGAGTCAAGTATCCTATTTTAAGCATTGGCTGTAGAACGTGACGGCGCCAGCAAATTGCAGTCCACGCAGACGAAGTCGCGGATAATAATGTTGATCTAAACAAGTACTTACGGTCTGCGTATATAACCAACAATAGATTCTTACTTATAGCTGTTTATCTTGATGAAATGATCAGAGAACTCTGAAACCTGGTGCCTCAAAAGGTGAGATATAAGCAAAACAAGCGCTTTTGAAATGAGGCACTGGAGACGAATGCTAAAGATACAATGCATACAGCCTAAGGACAAACGAATTGATTTTACAAGGGTTCCACATCAAAAAACTACTTACCTCTCTATGTCGAGAACGTCAACTAAACTTCTTTGGACATATAATGCGGTCACATATACATGAGTTGAAGAAGCAGTTGATCGTGGGACAAATGCAGGGTAAGCGCTCCAGGGGCCGAATTCCAACACGATGGTGCAAAGGTATTGTAGAGGCAACGGGAGAAACTCTACAACGATCTATTGAACTGGCGCAGGACACAAGCAAATGGAGACAAATTGTATATGATCACGATCATCATTAGTGAGGGAATGACAAAAAAGAAGAAGAAGAAGTTAACCTTAATGAGATTTGCTTAGTCATAAGATTATTCTGATTGTAGTCTACCCTGTAGCGTTACAATCGGGTTTGCGACCCAGACTTCTCAAGCCATTGATACATAGATGTCTGTCCCTTAACCCTTCCACTCCCAGCATTAGGGACAAAACTTCCCACCAACCCCGATACCGGCCGCAAAACATGGGTCGTGTTACGTTCTATTAATAATTGTTTTACGACTTAATCACTCTTGTATGTGTTTCCCTGAACATTAAAGCTAATAACCGCAGTGGCCGTGCATCAAACCTATATTTGATTACCCTGATATAACACACTATATATATTTCACTTATATTGTCAACTAGTAAGAAGAAAAAGAAATAATGAGCCTCAAAACAGGTACTTAAGTAAAATTAAAATAAACATAGGCAAAGTTACAATTAATTTGTATGGGAATACGAGACTTATTCACCGACTCGACCATGAGAATCTCGTCCACGTGGCCGAGTCGGGAAGATTAATATCAATTATTTTTTATTATGTATCTCGGCTGAACCACGTGGTCGAGTCGCTGAAGTTATTTTTTCTTATCTTGTATTCGTCAACTCGACCGACAGTGAAAATATAAGGCACTATTGTACAGTGAAGTACAAAAGTGGTTCGTCTTTAATCAATTTTTGTTCTTCTATGAGTAAAACAAAAAAACTGTTCAATTAAAATATGTATATTTCAAAAATCAACATTGATGTATAATAAAAAATAAGCTTAGCCTAATAGGAATCAACAATCGGTAAGTATTATATAAATAAAAAAGTAATTGAAGTTTACATATAAACGTTATTCAAGCAATGATCGATTGATCATTATATTGTCTCTTTCCCGCAACGAAAAATCAAAGTTGCAAGAAAGAGACAAAACTCTAATCAGGATATATGTAAGGGGATAAAATGCTCCTTTTTTACGAAACCGAAGATAGTAATTCCTCTATCTACGATCTTTATGTTAGCACAGCACGCCTAATATTCTGGCTAACATAATAATTGTTTCCATGAAATGCCTTAAACATTTTCTACCAGAATGTACTTTTGTACTCGGTCGAGATGACGAACAAACAAATTCACAAAAAATAGCTGTATCAACTCGATCGCGTAGTTGATATGCCTTCGGCCGAGATGCATAATAAAAGAATAGGTAGAATTAATTATTCCCAACTCGACCACGTGGACGAGTTTTTCGCGGTCGAGTTGACGAATAAGTCGAATACGAGATGGAGAAAGCTATATTATGCTATATTGCTATATTAAGCCGAGAAACAGTGAACGTTAACAGAGCGAGAAGTAAGAGAAAATGATTGACTATACTGAACTTTTTCTATTGCAAAGGTTGGGATGTGCAATTCGAGGATGCGTGGCGGGTTCCTTTCTCTCCAATTATATTATTAAATTCAATACGGTTCTCACTAGTTTGAAATCCAGGGGCTTCACTAACTTGTATTCATGTAGATAATTATGTCAATAAATATTATTACTTATTATTATATTTTATCTTAAAAGTCAGATAATAATTAGGATCATATATCTCATACAAAACTTGTCAAACTTCCTTTTTATTAGGTAGGTACTCAGCTGAAATTTATCTGGTAAATGTAAAATCCGTAAATTGACGCCTAAAATCAATAAACATTCTATTTTAAAACGTTTTGTCTGGTAAACTGTTAATCATAAAAATGCCAAAAAGCATTCATACGTCAAAAACTGATTGACGGATATCTAATCATGAAGATTCCATTAGAGCTCAGTGTTTTAGATTTAATATGAACTATACGGTAGTTTAATTATATAGGTACTAGTTTTTTCCCGCGGTTTCACCTACGTAAGTCCCGTTCCCGTGGGAATATTGGTTCATCGCAATCGGTCCAGTAGTTTTTAACGGAAAGAGTAACAAACATCCATACATCTATACAAACTTTCGCGTTTATAATATTAGTAAGGATTTGACAGCGGATGGCGTAGGTAGTGGTTTAAGAGGTGCGTGTCATAACGTATAAACTCATTTGGTCTAATTTCATTTTATTATCGTTCATAAGATAAAATCAACGTGAGATATACCAACTGTTGGTATAATTTCTTTACATATAACATTTATTTATTCTAAAACTTAATTAGTATAACGTTGTTTGATATAACGTTTATGTAATCGAAAATCATTTGGTCTAACGTTTAATATGTATATTGTTTATTTAATCGAAAATCATTAGG
Organism: Catocala fraxini; assembly: GCA_930367265.1. NCBI lineage: Eukaryota > Metazoa > Arthropoda > Insecta > Lepidoptera > Erebidae > Catocala > Catocala fraxini. Next base: position 19,908,426 of record OV884043.1, read on the forward strand.
TCTAACGTTTAATATATATAAAAAACGTCATTATGGTTAACACCCCGACTCACAGTACCCCGACTCGGATAGGTTAGGTTAGAAGGCTAAGGCGGGAGCTAAGCGGAGCGGCGCTCCCGCCTTAGCCTTCGTGGTTATTTTTTTTTAAACCACCCAGAAATAGGAGCCCCGCTGAGCAGGGCTCCGTCGACCTATCTTAGCGCAGGTGGTAATCAGAATAATACTAAATAAACTAACCCGTGTCTATGCAATTTTGCTTTGTGTTTTTAAGTAGGCGTTTTCATAATATTAGACCAAATAAGTTTTATATCTTTTGAGTGGTATGTCAAACGATTTTATATTTAATGTATTTTATGTCAAACGATGTTATATTTAATGTATGTTATGCTTATAAAAATTAGTTATTTTAAAATTATATCAATCGTTTATAATATTAACTAATCGCTATATTAAATAAAATTATAGGTTCCGTTGTTATATGTTGTTAATATTAGAGATTTTGTTGTTATATCATCTATTACTTACCCTGGTTTAACTGGTCGTTGCGCCAATGTCACTGCGTCGATTGTTGTGGGTTCGATCCCCATATAGGACGAAAATTTGTGTGATTCATAAATAAATGAAATCAAAATAAATAAATTCATGTTCCGAGTCAACTGTTTTTGTGTCCATTGTTTAAATGTTTGTTAAGTCGTGAGCGACACAGGGGGACTATTAGTGCGGGGGTTGTCTTAGGTAAAAGAAAAAGAAGATTGAAAACTGTTTTGGTATACCAAAGCAAATACTGACAATATTACGAGTTTACTTCTTAATTAAACTTAAACTTAAACTGTCCAAACGGAAACCCACAAATACTTAGGGATTATAATTGACAAAAACATGAATTAGAAACCGCACATTGCAGCGGTCAGTAAACGAATTCGCTAACATCTGCATATTTTCAAAATCTCAGAATCTTCGGACGTTAACCTAAAAGGTTTACCTTGCTCTTGTCCAATCACTCTTAACATATTGTATGCTCGTGTGGGGTGGAGCTGCTGTAACACACCTCGTAGAGCTAGAGAGAGCACAAAGGGCTGTTATCAAAGTTATGCTGCGTAAGCCCAGGAAATATCCAACGGATAAATTATATGAGAAAGCCAATCTACTGACTGTTAGACAACTATTTATCCTACATTGGGTTGTACGCCACCATAAAACAATTGTCCCCCGCCAATTACCCCAACATAAAAGAAGAATACGCACCTGCGTCCCTTCTTTCAACTCAACTTTCATGTGAAGGCTGTTTCTATACACTGGACCTTATCTGTATAGACACTACAATGACATAAAACAATTTTTTTAAATGAGCAGAACAAGTTTCAAATTAACCCTGAAAAATACTTTAAAAGCGCTGGGTTACCGTGAAACGGGAAATATTCTGAAGATGAGTATTTGAACTGGTCAACACATAACCACATGGTTTCTCTTCACACACAACGAAATCATTCACAAACACGCACGCACGCACGCACGCACGCACGCACGCACGCACGCACGCACACGCACATGCACACGCACACGCACACGCACACGCACACGCACACGCACACGCACACGCACACGAACACGCACACGCACACTTACACTTTCTCTAACTCAACCCCCCATAGTATCTTTTTACGAGTGTGTATTTTTATCAATTATTTGATTAAATTACTTAATTGTTTATCAATTAAGATAATTATGTACTTCATTCTGTTACTATGGCGAGAAAATAAACGTTATTATTATTATTATTAGTTCAGGTTTATATTTAGACATTCAAAAATCAAACGTAAAGATACACAAATTATTTTTAAAAAATGCATAGGGCTTTTTCTTGTTGCAGTCTGTTAAAAAACCTTATATACATATTATGTATGCCAATTTCTATGAAAACTAAACTGATTTTAATATATTTATAGTAATTAAGTAAAGTGGGATACGTAGATTTAATTGCACGAGTGAATCTTTAATGAAGTTTACTTTACAAAGTAGTCATTAATATTGCTAGAAAAATCTATTTTTCTTTAAGATTATTATGTACTCCATGAACACAATAAATTAAGAAACGTTTCATAAATTATAAAAGTAGAACTTTTAATGATTATAGGCATAACTTGATACAATATCGTTTCTGCTTCACTTACGAAGCTGTCAATTACATACACAATACTTATGTATCATATACTATTAGTATCGGTAACCTTTCTATCTAAACACATGAAAGACATACTTTTTTTTTATAAATATATTTGTGAGTTTTCTTTAACAATATAGAAATAGTCCATTTATAGATAGAATATACAATATGATAAAAGCATCTATTTTATTTTTAAGACTTACCCATTGACGTCAAAAATCTGCAAATGTGATTCATGAGTTACATGATTAATTAACTAAGCACGTCAATTATAATACTTATTACACTGTAAATAAAACACCTACTTTCAAAAAGTATACAAATAAAAAATCAACCGCTCGCAAAGTATTAGGCTAACAGAAATCACGTGGAGATATTAGGCGGGCGGAGCGAGAACTAACGGACGAATCAGTTTTGGCGGTTCAACGTGGTATACGTAAAGCTACATGACGATTTAATATGTAATACATTATCGGTTTTCATTACATTTCCGCAGTGGCTTCTTTAGTAAAACGGCGATGAGTTACGATACAAATACTTCAGTAGAGGTTTTAAGCCTTTGGTCGTCGTAAATGTTGCTTCGGTCACTTTTTTGACATGTATTTATGTAGTCAAGATTTTTCTATAAATCATTCGAACTTAGGCAGTAACGTATTATATATGTAGTACTTTTTCTGCTCTCAAACGGGATATAAATATAGTTAATGAATTCTTGTATCGCTGTGACTTTAAAAACTTGCAAACAACAGAAACAAAGAATTTATAACTTTTTTATCTTGCTCTTGCTTAATTTACTTGCATCACGTTCTTCTTGCACAGTCATCTGCATAGGGCACTTTACACATTCTGCAAGACATTTTTGTTCAAACCTTTACCCAAGGTACCTCTGATTGTTGCATTAATATTTGCCGTTTCTAACTTATTGGCTTATGAATAGCAAAATTATAATTGTTGAAAGTCTATTAGACTGCCACGCAAAGGTTTTGAGGTGGATCCCAGCACATGCCTGACTTTTAGAAGTTATTTGTGTATTATGTTTGTATCTTATGTGAGGGCCAGTCAGTGCAGACCGGCTACACTTCGACCCAGTGGGATCTTTTGTGTCGACACTCTCCCAATAACGACTGCCATAGATGTTCATGGCAGCCGGGACCGACGGCTTTACGTGCTCTCCGAGGTTAAGTATGTACTTAATTATCTTTTACTGTAACGGTAATGAAACATCGTGAGAAAACTTATACATATGTCTGAGAATTCTCCACAATGATCTGGAAGATAATATGTGAAGACTAGTAACCTGTTTTTGATCAGCGTGGTGAACAGCGGCCTAAAACCAACAATAATTTGCTCACAGCTCTTTTGCTTGTTTGCTAAGTTGGTAATAAAAAACTAACATAATAAGTTTGAAATATGTTAATAGGTATGTTAAACCGAGGCAGTCACAGATTTGTTGCCAAGAATAGTGTAAATGCCAGTAGCCAAGTCACGTAATAAAATTTGTTCAAGAAAAACTACCGATCTAGTCTAATACACTTCAAAAGTGAACTGAAATGCAATTTATGTGCACGTATTTTTATTCTGATATTTATGGCAGATCGGCACTATATTTTGAAAAGAATTTCTGAATAGAATTGGCTCTCAGATCTCATAGAAAGCGGCTGTCATAGGATTGTAAGTACAGTCGCAATAGAGAAGAGGCTCAAATGTAGTGGATTTACGTGGACTTACGTAAATTTTATTCGTATAATTCATGGCTTTTTACTGGGTTTCACATCTCTAGCTTTATCACAAGGTGTCCGTAGATGGCAGAACAGCCGTTTGTGAAATTTAAATTAATACAATACCTTTACATTGAAAATGTATTTATATATTATTATGAGAAAAATAATAATGTCAAACGTAGTATTACTATGCAAATACTCTCTAAAATTGATGTACTGCCATCTAGTACAATTCCAATGAACTTGACACTGACAACGGACAGCATTGGTGCTGTTACAGGTGCGTTTTTATCTCGTTAATAAATGTTTAGAAAAGATCCGCTAGGAGCGCTGTCTTAGCATACAGTAAAACTAACCAGTATCGCTGAACAAATTTTATTATTTAATAAAATGATATAATAATATATTAAAGTAACTACAATGCTAAATACTCAATATTGAATGTCATAATTTTACGTATTTTGAATTATAGCTTATTTTATTAGCCATATTTGAAAGCATTGGCTACATAGAGCCAAGAGGGACGGATGGGCAATTATTAGTGCGATTTGTCCCCTCATAAATAACAGTGGGCAAGAAAGGTATTTTTTCATGTTTGTTCCCACGAAGGATATAATCCGATGTCAACATAACTATGTATCCAGTTTAAACTTAAACATAAAACACATAAGACGATTATTTAATGATTTGTTTAAAATTAACGTCATGTAGGCTAGAAATCGATGAGCGAAAATTACCTATCATACATTAAGTCTCTTCGTATTTTCTTTACATTTTACTTTATTATGCACTAGGGGTCATTCGAGTATCGCAGGGGACTTTACAAATACACAAACAAAGGATGCGAAGAACACTAGACCAAGAATGACTATAATTATGTGGCTAATACAAATCTTTGTCCCGTGTGGAATTCGAACTCATGCTCGCCGTAGTGGCAATGTGGCTAAAAAACTACTTGAACCACGAGGCAATCCTTTCCTTTTTATAACATTATAAAAAGGAAATATTTATATTTTTGTTTGTAATAAATAAACTCAAAAATTACTGCACCGGTTTTAACCATTCTTTCACCATTACAAAACTGCTTCATACAGAAGTAAGATAAGCTATTAACATTACGTTACAAGGTGCGGGCGTGGAGCAGTAATCATAAACATATTGTGTGAAACCGAGCAAATATGAATTCAATTTTTTGTTTGCTGTAAATTAGCAATATTAACACTAAGCTTCCTAGACATCCTTTTGGGGCTATTTATTAAACGATCTTATATATAAGCTCTATATCATCACACTTTAAGCCACGGAAGCGGCGCAGTCATCATACACGTAACGCACCAAATTCTCAATTAAATGTAAATCGCCAAAAAGGGCCTTCACGGAATCACTTAAACATTGTTAACGTTTCCTTTCAACAACATATAAATTAGCATAAAGAAGGAAATTCAAAATGTCATTTGACTCATGTTAACCTGAAAGCTGAGCATATAACTCTTATTTCTAGGTAAACAGTTGTCAGGACACGAAACACAAATCTAACACAGATAAACAGTTTTAGTTGAACAAATAATGAAAGTATAATTTATTACTGAGTACACATGGATCCTAAAGTACTTTAGATATAATTATACATACAGGGTGTCCGTTAATTAATGGATAACCTTGAAATGTCTTATAGTAGAAATGATGGCCGTTCAGAAAAAAATAATTGGACAATTGCAATAGCTAGTCATACTTTTGACTATCTATTAGCATAATTATTTTTTAATAATAAAACAACAAAAAACCGATGGAATTCATTCATTTATGGTCGTAGTAAACAAGAAAGTTAAATATGGTAATTAAAAAAAAAAACGTATCTCAGGTAGTATTTTTTCTCATTTTTTTTCTGAATGGCCATCAGTTCTACTATAAGACATTTGAAGGTTATCCATTAATTACCGGACAACCTGTATATAGTTTCACGTCTATATACTTGAAGCAGAGCAACAGAGCTGTGTTACGCGCTCACTTTTTGTCAACTATGGTTTTAGGTCTCATGTATAAAACGAGTCTATTGCCGCTTACTGGGCACATTTTCAAATGTCGTACTGCTACTGAAAAGTTCTTGACAGAAAAAGCCACCGCTTTGGCTGTCTGGTGAATCAAACCCATAATCTCCGAACCCCTCACGGTCTTCCGTGTTCAGTCTGCTGGGCACTCTACTAGTCGACTGTAGGCGGAGGACATTGCCCAACTGTTTTTTAAAAGCAACACTTCAAAATTTAAATTTGCAATTGTTTATTATCATTTTCTTACATGATATTTTATTATCAGTAGTTGGAGTACTCTTTTTAACTAAACATTACCTGTGTTAGGACCTTTATAGTGAGAATGGTAGAAATGGAACCCATTTATCTGTCTATCTGTCTGTCCGTCAAAAATATTTATTTCAGTGACTGCTAACAGCTTGAAATTTGAAACAGTAATAATAATTAAATTCTGCATATCTTATAGCAAACAAAAAATAAGTAGACATATTTTTGTTCAAAAGGTATGCTATGTAACTTTAGCTGTTGGTTGCTGCTTTCAGCGTGGACTACAGATTGTGTGCCATTGTGTTATGTGTTGATCGAACTCACCAGAATCGGTACATAAACATCAGTAAGGAGATGTCACCAGTAAAATATATAGGCATCTACTTTTAAATAAATGTACTTCGACAGGAAAAGCACATTACCTATTTTTATTGACATTATTAGTACTGGTCTATTATCGATAAGTGCTGTGTCAACAGAATATAAATGTATCCCAAATGTTTGGTATACGAGTAATTACATGTTATCTGTCTATTTTCCCATTTTAGTTCATTATCTTTTACATTATTGTAAGTTATGTGGACATAAAGCAAAAAAAAATATTAACGGCTGAGTTCAAAGGGAAAGATCTAGACTACCTTTGTCTGACTATGTATATGATACCAGAGATATTCTGGAGACAGGCTAGTTAAAAGTCAATAAGATGACATATATGCCAGGATCGAAGCAAGTGCAAATTCGTACCTTACTGAGTATGCGTACATAATATGCAGGTTTAGGTTTATATATACTTACATTGTAGATGTATCTACACAAATAATATACATGTATTATTTGTGTAGGTAAATCTACAATGCAATCATAGTGGTACTTCTATGATATTGACATGATTATGAATCAGAAAGTGTGTTCAATAGATGAACATAAGGGCTCGCTTATTAATTATATTAAGCGTAGGATAAAACCCACAAATTTGCCCCTGTCCGAAGCAATACTTGCATCGAACACGAATTGCTGATCTAGCAACCTAATACGGCCACGCCGATTGCGCAGCGCCATCAGTGCGAAATCGGACAGCAAACCGGGTGCATTAATTATTAGCAATTCCCTATCATTTATTATCATTTAGCATACCATAGATTAGGTACTCTTTGAGCGAAATAAAACTTAAAGTGTTTTCCAATCAGTGTTTAATTTGGCATCTCCTTAAGCATAATTCCAACGTAGCATTTAGGTAACGTACCGCACAGCGCCTTTGAAAATAAAACTAGACTGTTTTTATTGTACTTATAAATAGTTGACAAAAATATTTTACAAAGCTTATAAAACACAATAACCCCTTAATTATGCGATTTCGTTTAAGCTTAGGCAATTTGACTAAAAAACCTTCGCCTTACAAAAGATAGTTGAATGCTTGAGCTAATCTTCGCGTAATTTCTATAAACAGATTACACCATAAATCGAATAGATTTCCTCAACTCTACCTCCACTATTTCTACTTAGACATTGTTGACGACGAGAGTGATTCTTAACCATTTTTCAATATAAATCTCATTTTTCTTATCGTCATTATCATTATTTGAGTGATTATATTATATGATTATTTGGATATAATAGCTAGCTATTATAGCAATAGTGGAGTAGTAGCGATTAGTGTCAGAAACTGTATTTCTTTTTAATACTTTGATGATGACGGGAGAAAAAACGCAATTAACGCATTCAGCAAACGATGGAGGCGCAAGTTACCAGTGCAAGTAGCCGTGAAATTGTACACATCATTTTAAATTATTGTTTACATTTGGCGATATCTTATCTATCCTTATAAGTTGACGATGTTGTTCGATGCCCATTTTTAGTTATTATAAAGTCGTTATAACGTAGTTACGTACAGGGCTAATTTTGTTTGTTCAATTTGTTCTATTTCGTGTAAATATTTAGATAATATTAACCAAGCATCAAATAATATGAACCAAATGTTCACTAAATAAGAAGTCGCAGTGTTATAAAGTCGTAAATACATAACTTATATCAGCTCTACTTAATCATAACTATATAGAAAAATAAAAATGTTAGGCTGAGGAGCGGTCATTTTTAATCTAAAATTAAATACTGATCTGTTGCAAACGTTGTTCAGTGTGCTTTCAAATAATTAAGCAGCCAACAATCACATTTAAGAAAACCTTTAAGAAAAAAAAGAATATCTGGTTAGCTAAACTGGTAAATTGACAGGCCGAAGAATTTCAAATACTTTCACTTGAATTTTATTAAATAATTTTATGAATATTCTATATGCGAAAGTTACTGTTTGTTTACTAACTTTGTATGGCTAAACGGTTGAACGGATTGTAATGGAAGACAGGGAGATAGATTATATTCTGTGGAAAGACGTATCACCTTGTAGCGGTGACATGAAGTCGTCAACACGTCAGCTTAATACTAAAATAAAATTGAAATTAAACTGCTATATACGGATTTTATCGCGTTGTTTATTTGACACTTTATTACAAAATTTTGATAATTGTTACACTACTACTACTATTAAACTGGGGAGTCTCCCCGTGACCATGGCTGCTGAAAAGCAACCGAAACGTCGGGGAAAGTGTAAAAATAAATTAAATCTAAATAGTAGTAGTATTAATAATAATTTAATTACCTTAAAAATTAGTAAAGTTTAATAGTAGTAGTAGTGTAACAATTTTCAAAATTTTGTAATAAAGTGTCAAATAAACAACGCGATAAAATCCGTATATAGCAGTTTAATTTTAATGAATAATATTCGCGTAAATAGAAGACAATATTATACTAAAATAAAATACAAAATTGTGAGCTAATTGTATTTATTTGCAGACTTCTGAGACGAAAACATATTAACTAGTTGGCGCTGTCTATATAATCAAGGACCAGTCTCTACTGATGTTTGGTAAAATAAACAGCGTGAATAGTTTTGACTTTGCTATAAATCAATAAGAATGTTCGAAAATATTTGTCGAACGTTCGTGTGTTCATCTGTGCTTATAGGTATATTATTAGTTATATTTATAAATTATATATATATCATATCAATAATATTGACTTACGTTTACGTGAATATTATACATTGAAATTAAATTACTTTAAGCAACATAGTTTATTTAAAAAAGTCACTACCTTTTTATTTCTAAATTAAATGTAAATATTGCAGGCATCTCACCAGGATTGCAAATATATATCGGCAAAATGTTAAGCGTAAAAGTCAACATCCTCATCAACATTTACTTATCATTTATATCAATACTAGTAATGGTTCTTTTATACATGAGTCTTTATTCGGTCAAGCCTAGTAAGTTCCTACTATAATAAAGCATATTCTATGAAAACGTTTTCACTATCAAACCAATATACCTATCAAATCTAAATGTACCTAAATTTGTCTATTTTTTTTATTGGTTTAGTTCAAAGTCAAAAACTCGACTGCTCCTTATTAAAACAGGTAGCAGCCGCTGGAAAGAATGCTTTCTGGCTGATTTAAATGCTGTTTTCTAGTATTTATGTATGTATCTTATATGGGAGCCAGTCAGTGCAGACCGGCGACACTTGGACCCAGTGGGATCTTTTGTGTCGACACTCTCCCAATAACGACTGCCATAGATGTTCATGGCAGCCGAGACCAACGGCTTAACGTGCTCTCCGAGGCACGTTACGTTTTCTAGTAAGTCTTCTAAGTCTTTTTTAACGTTCGTATTAAACGTTTCAAGCGCACAATTTCGTATTTCGTTTCTTATATTATACTGAAATAATAATAATACTGCCCCTCTGGGGTAGTTGTTATCTCATCATGAGATTAAACTGCCCCTTTCTGCTTTTAAGGCCTGTATGTCTATGGGGACTATTCAGGGGGCCCATCTAGTGAGTCGGTCAGTCACCGTCTTCCATTCCGACTTTATACTGAGACAGTATATCAGGCAGACGCCGTTTTTTAACTACTTATAGTTTGCATTTTACCAAACCATTAAACACCCATCCCCATAGACCAGAATAAATAGATTCCATATGTAGCAATAGTCTCCTACACCTGCCGCGGCTAGTGTCTCGGTAAATGTCCCATCTCATTATAAACTAAAACTCTCGAAGGACCTCTGCATGTTGGACCCATGTCCCCGTGTAAGCCTCCCAAAGGGCCGGCTATTTTCCTAGCGAATTAGGGAAATCCCGTGAAAGAGAAACAAATAATAATAATAATTCATTTCCAAAATCAATAGTTACAAATATTGTGTAAAGGTATACATATTAAATTATAATTTAAAAATCATTAAACTGGTAGAAAGGTCACCCATCCCTGTACTAGTTAAGAACTGTATCACAGGTGATGGGGCCTTCCAATACAACAAATTTTGTAAACTAACGCAAGGAACAGACTAATCTTATCTTAACTTATTTCGGGGGCCAATCAATGTAGACCGGCGACACTTCGACCCAGTGAGATCTTTTGTGTCGGCCCCGAGATCTATAACCCTGAGCTATCTCCCTATGAATGTACTGCATCAGTCGCAGCGTACACTTCAGAGGGAGAAGCAGCCTGAAGTCTTCAGGGTTCGGATATGCCAATCCTATCAGACCCATCCTTAGTCCAGCCAACGCGTCACATTCACACAGTAGGTGTGATATGGACTCGTTCTGTTCACCACAAGCTTTGCAGATCAAATTGTTTGCCAAACTCAATCTGCACAGGAAGTCGTTGGTGCCAAAATGACCAGTGAACGCTCCTGTGAGCAGGCGTATTTGGCCCTTGTTGTACCCGCAGAACTGCTGGGTAAAGCCCGTGGCTCTGTTTGCAATGAATTTGTTGGAGTGTTCCAGACCCCTAAGGGCCATCCACTCCAGCCTGTGTTTATCATTCCCATGTGCATTTATAGCTGCCTTGACGGTACTCTTAGAGAGTCCTACGAATGGCTCGGGAACAGACTTAAGATAATTATATTCAACAAGTATAGTGCTATTCATGTATATATTAATATAGATAAAAACTTCAATACTAAATTAAATTAAACACGCCGAAATAACAATATTCATAAATAAAGTATAGATAGGTAAAAATCTATATTATTATCTAATTTATAATTAAAAACATAGGTACATATTGTCCGTGTTGTAATAATAATTGTAGGTGTGCATTTGTGTGTTAGCGACAGAAAACCACGCATCAGCAAATCGCAACACTGGGTCATTGTCTGTTACCTAACACTCGTATTGAATTTATAAGTAATTATTTAATATAGATAAGATGCCTACGATATAACGTCATTGAAAGAAAGTATGGCACAAACTGAAGTTATTTTTTAGATAGACGCGGGCAGGATCTACTAATATGCTGAAGAATCAAAACGTGAAGATAAAGTCACAAGACCAATTTTGATTTATTTGTACAAAGTGGATTACCTTGTACATAGCTTTTATCGGCGCCTTTGACCACGTAGCTCTAAAGCAGATAATTTATTCACAGGGGACGTGTACTTTCAAATTAACTTAAAATCACACCCGTCAAAAATATACCTCAATAAAAAGTTTAGTGCATGAAAGATGAACAAACCAACAAACAGACTTTCGCATTTATAATATCACTAAGGATGTACTTTCTATGCGATAATTGAACTATGCGTAAATTGATTAGGTACAATTAACGCGATTTATCATATTTATTTAGAGTCAAGAATAAGATGGATTCTTCTACTGACGAATGTACGGTATCCGGCACATTAGGCTATGTGTTCCTTGTAGCGAAGATCTATGGAGTAGCATCTCTTAGTTTCCAGAGCGTACACAATGGCTGGCGCATTCGAGTATCACGTGCTAGTTGCATACATGGACGCGTCACAATATTGGCTATAGGTAATTTACTTTTGCTGTCACTATAATATCCAGTCTAAGGTTTAAGTAGTCACCTTAACACTGCCAATACACCATGTGTTGTGGGTTCGATCCCCACAAGGGAGTTAAATTTACGTGAGCCACAAATAATAGTTGTTCCAAGTCTTGACGATCGTTTTTTTAATGTTCGTAACGTCCCTCGTGGCTTAGAAACAACTCCTAACGCGGCAGAAAACTTACAAAAAAATATTTAAAATATAACTGTTTCTATAATTAAGATGCACGCACAACTTAAAATAAGCGTACCCTGTAGCTAGATTCAATTTCAAATTCAAATTTCTTTATTAAGAGGTTGTAGGTAGAGTTTTCTGATAGTAGTAACAGTTGTAATCTCTGGGTTTGCGATAATCTCGCTGGCTACCGAGCTTGCAGGAGCAGGAGTTTCTGCTATCTGCTAGAGTTGCAACGCTCGTTATTTTTTATATATAGAATCCTTTGGGAGGTGTAGGATTTATTTATGTAACTACATAAATATATTATTATGATTGTAACTTTCGTAGAAGCATGGCGCACTGTATTCAGTATATACTCATTTCTAATGTATTAGCTTAGTGTACGTAAAGTTTTACGTGAAATGTTTAATATTAATACAGCTTTTTCTTTTTCGACAATCTTATATTTGATTTTATTTTAGGTGTAGCCATGTGGTTTCTTGCAGTATTGGACGCCTATGAAAATGACAGGCAGTTCTTTGTTACTCCTGATAATTCTAATACTATAGTCCAAGTCGCCACGCCGCATGCGGTAGCGGCGGTTCTGCTAGTTCAATCTTATTGCGCTATATATAGGATGCAGTGTACAGTCACCTGCTTATCACAGTTGCAAAAGGTAAGTTCATATATCTGAACTAATAGTATAATAAAAGAAAAGATAAGTATTTTTGTTTGTAATGCATAAACTCCAAAAGAAAGTACCAATTTTAAAATTATTTCACTATTATAATGCTACTTTATCTAGAAGTTTAAGTAGGCTATATAATATAACGTTACAAGCCATGGGTAGAGAACAGTAATCATAAACGAGGATGAAACCGCGCTGGACGGTTACTATTATATAAAGTTTAAGTAGGCTATGTAATATAACGTTAGAAGTCATGGGTAGAGAACAGTAATCATAAACGAGGAAGAAACCGCGCTGGACGGTTACTATAATATAAAGTTTAAGTAGGCTATGTAATATAACGTTACAAGCCATGGGTAGAGAACAGTAATCATAAACGAGGATGAAACCGCGCTGGACGGTTACTATAATATAAAGTAGTTTCTCGCTATTTATTTGATTGTACGGGTGGTGTAGTGGTCGGCTCGCCACTATTACTATGCCGAGTATTGCGGGTTCGGTCCCCACACAGGACAAAAAAATTGTATGATCCCCATATGTATGAAAAAGATGTTCCGAGACGGTGTGCGATGTTCTTTATGTCCGTTGTTTGAATGTTTGGAAATTTCCACGCGACACAGGCAATATTCTGCTAGTAACATAATGCCATTCCTAGTGGAGGTATCTTTGAAAAAAAGCAGGCTGATGTTATTATTCTGCTTATTCTAAACGCGAATAAGTGATATATATATTTATATATAATACGTAACGGGTATTAACGCGAACATGCATAATATTTACCTTTTTTATGCTTGAAATTTCGACCAGGTTACACCGGCCATGGTCACAAGCTGACTGGTGCTGCGATGTCATGTCTCCGTTTGTGAGGCAGAAGAATCTTGATTCATCCTCAATTTGGCATATTTTTGTTTGTCCATGTACCGTCATACACTACACTTACGGTATCCCTATTACGTATGCTAGCCGTTGTGTCCATATTCTGAGAATTACCTGACTGTGCAAAACAGCGAAGTTGCGTATTATTAATCACGGGATTCCAGGTCGCGGTTAATTTAAAACCATCTTCCATGTTGAAATTTCTATGTTTTTTGATTTCAATACCTTCTCGCACTACTAACACGAAAATTTAAAAGTTACGTTTTAGTGAAAACGATATATCCAAAAAACATAATTTATTTTTTATATTGATGTGTGTGTACCACTGGTTCATACACAAATCTCTCGAGTTCGATTCTAAGACACGTACCTCTAACTTTTTGAAATTGTGTGCCTATAAATTAGTTGTTTAACGGTGAAGAAATACATCGTGAGGAAACCTGCATGCCTGAACATTCTCCATTATGTTCTCGAAGATAGGTGAAGTCTGCCATTCGCACTTCTCATACTGAGGAGAGGCCTGTGCCCAGCAGTGGCACGTTTATATACAGAGCTGATATGACTATATTTATATTACTAGTTTAGTGTATTCCTGGCGGAATATTTGATAGTACGGACAATCCCCATTTATTTTTAACTAGCGACCTGCTCCGGCTTTGCATAGGTAGTACAAAACCTAATAAATTAAACACTTAAACCTGCCTCATGAATCACTCAGTCTATTGGTGAAAACCGCATGAAAATGGGTTTCGTAGTTTTTCAGTTTACCGCGAACAGGTAGACAGACGCGGCGGTGGACTTTTTTCATAATATGTTGTGAAGTATTTTGTTGCAGATACATGAGGTACTTAGCAAGTACACTACACGCACGTCATTTTCGAAAGCAGAACGAGTCGTAGTGTGGACGCAAATCGGTGGTCATGTAAACATGATCGCAAACTTGGCCTCAGTTGTTTATTCTCTAATGAAAGCCTATACTGTAAATGGTAAGTCCTTAGTAATTTTTCCAAGAATGTATAGAATGTCGAGATTTTTTTTGCTACTAATTTGGTAGACGATCATAGTCCTTGTATTAAGCTGATGAAATACTTGCAAAATTGAATATAGCACTCAGCTCTTTTGTATGAGTTCGGTTAAGACGAATTATGCAATTTTTGTTAAATTCAAGACTTAGATGCTGGTTGGGTTTTCTCACTTGATGAATTTTCCATGACATTAGCAAAAGTCTCATGACTGCACAGATGGCGTAGTTGTTTACCTTGTCGCATGGTTACTTTCACCGCACCAAATGTTGTGGGTCAGTCCCTAAATGGGTCAAAAAATTGTATGATCCACAAATAGTCTTTCCTAGTCTGGGTGTTCTTTGTGTCCGTTGTTTGAATGCTTGTAAAGTCCCCGCGACACACAGGCTTTTTTCTTAGTGTGGGATATTTTTTTTTTAATACAGAAAAAATAGAATGGCCGCATCGGATATAATTTTTTATATAATTTAAGTGGCAAATAAGTAATCAGCTCGCCTAATGAGCAAAGTATAATCGCCATATGCGTAAAGTACCTACTTTACATAATATCACATTTACACATAATCAGATCTAAGACGCTGCTTTGCTTATTTAGCTTCTTGAGAGATTAAGGGCTTGTACTAGCACCTCCTGATAAAATTTATCTATAAGATAAAAGTCTCGCCATCTCTCTTCTTTAACCTAACATAAGTGAGACAGCATCCAATTTATCTTTCGGATAACTTGTACTTGGCAGTGGTAGGAGTGGCCGTAAGTGTTATAGCGTCCCACATTGTGTAATGAGAGCCGAGTTGTGGACATGCCTGGTTTATGTATCTGTTTGATACAACTAATTATGATAAACACGTGCCAGAAATACCGAAGGTATAATTTTGTTTAGTTTTAGAGATATTTTTTTTTATGAGAGGGTAATGAATATCTTTATTTAATTATAATACCGAAAATAGTTAGCCTCTGGATTTTTTTAGGACTTAGTATAATGTAACAGGTCATCAAACATTTATATAAAAAAATAGAGGATTGTAGCTTGGATAGTTTGAAAAATATTATATATTGTCTGATTATCACATTTTATTTGTTTTTAATTACATGTAAGCGTTGTAGCATTTTATTTTTTGTGATAAATAGTTGCATTAATATTGTTTACTATATTCTAAAATATCACAAACGACAATTGTGCGGCAAAGGAGACAAAGCGTTTCTAAGTATTTTAAATATTTCTATGGAAATAGGGCTGTCAACTTCTCATATTGAAAAAAGTATAAATAATGAATTTTTTTCTCTGTTCAAAATCATTAATTCACTTAGGTCATAAAATAACATTTATAAACGTCTAAAATAAACAAAGTGGTTATTAAGATTTACTAAAGTTACTGAGTTTACATTTAATAACGTAAACTCAGTAACTTCAGTAAATTTCTGTAAGTCAGTTATTCTAAGTCAGTCAGCCATCGTCATCAGGAAAAGGTAAAATATCTTCTGATGGCAATAAAAGTATTTCATCATCAGAATTGCAGACATCAGTCAAACTTTCCTGTAACTGGCCATGGATAGTGACGTTTTCCGTTGAGGGTTTTAAAAGTGATAGCACTTTTACTGGCAGAACAGAGCGTTTGATTTGTTTTTGTCGGCTGCCAATGGACATGGTTGACATTACATGATTTTTATTATTATTATATGATTTTACCGGCTTCATGACGCTCCACCCCCGCTTCTCCAGTGATCGTGTGCTGATATTAGGTTTTTGCATATGCTTAACGTAGGCGGACCTCTTCTCAAGACCACACAATGTCTTTTATCGAAAAAAAAATGTGTGTTTTGACCTACTGCCTACTTTTTTTATACTGCCTAGGTGGCAAACAAGCACAGTACGGCTCGCCTTATGGTAAGCGGCTACCATAGCCTATGATCGCTTGTGATACCGGAAGTATCGCCCGCGCGTTGCCGACCCTAAGAAAAAAGATTAGGGATTGAATATAAGAAAAGGAATGGTAGGGATAGCTAAGTCAGCGGCCGGACTCTTACTCACTGAACGGAACGCAGTAACATTGTTACTACCCCTGCGCCAGTTTTCTGTAAGAGGGTGGTACTTTTCCGGGTAAACCGGCTCATTCATACCATCATCAAATATTCATGCCAACGGCTGACCTTTCTACCTAGTATAGCTTAGCCTAGCCTAGCTTGCCATAGTGCGGGAGTCGTTTGTTAAGAAAAAAAGTGGTAGTATTTCTTAGAATGACTAGCTAGAATTAAATTTGCAGATCAACATTAAACGCCTACCATGACACGATGAAAATCGTTGTGTGTGAATTATTGTACACTGTTGACAAACCTAAGTATTATAATCAAAAATGTCTGGTTTTTTGTATGAAGATACATATTAATGTAATAAACATAATTGCTGTAAAAGAAAATGCGACCATGTTAAAGTTCGCTAGAAAAAAATGATTACGAAATCATAGAAAAAAAATATAATTCCCTGTAAAAACTTTATTAATCAATTATTTATGTATTTATTGATTCTTTTCGTGGAAATCCATAACACCATGCAACATTTTATAGTAAAAAATAAAAGTAAATTAGATAAAACGTTTTTTTGGTTTCTATGGACTTTTCTAGATTTTGTAAATATCTCGAAAACTATGAGAGAAGTTTTATTAAGACTTTGAAAAGTATCTATACACAAAGTATATATAACTTATTGGCTCTCATAACACACTGTGCGTCCTAGTGAAAATCTCAACAACTTAAATTGAAAATCTAGGTCTACATTTTTGCTGTACCAGTTGTCTTATCAATAGGCTACCCTAAATCTAGAAGATCTTGAGATAATATTATTGTCTTACTTTTACGCGAATGTAAAATGAAACTACTTTATACGGCTTTTATCGCGTTGTTTATATATTTTTTGTCGTGAGATAATGAGCTAAAATTGGAACGAAGCGTTTCCGCAATAATAACTTCGAATAATCATGACTAACCAGAGAGAGTTGGGTTACTCGTCGTAACAAACCTGGTGACAAAAATTAAGCTTGAAATTAATAAGTGAACGAAAAAGGGTACTGAACTGTGAACTAACAAATTTATGAGTTTTTTTTATAGGACTCAATAGCCGAAGGTGCCAATGTGACCCTATTTCTAAGTCTTCGTCTGCACATCCGTATGTCTGTTAGCGGGCATCTCATGAATCGTTATAGGATAAGAGTTAAAATATTCACAGGGTGTATATTTCTATTACCGCTATAACTACAAAATATAATAAAAGTCCAAGATGGCGAATACGATAATACGGCACCCCTCGTGTGCGAGTCCAGCTAGCATTTGACTGGTTCTTTTTCTAGTTCGGCATTAGTTAAGTGTATAAGTAAGAATAAGGAATAAAAATGTTTTTTACAGTTTTGACGCAGGCTTCATATCAGGCGTTGGTGTATATCATGATTTCAATGTTGAAAATGCTACTTCTTCAGATTACTCTAGTACTTATGGAAATACTGTCTTCTTTCAACCATCTGAATGACTGTTTGGAAAAATTGATAGAACAAATAAGCAAAGAGCGTAAGTAAATTTATTTATATTGTATTTATTTTATGGAACTTACTTCATTAGAAACCAATATGTTGTATGACTCGACATTGAATTGTATTTACCTAAGTTTGTCAAATATATGATTCTAATAAGATTTATTTAAATTAATATAGATTATATTACAGGCATATATATTCATTGAAGACACGCTAGTACATACTAAAATAAATATAATAAACAATTTGTATCGAGGATTTTGTTACACAAGCGAAACTATTGGCCGTATATGAAGATTAACACGCTCTATAATTCCTCTGTTAAGTCTGCCGTGGTAATCGAGAGGGCAGTAAGTCAAGTTTTTTTGTAACACTCACTGATTTGGAATGTACGTTAAACGAGCATTCTTCTTATCTACGTTTCATAGATCGACGTTAATTAGAAATGCATTTTCTTCTTAGCTAAAGAGCAATTACAACGATAAGATAATCTAGTTAACTATGTAAACGAGCAGTATTTCATTCATATACTACCCTTTTCATTTGTATTCGCAAATTTCTTAACAAAAGAGCAGTAGATCTCTGACATACTACTTTTTACGTTAGTTTGAACTATGTACTAAATTAATTTTACTAATAACATCTACAGTATGTAGCTGTACTGCACTTTTAAGATACTAATAATAATAATTAATGTCTCATAAATACACAAATATAAATACAGTATTTTTTCTTACTGCTTTAATACCATGGCATAAGATAACAATATTTTTTTAGTTTTGCAAATCAATAGAGCAGTCAGTGGTTGATATTGCGCTACTAGGTAGTTATGCATACCCACATTCCCATGAGTAAGCTAAGAACGCATCACGTCACCGCACTAAGCAACAGTACTTGATCTAATTTCAAAGTAAACCATAATTTAAATGTTTACCATATACTCGTCGCACTTAGCAACAGTACTTGATCTTAACTTTAAGTAAACTATAACATAAATAATGACCATAAACTTAAAGGTGACGAAATACTAAATTAATTGATCCTGTCACTTGAACCAAGTAAACAATCAGCCCGTGGGATCTCACACGGGCAGCACACATGTATAAGATTTAACCACATATAAACCAATGTATCCTAGCATTAAGTCATTCTTTTGTCAACTGCTCAACAAGACTGTACTCAACTTGTGTTTTTGGTTAAATAAAGTATTTATTTTATTGAAATAAAATAGTTTATTGCGTAAATACGGAATTTATTACAGACTAAACGTTTTACAATAATTGTTGCATGGTAAAGAAAAGTTTTAGAGAGAGTATATTATAACATAGACCTGTTTTGACCTGGAATGAAAATTTTCAGAACCTGCAAGTTTAATGGCACTTTGGTTATCACATAAAATTTTTATAGGTAAACTGTTCAAGTGTGGCCGTAATTCCTCTTCCATTTGTTTAAGCCACATTGCTTCTTGAACACAACTTGATAGAGACATGTATTCCGCTGCAGTAGTAGACAACGCAATTGTCTGTTGCCGCCTGGAGTTCCATGATATTGCAGCACACTGATGAATGAATACATAACCGGTACATAACCTTATGTCACTACAATTGCCTGCCCAATCGGCGTCACAAGAACCCAATAAAGTTTCATTATTGTTGCTCTTTTTATATGTCAATACATAATTTTCAGTATACTTTAAATATCTTAAAATCCGTTTTAGTGCTACCCATTGTTGCCTTTTAGGCCTTTTGTTAAATTTACGTAGTGTATTTATAGCATAAGATATGTCAGGACGTGTCCCTTGCGACAAGTATCTTATCTTATTTCGGGGGCCAGTCAGTGTAGACCGGCGACACTTCGACCCAGTGAGTGGGATCTTTTGTTTGGGCCCCGAGATCTATCCCTGAGCTATCTCCCTATGAATGTACTGCATCAGCTGCAGCGTACATTTCAGAGGGAGAAGCCTGAAGTCTTCAGGGTTCGGATATGCCAATCCCATCAGACCCATCCTAAGTCCAGCCAACGCGTCACATTCACACAGTAGGTGTAATATGGACTCGACCCGTTCACCACAGGCTCTGCAGATCAAATTGTTTGCCAAACTCAATCTGCACAGGAAGTCATTGGTGCCAAAATGACCAGTGAACGCTCCTGTGAACAGGCGTATTTGGCCCTTGTTGCACCCGCAGAACTTCCGGGTGAAGCGCGTGGCTCTGTTTGCAATGAATTTCTTGGAGTGTTCCAGACCCCTAAGGGCCATCCACTCTAGCCTGTGTTTATCATTGCCATGTGCATTCATAGCTGCCTTGATGGTACTCTCAGAGAGTTCTACGAATGGCTCGAGGCCCACAAATAGTTGCTCCAAGCCTTTCCTGGCTAATTCATCAGCCTTCTCATTACCCTGCACACCTGCATGCCCCGGAACCCACACCAGCCTGACTGTGTTCTCCCTGCCAAGTTTGTTAAGGGCTTTAACACAGTTCAGGGGACTGGCCCGGAGTCCTCCCTACAAGAGTTCAGAGCCTTAAGAGCAGCTTGACTGTCACGTAGAATATAAACACATTTTTGTTGATATTCTCCTGCGAACAGGCAATTATAGCATAGGTTTCCGCCTGGTAGACCGTTGCATATTTGCCCATGCTTTGGCTCACCTTGCAGTCGTTGACAAAAATACCAGCGCCTGATCCTGTTTCCATTTTGGAACCATCGGTGTACCAGATGAGACAACCCTTGTTAGGGAATTGTAGACCTTGTCTCCCTTCGTCCCTTGTGGAGACCTTTATTTTAAAATATTTTTTGAATATGTGCATTGGTTGCATTTTGTCGCATCACATGCTCATAATCTCTTTGAGATCCTTTGAAATCTCCAGTTTTGTGTGTCGAGTTACCGGCATGTTCACGCTCCACTGCCCATGCACAGACAGTCTATATAGCACTTTCATCGCCTCTAACTCCACAACAATGTGCAGTGGTGTTAGGTCCAGCAGGATCTCTAACGCAGCCGTTGGCGTAGACGGAAACGCAAAATTCAGTTAAGAATACAGAAATGAAGACACGGTTTGTTATGTTTACTATAAACATAGTAAAAATGTTAAGACAATGCTATTCTATTGTAAACAGCATATTTTCTCTTTCTTTTGACATATAGATCATAAGAAATCGAGTGTATAGTTTTATCACAAACGCTAAAATTATAAAAAAATCTTTGCGCGCTGTTTTCTGGAAACTGCCTTTTCTGACTTACTGCCATATCGATAACCAGGGCAGAAGTGTTTAAAAGCGTTTTCGCCAGCCTCGTGGCCTGTCCTAAATTATACGTCATATTTTAAAATATTTAAAGCTTATTGACGATGCTTCAATAAGTGCCAAATATTTTAAAATATGACGCTCATTTCGGCGTTGGCACTCGCAAAAACCACAGAACATAAACGCTCTTAAAACATGTTAGTTTTGATGTCCTCACAAAGTTATGAGGTAAAGATTCTATTTTATTTTGATTTTTCTTGCAGCTATGTATTCAACATCAAAACTGAACACGCAACTGGAAACCGACGCAAAAATTTCGTCAAAATCTTTGAACACTATCATTGATACTTTGGCTGTTAATGAAGGTAAATATTTAAATAATTATCACAAAGATTAAAGGCAGCCTAGAGTTTCTTTTATACATTAATATTACTTCTGAGCTGTCAGTAAACGCTGGTGTGTCTGCAACCAATTAAAGGATGATACAATTAAAATCATCATCGCCTTGTATAAGATAGTAGTAGCAGCTAGCATACAACTGGCATATGTTTACGAAGGCATATAGCTCTAGAGAGACTGTCTCTCGCTAGTCCTGTGCCTTAATTTCTATGCTATACGTGCTATCAAATTATTGAACCAGCAATAGCTCAATCCGCAGGTGCAGTAATACTGTTAATAATCCTAATAGGAGACAAAAATAAAAATAATAGTTATTGAGCCAAACCTTAACTTAGTTTTAATTTATTTTGTCATATTATCTTGTTTATAATAAGTGCCAAGATACAAAAAGGTATGAAACTGGCCTTAAAGAAGGAAAATGTTCTGTGCTATAAGCAATTATTTGGATCACCCATGCTCGATGGCCATTTATAGACCATAATATTGATGATTTACTGACTAAGCTGGTATCACGTCTATATTTAACTTAAATCGAAAAACATTCATTAACATTATCGTCACAAAAAAAAATTACATGCTTAGTAAAATAATTTACCTTTTACACAGATAGAATCAACACATCCTCAAATAATGCTTCTAAAACAGTTCACACGCTTGCCTACTTATACAGTTGCCTTTATGAGATCGTACAGATAATGGATGATAGTCATGGAAACATACTGCTGACTCTAATGCTGTACTCTTTTCTGTACCTCGTCATATCACCGTACTACTTAATCACTGTACCATGTAAGTATATCTTGTTAAGTTACCGTAACCTACGACGTGTACGATGTGAACTTTAATTGCATTCGAATCGTATTCCAATATGTAAAAATCTCTATCTTTATCACAAGCCTTTGTTCGCACAATTCCATTGCGATGTTATTTAAGTGTATTACATTTAAAAATCTGGTGAATAGAATTGGACGAAGCTTAGTATAGATTTGAAACTATCAAAATATGTTTTTAAGATAATTACCGTACAAGGAATAATACTTGTTTCACAGAGGAGTTAACAAATGTTCAAACAACGAGCACAAAGACCACCTGGATTAAGAACAACTATTTGAGGACCGCACAATTTATTGACGCGTTTGGGGATCGAATTCATAGCGCAGTGGCAGTAGTAAGGCGACCACTTAAACCACTATAAGTGTGTCAAGTATGTTTCTCCAAAAAATATGAAAGTGTACGAATTTTGATTTAGTTAAAGTTGATAGTTTGCAGCTTAAAATCTAGGGCACGTTTCATTTATTCCATAGTACTATCGAAATGGTGTATAGTGTGATCCAGGTAAACGTAAGCTTGGTTGGGCTATAGCCAGTAGGTGAGGTCACACATAAGTAAGTGTGCTATGACCGTGACACCGAATACCAACACACAACTAAATTGGAATAATTCGAATGCAATTATACACATGCGCATCAATTCATATAGATATCTAGTCAGATTCAAATCTTTGTTATTTTTCATTACAGTTGGCTATAACTTTCATAAGGAATATTATATATTAGCAATTGAGCTATTTTGGGGAATCTACCATACCTCGGATGTGTTTATGGTCGTTGAACCCTGTCATCGAACCTACAAACAGGTATAGTTTTCCTTTTATGTTAAGAAAAAATATATATGTACTATACCTAGTTCTCTTCTTACTTCACTGCTAAATTATTTTTACAGTTTGTATATAAATAGAAAATAAATAGGCAAAGAATAACAGTTCAGCACCTCTCATTGTTTTGTTTTAGCTTGCTGATAGACTTGAGCATTCACTTGCAGCATTGTAGCGAATGTTATAATACATTACAGAAAAATAAACGGTAGCGTTTTAGTGAGCAATCTAGCGAAAGGACAGTTAATTAGCTTTTTGCGGCACCGAGCCATTCTGTCATTGCCCGTGAAGAATTTTTTTCGACTAGTATTGGCTAGAGCGTTTGCTAGAATGATCGTGAAAATGTTTGTAGTGATGTTTGGCTCTATGCTTGGCTCTATTAGTTGTTCAGGTCGACAATTTAAAAAAGGGGACGTATGCTCGATGTTCTCTTACAAGTTAATGCTCAACTCTATCAGCACCGTTAGGTCTTTCAAATAAAGCAAATTGGAAATAGTACGTAATTTTTCAAATGTTTTATAATAATTAATATAATGTTATTTTTAAATTTTCAATAATATTGTTGTTGGATTTCAACCACTGGGTGAACATTAGTATATTTATTTATTTATATATCGTTATTAAATCGATACAAAACTATTTACATTAAAATTACTTAGAAACACTAACACAATAAGATATCAATCTATATAAACGTACAATTCTAGCTAACTTACATTAATTTGTTTATTCAGATGCAACGCACACAGCGCTCAATAAGCCATTTGTTCCGCGTATCTTCATCGGAAGATTACGCGCTAAGGTCAGAGCTACGGCTGTTCTACAAGAACGTTATGACAAACAAAGTACTCTACAACCCGATGAAGATCATTACATTGGACAGAACTTTTATTATTTCGGTAAAAACAGATTTAGCAGCATCACATACTAAATTGTCCAATTAGCTTTATTATATTAAATGCAGATAACTGTTTTGCACAGTGATATTTTGGTCAAGCCTAGCGTGATAGCAATAAATCTAGTAAATACTTTTTCATTAAACAATTTAATGCCCGTATTGACTCGTAAATTATATAGAACATTTAAAAAAATAGTAATATAGCTATAAAGATTATAATTTGATTTAACTTTCAGATAATCGGAAGCATCATAACTTACTTGGTCATCATAATACAGTTGTAGATAAAAGAAGAAATAATTTGTACCTTGGTGATATAAATAATTCCCAGCTTCATTGAGCACTAGCGACCCACCTCGTCTTCACCCGGATTGAACATAATTTAATATTATGTCAAAGTATTTGCATATAATATATCAACTTAAAATAATGTACCTTTAATATGGTAAAACAATTCTTCAAATATTGGTTCCAGAGATTCCCCTTCTTGTACACACAAATTCGAAAAATGCGCATTCACTCTTTATGTTATTGTAATCGTGTTTATACACATAGAAAGGTTTTTACAACGATACAGCTAGCTAACTGAAAAAATCTAACTTATTTAAATTACACAAGAGTTGACTATATTTAGGTCTGGTAATAAGTTAATTTTGGTAATGACAAAATTTGGCAATGAATAAAAATGATCATCATCATCTTCGTGCAATCTGAATTTCAAATATATACAAACACAAATTGTAAAATGTTTTTTTAAGAAACAGGTACTAAAATTTTTAAGATACAGGTACTAGTTTAAGAGACAGGGCTCAAATAGTGTACCTTCTAAAATTGTACATAGTTACGCTATTATAGTAATTAAATTGTGCACTGTACTAGTTAATTTTTGGTGATAAATAAACTTATAAATTATTTTTGTTTGCTTTTTTTTAATAAAGAGTTATTTCTATGGCGCGTGTTTGTGTTGTGTGTGTATAAAGGATATGAAAGATAAAAATTTCATGAAATGCATTGTTGGCAAAAAGGAATGCCATTTAGTCTACTTAAATACTACATCAAAGAAAACAGCCAAGGATTTAAACTGGAAATGTCCAAACTGCATTAGAAACAGGCCCAGAGGTGACACCACTAACATTCCAATACATCGCGTAGACACTGACAGCCAGTCTTCTCCAACCTGGGTAACGCAACGTTCACAACCAAAAGAGAAAGTATCTATAACTCTGAGTGACCACAAACCTATGCACCATTGTTTATCTAAGGAAGACATAAGGGAAATCATACGCAGTGAAATTAAGCATGCAATGTCAAATGAATTAACTGATTTAGTAAAATGGACCATCACTCCTGAGTTACATAATGTCAGAGCGGATGTTACTTCTATGAAAAATGAAATTGCTACATTTAGAGAGTCTATGGATTTCATAAACTCAGAATTTGAGAGTATTATATCTGAGATGACTAATAAATTTGAGTTGACTACACGTCTCCAAAAGGATCTTACGGAATTGAGAACTACTAACGAAGAGCTCACCGCTTAGCTGAGATTGAGCAAAATACGCGTGCCTCTAATATTGAAATGCAATGTGTGCCTGAACACAAAACTGAAAATGTATTAACACCGACAAAACAGCTTGCCAAAACCGTTAAATTCGATCTGGATGCTGGTGATATACATGTGTGTACTAGAGTGGTAAAAGCTTACCCATTTTCATCGCGACCAAGATATATAATTGTCAAATTGAGCAGTCCACTGGTTCGCGACGGATTGTTAGCTGCAGTACTAGAGTTTAATAAAATCATCACATCTGGGCATCGGCGACGATAAGAAATCTATGTATGTGGCAGAACACCTATCTTATTATAACAGGGAACTTCACAAAGCTGCGAGACTGAAAGCCAAGGAGTCACAGTACAAGTTTGTTTGAGTCAGAGGCGGCCGTATATTTGTTAGAAAATCGGAATCCTCACCAGCTATTGTAATTAAGGACTTTACCTCGGTAGCTATTATTATTTAATTAGTTGTTTCCCTTTTATTTAGAACATATAGTCAAAATATTTAAAATTCAGTCATATAAATTTTATTACCAATAAATTTGTAGAGGCTTGAATACCAAAACTAATACATTCTACACTAATATATCAATTAGTCACTACAATTTTATAGTTATTATCGAGTCTTGGCTCCATGATAATGTCACAAATTCAGGATTGCTTGATGATCGATATGTTGTGTATAGGCGAGACCGTGATCTGAAAGGTCTTCGGTCTAAAAAACGAGTGGCGGTGTTATCATTGCAGTTAATAAAAAAATGACCACAGATTACGGAAAATTGAAAATAACGGTATAATAGAGGCCTTATGGATAGTAGTTAATCTGAAAAGAGGTGATACCATTGTCAATATTTGCATCGGTGCTGTCTATATATCGCCACCAGTTCACTTAGCGGCTTTTGAGCAGTTTGTAAGATAAATGCAGCGCTACCCTCTTGAACTATGACTACTACTTAGTATTAGGTGATTTTAATATGTCCAATTTAACATGGATTAATAATAGTGATAATTTTATTAATATTATCCATGTTATATTTATATAATTTTATTGAAAAATTATTTTTATGGCATATGGCAAGAGGGAATATACTTCAACTTCTAGAATCATACTCAAAAGATAGGATACAATATACGGAAATTTCTAAATTATGTCAAAAGAACAAGTTCGAGACTATATATCTATCTAAACCAAGATATATAAAATATG
Source organism: Catocala fraxini (assembly GCA_930367265.1). Lineage (NCBI taxonomy): Eukaryota > Metazoa > Arthropoda > Insecta > Lepidoptera > Erebidae > Catocala > Catocala fraxini. The sequence goes on from OV884043.1 coordinate 19,935,723, forward strand.
GCGTGCCACAAGGAAGCGTCCTGGGCCCGCTACTGTTCCTTATTTATATAAACCATCTCCCAAAAGTCACGTCACATGAAATGGTTCTTTTTGCTGATTATTATATAAATAATACAGCTATAATAAAATGCAGTAATAAATTAAATTATGAAAATTAAGCCAATACCTGTACCCAATACCTAAACAATATTATAGATTGGCTCACAAATAATAATTGACCTTTATTTATTTTATCCATAATACCAAAGATATTTGAGTCATTAATTTACTCATATTTAAACAGTTGGGCCAAATCACGATTTATTGAACAACAACACGGCTTTATACAAAATAGATCCACGACTACTAATCTAGTAGCTTTACAGACACAATATCTTATTATTTAGATCAGGGTACTCAGATAGACACCGTATATACAAATTTTAGCAAGGCCTTTGACAAAGTAGACCATACAACACTGATTTCAAAACTTGCGAGCCTTGGAGTAGGAGGATCCGTTCTGAAATGGTTTGAATCGTACCTCACCAACCGAAAATCCTACGTACTAGTGAATGGTGTGCAGTCATCCGAAATCCTCATCACCTCTGGTGTTCCACAGGGATTTGGGACCTGTTTTGTTTTTAATTCTTATTAATTCCATTTCCGAGTGTTTCCATCATACAAAATTTTATCTACTTGCCGACAACCTTAAAGTTTAAAACCTATCCAAAGCTTAGAGGATTGTAGACTAGTTAATAATATAATTATAATAATAATAATGTTTATTGCCATTTTAACAATTCGTCTTACATAAACAAAGTCCAGTACAAAAATGCATCTAGTAGACTACTACTAACGACGAATTCTTAAAATGGCAATAAACATTATTATTATTATTATATTATTAACTGTCTATACTATCGTAACTAACTATCGTCCTGAACTAGTCTACTACTACTAAGTAGTAGACTAGTTCATGACGATATAAACCGACTGTTTGAGTGGTGCTTACAAAATAACATGTCACTAAATGCTGAGAAATGCAATTATATTTCTTTTACTAGAAATAAAACTGAGATACAAACGTCATACACTATAAATAATCACTCACTTAAACTAATCGACTTTATACGCCATTTAGGAGTTTTAATGGACAGTAAATTTACATTCAATGCACACATAGATAAAATAATACTAAATGCGACTAAGATGTGTGGTTTTATAGCCTGAAACTCTAAGGGAAAGGGTTTATACAGCCTAGAAGTAAGATTATTTTATTTTATTCATTGGTCCGTAGCATACTGGAATACTGCTCCCAGGTTTGGGCTCCATTTTATGAGGTTCACACCGACTTAAACGAATACAAAGGAGATTCGTCAGTCATCTTGCCTTTGACATGAAATTGCATCATTCATTATAACCGTACAGTCATCGTCTTGAACATTTCAAAATTGTTTCGCTGGAAGATAGGCGCCAACTGCTTGATTTATTATTCTTATACAGCTTATTAAACAATAGAATAGAATGTCCTGAATTATTGACTAAAATTAATATCTCTGCTCCAAGTAGACTACCGCGGTCGAGTGTCTACAAGCTGCTCAGTGTCCGCAGATACAAGACTAACATAGGTCTCAATTCACCTTTAACAACAATAGCCAAATCATACAATAGTCTTTAGCGACTGGCAGATCTGGATATATTTGGTGACAACTTGTTTAGATTTATAAATATAATATTTGGATTTATAAATATATATATAATTTATAATATTATATTTGGTGAATGAGGGTAAATAAAATTATAGTAAACAAACATGTCATACAAACTTCGCTGTTTAAAGACTACATGCTACTACAACCATCGCGCCATGGTTACACATCAAGTATCGATAATGCAACTAAATTCTCGCGACCACACAATTTAAACACAAGTAACGAAAGCTATAACTACCGCCGCATATTGTTTTTGTTTACATTTGCGCCCGACGAAACCGCACTACCGGTATTACGTTTGTTGTTCCTGCTGGTTGCTGACCAAGTTTGCTCCAATACTTTTGGATGCTTTTCCAGCAACAGCGTGAACTCATCTATCGAGGAGACCTTATGACGACTTCCATCGAAAACTTTAACGGCAACGATGCCATCCTGAGTCCACACCGACCTCATGCCGTAATGTTGACCAGCTTTAACTAAGACCGCCTGGCGTGTTTTGGTTAGGAATATTCTCTTACCGAGACTGCTAATCCCTTCAACGCTGACTTAGCTCTCAAGACATTACTTCTCAATTTGTAGCAAGCAAACCGCACAAGTAAAGGCCGGGGATGTTCCAAGTTATTTTCTCCAAGCCTATGACAAACTTCAAGATTGGGGAGCAAGATGTGATTCAGCCCTAGCATCTTGTGAAGTATATCCAGAGTGGTAGCAGATCAATCTTCCTTATCCTTCTCAGGAAATCCCAAGAAAATGAGAGCCTTACGCTGGTGCCTTGTCTCCATTATATCCACCATTCTGTAGCACTCGTTGATCTGCTTGCGAAGCAGGCCAAGCATGTTGAAGATGAGTTCACGAAACGTACGAAACTTCTCTGCCGCTTTAGCTACGGTGTCCTTAGCAGATCCAGTACTGTGCAGCTGTGCCTCAAGCTCAGTCATAAATCTATTGAAGCTATACTCCAAGCTTTTTTATGAAGTTTCTATCTCGTGCAGTTGTGACGTTTTCTTGTAATGTACTTATTAAGTGTGCAAATGAGAAGCTGGCAGGTGCTGTTAAGTTGGTTCTTCTGTGTTACATATACTTATTACTTGTAAGTTCTCCACAAATATATTATTTATAGCAAGTTTAAATCTGATAATATTGAATTAATTTTCACTTAGCAATCACGGCTACACATTTATGCACCTACCCGCGAAAAAAATCTATGATCAATGTATCAATACATTTAGAAGCTAACTGTTGCACTCATAGATATTTAAAGATTACCTTTTGCTCGCGGTTTTGCCCGGGAATAGTTTTATTTGACTTTGACTTCATCTATGTCTTTGCCTTATAACGTGTATACGAAATTTTATGAAGATCAGTCAAGTAGTTAAGTTGTGCAAGCGTAACAAACAAACAAAGTCACATTTGCATTATATAGTTAGGGTAGTTAGGATTACATAGATAAGTGACTTCTTAGTAAAGATTTACAGTAGTAAATCATTGAATTAATGTCTTTATTGTGATATATTGTCGGAAATTACATACATACATACTTACATTTGAACGTGTTTGATTATAATTACTATTTATTATAATTAAGCCAATGTATACTTACGTACAAAATTAATATTTAATTATAATTATATTCTATCACATACACACAACACCATCTAGCCCAAACTAAGCAGAGCTTGTACTATGGGTACTAGATAATGGATAAACATACATATATCCTTTTTTTTGTAAATACATACATATTATACATAGAAACACCCAGACCAAGACAAACATCCATGTTCATGCACACAAATATATGTATATATAACCCAAATATTTGAGTAAAAATATTAAATACAGAGATTACTTAATATAGTAGGTATATTGTCTTTTTTCTGGCGTAAGTGCTTTGCATAGAATTCTGGCATGAATAATTGAACCATAAATTTACTTTTTCAAATGACAATGTCGGACTTGTAATCACGTACTGGTTGGAGGACCTTACAAACATTTAATTAACGGACACTAAGTACACATATAACAATAATTTGTGGATTACACAAATAATAGGGTAGTTACCTATGTTTGATATTTAACATTATTTTACACACAAGAGCAATGAGCAATCAAAACAAATCTTTTAGTGAAAACTCTATTAAAATTGATTCCAAATAAGGGAATAATTGATATTTAAATTTTTTAAATAAAGCATGACATTGTGCATGTAGAAAGAATGGACGAGGAAAGACTGACTAAGAAAGTTTATAAGGCTAGTGTGAATGGAACAGTCGCAAGAGGAAGACCTAGGCGAACGTTTCTCGATCAGATCGGAGGCGTTCTGGACAAAGGCCAGGTTAAGAGCACCTTGAACCGACGGGCATGTATGAGGAATGTGACGAAAGTGAATGAAGCCAGAGAAGTGTGTCAGGATCGTAGCAAATAGAAATCCGTAGTCTCCGCATAGCCTTCTGGGAAACAGGCGTGAATCTATGTATGTATGAAATAAGTTAAAGTGGGGATGTAATGGAATATCACTTTATCTCTCTTAGACAGCTGCATTTAAATAGCAGATACGTCACAGTTCGTATCGTGTATCCTTTTTTGTCATTCGTCAATGCTCCCACTACCAGATTTGAAACGCTTGAATCTATTTTAATTATGATTAATTTTAAAAAAAATGTATTTTAACACCACCTCGTTGAACTTTTATAAAAGTTTTTGTTTTAACACTACTATGAATACAAAAGAATATAAAAAATATGGTGATAATAAAAGCAGACCTTGTCATATCTATACCCTTTTTGAGCATACAATAGTTCATAATAACCCATGATTTGTAAAGATAAGATCAAAAAGCCCAGCAACTGTATTTACGCTCATTATTATGAGGTACATAGGTACTCATTACTATTACAAACTACAAAATTAAATAAACACCACGACTGCTATCTCGTGTGTATACATAATGTTGTAATATATGTAAGCTAATATATCAGGATCAGTACCGACGCGGTAATGTATGTCTTGGGTTAGATTTTCGGACCGTGCAAAGTTTTATTGGTTTTTATGTTTAAGAATTCTCAGTACTGCACTGGTAGTAAGTACTACTTAAGTTACTAATAAATTAGAAACTGTATTCTATACACAAACATATAGGCTCGCTTTTGTTTTATTTGATTTTTGTTCTGGATGAAAGGTATAATGACGTATGATTTTCTGTACCCCTGACAACGTATGTATATGCAAAATTAAGGCATGAAAGCATAATAAACAAACCAACGTACATTAACATTTTTACCGTTCATCCAGAAAAAAATACTGGGCCCGAGGGAAGCCCCAGATAAAAGTTAGTTTTCAATATATAGAAATACATTTTTCGCCAGTATTTCGCACTTATAGGTGGACTACAAATAAAATGCACACCGAAGTTTCTTGACACTTACTAGCGAAAAGATCGTTTCGTGAATGTGGTGTTTTAAAGACCATAAAAAAAGCTTATATACTGTTTAAGTTAGATTTGATAGCACTAGCAGAGATTTATAAATGAAATAGTATTATGAATACTTTATAAGTATCTCGTGTAAGGGTCCCAAATACTTTTAGCTAATGTTGAATGATTTTGTACACGACACGAGTAAAAACCGGTACTTAAAATAATTGCGCAAACTGTATTAATTCTGAAAACGACTAAAGCGAGCTTTGCGCGTTAGTGACTAGCATAATTAGCCTAATGCAAGTAGCTTACGCACGTACTTGCGTCGTGAATCTCAATAAGCCGACAATTTCAAATTATTGTTTACATTTTGACGGTATCTTATCTATCCTTTGAGTTGAGTTGACGACGAAGTTCGATGCCCATTTTTAGTTATTATAAAGTCGTTATAACGTAGTTACATACAGAGCTAATTTTGTTTGTTCAATTTAGTCTATTTCGTGTAAATATTTTAGATAATATCAACCAAACATCAAATAATACGAACCAAATGTTCACTAAATAAAAAGTCGCAGTGCTACATAGTCGTATATTTATAACGTAAACCTGCTTTTTTTCCCGGTAATACCGACTAATCGTACCACAGTGTTCCTCGACATAACCATAGACGGCGGGGCCGCGCGCATCACTTTCACATGCAATCGCGACCCTGCCGAGGTTTCGACCCGCCGTGTGAAACGGCAGGCCACTACATAAGACACTTCCTCTACTGTCCCCTTGTGGGGGGACAAAAACACGACTCAGAGGCGCGCGTGGGAATACGCACACCGCCTCTCGGACCTGGTGCTGATCGGGTGGCGAGCAGGCCCACGCAGCCCACCACCCCCAGATCAAACCCCAGGGTGGCTGAAACTCATCTCGCGCCCTCCGGCGCCCGGTTCAGCGATTGGAGAGAGGGTTTAAGTGCTCCCTCGCCCGCTCCGCCGCCTCCTTGGTGGAAATTACTTCCTCACGAAAGGAGGCGACGGCGTTTCACGATCTCTCACTCCGGACCATAGATTGAACCACGGCTGGAAGTTAGAGGATAACCAGTCCGACTGCCGCGATCAACTCACGGCGCTGCGATGCCCAGGCGAGGCAGTCCGCCAAAGTGTGCAGCGCCGTGTCCTCAACAACGTCGCGGCAGTCGCCGCAGTGGTGACAACCGGGCTTCTCTTGCCGGCCTATGCGACACAGGAACTGGCCAAAGCAACCGTGGCCAGTCATTACCTGTGTCAGCCGGAAGGTGAGGGCGCCATGCTGCCTCTCCAGCCACTCCTCAAAGACGGGACTTACCGCCGCTATCGTGGCGTGCCCGATAACTTAAACCTGCTACATTAACACGTAGATAATAATAATTAAATAAAATACCAGGTATCAAAAGAAAATATTAATTTTTAAATAAAACCACTAAGAGCGGGATTTCTAATCCCAAAATTAAATACTGATTTGCTGCAAACATTTTCCAGGGTGCTTTCAAATAACCAAGCAGCTATCCATCATTTTAAAGCATTTGATAAAAAAGCTATCAACGGATAAAACACAAATTTGTAAGATCTCCTTTTCTCATTTTACATAAATGTTCTAAGTGTTAAGTACTAACTTTTTTAACCACAATCGGTATCAATATTAAAAATTTTATTTGTTTTTTTTAATTGGTCTTTATGTATACGGTTCAGTATAATATGAAAATTAAATTCGAAATTGTAAACTAAATAAAAAGGTAGAATCTCTGAAAATCAACGAGTAGAAAGCATAGTTCTAAGCGGACGCCATCTAATTTCTACGTCACAAACACATCCATAACAATATTCGACAAATATAGTAATTTTACATCTTTGCATCATCATCATCATCATCAATCTTATAAGCAAAGATGTAAAATTACTATATATGTCGTTTAACAGTTTTCAAAATTATGTAATTAAGTGTCCAATAAACAACGCGATAAAATCCGTACATAGTAATAATATTTCCGTAAACAGAAGACAATATTTCTTACTTATTTATTGTAAGTCAAAAACTTAAATGCTCCTTCTGGAAATAGGAAGCGCCTGCTAGAAATAACGCTTGCTGGCTATTTTCTCGTAAGTCTTTTGAATACTTTTTAAATTAGCGCACAATTTCGTACATGTTTTTGATATTAGACTAAAGCGCGTTCGATAATGTCACTGGTAGAAAATACGACATAAAAGGACAAAGGTGTCCTCTTGTATGCGATCCTGTGGGATGCATGAGGATGGCATCTAGTATGCAAACATGCTAAAGCATCAAAATTTTAAGATACTCATTTTGATTTACTTGTACACAGATGATTAACTTTGATTACGTAGTAATAACTGTAATAAACGGTCTTTTTTTTTCATATTTAACTTCTATCATTTGCATGAGTGATAACAAGCCAACACCTACTTTCGTATTTATTATATCACTTTCCGTGGCTTCGTTGAAACTACTTAATTAATACGAAATAAAACAAATTACCATATTAATATAGAGTTAAGAATAAGATGGATTCCTTTACGGACGAATGTACGGTTTCCGGCACACTTGGCTATGTGTTCCTTGTAGCGAAGATCTATGGAGTAGCATCTCTCAGTATCCAGAGCACACACAATGGCTGGCGCATTCGAGTATCACGTGCTAGTTGCATACATGGACGCGTCACAATATTGGCTATAGGTAATTTACTTTTGCTGTAACTATAATATCCAGTCTAAGGTTTAAGTAGTCACCTTAATACTGCCAATACGCCATGTGTTGTGGGTTCGATGCCCACACGGAAGTTACATTTGCGTGAGCCATAAATAATAGTTGATCCAAGTCTGGACGATCGTTTTTTTAATGTTCGTAACGTCGCTCGTGGCTTAGTATGGCGTAACTACCAGCGCGGGTGACAATTTACAAAAAAAAAGAAAATATAACTGTTTCTATAATTAAGATGCACGCACAACTTAAAATAAGCGTACCCTGTAGCTAGGTTCAATTTCAAATTCAAATTTCTTTATTAAGAGGTTGTAGGTAGAGTTTTCTGATAGTAGTAACAGATGTAATCTCTGGGTTTGCGATAATCTCGCTGGCTACCGAGCTTGCAGGAGCAGGAGTTTCTGCTATCTGCTAGAGTTGCAACGCTTGTTATTTTTTATATATAGAATCCTTTGGGAGGTGTAGGATTTATTTATATAATTACATAAATATATTATTATGATTGTAACTTTCGTAGAAGCATGGCGCACTGTATTCAGTATATACTCATATCTAATGCATCAGCTTAGTGTACATGAAGTTTTACGTGAAATGTTTATTATTAATACAGCTTCTCCTTTTTCGACAATCTTATATTTGATTTTATTTTAGGTGTAGCCATGTGGTTTCTTGCAGTATTGGACGCCTATGAAAATGACAGGCAGTTCTTTGTTACTCCTGATAATTCTAATACTATAGTCCAAGTCGCCACGCCGCATGCGGTAGCGGCGGTTCTGCTAGTTCAATCTTATTGCGCTATATATAGGATGCAGTGTACAGTCACCTGCTTATCACAGTTGCAAAAGGTAAGTTCATATATCTATACTAATAGTATAATAAAAGAAAAGATAAGTATTTTTGTTTGTAATGCATAAACTCAAAAAGAAAGTACCGATTGTAAAATTCTTATTATGCGAGTATTGTGGGTTCGGTTTCCCCACACAGAACAAATATTTGTATGATCCCCATATGTATGAAAAAGATGTTCCGAGACTGTGTGCGATGTTCTTTGTGTCCGTTGTTTGAATGTTTGAAAAGTTCCATGTGACACAGGCAATATTCTGCTAGTAACATAATGCCATACCTAGTGGAGATATCTTTGAAAAAAAGCTGGCCGACGTTATTATTCCGCTTATTCTAAACGCGAATAAGTGATATATATATTTATATATAATACGTAACGGGCATTAACGCGAACATGCATAATATTTACCTTTTTTATGCTTGACATTTCGACCAGGTTACATCGGCCGTGGTCACAAGCTGACTGGTGCTGCGATGTCATGTCTCCGTTTGTGAGGCTGAAGAATCTTGATTCATCCTCAATTTTGGCATATTTTTGTTTGTCCATGTACCGTCATACACTACACTTACGGTATCCCTATTACGTATGCTAGACGTCGTGTCCGTATTCTGTGAATTACCTGACTGTGCGAAACTACGAAGTTGCGTATTATTAATCACGGGATACCAGATCGCAGTTAATTTGAAACCATCTTCTATGTTGAAATTTCTATGTTTTTTGATTTCAATACATTCTCGCACTAGTAACGCAAAAATTTAAAAGTTACGAATTAGTCAAAAAGCCAGATCCAAAAAACATTATTTATTTTTTATATTGATGTGTGTGTACCACTGGTTCATACACAAATCTCTCGAGTTCGATTCTAAGACACGTACCTCTTAACTTTTTGAAATTGTGTGCCTATAAATTAGTTGTTTAACGGTGAAGAAATACATCGTGAGGAAACCTACATGCCTGAACATTCTCCATTATGTTCTCGAAGATAGGTGAAGTCTGCCATTCGCACTTCTTATACTGAGGAGAGGCCTGTGCCCAGCAGTGGCACGTTTATATACAGAGCTGATATGACTATATTTATATTACTAGTTTAGTATATTCCTGGCGGAATATTTGATAGTAAGGACAATCCCCATTTATTTCAACTAGCGACCTGCTCCGGCTTTGCATTGGTATTACAAAACCCAATAAATTAAACACTTAAACCTGCCTCATGAATCACTCAGTCTATTGGTGAAAACCGCATGTAAATGGGTTTCGTAGTTTTTGAGTTTACCGTGAACAGGTAGACAGACGCGGCGGTGGACTTTTTTTATAATATGTTGTGAAGTGTTTTGTTGCAGATACATGAGGTACTTAGCAAGTACACTACACGCACGTCATTTTCGAAAGCAGAACGACTCGTAGTGTGGACGCAAATCGGTGGTCATGTAAACATGATCGCAAACTTGGCCTCAGTTGTTTACTCTCTAATGAAAGCCTATACTGTAAATGGTAAGTCCTTAGTAATTTTTCCAAGAATGTATAGAATGTCGAGATTTTTTTTGCTACTAATTTCTTAGACGATCATAGTCCTTGTAAGGAATCATAAGCTGATGAAATACTTGCAAAATTGAATATAGCACTCAGCTCTTTTGTATGAGTTCGGTTAAGACGAATTATGCAATTTTTGTTAAATTCAAGGCTTAGTTGCTACTTGGGTTTTCTCACTTGATGAATTTTCCATGACATCAGCCAAAGCCTCATGACTGCACAGATGGCGTAGTTGTTTACCTTGTTGCACTGTTACTGTTACCGCATTAAATGTTGTGGGTCAGTCCCTAAATGGGTCAAACAATTGTATGATCCACAAAAAGTTGTTCCTAGTCTGGGTGTTGTTTGTGTCCGTTGTTTGAATGCTTGTAAAGTCCCCGCAACACAGGTATTTTCCTAGTGCGGGATATGTCTTTTTAATACAGAAAAATAGAATGGCCGCATCGGACATAATTTTTTATATAATTTGAGTGCCAAAAAAGTAATCAGCTCGCCTAATGAGCAAAGTATAATCGCCATATGCGTAAAGTACCTACTTTACATAATAAAACACATAATCAGATCTAAGACGCTTATTTAGCTTCTTGAGAGATTAAGAGCTTGTACTACCACCTCATGATAGAATTTATCTATAAGATAAAAGTCTCGCCATCTCTCTTTTTTAACCTAACATGAGTGAGACAACATGCAATTTATCTTTCGGATAACTTTTCCTTGTTAATGGTAAGAGTGGCCATACGTGTTATATGAACGTATGCGTCCGTGTCCTAGTGAAAATCTCAACAACTTAAATTTAAAATCTGGCTCTTCATTTTTTGCTGTACCAGTTGTCTTATCAATAGGCTAGCCTAAATCTAGAAGATCTTGAGATAATATTATTGTCTTATTTTTACGCGAATGTAAAATGTAACTACTTTATACGGGTTTTATCGCGTTGTTGATATATTTTTGTTCTGAGATAATGAGCTAAAATTGGAACGAAGCGTTTCCGCAATAATAACGTCGAATAATCATGACTAACCAGAGAGAGTTGTGTGACTCGTCGAAGCAAACCTAGTGACAAAAATTAAGCTTGAGATTAATAGTCAATGAAAAAGGGTATAGAACTGTGGACTAACAAATTTATGAAGTTAGGACTCAATACCTGAAGGTGCCAATGTGATCCTATTTCTGAGTCTCCGTCCGCACATCCGTCTGTCTGTCAGCGGGCATCTCATGAACCGTTATAGGATAAGAATCAAAATATTCACAGAGTGTATATTTCTATTACCGCTATAACTACAAAATATAATAAAAGTCCAAGATGGCGAATACGATAGTACGTCACCCCTCGTGTGCGAGTCCAACTAGCATTTCGCAACCGAAAAAAAGAGTATATGTATGTTTATCCATTGTCTAGTACCCATAGTACAAGCTCTGCTTAGTTTGGGTTAGATGGTGTTGTGTGTATGAGATAGAATGTTATATGATTATATATTATTATTATTATTTGACTGGTTCTTTTTCCAGTTCGGCCTTAGTTAAGTGTATAAGGAAGAATAAGGAATAAAAATGTTTTTACAGTTTTGACGCGGGCTTCGTATCAGGCGTTGGTGTATATCATGATTTCAATGTTGAAAATTCTAGTTCTTCAGATTACTCTAGTACTTATGGAAATACTGTCTTCTTTCAACCATCTGAATGACTGTTTGGAAAAATTGATAGAACAAATAAGCGAAGAGAGTAAGTAAATTTATTTATATTGTATTTATTTTATGGAACTTACTTCATTAGATAGGGCTCGGAGCAACTATTTGTTGGCCCCGAGCCATTTGTAGGACTCTCTGAGAGTACCGTCAAGGCAGCTATGAATGCACATGGCAATGATAAACACAGGCGGGAGTGGATGGCCCTTAGGGGTCTGGAACACTCCAAGAAATTCATTGCAAACAGAGCCACGGGCTTCACCCGGAAATTCTGCGGGTACAACAAGGGCCAAATACGCCTGCTCACAGGAGCGTTTACTGGTCACTTTGGCACCAATGACTTCCTGTGCAGATTGAGTTTGACAAACAATTTGATCTGCAGAGCCTGTGGTGAGCGGGACGAGTCCATATTACACCTACTGTGTGAATGTGACGCGTTGGCTGGACTAAGGATGGGCCTGATGGGGTTGGCATATCCGAGCCCTAAGGACTTCAGGCTTCTCCCTCTGAAGTGTACGCTGCGATTGATGCAGTACATTCATAGGGAAATAGCTAAGGTATAGATCTCGGGGCCGACACAAAAGATCCCACTGGGTCGAAGTGTCGCCGGTCTGCACTGACTGGCCCCCCTAACAAGATAAGATAAGATACTTCATTAGATACCAATATTATGTTGTATGTCTCGACATTGAATTGTATTTACCTAAATTTGTCAAATATATGATTCTAAAAAGATTTATATATCTAAAATTTATTTAAATTAATATATGTAGATTATATTACTTTTATTATTTCACTGAAGAGAAGTTCAATACAATATATTAAAGGCACGCTAGTACATACTAAAATAAATATAATAAACTATTTGTATCGAGGATTTTGTTACACAAGCGAAACTTTTGGTCTTATATGAAGATAGCCTGGAGGCTTAATTATTAATTAGGTTAATGGATTAACACGCTCTTTAATTCCTCTGTTAAGTCTGCCGTGGTAGTGGTGAGGGCAAGTCAAAGGCGGCCATTTTTTTTTACATTTTGAATGTACGTTAAATGAGCTTTCTTCCTACCTACGTTTCATAGATCGACGTTAATTAGAAATTCATTTCCTTGTTAGGTAAAGAGCAGCAACAACGACAAGATAATCTGGTTAACTTTGTAAAAGAGCAGTATTTCATTGACATACTACCCTTTTCATTTGTATTCGCAAATTTCTTAACAAAGTAAACCATAACTTAAATAATTACCATAAACTCACCGCACCTAGCAACAGTACTTGATCTTAACTTTAAGTAAACCATAACATAAATAATGACCATAAACTTAAAGGTGACGAAATACTAAATAATTGATCCTATCACTTGAACCGAGTAAACAAGCAGCCCATGGGATCTCACACGAACAGCACACATGTATAAGATTTAACCACATATAAACCAATGTATCCTAGCATTAAGTCATTCTTTTGTCAACTGCTCAACAAGACTGTACTCAACTTGTGTTTTTAGTTAAATAAAATATTTATTTTGATGAAATAAAATAGCTTATTCTGAAAATACAGAATTTATTACAGACGTTTTACAATAATTGTTGCGTGGTAAACAAAAGTTTTTAGAGAAAGTATATTATAACATAGATAATACAGAGTACTTGAGTACCACAGATTATTAAAGTTGCATTGTGGTTTATGGCTATATTCCAATATCCTTAGACATAAACCCATCTTCAAAGAACAGTAGTTGAGCTTCAGTTGAGGAGTACCCTTTGTCAACGTATCAGCTACTATCTCGCTTGTCTGGATATACTCAATAGCAACTTTCTTCAAACGCAGCTTATCACCAACAAAGTGATGCCTGACGTCTATATGTTTTGACCCAGAATGATAATTTTCAGAACCTGCAAGTTTAATGGCAATTTGGTTCATCACATAAAAATTTTATAGGTACACTGTTTAAGTGTGGCCAAAATTCCTCTTCCATTTGTTTAACCCACATTGATTCTTGTACACAACTTGATAGAGACATGTATTTCGCTTCAGTAGTAGATAACGCAACTGAGAGTTGCCGACTGAAATTACAATGTTGCAGCACCCTGATGAATGAATACATAACCGGTACATGACCATTCTGTCACTACAATTGCTTGTCCAATCGGCGTCACAAGAACCCAATAAAGTTTCATTATTGTTGCTCTTTTTATATGTCAATACATAATTTTCAGTATACTTTAAATATCTTAAAATCCGTTTCAGTGCTACCCAATGTTGCATTTCAGGCCTTTTGTTAAATTTACGTAGTGTATTTATAGCATAAGATATGTCAGGGCGTGTCCCTTCCGACAATTATAGTAAACATCCAATAGTTTCGAGATATGGAATTTTTTCGGAAATTGTATCTATAATAATCGTAATCCCTCTGGGACAGTCGTTATCTCATCTCATCATGGGAGTAACGCGATGTCGGAGGGTACAGTACACTAGCTTTTAAACTATCACCTTCGCCTTGTGATATAAACAAAAAATGTATCACCAGGTTAATAAAAGCGCACAAACCGTAGGGCAGCTTGTGGCGAGCTGAATGTGAGTGGCGACGGTGCGGTCCTGAATGCCTCAGGGAGTCGGTTAGAGCCTCGGGTTGCCGTTACTGGTTGGCTGGGGTGGAACTTCAAGAGCGGCACTAGCCGCAGCAGGCGTAGGACTATTGCTACGTATAGATTCTAATATATATGTGCTATGGGTATGGGTGTTTGATGGACCGGTATATTGGTAACTATAGATGGAAAACGGCGTCTGCTCTGAATACTCTTATAGCTTCAATGCAATGGGTAGACAGTGACTCGCCAACTCACTAGATGGCGGGGGCCCATCTAGTGAGTTGGCTAGTCTGAATAGCCACCATAGGCATACAAGGCAGCAGCAGAGGGCAATACCGGTGCGAGCGGCTAGGGGTGTCGAGCGGTGCGGCGCCGGTTTCACCATCACGGGTCTCGTGACAACGGGGACCGAGAGCGGGTTTCCCCGTAGTTATGCCCTTGAAAATGACACTTCCACCCCCAAGCATACAGCTCTAGCGGCCCCCCTCTGACGGGCCGACCAAAGCAAGCCAGAGTTGAGAATCCTACGGGCGATGGAAATAATTAATGCTTATAGTTGTCAGCGCCCTCCATACAAATACACAGGCAGCTAACATAGTACTCCTTCGTAAACAGTTGTACTATATTTAATTTTAAATGTTCAAAAGTATGTATAAAAGTATGCAATAGAATAAGTAAAACCTTAAATTTTGAAATGAAAAAGACAAAGACAAATAATTCAGATCTATGTACATATGAGATAAGTTTTGTGTGTGTGTGTGTGTGTGTAGATTTTAGCTTGGCGGGCTTTTGATGTTTAGTTATTTATTGGCTTTATTGTAAATGCGAATACTAAGTATATAGTATTGCCTCGCCGCAAGTTCTACGGACTTCCGTTTTGCAAATATTTTTTGTTTAACGTGTTGTTACTGAGATATTGTGTTTGTCTGCAAGATTTAAGTGGCATCGAAGTACTACATTTATAATACAAATACACAGGCAGCTAACATAGTACTCCTTCGTAAACAGTTGTACTATATTTAATTTTAAATGTTCAAAAGTATGTATAAAAGTATGCAATAGAATAAGTAAAACCTTAAATTTTGAAATGAAAAAGACAAAGACAAATAATTCAGATCTATGTACATATGAGATAAGTTTTGTGTGTGTGTGTGTGTGTGTAGATTTTAGCTTGGCGGGCTTTTGATGTTTAGTTATTTATTGGCTTTATTGTAAATGCGAATACTAAGTATATAGTATTGCCTCGCCGCAAGTTCTACGGACTTCCGTTTTGCAAATATTTTTTGTTTAACGTGTTGTTACTGAGATATTGTGTTTGTCTGCAAGATTTAAGTGGCATCGAAGTACTACATTTATAATAAACAGTTGCCTGACAGGTAAAACCGAACATTCCTTGTATAATTGAGTAGTACTGAAACGTTGAGGCCTTTTCGTCATTACTTTAAGAATTTGTGGCGTTGGCACCTGCAAAAAGCCACAGGACATAAACGCTCTTAAAACATATTAGTTTTGATGTCCTCAGAAAGTTATGAGGTAAAAATTTTATTTTATTTAGATTTTTCTTGCAGCTATGTATTCAACATCAAAACTGAACACGCAACTGGAAACCGACGCAAAAATTTCGTCAAAATCTTTGAACACTATCATTGATACTTTGGCTGTTAATGAAGGTAAATATTTAAATAATTATCACAAAGATTAAAGGCAGCCTAGAGTTTCTTTTATACATTAATATTGCTTCTGAGCTGTCAGTAAACGCTGGTGTGTCTGCAACCAATTAAAGGGTAATACAATTAAAATCATCAGTGAACAGTATAAATGTAGGAATTCGCCTTGCATAAGATAGTAGTAGCAGCTAGCATACAACTTTACATAAAGCTATGTTTACGAAGGCATATAGGTCTAGAGAGACTGTCTCTCGCTATTCCTGTGTCTTAATTTCTATGCTATACATGCTATTAAATTATTGAACCAGCAATAGCCCAATCTGCAGGTGCAGTAACACTGTTGATAATCCTAATAGGAGACAATAATAGTTATTGACCCAAGGCTTAACTTAATTTTAATTTCTTTTTCATTTTATATTGTTTATATAAGTGCCAAAATACAAAAAGGCATAAAACTGACCTTAAAGAAGGAGAATGTTCTGTGCTATAAGCATTTATTATTTCCATCACCCATGCTCGATGGCCATTTATAGACTAAAATATTGATGTTTTCTAAGCTGGTATCACGTCTATCTTTAACTTAAATCGAAAAACATTCAAACATTTACGTCACAAAAAAAAAAGCATGCTTAACAAAATAATTTACCTTTTACACAGATAGAATCAACACACCCTCAAATAATGCTTCTGAAACAGTTCACACGCTTGCCTACTTATACAGTTGCCTTTATGAGATCGTACAGATAATGGATGATAGTCATGGAAACATACTGCTGACTCTAATGCTGTACTCTTTTCTGTACCTCGTCATATCACCGTACTACTTAATCACTGTACCGCGTAAGTATATTTTGTTAAGTTACCGTAACCTACGACGTGTACGATGTGTACTTTAATTGCATTCGAATCGTATTCCAATATACAAAAACCTCTAACTTTATCACAAGCCTTTGTTCACACAATTCCACTGCGATGTTATTCAAGTGTATTACATTTAATAATCTGGTGAATAGAATTGGATGAAGCTTAGTATAGATTTGAAACTGTCAAAATATGTGTTTTTAAGATAATTACCGAAAAATACCTGTGTCACAGGGGAGTTTACAAACATTTAAACAGCGAGCACAAAGAACACCCAGATTCAGAACAACTATTTGAGGATCACACAATTTATTGACGCGTTTGGGGATCGAACTCATAGCGCAGTGGCAGTGGTAAGGCGACCACATAAATCACTACAAGTGTGTTGACACACTTGTAGTGTGTATGTGTCTCCAAAAATTATTGAAGTGTACGAATTTTGATTTAGTTCAAGTTGATAGTTTGCAGCTTAAAATCTGGAGCACATTTCATTTATTCCATATTACCATCGAAATGGTGCATAGTGTGATCCAGGTAAACGTAAGCTTGGTTGGGCTATAGCCAGTAGGTGAGGTCACACATAAGTAAGTGTGCTACGACCGTGACACCGAATACCAGCACACAACTAAATTAGAATCATTCGAATGCAATTATACACATGCGCATCAATTCATATAGATATCTGATCAGATTCAAATCTTTATTATTTTTCATTACAGTTGGCTATAATTATCATAAGCAATATTATATATTAGCAATTGAGCTATTTTGGGGAATCTACTTTGTCTCGGATGTGTTTATGGTCGTTGAACCCTGTCATCGAACCTACAAACAGGTATAGTTTTCCTTTTATGTTAAGAAAAAATATATATGTACTATACCTAGTTCTCTTCTTACTTCACTGCTAACATATTTTTACAGTCTGTATATTAATAGAAAATAAATAGGCGAAGAATAACAGTTCAGCACCTTTCTCATTGTTTTGTTTTAGCTTGCTGATAGAATTGACCATTCACTTGCAGCATTGTAGCGAATGTTATAATACATTACAGGAAAATAAACGGTAGCATTTTAGTGAGCAATCTACCGAAAGGACAGTAAATTAGCTTTTTGCGGCACCGAGCCATTTTATCATTGCTCGTGAAGAATTTTTTTCGACTAGTATTGGCTAGAGCGTTTGCTAGAATGATCGTGAAAATGTTTGTAGCGATGTTTGACTCTATGCTTGGCTCAATTCGTTGTTCAGGTCGACAATTTAGAAAAGGCCGTACTCTTGAAGTTGTGTTATAAGTGAATGCTTAACTCTATCAGCACCTTTAGGTGTTTCAACTAAAACAAATTGGAAATAGTACGTATGTTTTTCAAATGTTATCTAATAATAATTGATATGATATGTTATTCTTAAATTTTCAATAATATTGTTGTTGGATTTCAATCACTGGGTGAACATAAGTCAATTTATTTATTTATATGTCGTTATTAAATCGATACAAAACCATTTACATTAAAATTACTAAGAAACACTAATACAATAAGATATCAATCTATATAAACGTACAATTCTAGCTAACTTACATTAATTTGTTTATTCAGATGCAACGCACACGGCGCTCAATAAGCCATTTGTTCCGCTTATCTTCATCAGAAGACTACGCGCTAAGGTCAGAGCTACGGCTGTTCTACAAGAACGTTATGACGAACAAAGTACTCTACAACCCGATGAAGATCATTACATTGGACAGAACTTTTATTATTTCGGTAAAAACAGATTTAGCAGCATCACATACTAAATTGTCCAGTTAGCTTTATTATAATAAATGCAGATAACTGTTTTGCACATTGATATTTTGGTCAAGCTTAGCGTGACAGTAATAAATCTACTATCTATCTAAATCTATCTGAATAAATCAAACATTTAAAAAAATTGTGATATAACTATAAAGATTATAATTTGATTTAACTTTCAGATAATCGGCAGCATCGTAACTTACCTGGTCATCATAATACAGTTGTAGATAATAGAATAAATAAATTGTATCTTGTTGATATAAATAATTTCCAACTTCATTGAGCACTTGCGATCCACCTCGTCTTCACCCGGATTGAACATAATGTAATATTATGTCATAGTATTCGCATATAATATATCAACCTAAAATAATGTACCTTTGATATGGTAAAACAATTCTCTCAATTCTCGTACACACAAATTTGCAAAATGCGCATTCACTCTTTATGTTATTGTACTCGTGTTTATACACACATAAAGTTTTAAGTTACAACGATACAGCTAGCTAACTGACAAAATCTTGCTAATTTAAATTACACAAGCGTTGAATATTTTTAGGTCTGGTAATGAGTTAATTTTGGTAATGACAAAATTTGGCAATGAATAAAAATGATCATGATCATCTTCGTGCAATCCGAATTCCAAATATATACAAACACAATTTGTGAATATTTTTTTTAAGATACAGGTATTGTTGCCTACTTTAAGAGACAGGGCAGGGACAGGGTTCAAATAGTGTACCTACTAAAATTGTACATAGTTACGCTATTATAGTAATTAAATTGTGCACTGTACCAGTTAATATTTGGTGATAAATAAACTTATAAGTTTTTTTGTTGATCAATTTTTTTATATAGAATTGTTTCTATTGCACTAGCACGTATTTGCTTGGGTTGTATGAAGGATATAAATATAAAAATTTCACGAAATGCATTGTTTGCAAAGAGGCATGCCATTTAGTCTGCTTAAATACTACAGCAAAGAAAACAGCCAAGAATTTAAACTAGATATTTCCAAACTGCATTAGAAATAGGCCCAGAAACGACAACACTAACACTCCAATACATCGCGCAGACACTGACAGCCAGTCTTCTCCAACCTGGGTAACGCAACGTTCGCAAACAAAAGGGAAAGTATCTCCAACTCTGAGTGACAACAAACCTATGCACCATTGTTTATCTAAGGAAGACATAAGGAAAATCATACGCAGTGAAATTAAGCATGCAATGTCAAATGAATTATCTGATTTAGTAAAACGGACCATCACTCCTGAGTTACATAATGTCAGAGCGGATGTTATTTCTATGAAAAATGAAATTGCTACATTTAGAGAGTCTTTGGATTTCATAAACTCAGAATTTGAGAGTATTATATCTGAGAAGACTAATAAATTTGAGTTGAATACACGTCTCCAAAAGGATCTTACGGAATTGAGAACTACTAACAAAGAGCTCACCCACCGCTTAGCTGAGATTGAGCAACATACTTGTGCCTCCAATATTGAAATACAATGTGTGCCTGAACACAAAACTGAAAATGTATTAACACTGACAAAACAGCTTGCCAAAACTGTTAAATTCGATCTGGATGCTGGTGATATACATGTGTGTACTAGAGTGGCAAAAGCTAAGCCATTTTCATCGCGACTAAGATCTATAATTGTCAAATTGCGCAGTTCACTGGTTCGCGACAAATTGTTAGCTGCAGTACTAAAGTTCAATAAAAATCATTCATCAGAGAAACTGAACTCATCACATCTGGGCATCGGCGGCGATAAAAAACCTTTTTATGTGGCAGAACACCTATCTTCTCATAATAGGGAACTTCACAAAGCTGCGAGACTGAAAACTAAGGAGTCACAGTACAAGTTTGTTTGGGTCAGTGGCGGCCGCATATTTGTAAGAAAATCGGTATCCTCACCAGCTATTGTAATTAAGGACTTTACCTCGATAACTAATATTACTCATATTTATTTAATTAGTTTTATCGCTTTTGTTTAGAACATATAGCCAAAATATTTAAAATTCAGTCATAAATTTATATAACCAAAATTGTAGTGGCTTGAATACTAAAACTAATACATTCTACACTAATGTATCAATTAATCACTATGGTGTTATAGTTATTACCGAGTCTTGGCTCCAGGATAATGTCACAAATTCAGAATTGTTGAACGATTAAATTCAAAATTTAACATTTGGTACCTGGATGATGGGACCCTAGGAGGTGACATAGAAACGGCTCTACAAGAATTGAAACTTTTAAAAAATAAATTTGATTTAATTGGTTTAGAACTAAACTCAAACAAATGTGCAATGTTTATTAACGATAAAATAGATAAAATCTTTGGCTTTATCAAAATTCAATTCTTTGGTTCCAAACATTAAAATTATTGAAAAAGATTATATTCGCCTTCTTGGGTCTCCCGTATTGGAGGAGGCATTCAAGTCGTTTATAGATGAGAAGATCCAACATTTTTGTGAAGTTTCAGACCGACTACTCAAAATTAATATTCATTCTGGTTATTCAATCTTTCGTTATTGCCTCTTCGTTCCTAAATTCACACATGCCCTCCGATCCTCTCAATTCTGGAAGCATTAAATACTTTTGGAAAAATCGACGATACCATTCGCCATACACTTCGCAAAATTTTAAATTTGGCCACGAAAGACTGAGTTTGGCTCCAGGCAACCCTACCAGTTCGCTTGGGTGGCCTAGGCGTTCGCAAAATTAGTGATGTCAGTTTTCCAACGTTCCTGTCTTTGGTCCACTGCACAGAAGAATTGACCAGGAAAATTTTAGGTCTTACACTGGTTAATTCTGAAGTGTCGTGCAAGTCCGACGCAGTGATCGCTTGGAAAATGACCTATCTAAGCTTTGATTTGCCATCCGATCTATTCTCTCAGAGTCGATGGGACGGGCCGCTCTGCAACATGGTGAGAGAACATCTCATGAACACATCTTCGAATGTTGCTGAGCGTGCCCGTTTATTGGCTGTGGGAGAATGGAAATCGGGTCTTTAGCTCCAAGCACTCCCATCATCCAACATAGGCACTATGTATGCACGCCAACTTTAATGACATTATCCGTCGTGCTCTTGTCACCACCGGCGTGCCAGCTCATCTTGAACCTAATGGTTTGGCACGTGACGATGGGAACAGACCGGACGGTATGTCATTGATGCCTTGGAAGATGGGTAGGCCCTTGGTGTGGGACGCAACGTGTGTCGACACCCTTGCGCCATCACATCTTCCCAGCAGGGTGGGTTGTGCTGGCACTGCTGCTGCATCCACGGAGACTTTCAAACGGCGCAAATACAAAAACCTGGCAGGGGATTATGTTTTAGAGCCGTTTGGGGTCGTGGGGTCCCAGTGCTCGTGCTCTCTATAGAGACATAGCAAAAAGGTTAATCGACGCTTCCCGTGACCAAGGGCTGGCCTTTATTTTGCGGAAAGAATAAGCATTAACATTCAACGTGACAATGCTGCCAGTCTTCTGGGCACACTACCAGTCGATTGTGATGCGGAGGTTTTATGACGCCTATTAGAGGGTTTTAGTTTTCTTTTTCTTTCTGTTTAATAATATTTTAGGTATAAGTTAGTTTTAAAGAATTGTGTTTATAATATGTACATAGTCAATAATATATATACATCTTATTAAATTGATTATTTAGTTCGTAAGTAATTACTTATTTCATGGCATTGCCAAAGTCACAAACATAATAAATTCAGAATTCTTTGATGATCGATATGTTGTGTATAGGCGAGACGGCGATCTAAAAGGTTTTCGGTCTAAAAAAATGTGGTGGCGGTGTTATCATTGCAGTTAATAAAAAAATTAACACAGTTAGATAAATAAATCTGTTTTTAGTTTGTAAATGTTCTGTTTACCGCTTGATTTTCTACGCTCAGATAGTATATAGCAAGTATTTTTGAATATGTATAAGTGTAACAATTGTTGGTAAACCAATAAATGAATAAAACTAGTTTAACTTGAACTGATAATTAAACCAGCCAGGTATGAGTAGAGCTTGCGCTCTATGTGGTGTGTTGGTACGCGAATCCTAAAAGTACTTGGTTAGTTTTCTTCAAAGATATTAAAATTATACCATTGATTTATTATTAATTTATTAACGAGATGAAATACCGGTCGTAGTAGTCCAAATTGAGAAAGGCCACTACTAGATAGGTCCAGTAGGAGCTTGCAAGTTTATCAATTGACTTAAGATATCACAAGTTCTAAAACCACCATACAATGACACCTCGTGCCCAATTGTCGTCACGACCTCATAATCATCCACAAACTGTAACACAGAATCATCCAAAGTAATAGGTAATAATAGTAATAATATTCTTTCAATAAACACACAACACCATCTAGGCCAAACTAAGCAGAGCTTGTACTATGGGTACTTGTTGCCGCTCTTAACGTATGCGCAGTATACCAGGCGGGTAACCTTGGCTAAGCGCGTGCGATGGGGACCAATTAGCAGACGGCGTGTGCGGCAGCAGCGCCATCAATATTTAATATTTATAGACACTCGATCCGAAATTTTGTACGGGCTGCACGCATAAAGCTCTGTAAACGATTATTCGCAATAAACCATATTTGAACTATCAAAATATACACATCATTCCATTCTCCACACCCTCGTCGATATCCTGCACAACATATTCTGGTCCTGCCGAGCCGGATTTACCAAAATTGAACCAGACGAAGGCTGACCGTACGAGAGACGCTAAACAATGAAGTTTAGAGAACCTGGTTGTTCGTGGTTGCAGTGCTTTAGTGTGGTGAACCAAGCAAACTCTTTCATATCCCATTCCTATTCTTTTCAATATTGTGCTATACTGTGTTACACGTATTTCAAAATTCTTGCTAGCTTAGCTTTCCATACGCTTCGAACAATCTTGCCGCCATTTTGTTTGCAAAATGACTAACCCAGATATAAAATTAGAAGTCACGATGAAAGGTTTGAAGAAAAACGTAGTTCTCTTAAATGTCGTTTAACACATTTAAAAAAATATGTGAATTCTTTCGAAGGTATAGACTTATTGTTATTCAACAAGCGGAATTAAAATTATGTGTAGTTGGTCCACAGCACCTAATGAGTGATTTCAATAACGTTCAGACTCAAATTGAAGATATTACCCCGGAGATTAACAGCGAGCAAGTAATAGATTTCCTAGAGTTTTCTGCAGACAACTATAGCGTCACTTGGGAATTATTAATAAATCGTTATGATAATATAGCACTATTAATACACAATCATGTTAAATCCATTTTTCCATGCCGATGTTAACCAAAGTATCTCCAACACAATTATGTAAGTTAATATATACAATTTTACGGAACTTACGTGCATTAAAACTTTTAGGCAAACCCACCGAACACTGGGATACACTTATAATTTATATAATCGTGACAAAATTAGATTCCACTTTGGAACGAGAATGGCAACAATACAACGCACACTATAAAAAACCGATAGGGAATTCTACAAATTAATTTAAATTAGACGATCTAATTGAATTTTTGAAAGGTAGGGCTGATATTCTAGAAACCCTACTATTAGGGTTTCTAGAACCTATCCCGATTTACTGCGCGATATTATTATCACACAGTAAATCGGGATTAGGAACTATATACGATAGCAAAAGACAGTCACACACACACACATACAGTCAAAGGTATATTGCAACTTAATATCTAAAGTGAATAAGACACAAACAAAACACACACGTACTTATAAACCGTTCTTAATGTGCAACGCACAACACCCATTATATTCGTGTCAAAAATTTCTAGGTCTTACTGCACAAAATATGTTAAATTTTATAAATGATAAACAGCTTTGTGTGAATTGTATGCACCCTGGTCACGACGTCGACACTTGCGCATTTGATCCGTGCAGGAAATGCGACAAGAAACCCATTTCCTTAATTTGCGACGTAATGAAAGATAATAAATCTACTAGTCACCAAACCACCAATACCGACGACGCACACGTTCATTCATTCCAAGCTTAATCCATACACGCAAACATAGACAATAATACTCAGATAAACAAATATTTTGCTATCAACAGCGATTGTAGAAATCTGCGGCCACTCGGGTGTTTATTATCAAGCGCGCGCGGTACCCGACAGCGGTGGTGAACGTTCCTTTATTTCTCAATCACTTTGTAACAAATTAAATTCGCAAATCATACAGTCCACTCAACAAATTCATGGCGTGGGTAATTCGATAACACAATGTACGCAATCCTGTGTCATCGATCTAAAATCTCGCGTCGGTAATTACAATATACGCATTTAATGTTTAAATTTATCAAAAATAGTATCCAATCTACCATTTCTATCGTTAAGTAGAAATAGTTTTTGTATACCCGATAATATTATTCTTGCAGACCCGATGTTTTATGATAGACTTGTTAATAGGCGCGGATCTGTTCTGGGAATTAATTAAAGAAGGAAGAATGAGACTTAAAAACGGTAATTTCCTTCGAAATACCGACCTTGGTTGGATTGTGTCAAGGTCAATTCAACAGCTCACGCATAAACATATAAATCATGTTCGCTGCAATTTTACGCAATTGATTGATAATGGTACATGTTCATTAGACAAGATATTACGAAAATTTTGGGAAATCCAATAATTGCTCAATATTTCTTCTACTAGCACCGGTAGTCGCGAGGAACGCGCGTGCGAGGAACATTTCGTTCGAACGACCAAACGGGATGCCAATGGTCGGTTCAGAGTTCGATTTCCGTTCAAACATTCGCCAAAATTATTAGGTGAAAGTCGTCTACTAAGAGTTATTTGGCGCAGTTCTAGGCGTGAAATTGTTTACTAAGGTCACTGAATCGTTGCGTTGTCAAATAAATAAAGTCGTGTTCTGGTCAGACTCAACGATTGGGTTAGTTAGGTATGCCGACTAGTTTACTAAAACCATTTGTTAAAAATAGAACTTCTGAAATCCACAATTTAATAAAAGAACATCCGTGGCGACATGTATCTGGTAAACTCAATCCAGCTGATCTTATTACATGGGGCTTAAGTTTAAATGCGCTACAGTCATCACAGTTGCGGTGGGAAGGTCCACAGTTTTTAAAAGATTTTAATTTTGAATTACCTAATTTGTCTTACAGTGTTTATTTTAATGATGACCTACCAGAATTAAAGTCAACAGTCGCATGTAATGTAGCCAATCAAACGACAGATAGTATTTATATTTACATTTTCTATATTTTCTCAATACGTAAGAATGAAGCGGGCCATGGTTTATGTATTGCGTTTCATATACAATGTTCGCAACAAAAATAGACTCACGGGTTCGTTATCAGTTGATCAACTTAACAATTCTGAATTAAAATTGGCAATGTTAAGTCAGCAAGAATATTTTTCTGAAATTTATGAATCGTTCTTGAATAATAAAAACATTTAATTTAATTGACAATTATTAAAATTACATTTATTTTTACAAAAATTTAATTCGTGTTGGAGGTCGGATTCGAAACCGACGATTTTTCTTTCGATAAATGGCATCCTATATTAATTTCTAGTAGACATTATTTTTCAACTTTATTATTTCGAAGTGAGCATGAACGGATATTGCTCGCCGCACCGCAGCTCCTTTTGAATACATTGAGGAAATGTTGGTGGAATAGCAACCGTGCACGAAAGATAGTGCATTCGTGCGTAAAGTGTTCCCGAGTGCCCATATGCCATAAATATATCCCATAATGGGGAATCGGCCCCGTGAGCGATTAATGCCAGGGTTTCCTTACACAGATTACGTCATTACCACATTAATGTCGATATTTACTCGTTTCGTTCAAATATACGATCAACATAATATTTAGATAGAGGCCTGTTATTAATGTTAAAAATTCATTGTTCAAATATCACTGGCACAACAAAATTACACAAATACCATGTAATAAACTGTAAAGATATAGTTATTAGTTCAGAGAATAATAAAAGAGTGATGAAAATTATTAAGTAATTATTATTTTATTAAGACTAGACTAAACAAGTGACGCGAACTTCACAAATATTTAAACAACGGGTACAAAGAATACTCAGATTCGAAACAACCATTTAAGGATTACACATTTTTCTTCTCGTGCACTTGGCACACTGGTAGCAGCAATGTATCCACTTTAAACATTGCGCCATCTATACAGTTAGGTATTGAAACAATGCTGCTCTTTTAGCATTTCGTCAGAACTCATGTCTTCACTCTGAAGACGTTTGGATTATTTTTTAGCACCTCTTCACTTAAATATATGTATACAATCGTCTGTTCTATTTATGAGAATTTGTATAATATTAAATAGACTTTAAAAATCGAAATTAATAAAAAAAAAAGAATTCAAATAACCTTGAATTGATATTAGAAAGATTTTGTC
This sequence comes from Catocala fraxini, assembly GCA_930367265.1. Lineage (NCBI taxonomy): Eukaryota > Metazoa > Arthropoda > Insecta > Lepidoptera > Erebidae > Catocala > Catocala fraxini. Next base: position 19,962,952 of record OV884043.1, read on the forward strand.
AATATGTTCATATATGGATTTTTACATACATTATAATTTATAACCAGAGATCATAAATTATAATGCCTTTAACTCTATCATAACAACTTTACAGAACATAGCTCCACTCCACTTTTGTGATCATTTTTAATAATCTGTCAAATACGATCAAATGGTCTATGAAGTATTTGATAAGCTGATGCCATATCTATCTGTTCTAAACTATGACACGATCAATAATGATTGTGGTCACGATTAGGTAGACAAGCTACGCATTACCGATTATATTCAAGTCGAATAGTCTTATTCAGAATGATGTTACAATCTTAACCTCATCCCACTTAAAGTAGCAATGAGGAGACCTCTCTTAAACTTAGAATTTTCGATCTAGAACAGCAATAGGTCAACAGCAAACAACTTTATAGTTTGTTACTCCGGTGAGTAGGAAATGTAGTCTACATAAAGAGGTGGTGTGATGTTGACAGGAGGCACGGTATGATAGTGGCAATATACATATGTATGACTCCTTTTTTAAAAAGCCGGTGACGCGCGTGTGATATTTGTATTTTTGCAAGCATCTACGCGCTACATCATCAAGCGTCTCGTATGCTGATTTGCCATCTTGGCTGTGTAAATTGAAAGTTACCAGTTAAATGAACTTTCAAAACTAAAATATCTTTATTGCAGTTATAATAACAACATGCATCTTCAACCTGAATGCACTGTTTCTGGATCGCTGTCATTTATCCTCCGTCTGTCACGAGTATTAGGCACCGCGCCTCTAAATTTTGAAAGCGTTCGTGATGGCTGGCGTGTTCACGTATCGAAGATCTACAGCTTCTATGGACGAGTGTTGGTTACTTTCCTTGGTAAGTCAGTCAGTTTGTTTTATCTCTATTGTCAAGGACTTTAACTAGAGGAGCCTTTACTTTACAGACGATACCTTTTACGACTTTAGCCTCTGTTGTATGTGATGTGACTTATACTAGCCAAAATTCTTTCAGAATGTGGTTTCGTATACTCTTCGTGCTGGTCACCAAGCCAACCCTATTTTGTTAGATCAACAACGTGTTAATTTTACCTTTTTGTTTTATGATATGCGAAGCTTCGCTTAATGTACACCAAACTTAATGCTTGTCAGCTTATGACCTGTTCACATTCAAACAACGCAACTCCCAATTTGGCGTAGGTTCTAGTTACATTTTTTTAATGTGACAATCTTATATATTATATTATCTGGGGCGTCTCGTAACCATAAATGTCACGCAACTTGGCATCAGCTGCCTAATGATTCTTTAATGTGACATTTACTGATAACAGTATAAATCTACCGTGCACACTTGTGTAGCGAATACTGCGACCATTTTTTACTGAAGTGAAGGTATGTCATAGCATAAATTTATTATAGTAGTACATGTCCATACACACTTTTACAGCGTATATTTGGACCCGAAGTCGCAGTCTCCAAATTGTCACCAAAGTGTAACATTTAAGAATAAGAAACATAATAATATTATTTACTGTTTAAAAGCTGTCCCACTGCTGTGCACGGACTTAAGAAGGATTATGCCATAGTCCACCACGTTAGCCCAGTGTTGGCTGACAGAGTTCACATATCTTCGAGAACATTACACAGACCAAAATTTAACAAACATGATAAATATAAATTAATGATATACTCTTTTATTTTTAGTGGCCTTCTCACTGGTAACCATAACAGCAGATTTGGCTGAAGACGAAGAGAACTCGTTTAGAACAAATAATAATGCAGAACGAATTATGTGGATAGCAGATATAATCATTGTAGGAATGGTGAACTTAACAGCTGCATATACTGGCATTAACAGAATGCGCTATATGGTCTATTGTGTGGCGCAGTCGAAACAAGTACATACTTTGGGTTACTAGATTTAAGGCATTTGTGATAATATTTGTCAAAATTGTTGGCCCCTTAGTAGACGTTTGCATTTTAAAGACAATCGTGAGGTCCGAGGCTTTAGTTTAGGTCGAATAGGTTTTATTGGTATAATAGTGGTGTAATTATTTTATCGAATAGCTTAATATGTCATGAATGTAACAAAAATGAACTCAGTGGATAGATGCCAAACAAAAATATGCGTAAGTTTATTCTGGTATTTTCACCATTAGTTCTGCACTTAGAATTTCACGGATATGCAGTCAAATTTGTACTAATAGCGAAAGTTAGGGCTTAGAGGCTTAATGGTCGCCTGGTCATGCCACTGCGTCGCGTCGAGTGTTGTAGGTTCGATTCCCACACGGGATAAAAATGTGTGTGATCCACAAATGGTTATTTCGAGTCTGGTTGATTTTTGTTTTAACCTGTTTGAACTAATATTAGTGCAGGAATAGTTAGGTTTTTAACAAGAAATTAATTAATCGTACTGCACAAATATTGCAGTGATGGCAACGATAAAAGCGTCGAGCTAGTGTTCATTTATAAGTGCTAAATAAAGTCAAGCTACATTAAAATTGGCAGTGACTATAATGTCATGACTGTGCTCAGTACCTAGTTTAGTTACTTTTTATGTCATTATACTGCGCTTTAGTTGTAAATGCTATGCTTTAGTTGTGAGTGTTACTAACTCTATAGTTTAACAAAGACCCTATGGGATCTTAATCTTTATTTTCAGATGAACCAAAAAATGAGCAATTTCTATCAACCAAGTGATAGAAACAACCGTGCAATATTGATCTTCACACTTATGGTGGCATGTGCCACCTTAATAATTGAATACTATATATTTATGAACGAAGTGTTGACTGCGAATGGCGATGGTAAAGATACTTTAAATATGTTCAGAAGTCGGTTAATAACTGCCTCCTTGGCGCAGCGGTAGCGAATGCGACTGCTGTGCATGAGATCTAGGGTTTGAATCCTAGGTCAGGCCAACGAATTTTTTGTTAAGAAATCTCAATAGCAGTCCGGAGTTAGGAAGTTGGCGGTGTTAGACATCCCCGTGCTTCGGAAAGCACGTAAAGCGTCGTGCTGGTTCTGCGCCTCATCTCTCTCATGAGAGTGAGGGAACAGAGAGCGCACTTGTGTTTGCGCACACGCGCACGCGCTAGCGCAGATGGCCAGTCTACGTTAAGATTAGCCGCCATGACCGAAATTCGGTCTGGAGGACATTATTATACAATGATTGATCTACGGATGGTGTACTGGTTTATTGATAGCATTACCTTAGCCAATGCACCGAATGTTGTGGGTATATATCCAGAGAGGACAAAATACTGCGTGATACGAACTATAAAAATAATATACATACGTCCTAAAAATACTAAGAATATAGCTACCGCATTAGATATCTAATGCAGAAGGTATATTTTTACGGCTAATAATAATTATTATTGTAAAATCATGCATGATGACTTAGCGATAAAGAATGAGGTTTTTGCGCATGAAGTTTGGGATTCCATTTACGCTAGCGGCTTATCTTATGTGGGATCTTATAACATAGCAGAGAAATGTAGGTGTATTACATATTATTATGTGCTCACTGTACTGTTTGTATGTAAAACCCGAATATGTGAATATAATCATTTGTTATACTTACATGGTTTGATTTCAGTAATAAGATCGAGCTTCTGCATATTCTACATCATGTGCTGTTTAAATTTGATACTGTACGTGATGCAGTTCAATCAGTCCGTATTGTGGGTCCTGCCTTCTCTACAATTGCTGAACAGTCGCTTGACGGACCTGCTACAAACATTGCACATTGATAGTTAGTTTTAGTTTGCACTTATTCTTTTATTATCTCAGGTTCTAACTTTATGTTTTTGTTGGGCCAATATAAAATTATAAGGATTTTCTGACATGAAATTCTCAGTAGCAGCGCGGAGTCAGGAAGGTGGCGGTGTTGCTCACTCCAGTGCCTAGCAGCGGTGTAGCTCGTTAAAAGGGTTGTGCGGGGGCTGCTGTTGCATCAGCAAATACACTTAAACGGCGCCAATGCCGAAACTTTGTTGGTGACTACATATTTAAGCCGTTTGATGTGGAAACGGTTTTCTTAATTGAAATTAAACTACTATATACGGATTTTATCGCGTTGTTTATTTGACACTATTTTACATAATTTAGAAACTACTACTATTAAACTTTACAAATTTTTAAGCTAATTAAATTATTAAATCTATTAAAACTATTTATATTTAAGTTTACACTTTCCCCGACGTTTTGGTTGCTTTTCAGCAGCCATGGTCACGGGAAGACTAAGATGGTAGTTGTCTCAATGTTCCAGTGTAGTTATTTCAAAGTACCCGAACATAATTTAATCATTGGTGTTTCTATTTACGTAGAATGAGCTCAAAGTATCATCTAGCTGTGGTTTGACTTCATACTTCTAAATTATGTAAAAAAGTGTCTAATAAACAACGCGATAAAATCCGTATATAGTAGTTTAATTTCAATGAATAACATTTGCGTGAACAGAAGACAATATCACGGTTTTCTTAAATTTTACAGCCTCAGATCTTTCAACAACACCATCTCCTAATTTTATGTTAATCAAGAAAGACAGCCGAACACATGCATTCAACCAGTTATCTCTGAGATCACAGTCGCGTGTTGTGAACTCAGTTGCTGGAAGCCTACCTGCAGGTATTATATTTTTTAATACTTTTTGTCTGTACTTACATAATGCTATTAATATTACAAGAGTGTAGGCCTTTTGTCCACTAGGATCCTCTGTTTATACCCAGTAAGGGTTTTAGTTTGGATTTTTCATCCACCAAGTAATTATGTCTGTTTGTAGTTATTTCACGTTTGAACCGCTGTATTGATTTACGTGAATTCTACATTAAAAAATCGCTTTCTTTAAGTATTTGTACTTTGTTATGTACTGTCTTAAAATTAAACTCACTCAAGAAAACTTTATGAAAATATGCACACACTTTGAGGTTATAAAATTTTAAGATCAATTGAATGAATTACTTTGAAAATCCTTAAAATATGACACTTATGTGCGATTTTACCACCTGGAGCTGGCCACAAGGCGTAAAAGCTCTGATATAATTTTGTTATGATTCAGATGAAAAAGTGACTGCAGCTACAATACATGAATTGGGATTGGTCTACTGTTCGCTGTGTGAGATAACTCGAGTATTGAATGAGAGCAATGGGTTCATACTGGTTTTGCTACTTTTGTCCATCCTACTGCATCTGATCATCACACCGTATCATCTCATCATTGGATTATGTAAGTTGATTGATCAATTTAATAATCATGTTGTACCTAACTTTACGTAATTTGAAGCTCACAGTTTAGAGTAAGCTTAATTGTATTCTGTTGCCATTAATTAATTGTACCCTGTAGAAATCATAAGCTCAAACGAGTAAGTCATGAAGGCAGAGGTGATTCCTTAAATCTCAGGGAACTTGTACATATCGCACTCTTAATAAAACAGTGACTTAACTCGAAATTTGAAAGTAAGGCAATTTGAACTCTAATTGTATATGTTAAATTCTAATATTATATTTGTGTTAAATCTTTGCAATAGAGTTCAAATTTTTTTAATCCAAAATACTGAGATAAATCTCTGTTTTATTAAAGGTGCGAATTATTATGATTAACTTTTCGAGCAAACTTACTTATCGCGATGCAGATTCGAATACAAATTATATGTAATAGTAATTCTGGTGAATTTAAATACAGCGCTATCTCTTGGTGTTAGCTGTTACGTCGCTTTGTGCATGTATAATGTTTATTTGTAACAGACAGTTGACACAGCTTCCAAGATCTCAAGGTCAAATCAAGTTGTATAAAATTTATCTGATTTATATTCTAGTGAAGCAGCGATAGACTAGTCGGTAGACAGGTATCAAGATAGAACCTTAAGCATTTTTAGCCTCTGACTGTATTAAGTAGTTAATTAATGATGGCTTGCTTTAACGGTGAAGAAAAGTCTCGCGAGGAAACCTGCATGTCTGAGAGTTCTCATAATTCTCGAAGATATTTGAAATCTGGCATCACGCACTGGGCCAGCGTGTTAGAGTATGGCCTAACCTTTCTTGAACCGAGAAGTTAAGGAATTTCTCGTACGAGGGTGCTCAACAGTGGGACAGTAAATATTAGGGGTTTAAAGTATGAAATTGCCGAATTGTACTGAAAAATTACACCTGTTTTTTTCTAAGATGTAGGTACCATATTTATTTAATCGAAATATATATATTCTACCACATACACACAACACCATCTAGCCCAAACTAAGCAAAGCTTGTACTATGGGTACTAGACAATGGATAAACATACTTATATACTTTTTTTTTTTGTAAATTCATCCATATTACCCATAGAAACACCCAGACCAAGACAAACATCCATGTTCATGCACACAAATGTTTGACTTGTGCGGGAATCGAACCCGCGACCTCAGTCGTGGCAGTCGGTTACACTAACCACTACGCCATCGAGGCCGACATATACCCTCATTATCTATACATTACTGCCATCTAAACGGAAGTTCATTTATGCCTTTACGATAGAACTCCGGGGATCTAGATTTGACAAACTGTGTGAAAGCATTTTGTACTGCCTCCTGGGAAGAAATTTTTTTATCACGTAGAAAACAGTCCAAATCACGAAAAAATAGTAATCCGTTGGAGCAAGGTCTGGCGAGTACGAAGAATGACATATGGTTTCTTACTGCAACTCCTGTAGAGTTACAACGGTATATCGTGCAGTGTGAGGTCTTGCGGTATCATGGAGCAATAATGGTGAAGATCGATTCACGAGTCGGGGCTGTTTCACTGCCAGTTTCGCCATCATTGTTCGAAATCCGGCACAGTAAACATCTGCTGTTATTGCTTGACCAGACCTGAGCAAGCTGTAGTGAATAACACCATGAAAAGACCACCAAACAATTACCATTACCATTTTATTGGTGAGCTTTGCTTTAGGGCACTGTTGCGGCGTTTGACCTGGGGTCAGCCATTGCATTTTCCACTTACGGTTGTCGTAAAGAATCAACTTTTCATTACATGTCACATTTCGATCCAATATTCCTTCATTTCTGTACCGATTCAACAAGGCAACACAACGCTAACACGTTTTTCTTTCTGCAGATCAGTCAAATCATGAGGCACCCAGTTTTCATATTTGTTATCTTATTGATTCAATGAAAATAAGCCCATATTGTAGGTAGGGTAACGTTAAGCTATGCCGCTAATTCCTAAGTAATTTAACTCGGATCGGCTTCCACCATCTCCTTCAATTCAGCGTTATTACCCGGTGCGGGCGGTCTTCGACGAGGTTCGTTCTTCAAGTCAAATTTTCGATTACGAAAGTGTTTAAACCAAAAACGCACGTTCATTAGCAGTCTCCTCTCCAAACGCAGCGTTGATATTGCGAGCCGTTTTTGCCGCGTTTGCGGCGTTTTGCCGAACTCGTATTCAAAAATGACTCGGATTTTCGAAGTATCCGTCTTTCTCGTCTAAGCTGAATAAAAATGTAAATCGGCTAGCACTTATTGTCACCTTTACAAATCTTTGATAAGATTCCAACTGGAGTACGCCGTAACAATATGGAACCCGTATTATAAAAAATACGTAGATATTTTAGAATCAGTACAACGTTAGTTCCTTAAGAGCGTACTTATACCGCTACGCTACGAAATTATCTATTACTATACAACGGCAACTTCATACTTTAAAGGGCTGATATCATCATTATTATTAGATGTTTACTAGTGATAAAACATCTTATATTCGAGTAATAAATACGTCATCTTTATTTCAGTCCAAAGTTCGCAGTTTGATTATTTGAACACATTGATTCAAGTGTCTTGGGGTATTATCCATTTTAACAATCTTTTGATGATTGTCGAACCTTGCCATAGAACTCGTGCAGAGGTAACTAAATCTATAATAATAACATTGTAAGCAGGTTTACGTTTGTTGCTTTGTACTTTTGTGTTTACTTATCTCCAAAACAACTTTTCCAATTTGACGATGGCTCTAACCATTAACCAATATATATAAAACTTATATAGTTATAAGTTTATACGAATTAATTTGTTTTATTTTAAACAATTCATATGTTTATAATATCGTGCTGTGTGAAAGCCACAAGCTAGCTTTTTTTGATTGACTATAAAAATTGAGTAAAGTTTAAACTAATCTTTGGTTTTATCGACCTGCGTCAAAATTACTTCAAGAAAATAAATATTACTCATACAAAATGTTAGTAGTTAGTACGCTTATAAATACTTAACTACTATCTTTTTACAATAGATTAATATTCTTCACATAATATTATTATGTACTGTTACACTGACAAATTGTACATTAAAGTTAAATTATTATATTAAATACTAGATACTTATGTACGTTTATTTATACGGAACATGTATATATATACGTATATGGATCTTATATCCCGTTATCGAAATCAATAATATAAATAGTGTTAAATAATTTCAGAGTAGTTAAAATACGTAATTAAATTACACTACGATAAAATACATAAAAAGTAGTTTATTTCAATGTGTAACATTCGTGTCAATATAAGACACTGTTATGTAACTTACTTTGTGTTTTGTATGAATTTTTAATAATATTATTTTCTGAATCCAATAATGATTGATATAAATAACTACAGTGATTACAATTTTCCAGATGGATTTGGTCAAGGATCAGATCAAACAGATAAGTCGTTATACAGCCTGGAATGACTTCACCACCAACGCCGAACTAAAACTATTCTACAGACATATCATGCTGAACTATATAAGCTATTCTCCATTACAGCTATTCACAATTAACAGGAATCTTATAGCTGCGGTAAATATAGCTTGATACGTACATTTTTCTTAACCTATTGAGTCGCACCGGCCAGACACAATATATTTTAACTATGACTGGTATTCAAAGACTTGGGAGATTAATGCCCGTTTTCACCAACAGATATGTAAGTATCCCTTAGCAGCTTTTAGGGAACCCCTAACATAAATTCGTTTTCACCAATGTTTAGGTGTCACTTAAGTCTTTAAAGCAGCTCTTATACTTTTAGGGGCCCGATTTTTGGCTCCTTAAACTACTCTTATGCTTAGGTAACAGAATATTGTTTATTCATACGCGACATACGAGTGTTTCCTATTATGGAAAATGATTTAGGGCACTTTATAGAGAGTCTAGAAGCTATTGAGACTCTAGAGAACATTCAGCAAATAGTAAAAAGACCACGCATTGACCGTGAAAGAGTCAACCACTTCGATAAATACGACGATGTCGACTTTTTCATAAGATATAGGTTATCTAAACAGAGTGTTCTATATCTATTAGAAAAAATTGAGCATCTCTTAGAATTCAAAGATAACAGAAGATGTAAGCTTTAATTAACACGAATCGGAGTTCCAAATAATCACACGACGACGTATGTTAAGAAATGACATAAGGTTTCTCGTTTATTTGCCAAAAAAAGCAAAGGAACACGGGTCTTACAGCCTATATGCATGCACCGAAAATATTTTTATTTTTAAATTAAACTGAATAAAGTTGAAAATATGTAAAAATATATTGTTTTTCAATATATTAATAATAATATTGTCTTCTATTTACGCGAATATTATTCATTGAAATTAAACTGCTATATACGGATTTTATCGCGTTGTTTATTTGACACTTTACTACAAAATTTTGAAAATTGTTACACTACTACTACTATTAAACTTTACTAATTTTTAAGCTAATTAAATTATTATTAAACACTATCTGTTGGTAATATTGTAAGTCTATTCCTAGAACATCTTAATTCCATTAATAATAACATCCAATTTACTATGGAATTAGAGGCAAATAATTCATTAGCTTTCTTAGATGTACTTGTCATCAGGAATCCTGATCATACTTTGAGCCACACTGTATATAGGAAAAAGACCCATACAAATAGGTACTTAAACGGTGAATCTCACCACCATCCTAAACAGTTAGCTACCGTGGGAATGTCTTTGTTTCAGAGAGCGCATGGGATCTGTGACAAGAAACACCTGGACGCCGAGCTTCAACATGTCAAGCAAGTACTGCAAGACAACAAGCTCCAACAGCCGCGCCACTGTCACAGATCCCGAGAAAAGCCAGCCACAGTCGAGCGTCAGCCTGCTATACTGCCTTATGTAAGGGGTGTCACTGACAAGATTGGCTACATCTTGAAGCGAGCTTCAATCAACACATACTTCAAGCCGCCAACGAAGATAAGTCAATTTTTACCATCCGTCAAGTGCCAACTACCTTTACAAGATGCAGGGGTCTATAAAATAGATTGTGACTGCGGACTCTCATACATTGGTCAAACCAAGAGAAGCATAGGCACCCGCATAAAAGAACACATAGCTGATGTAAAACACCAACGCTCGTTGAAGTCTGCTGTGTGTGAACATGTGCAACAGGGGACCAACCACTACCTGAGATTTGACAAACCACAGATTCTCGCTAAAGAACACCGATTCCTACCAAGGATGCTTCGCGAGGCTATTGAAATCAAAAAACATCCTAATTTTAATAGAGAAGATGGTTGGAATGTACCACCAGCTTGGGATCCAGTAATAAAAATAGTCAAACCCAAGAAGAAGCAAACCACAGCTAGACTTCATGATACTTTGAGCTCATTCTGCGTAAATAGAAACACCAATGATTAAATTATGTTCGGGTACTTTGAAATAACTACACTGGAACATTGAGACAACCATCTTAGTCTCCCCGTGACCATGGCTGCTGAAAAGCAACCGAAACGTCGGGGAAAGTGTAAAAATAAATTAAATCTAAATAGTTTAATAATAATTTAATTAGCTTAAAAATTAGTAAAGTTTAATAGTAGTAGCAGTGTAACAATTTTCAAAATTTTGTAGTAAAGTGTCGAATAAACAACGCGATAAAAGCCGTATATAGCAGTTTAATTTCAATATTAATAATACTACTCATAATACCATTCATTTGAAAAGAAATATATAAATTTTCATCTTATCGATAAAACATCGATGTCGGAAGCGTGACTTTAGAGAAAGTTAACTGTCACTTAGGGAATTCCTTCGTAGGTGATACCTAGTATGGTGAAATTGAATTTAGGTAAGTATTCGATTAAGGGATACCCCTAGCTTAAAAGACACCTACTTAGGTGGAGCTTAGGGGCCTGTTGGTGAAAACGGGCATAATACAACTTTTTTCTTTAGACTGCACAGATGACGTAGTTATTTAAGTGGCCGCCTCGCCACTACCTCGACGCCCGGTGTTGTGTGCTCGAATCCCACACGGGACAATTATTTGTAGGATCCACATATTATTGTTCTAAATCTGTGGGTACTTTGTGTCTGATTAATAACAGCAGGTTTTTAAAGTCCTCCGCGACACAAGGATAATAGTGATATTCGTAGTGCGAAGGTTTTCTCTTAGCAAGTAAAGAAAGAACACCTGCTCTACAAATAATCGCTGTTACACAAGGATTATCCGAAGTTTTAATATTACATGCTATTAAAAAATTGTTCGTTTGTGCGTAATTTTTTTGCTAAGATTTATGGTTAGACTTGATTTCTACGTTAGATTGAGGGGTATTATGCTTTTTTTATTAGGCAATGTCTAATATCACGGAGTCCATAAATGTGTCTGGAATAGTTTCGCTCCGTGCGTAGGAACTTAAAATACTTAGTTTGCCTAACTTAGTACCAATTAATATGTAGGTTCTCTGGGATCCACATTCGCATAATAAGCATTACATATACGGCTCACAGAGTTTGCTTTGTGTTTTCAGATCTTGGGTAGCATCACAACATATTTGGTCATCGTAATCCAGTTGTAAAAATATTGATTAAGAGAGAAAATTTAGTAATATATTATTTAACTGCACTTCATATATCTACATTAAGTCAATTGGTTTGTGTGTAAGTTTCCCAAGTTGTCGGTATTTATATATAATCGACTAGATTTGCTCACAGCTTCTTCTGCAAGAGCTGCAAATCACCCGCGTAATTTAGACGTATCATCTATCTACCACATCTACCGTTATTGTGCTAGGAAATTATTGCTATTATTGACACGATATCAATTATTCTAGCGCTAAATAACATTTCTCACATTGCTCAAACCCACACATTGCTTGTTGTGATTTATCATAATATCTGTATTCTTAAAGTATCTATTCTGTAAAATGTATTTTATTGTCTGTGTTGCTTCTTTGACATGATATAGTTAAATAAAATGTACCTAAGTAGTTATTTTAACATATTAAAATGTATTGCTTATTCAATATCAAGTAAAATAAATAAAATTTCAAATATAACTAATCATTATATTTATTACTACACTTACTTACTTACCAAATGTTTAGCCTCATAAGCATTTAAAATTTACATATATGGATATATGTTTTTATTTTACATCTTGTTAACACATGAATGCCAATGACTCGAATGCGTTATTTTATAATCTCATAATTACATAATTACATGTGCCATTGACAAATACAGTTAGAATGACGTAATGAACTCTGAAGATGATTGATGATGATTATGACCACATAAATGATTATTGGAACTCAGCAACGTAATCTACAGAATAATGTATTTTTCATGAGTTGTTTTTAAATACAGGTACTACATTATAAATTCTAAAGGTATGAGGACCAACTCTTGTAATAAAACTGATCAAAATGAAGTTTCGATCTTGTATCAGTGTTATAAATATTAAAAAATCAAAATGTCAAATGTGACCATAAATTGTATAACACTTGACGTATACAGTATTGTATAATAAACCTTTTCCGATCCATTAAGGGCTTGTTTCACACTTTAAAAACATGCTATGAAAAATAATAAAAAAAATCTATACCATCATAAAACGTCTTCATAATATTTTAAGTACAATATTTATCAGCATTTCTACCCTTAAATTACTGAAATTTCGCACAGTCTAGCAATACTCCACTAAACTTGACAAGGACGCGGAGCGTGGCATACTTTTGGCGGCATTTTTCTAAGGCGTAGGCAGGTAGGCGCGCCGTATCAAGGCGTAGCATCGGTGACTCTTTATGAACTTTAGTGAACATTATTTTAAATAAATTAAATTTACTGGGGTAATTTTTTTAATCGATTTTTAATAAAGGACGTCACTTAAGTACTCATAATAAGCTACTGTATAACACCTTTAAGGATCGGACGTGGTTTATTATACACACCGTATAATAGTAGACTAGATTGGTACTATATTTTAAACAGTTTTATCACGGGATTTGGCATTTAGATGACTGATTATTAGAACAAATTAAGAAAATAAAGTAGCATCATCAGTATTTATTAACATAAAACAACAACGTCATAAGCTTTGTGGCACACGTTTGAATTTACAAAGATTATTATGTTTACACTTCAAATACTCTTTTAGTAGGGCATTATACTATTAAATATTTAAGGCTCATCCTCTTTTTCCACTTCTACACCCCAGCAAATATTAACATCGCCAAGTAATTAAAAAAATTAAATACGTCTAACTTCATTTTTCTATTTTGTAAACACATCAAACATCACATATGAAGAGGGCTACGCCACTTATGAAGAGGGTTTTGATGCGATTCGCGTTGTTGAACACTGGGCTAAAATCACTTAAAAACTGTTGCCATCGACATGATAAGAAGAAGAAGACGGTTTTAATAAAACTCGGTGTTTAACTTAACTTGATTTATGTATAGACATAATTCAAGAATATTAATTTATTTTTAAATCTTGACTGTTCCTCTTGTCGCGGTATCTAATGCTCTACAACAACGACCAGGTAAGTTATGATACTGCCAAGCATCTGAAAATTGAGACATTTTATTAATTATACCGTATTACTCTATATAAAATAAAATACCACTGCTTTTCCGCCAAATGGAAAAAACATTTGCTGACTTGACTTGCGATATAGTCGTCGTTTCACACCTATTAAACTAAGTAATATAAATATAAATTATGGATCAGGTATAGGTTTATTTTAGTAGTAGCAGTTAATTTGTATACAGTACATTGAGAAATACAGTCACTTTGATAAAAGCGGTGGTGTCATTACATTTATGCAAATATTTAAAGGTGATATTACTAGAAAGTTAGAGTGGTCACACACGGTGTCTTCTTACAGCGATTAATTTTTGATATAACCCAACATTTTTATGTTTTATAAGAGATACTGCAGTCAGATCGATAGAAACACCTATTGGCTTCTACAAATCGCACTCTTAATAAAACAGAGACTTATCTCAGTATTTTGGATTAAACAAATTTGAACTCTATTGCAATGATTTAACACAAACATAATATTAGAAATTAGCATATACAATTAGAGTCCAAATTGCCTTACTTTCAAATTTCGAGTTAAGTCGCTGTTTTATTAAGAGTGCGAAATCATTATCGAAGTTGTCACGCGTTTAGTATCGATGTAAATTACCGTAGTAATAAGAGCTCTGTCAAGTGTAAACATCTTCATGGGTGCGTAGACGACTTCGTTGTACATCAAGTGCTTGTAAAATAATTCCAACTCAGCAGCAAGCGCGTAGTTAGCAGGCTCAGCGCGTTGCATCAACCGACTGACCAACTGCTTCGTGCGATCAATCTGAAAATATAATGACAATGATTGATGTGCTCGAGAGCATTATATTGTTAGCTTGTGACTGTGGAGTAAGCGCACATGTTCATAAAGTTCTCGAGTGTTAGGTAAATACTGTCGTCTCAAATTTATCTATGTTTATATTATATGCATAACAAAGTTCTGCTTTTATATGTTTGTGGTCGCAAATCGAGGAAAAGAAGCCTCTGATAAATAAAAAATATTCACAGCGTTGAATTTTTATATATGAGTATATATTATTATTTACTTTTAATCCCATAGTTCGCACGGGAACGGAAAATTGGATATTTTTTATTTACTTCTCTAATAATATCAGGCAGCACGAAAGCGGACCGTGGGCGCTTAGCAAGTAAATTAATGCAAGGATAAAATGGCTTTAATAGGTTTTCATCATCATCTTCATAAGTATATAATTACACATATTGGCATTATGGTTATCGAACTACTCTCGTCAACTGTAACTAGATTATATTGCCATACGCTAAGAAAACTAATTAAAGAATAATGTCTACATGTATGTACTTCTCTAAGCATTCACAACCAAGAGAGAAAACGACACAACTAGTTAAACTTTAAGGCCTGATATGCCAACAAACATCATTTTTATCGACGTGTGTAATATCAGGTTTAAGTTAAAATAAAAAAAAATTTATTTCTCTTGGCAAATGTTTGAACAGTATTATGGCTTAATGTAACATAAATATAACAAGCCATTTGTGAGAGACTGGTGTCCGAAATAGGTATAGGAATACCTGTGCTACGGAAATAATGAACTGTACCTGATTATGAGTCTGGTGACATGGTTCAACAATCAAAATCAAGTCCATAACGTAATAAATAGTCCACAAAACCTGTGTTACTGACTTGTAGAAATCCGCCGAATTGCCATCTAAAAAAAAATTAAAAGTTTATCCAAAAGTATTTTATTTATAACAGTGAGGCCCTGTTTCACAATCTCTATGTACCATTTATTCATAAGATAAAATGTGGTCATCACTCTTTATTAACGTCTTCTTCTCTCTTAGCCTTTATTATTCCCAAGTCACTCGGGGTCGGCTTTTCTGGTCTAACCGGATTTGACTGGATATCAGTTTTTACACGGAGCGGCTGCCACCTGATCTTCGCAACCCGAAGGCTAACGATACCCTAAGGCTAGACCAGTGTCAGGATATTAGAGGTTACTGACTTTTCCCAATAACGACTGCCATAGATGTTCATGGTAGCCGGGACCGTGCTTAACGTGCTCTCCGAGGCACGGAGCGGGCGATAATTGTCAATCAATACGCACATAATTTCGAAAAGTCATATATCTTCCGAAAGTCAGAGGTGCGCGACGTGGGTTCGAACCCGAGACCCTCTGCATTGCAGTCTGTTGGTCTCCCCATTGAGCTATCGCTGCTCACTCTTTATTAACGTAAGTAGATAAAACTAGCATACGATTTATATTTCAGATAAGTTTTATAATAATAATAATAATATTCTACCACCTAAAAACAACACCATCTAGCCCAAACTAAGCAGAGCTTGTTCTATGGGTACTAGACAATGGATAAACATACATATATACTTTTTTTTGTAAATACCTACATTTTATACATAGAAACACCCAGACCAAGACAAAAATCCATGTTCATGCACACAAATGTTTGACTTGTGCGGGAATCGAACCCGCAATAGTTTTAGTTGATTTTTGTGAAACTGGCTCTAAGAGTCAAATCTACGGCACGGCTTTTAGAAGATACACGCGTATTAAATACTTAATTATCTCTCGCTGTAACGTAGAAGGAAAACTTATCAATAGCTACGGCCAAAACTGAGCATCAACAAGAAGCAAGAGCATCTACACTAGGAACGACCGTTCATGGCCACTAGACGTATGCGTGCCACTTTGCCAATATAGTCGTCGTCCCACGTTTTGGTTGTAGGTATCTACGCGACCACATTGTGGGACGATCGCGCTGCGGACGTTTCACAAATATGTACCGTATAGGTGGAGTATCCACCACGCAACTGACACTTCCACTATATGTACGGTGTCCCACTTCTCGGGTGTTGTCGCCCAAATTTGGTCGTAGTTTACGACTGGATACATTTAAGAACAATACACAGCTATAATTACAGAAGCATACACATTTTCGTGATGAAGGTGTAAGGCGTCATGATGAGATGCAGCAAAAACGACAGGATGAGGAATACTAGCACAAGTCCATTACTTTTGTTCGTCTGACGTATTACGTCGCAAAGGGAACAATGTAGATAGCAGAGGCGGCGGATCTTCACATGGGCTGGTCTCGGCAAATTATCGATGGTGCCTGGTAATAGTCAAGTTCAATAATTATCTCCTATTAAAATATACATTATAGTAAGGCCAGTGAGTCGAGAGAAAGAATGTATTCAAAATATCTAAAGGTTTAACTTCACTGTAAATTGACATGATTATAAATTGAAAAGCGACTGCACTATATCGGTGTAAAGTAGTGTTTATATTAGATCAAATAAGATTCATGTTTTCAAGCTTATATCTCCTAGAAGGCAGAAAGAGGTTTAATTTATCAAATAAAGTTATAAACTCAATATCAACTGATATCTTATAATACTTCGTCCATTAAGTCATCTCTTTATATTTTAAATAACTATAAATATAAACAAACCCTTCAAGTGGATCTGTTTAAGTAAATCCTGCAAGCAGTTATTAAGGTGATTAAATGAAGAGAGTATAGTTCTAAAGATCAGTACAAGTTGTATCGTCAGTACTTTTAACATGAACGTCTCCACGTAATACGCAAAGTACATGCCATCCTTGAAATCTGTAATAAACAAAATAATAAGTTAATAATTACATGAGTAACACAAGTAGCTCAAAAGTTACCAAAATTCTAAAACTAATTCTCAAACAACGGATACAGAGAAAATCCAGATTCGGAACAATAATTTGTGTTTATACAGTAAACTGCCAGGGCTGCCACGTAAACCACGACGTCATCCATTTATACGCTATATGCCTAATAATATGAATTTCATCTAAATATAATATAGAAGACAAGGTTCCTTTATGCATATAAAAATATACTTACAGTTGCCGTGCTTAATGCTAATTTCATAAACTAATATGCAATAGTCTTCTATAACAATAATACCTCCACCGATGAGCGACCCTATCGCAATAAGTCGCTCCGTACGTCGAAATGATTTATTTGGTACGTAGTTGTTCAGTTCATCATTTATCTGAAATCAATACATTATCAAAGAAACTTATTAAGTCGTTTTTGTATTTATCTGTCAAGTCTTCGAATATCAGACATAATTAAAAATCTATTGTGTCCGGCCACCGATGTGTCGCTGCGATTCAATAGGTTAAAAGTAACAATTGAGAAATATTTAAATGAACTATGAAGAAGTTAAGGACTGATTTTGATGTAAACTAAAATGGGATCATTACAATGACATTTTCGAAAAGCTATCTTCGTAGCTGGAATTGGGTCGATAACTTTTAAACAAGAACACACTCACACATTATAATTTCACAATACTATCAGATGGTGCAAATTTAATAGTTTTGTAATAAACTCAATACATTAGCAGCAGGAGGCATTAGTATTAGCAGTACAGTGTGTTTTATTTCTTCAAATCTTAAGAGTCATTTCTGACTAGAAAAATATATATTTAAATATTTTGTATTTGGGCACTCTTGCGCAATCGGTAAATTCATACACACATAAATCCGTATACATTATTTGCACGAAGATATTATATATTGAAAAGGGGACACAAAATGCTATATTTTTGGCGCCTTTTCAATATCAGCATGGCCTAGTCGATATTTAAACAACACTAACAAAAGACTCGGTGACCTCGTGAAACCGAAAACGACCAGGTGGAATTTTGAAAGATGAAATAATACATAAATATTTGCTTTACCATATAAATATGTAAAACTGACCCGCAGACGTTGTCCTGACTTAGATGAACTGTCAAACTTGCGAGGTTAAAATAGTCGTTAAGTTTTTCGTACCGTAAGAATCTTCTACAATGTATAAGAAAACTTAAAAAAGTAAGATGAATGAAATCCGTAGTGTCGTTCTCAAGTTATAGCCTGACCAAGGAAAACAGGGATTCATTTTTATATATATGTAAAGTATATATATAGTTTTGATACAGGGATAGGGCACATGACTTATTTTCCAGATATCACTAGAGGCACTAATATATGACCCCACTTTTCTATTACACACTGTATGTATATCTATATCTGCGCGTACGCAATATTGAATAATAACGATTTATAAAATGTGACCTCCTTTAGTTATTACATTGCTAAGTCATGCATTTTTGTTACCTACTTAGTGCATATTATCGTTAACAATGAACTCTTATATGTGAAGCGATATAATATTATAAAATGCAAAGTAGTCCGTAGAATAAGAGCGGGTTAGTGCGTCCCGTGGTCTCGCCTTCCTCAAACTCAAGCATCATATCAGATATCGCGTCTTCATCTGAGATCTAAAAATGTATGTCGTCCGTCGGGCAGCAATTGAATGAAGTTTATTCCATTACCGTGATTAGTAAACTCAATTCGGACCAGAAGATGAAAATTTCAAACCTATGTCGAAAAATTGGCCATAGCACCTCTTAAATGGCAGTCCTGTACCAATCGCTAAAATAAAATACTTCAGTACAGTAGATCCCCAAAAAGAAAAGTGCTATCTAACAGAAAATATTTCGGAGCTCAAACAGACCATGCTGTATTAGTGAAAAAGTTTCTTATGCGGACATGATTAAGAAGGGATCCAATAGTTTCGTTCGGCCAAATAACGAGCGATGAAACAAAATCTCTTGTACAGAAAATTATTCGTCCAGAGGAAATGCAAGAGCTGTTAGCACAGAAACTAAACAAGACGCAGAAAAGTTGAAGCAGGCAGTTCAACTCTCTTAGTCCGGTTATAGCTGATGAACCCGCCAAGCGTAAAGCACGGTTTGTGGTAGTTGTTGTACCTCTAATTGTGCTACATGCTCTCGTTTTAAAAGCCTAGCAACCACCAAACGGATGAAACTGATTGTCCAGCCAGGAAACAAGCGGAATATAGATACATAAACTCAGTAGACTACGAGGGTGACTAGATCGTCTTTTATTTATATTTTAATCACTTACACTAGTTAGCATATAATCCCATTATTAGACATATATTGAACAATATCATTTGTTAAATATTGTTAAGAATGCTCTTCCTATTAAACTATAATAGCACATATCGCCTGTGATACAGGCATAACCTACCGCCTCCAGGCGTCCAAAATATTGTATCCTATTTATAAGTATTTTAAGACCTATTGTAATTCATATTTGTACCAACTTAAACTAAACAATCTATTTTATTATATTTCATTAGGACACCCACAACAAGAACCCTTATAGATGAGCCCTACAGTACCTTCTGAATTTTTTCCAAGGAAGTGATCAAATGGTGCATCCTTTCCATACCATAGTAAACCTCAGCGAGCAACACTGCAGATGTCAAAGACACAGTGGCGACGCTCAACACTGTCCATGAAGCTGAATAAGAATGGGTTGATAACTCAGCTTCCAGCCAAATGTCCCATGCTAGACTGCTAGCAGCTAAAGCAACTGGAAAATAGACTTTTGTTAAATGCAGTTGTTTAAGTGGGCCTCTTGTTTGATGTTCATACGACAAGAATTATACGTTTTGTTCTACAAATTTTATGTTCAAGTCTAGCAATATGCCCGTTCATCTTACAAGCATATTGTAAGACTGCTACTAAAATAAACTAACTAAAAAGAAAAAATAAATTCGGCCTAGAATTTAAACCTAAACTATGCGTGGCCAAAATTTCATCATGACATCATTTACGTGATGACTACATATTACGTGCCATACCGGCAGTTTTACTTAATGAAATTAGATGACATGTGATGAACATAGATTTTAAATTCATCCCTAAGTCACCAAGTTATAAAAATTACATCTAAATCTAGCCAGTTGTTTTTACGGAAAGTCGTCTCTAAGAGACGTGCAGGCAATATTGGTATGGCAATTGGGTTCAGAACCCAAATAAAATATCTATTTAGAGTCAAATGGCGGTCGATGGACAAATAAAAATATACAAAAAGTGAAGGTGGGTGTTGAAAGATTCTTCTGGCTCATAAACGGAGAAATGGCATTGCTGAACCAGTCAATTTGTGACCATAACCAGTGTAACCTTGTCGAAACGACAAGCATCAAAAAGGTTAATATTATTCATGATCGCAATAATACTGTACTCCAGTGTACAGATACAGCTACAGTTTTATTCTTAACTCGATTTTGCCCGCGGCTTCGCTCGCGTTAATCTAGATTTAGTCAGTAAATTACTAAATCTGGAGAACAGTTCTATTTATCTGAATGAAGTTACTTATGTCCTTTTCTGTACCACTGCTAACTTGTATGCGAAATTCCATGATGATCAATCGAGTAGTTAAGGCGTGAAAGCGTAACAAATGCATTTGCATTTATAATATTAGTTAGTACTTATTAGGATAAGTTAGATAAATAACTTACACAAGAGTAAAATAATGCTCTTCCCGTATATGCTCGCAGCTCGTGAAACATGAACGCGCCAGCTGTTTTGCGCCGACTCAAAGCTCAGAGACGCTAAGCCAAATATCTGTGATACAAGCAGCACGTATCCTAACGTGCCAGACACTGCGCACTCATATCGTAAATACGTCTTCATGTTATACCTGATACTAAAGAAAAGATGTTAACTGATATTGTGTTGCTAAAAACAAAGCGGTTTAGCTGATTTTCACCGATATGTTACCAAAACAATCTTGTCTCTTAGACGCTTGCATATATGTATGTATACATTTTTTT
This sequence comes from Catocala fraxini, assembly GCA_930367265.1. Taxonomy (NCBI): domain Eukaryota; kingdom Metazoa; phylum Arthropoda; class Insecta; order Lepidoptera; family Erebidae; genus Catocala; species Catocala fraxini. Next base: position 19,984,405 of record OV884043.1, read on the forward strand.
AAACTGAAAACGTTTTACAAACTATTATGTTTTATATGTTCAGTTCTATTAAAACATTCAAATAGGTTATCAGGCCCAAATTATGGTTTTGAATAATAGTATTTTACTGATAAGTAATTATTATTATAATTACTTGCTGTATAAATCAAGTTTCTCTAACTTTTTGAAGTTATGTGCGTATTAAACAGGTCATTAATTATTGCTCGGTCCATCGGCGAAAAAAAACATCGTGAGAAATCCTGCATGTCTGAGAGTTCTCCAAAGTGTAATCGAAGATATGTGAAGTCTGCCAACCCGCAGTGCCAGCGTGGTGGATTATGGCCTGATCTTGCTTACACTGAGAAGAGGCCCGTGCCCAGTAGTGGGAAAGCTTAATACAGGACTGATATTATTATGTTATTAAAGAGATAACATCATTATCCCAAATGGCAGCTTAGCCAGATGCAATTAGCTAGGATCTGAATGCTTTTGGATCCTTCGCAAGTACTAGTTAGTCTTAGTTTTTAATATTTACATGAAGAATCAAATACAAGTAATAAATACACGCTTGGAGAAGTGTTCAAATATCAACAACCTTACCTAAAACTTTGGCTAGCAGCAACGAAATATAACATCGGTGACTTAAAACATTGACGACTACGCTGACAATTATTTGGTAGAAATACAAACATCATTCATTGTAAGGGCTACAACAAAGCAAACAGATAATTGGTATTGTGTTAGTACACACTAACAACATGAATTTACTTGTAATCGTAGATGTTATCGAATAATAATATATATCATTATTTTATTGACCGCCATAAAATAACACATACATACATAGATTCATGCCTGTTTTCCAGAGGAGTAGGCAGAGACTACGGATTTCCATTTGCTACGATCCTGACACACTTCTCTAGCTTCATTCACTTTCATCACATTCCTCATACACGCTCGTCGGTTTACGGTACTCTTAACCAGGCCTTTGTCCAGAACGCCTCCGATCTGCTCGAGAAACGTTCACCTAGGTCTTCCTTTTGCGACTGTTCCATTCATACTAGCCTTATAAACTTTCTTAGTCAGTCTTTTCTCGTCCATTCTTTATACATGCCCAAACCAGTTTAACATACCCTTTTCTATTCTTGTCACTACATCCACTTTCATATCACATCTCTCTCTTATCACCTATTCTTTATTCTATCTTTCAGACTCACACCAGATATGCTTCTCAGCGCTCTCATTTCTACAGCATTTATTATGCTCTCATGCTTCTTTTGCCATACCCAACTTTCACTTCCATATATAAGTGTGGGCACTAATAGTCCTTTATGAACAGCCAAACGTGCCTTTTCGGATATATTTCGTCTGTTCATAAAAGCGCGTAGATCTCCATTCACGTTATTGCCAGCTATCGTTCTTCTTTCAATATCTCCATAAAATAATACATTAAAAATAATTATGTTTCATTTTTAAAAATCAAAGTCCCGAGTATATTTCAATAGCAAAAGGTAAATTTTAATGCTAACAATACAATGACTTAATTAGATATTTTGATCGAACCACAAGACGTGACTCTTCCTCCAATATTGCATAAAATGACTGACAATGGGTTAGAAAATCTGCTTTAATCAAAGTCACAAGGTATTCCTGATTTGTCACACTCAAGCAGTACAACAAGATGCGGTGAGCGAAGCTTCGATAGCTGTGGCGGGTGAAATGGTAATAGATAAATTTATTCGCGCTAAAATCAAGAGCAATAATGTTCGTATGTGCATTAAGTAAAAGCTTTCAAACAAAGAGGTGTTCAACATTGTTGTAACTTGGGTAACGTGAAGGTTAAATATAATAATAAGCCTAATGTTATATTAATAAAAAAAAATTATACCTAATTTAACCTAATATTAGTATTTATTACGTATGTACAACTATGAGAATTGTTTATATTTTTAATTAAATCCCTAATTTTTAATTAATTAACCTGATGTTTCAGTTGCCAGCCAGTTTCAAGTCTAAGCATATTTCTAAATACAAATTACCTATTTAATTATTTAATCTATATATTAATACGTGAAGCAAAAACTTTGTACGCCTTTTTACGAAAATTGCGCGGACGGAGGAGTATGAAATATGGCACAATTAAAGTTTAAATGAAGAAGGAGGGGTGAATTCTAATATTTATATAAAATATGCATTAGAAATACATTAAATTAATGGGAAAACACTACATGCACACAACCATGCATTCGACACACGCAGTCGAATCGCGTTTGTAGTATTTCGGCATTGTTCGGCTGATGTTTTACTATTCTTCGTAACCTGTATCTATGCGTGTCTTTACAGGTCTCATAGCGGTGACGCAGACACGACTCATCTTTTTGAGCACCTGCAATTGTTGACTGACAAAGCTCTTGAGTAGTACCCTTCTGCAGAATTAGTAAGGAGGAGACTTTAATTAGGAGACTTTAACGCCCACCATGTAGAGTGTCTTGGTACATCGTTATAAATGCACTCAAAAACATCTGAACTAAACGTAGGCGACGTGGTCCTTATTAAAGAGGACAATCTGCCTCCTGGGAGATGGTTATTAGGCAAAATTTTAATAAAACATATCGATTCAGACGGAATCACTCGAGTGATAACCCTAAAATGTAAAGATTCGGTCCTAAAAAGACCAACAAGTAAAGTATGTGTTTTGCCAGTAACAAACTAATATTTAGATGTTTAAATTATAGATTTTAAGTATAATTTATAGTTGTTATTTTTATTCACATATGTTCATCTTAAGTTGTTTGTTTTACCCCCATCATGAGATGGGCGGTTTTTTATTTTGTTATGTTTATACGCCCTTGACCTCATGGCGGGCTAATGTGCTTTGGTTAATTTTTTGATTTTATTTTTTATTTTGTTCCGCCTCCTTGACCTTATGGTGGATGGATGCATTATAGAAGGACCTACTTATAAAATTATGTCCTTGGTGGGCGGAATGTCCAAAATCAATATTGTAGTAAAAGTTTATATTCTAGCTCGATAGATGGCGTTGTACCGTGTATCTAGATCGCGATATGGTTTCGTTCCAGATCAGGGGAACAGATAACAATAATCCTCATAAAAAATATTAGCCACATTATTATAGCTAACTTACTCGGAAATAAAACAGCAATTTTCCCGTATATGCTAGCGGCTAAGAAGAAGAAGAAATATAAATGCATGCTAACAAAAGATAATAATTATGTATTCCCTAAAGATATCAGCTACATTAAAGGGAAAGGAACTTACTCAGAAGCAAAGCAGCAATCTTCCCATAAATGCTTGCGGTGAAAGACACACTTGGCGGGCCAACCGCCGCGTACCTTCTTGAAACTAAGAGGCGCTATTCCTTAGACCTGTGACACACGAAGCACGAGACCTAATGTGCCGGATACCGTGCACTGGTGTTGGTTATGTAACTCCATCTTATTATTGACTCTGTAAGAAATGCTGTAGATAGTTGTCGTATGTACGGGTTCTACGTATGTTTAGGAGGTATATGCCACGTTTTAGGACATTTCTTTTGCCGTTAGTGGTAGACGAGTCAGTGGCGTACCTAACGATAAAGGATAACAGCCGCTCATGGATATAAATATGTTTTTTGGCATTGTAGAAGCAATGCATAAATATCACAGCTATAGTCAATGTATACAGGATGTCCGGTAATTAATGGATATCCTTGAAATGTCTTATAGTAGAACTGATGGCTGTTCAGAAAAAAATATAAAAAATATCTATCCTAACTACTACCTGAGATATGGTTTTTTTAATTACCATATTTAACTTTTTTGTACACCACGACCATAAATGAATTAATTCCATCGGTTTTTTGTTGTTTTATTACTAAACACTAATTATGCTAATAGATAGACCGTCAAAAGTATGACCAGCTATTGCACATTTTTGTCTTTTTCATTTTTTTTCTAAGCGGCCATTATTTCTATCATAAGACATTTCAAGGTTATCCATTAATTACCGGACATCCTGTATATAGCCACAGTCTACAGTAGTAAAAGTGGAAACTAGGTAATTTATAATGCGTAATATTTATAGTGTAAGATGTTTCTGTCCAGTTCTTAAGACTGCGCCGAGCGTAAGACAGATAATGACAGAGCTCGTGCGGCGCATATTCAAATCGGCGCGCGGCCGCCATAGTAAAATTGTATGGAGGATTTGAAGTGCTTTTTTGATACATATGTATCTTTATTGTCAACCAATAACTTAAATATTTGGCACGGACAAATTGTAAAATAACTATTTATGTTTCGTTTAAGCTGTAAAATAGGAAAGATTTCTACTGTTATAATCTAAAAATCACGTAATACGAGCTTACGTTTTTGCATTTTTCGTGCTAGTTTACGTAATTTTGTAGGCGAAAATATTAATTATTTTAAGTTTTTTACACGGAGTAATTGTAAACACATTCATTGTTATGGTAAATGTATATTTTATATTTGTATTCAACAAAAAGTGTTGATTTTATTCACTTAACTGTGACCGCCTGTTTTGGCACATTTCGCTCGGCGCAGTCTTAAGTTTTGATTTATAAAGGTTGTGGCTTGGATATCTCAATACAATATCTTAAAAGAATAATCTCAAAATTATATTAAATGTATTGTAGATAAAAGTTTATAAATTGAATAGCTACCTATAGTTTTGAGAAGCAATACGAGTTTTATGGCTTTCGATGGCATTAACTTCCCACTCTGATGCCAAGCAATTGTAAATAAAATAACGTAACACAAATATTGCGTAGCCGATCGTAGATAGCGGTTGAAATAAACGTTGCCACGATGACAATAATAAATGTTGTCACTATGACAAGAATTAATTGACACGTTATCTAAGCTACTATCAAATCTAAATATGAGCCTAAGCCAGGCAAACAGAAACCAATGTATTGTCGCAGTTAGAAGTGCGTGCCTTTTTCTATGAAGACAATAAGCACACACATATATACGATTGTATGTTTAACTCTTTTATCGTAAACCAATCGGAAAGAGCACGATAAATAGTCTCTCGTATAAACATTATATAATGTGTCAAATAAAATGACTCATTCTTAACAAGGCTTATTATGACTGTGTCAGGATTATAGTTGTTAATTTCAATTGCAACTGCATAGGTGCCTGTCTGGCTTAGTGGTTAGCGCTGGTATCTACAACGAACTACGCCGGTTCGAATCTTTTGGAACCGGCAACGTTGAGACTAATTATTTTCAGATCTAAAAGATCCGTTAACTCCAACTTATTGACACTCGTTGAGTTTATATTTATGACTCTTGATAGAGGTGGTCAGGAAGAAGTAATTTACTTTGACATCAAAATATAATTTGATAGGATCTACAACGATATTTTATTGTTGAATCTTAGCACTATTGGAATTGCTTCAGGACTTTAAATTATTAGTAGACTATCTGCAGAATCAATAGCAGTTTTTTAAACTAGGTATAGCCGTATCCAAACCCTACCACACGCTCTCGGGTGTGAGTCAAGGTTCTATACTCGGTCCTCTTCTTTTTCTCAATACCATGATCTACCAATTGTACTAAAACATTTAAAATGTCTTCTCTATGCAGATGATTTTAAATTATACTGCGCTGTAAGCTCTCGTACTGATTATATGCTACTTCAGAGTGACATTGCATCGACGCCCTACATAAGTGGCTCTTGACAACAAAATGGAATTCAATCCCTCAGGTGCCTAGTGATGATTTTTGGACGTGTCAGAAATCCAATCATCGAAAGATCCACACACACACAACAAACACAAATCCCTACTAATCAAAGACACCACTTGTAATAGACTAAACATCATATCTAGCTCATAGTACAAACTATGCTCAATTGTATATATAAGCAAATTTAATAAAACTGGTGGCCTGAAATACAGGCTAACGCCTAGTTTAGACACCAGTCTCCCACAATAAACTAGTGCTATGTAATAGGTATAAGTAATTATGTAACATGATATTGTGGTGAGAGATATAAAGATATGTGTATGTTTAATAATCAACTTTGCCTATCATCAAAATGGTGTTGCCATTTCTAGATGTACCCGTATCAAAAATTTGGGTGTAGTGTTTGATTCTGATCTCACTTTTCACGACCATATCGTTGCAACGGTGAAGGACTCTTTTAGTCGGCTTGGTTTCGTTCTGAGAAATGTGATGCTGAAGGACTCACATTTCACAATGATAAAGTCAGGATCATCTATAGTTCACTTGTACGTGGCAAAATCGAGATAAGTGCTTGTGTATAAAATCCTCACGAAAAATTACATCTATATCATCAATCTGTTATTAGAAAAGATTCAAAAGGCCTTCTTGATATTTCTTAGCAAGCGCTTATCATGGTATTATCCATTTATGTATCCGACAAAGTTCCTGTTAGGTACCCTAGCATATAATTCTCTGGAGTTCAGAATGCAGTTAGATAAGATCGAAACCATGCGCAAAATCTTTCATGGCTCAATTGAGGCGCCATAACTACATGACGTGCTATTGAGGATATTTGGTAATCATTTTGTCTTACCAGTTTGGCACATAGTAGCCCGTGCTAATTCGCCTATACCTCAATCTCTCGCCACACTCAACGCTCTCCTTGCGGACAGCATTCAGTGTGATATATTTGATATATAATGGCAGAAGATATTGTTGGTGTGTAAGGAATACTGTGAAAAGTTAGTATGATAGTTGCGTCCCTAATTAGTATTAGGGGCCTGCGGCCGTTCTAATTAAGAACATAAATATTATTTGTGAATTAACTAGCGACAATGTGTTTCTTTCATATTTTCAACTTAGTTACTGATACTATTATTATGAGGGCAGATTTGAAACATAATGAATAGTGATTCACGTTATTATTTATTTTGTTTCAAATGTACCCATATAATATTATTTATTTTTGGTTGATGAACTATGTAACGAGCGTGTGTGTTATTGCTATTAATTATTTTGATAGAATGTCGTTATTGAAAAAGCAAGTAAATATAACTTCAAATCAGGGCAAATAAAGTTTTACATAGAAATGTTTAAATTGTCGCTGCAACCCGACTGTGGAAATTAATCGGCACATTGTAATTATTTCTATTTCAGTTAAATACTGTTTGTAAATGGAAAAGGAGGGGCGAATCCTAATATGTTTATAAAATATGCATTAGAAATAAATTAAATTAATGAAAAACACTACACGCACTTGTATGCGTTTCACGTTTCGACTGCGCGTGTCAAATGCATGGTTGTCCATGCATTTGACACACGCAGTCGAAACGCGTTCGTAGTATTTTGACATTGTTCGTCTGACGTCGTACAATTCTTTGTAACTATGGTTACATATACCTTATATATAAGTAGCAAGATAAGGAATTTTGGTCGAATTTTGCCCACTAGGCGACCGCTAGTACAGGTAATAACATGAATAAAAAAAAACTATTTGTTAGATATGATTATTTTGTTACATTTTAATTAATTAGTTTCTGATTGTAAGATTGAAGTAATGATTCAATCCTCTTTGCCTTCAGAAAATAAAAAGTGTAGGTAAGATATTATAACCTAATAATCTAGTGATTATCTCTTAGTGAATATCTTAACTAACAAATTTAAAAATATACATAATTATATACTCGGCGCAAGTCGTTCTATTTGATGTAAATTAATAAATATTTAGGCAATACGCATCGCCGATTGTCGAATCGATTCCATATTATTTTAATAACAAAAACGTATAATTTATTTTATCTTATATTTCCTTTTATAAAATAAAATAATAAATAAGGGTTACGATTTATTTGATTAACACCGTATACGGATAAATGTTATATAGATACCTTTTGTTTATATATCATACTGACATTATTATTTAGAGACTATTTATTTTGTAACTTTTAGTAATTGAGCAGCCAATTTAATGGAATGGTTAGCGATAATCTAGTGGGAGAACGTCGGACTGCTACGCAGCGGTCTCGAGATTGACCCCAAGGAATGCAGACATTTACGTGTTCATATACGGTTAAGTATCACCCGCTTTAACGGCGAAGGAAAATATCGTGAAGAAACCTGCATGTCTAAGAGTTCGTGTGACTAACTTAAAGCTCAAAATATGCCATGAATCGCTGAATAATTTTTATGACAGTTTTAAAGAGTTTATTAGGTCTGTTAGAATGTAATCGTAGTTAGGCAAAATTAACAGTTCAATAAGAATCCAATAGATCACTATAGTTATTCAATACAGTTGTCAATGTAATCCTACGAGACTTCTTGTCCGATAGAACCTTTCGCTACCGTGTCGAATAGGTCTTGTCGTGCCGGTGTGCCCTAGGGCTCAGTGATTTCTCCACTGAATGTTGCCGATTTACTGCATGCATCGGTTCGTGCAAGCAGCACATTTTGCTGAAAATACAGCTATTTATTATGCTGGTTTAGACCCAGTTTCAGTCAGTAGAAAACTCCAATCCGCAGCCAACGCCTCAGGGGCGTGGTGTCGGAAATATTTTTATTTCGGATAGAGGTCAATCCCGAGAAGAGTCAGGCAGTGTTTTTTACAGGAGCATCCACCACACTATCTCACCTGTACCCATCGGGTGCAACTGTTTGGCTTCGCTATCTCATGGACTAGTGGAGCCAAATATCTAGGGGTCACTCTTAATACCTCCTCTCTCTCCTCTTAAGACCTCATATAAAGCAGCATAGAGGACTATTAGTGCCCACACTTATGTATGGAAGTGAAAGTTGGGTATGGCAAAAGAAGCATGAGAGCAGAATAAATGCTGTAGAAATGAGAGCGCTGAGAAATATATGTGGTGTGACTCTGAAAGATAGAATAAGGAATAGTGTGATTAGAGAGAGATGCGGCATGAAAGTGGATATAGTGACAAGAATAGAAAAGGGTATGTTAAGCTGGTTTGGGCATGTAGAAAGAATGGACGAGGAAAGACTGACTAAGAAAGTTTATAAGGCTAGTGTGAATGGAACAGTCGGCAGAGGAAGACCTAGGCGAAGGTTTCTTGATCAGATCCGAGGCGTTCTGGACAAAGGCCAGGTTAGGAGCACCTTGAACCGACGGGCGTGTATGAGGAATGTGATGAAAGTGAATGAAGCCAGAGAAGTGTGTCAGGATCGTAGCAAATGGAAATCCGTAGTCTCTGCCTACCCCTCTGGGAATCAGGCGTGAATCTATGTATGTATGTATGTATGTATGTATGTATAAAGCAGGTTCGTAACTGGGTCTTCCATGTGTTAGGTCTGCTTCATTACCTCGTTAACAGTCATTATAAATTATCACTTAGGCACAATATTTGGCTTGTGTTAGACCAATCATATCGTACACTAGTGTAGTATTTGGACACGGCCAAAAAGGATCCATAGGCTTCAAACTCTACAAAATAGTTGCATGCGCCTAGCTATGTGAGCAACGTAGTTCGTACGCAACGAATATTTACACATAGATCTAGAGCTGCCGACGGTCAGGCAATTCATGAAACAGTGTTCCCGTAGCTACATTGACTCTGCTCAGACACACCCCAACCCCCTAGTGGTTGCGGTGATTAAATACAAACTATCTAGGATTTCGAACGTTAGCAGACTTAGGTACATTTTAGACGAACCTGTCGATATGACTACACTCATTTAAGACAGAAGAGAGAAGAAGAGGTCGCGCATACATACAAAATCATCCGCGGTTCCGCCTTCGCCGCTAAGGTCGGAATACGAGTTGCGCTAATATTAATCCGGCGGATTACCTTAAACCCACATTGTCTACAACGCCATAAGCTGAGGTCCGTGGCAGTCCGCCCTTGAGGGTTAACGTTGTCTAGAGTATTTTAAAACGGGTAAGGAAACTTCTGCGCTCACCCATACACTGCGTAAAGTTGTCAAAGACTTCTGAGGCCAACAACTAACATACACAAAAAAGCACTTGAGCTACACAGTCCTTCGGTATATTGTTGTTGATTTTGGTTGATAAATTAATAAATAATAATAATTGTTTATTTGTATAACAAATTATAATCGATTTTCTAAAAGTACATTAGCTACTTGGTTATTTAATAAATAACCGTGTATTAAAAAGATGGTATTAGTGTAAACACCTCTCTTTATACATAATAAAATTAACTATATTTATTTCAAACCCAACGATATATTACTTATCAAGAAATGTGTAGCTATGAGAATAATTTGTATTTTAATTATTTATATCTATGGTAGTGTGTGGTACGGGCGTGTATGAGGAATGTGATGAAAGTGAATGAAGCCAGAGAAGTGTGTCAGGATCGTAGCAAATAGAAATCCGTAGTCTCTGCCTACCCCTCTGGGAAACAGGCGTGAATCTATGTATGTATGTATCTATGGTAGTAGCCAAGTCTAATAATATTACTATTTTTTTAAATTATTTAATTCGTAGTATCACTCAAGATGAGCACAAAGTATCTTGAAGTCGTGCTGTGTTTTGCTTTTCCTTGGGTTTGTGTTAATGAATTACTGGATTTCAAGCCAATGGTATATTCCAACCATACTTTCAAAATCAGGATTGTGTTTATTATTTTAAACGTCTAATTCTTGCTTGATATAAATTAGGTTTCTTCTGGATAGTTCCACTTCAATAACTACGACAGTTTGTACTATCCATTATAGCTGTACCACCACCACAAGGTAAGTCGTGATACTTCCAAGGATCTGAAAGTAGAAAATTGATTTAAAACAACAGGAAAGGTTCACAAATTGTCGTCTACTTCACCAGCTATGACTTAAATCCTACACAATATGGCCAGCCTATTACCGACTTATGAGCCTATTAAGAGATACCATGCCGCTACTGGAAAATTCTTAGTAGAAATACCCAGTAATACTCCTCAGCTCACTAATGAAGCCAACAGAAGTTTAGTTGCCAATGTAAGCGCAAGTTACTACTTGTGCTTCAATTTGCAATTAAACTGAAACCATGGAACCAATGATACAGGCTCTCTGAATTAGCTATCAATATAAAAGCCTTTTTATTTTATTGAGAATTGTTTTCCATAGTAATAACAAAGTTTTAAATCTACAGATGATAAATCTTGCACATATTATCAAATACATGTATAGCTTTGAGAGAGGAGCAGCCAAAATCTTTCAAAATAGGCCTATATCAGGTCTGTTTATAATAAAGTACCTAAAAAATTATTGTCTACTTCCACGATTCCTTTCCATTCCATCAAGCAATGTTGTACATCGTCAGCCATCCCACAAATTTCACAGTTCGGTAAATCATATTTGTCAAACAAGTATGTTGCTCAGTGGGGAGACCAAGAGACTGCAATGCAGAGGGTCTCGGGTTCGAACCCACGTCGCGCACCTCTGACTTTCGGAAGTTATATGACTTTTCGAAATTATGTGCGTATTGATTGACAACTATCGTCTGCTCCGTGCCTCGGAGAGCACGTTCAGCCGTCGGTCCCGGCTGCCATGAACATCTATGGCAGTCGTTGTCGTTGTGTCGTTGTGTGTTATATAACTTCCGAAAGTCAGAGGTGCGCTATCGTGATAGAATGTAACTGGGATGTAATTTTAATGCATGTACTGCCCTTTTTAAATCGCTTTGCTGAGAGCGAAAAAAAGGTCAGTAGTAGACCAAGGGGCAACACGAAAAGGCTCACTTTGGATAATTTTACACCAGGTCCCTTCGTCTCTTGACTTTTTATTAAAATATTCTTGCAGATATTCATAGCAATGATCTTTGTATACACTGTATAACTACAGAGTAAAAGGATTTTTGTAAATATTTTATACATTGGGTACTTAACCTGGGCGACCTGACTGACACGTCCACAATTAAAAAAAATTGAAATTCATCACAATTGGAGGCCTCTGTACAAAAGGTAAGCAGGTATACACATTAAAAAAAAACATAAGCGCGTCGTAAATGTATACCCCACTTCCTCTTTCGGTCGTATACAATCATGTGTCTGCATGTGTTATTTTACCGTAATAATGATGGATCTATTAAGTTGGAACATCGTCTTCGGAGTGTAGACGACGTTGTTCATCATGAGATACTTGTAGAACATCTCGAGCTCCGAGTTTAGCGCTAATTGTTCCGGCTGAGTGTTCCGCATCATCTCACTGATCAGAAGTTTTGTGACGTCTATCTGTACAAAAAAGGATTCAAGGTTAATGTATGATGTATGTATGAATGTAATAATGTTAGGTTAATTGGTTAGCACCAATCATCGCCTTCTTAAAGTTCTCGGGAAAAGTAAACTGCTGATATTTTTTTAAGTACATACTCATCCTCCAATTCTATATACATATTATGGAGTCGTTACCAAGGAATTGAACTATCTTTGTCAGTTGTTAATTTGGCATTGTCGTCTAATTTTTATCCTACTACGTTTTTATTAATACTTTGCAATAAGGTACCTGTTTCTGGGTCTGATGGCATGGCTCAACAATCATAATCATATCCAAGAAATAGTACACCAACCACAAAGTCTGCATAATTTTTCTCAAATACTCCTCAATACTGCCGACTGAAATACGCACATCATAATGGCTTTATCATGGACGTCGATGTGCCAAAGGCATTAAATGCCTTCGGCTGCTACTAAGTTAGTACTGTGGTAGTGAGCCAAAGACATACAATTACGGAGCATTAACAAAAGGTAGTACATAAATATTTTTTTTCAAGAAAAGAATTTTTCATTGCAACGTGGCTTCGGCGTCTAGAACCGTAGATGCCGTGCACTTTGTCCTCTTTTGTCATCTGCCGTATTAGTGGACTATTTCTCCACTCTTATCATTTATTAATTTTAAATGATGTTTACAATAAATAGGATGTTCTGCATACTACAACGAGTTTGCAGTAATTAATAAAACTCAGCATGTCTTGTTTTCATACATTTTGATTAGTGCACCTATAGTTTTGCAAGAGGCTCTTATAAAAAATGTATAACATGCATCAAGAGCTGTGTACATGTATATGATCGCATCTCATCGCCTCACCTTCATCTCTCACACCAATCAATCTACCTGGCGTCCTTAAATCTAATGACATACTTACAAAATCTAAGAATTAGATAGTATGACGTCACAACAAGTTGCAGAAAAAAGAACGCGATAAGCGTTAATAGCACCATCCCGTTTGTATCCCCCATGTCTTGTACAATGTCGCAGAGACTACAGAATATATAGCCAAGATGGCGCAAGGTCTCAGAGGCTGTGTCCGAATGTTCGTAGATCGTATCTGTGTAAGAGGCATTATATTGTACTATTTTTGAACCAACAAAATTGATATTTTATTTAGCATATGTACATATGTATGTATATTCTTTAGCTTTTGTTACTGGCATTCGTCCTGCGTTATGGTAAGCGATCAGGTACAGTAGCCTGTTAATGTTTGTAGCATGAAGATATCAAGTTCGTTGCTGAGTATTTTTTCAAGTTTCTTCATTCAACATTAAAAGGTTAAGTCGTTATTTAGAAATGTGTGAAGATGTTTTGCGTTTTCCATGTATGTAATTCAAACAGCAAAAAATCTACCCGAAATTTTACATGTCTATATGAGTAGGATATACTTACCTCCATGAATTGCCAAAGTATCGATAATATTGTTTAAAGACTTATAAGGAACACTGTAGTAATCTTTCACTTGATTAGCTGGGTTTGTTACTACATTGGTTGGATTCAACGCTACAACAAAAATAATCTTGTATTTACATCCATATAGAGGGTTAAATTATAAATACTAATAATCTTTCACCCATGTGTTTTACAAAACTGAATACGTTTTCCAACAAACATACTTAAGCAAGTGTAATCGTGCGATTAGGGTAACCTATTGCGATATTCGTATATCTTGATGCAAACATCAAATAGTGAATTACGGAAGGTGATAAAACAAAAGTAGTTAAGTAAAGTTTAAATAAGTCACGGATTAAAGGTCATTAGTATCTTTCATTCAACTCTGTATTGGCCCACGTATCCCAAAAGGTGGAAGCAGAGGTGTATTACACCGACAATTAGCCGGTATCCCACATAATTGCGGTGAGGCTATTACTGTCCATTAGGAATATATACAGATTCGTGTACACACCAAACATTTCCTAATTCAAAATTCAGAAATAATTCTCTCTAACCGACAATTGAATTCAAGTTACCACAATCTATAAGCAATAAAGAAGATTTACGTATATAATAAAATGATGTCGATGTCGTTGACGTATATTATCTACTCTAAAACAGATATTTCGCCTATTTTCTTAAATAAGTGAAGTACAAAGATACTTACATTCATTACGAATCCGTTGTCCTAATTCCTTTAAGCAATCATTGAGATGGTTAAATGTAGCGAGTACAGCAGTATGTATCAAAGCTATCTGCAGAATCAGTAATTTTAACATGAAAAGCTCAGCATATAACGCTAGAAACACTCCTTCCACAAATACTGCAACAATCATTAAGGTGTCCATATAATTTAATAATTATTGGTGGATCTATGTTCTACCTACCACCAAAGATTTTTATTTTTATATACACGTCGCGTACCACAGTTTTACAAGACGAAAGTCTTTGTCCAGTATGTGTTGCTGATGATACGGATCGGAGACCACGTCTCCGCTCACTCTGGGCTTTATCAGAAGGCTATTTCGCGGTTTACTCAAAGGGCGATAAAGTGAACTATGCTTGGATATTTCCTACGGGAACGAATGGGAAATGAAGAGAACCACAGCAAAAGTAAAATTTCCGGCATAGGTAGCTCTCCGGATAGCCAAGCTAGTGCCAGTAGTCAGGGTACTTGACAGAGCTTGCGGAACCATTGGCTTTCCAGACAAAAAGCACCCAGGCTTTTGCATTTGGCATTTGGCACAAGGTGGACCAACGACCTAGTAAGGGTCACGAAAAGCGCTTGCAGGCCATCCACGATGCAAGCGATCCACGACTAGTATGTGTGGGAAACTTACAAGAACTTATGTCCTGCAGTCAGAGGACGTCTTTCGATTAAGATGATGATATATGTGTAGGTAGTCTATTTAATAAGGAATTGGCCATGGCCTTGAATCCCACCCATTACATAACCGATGTGAGCCCAACAACACACACACACACACACACACAAGTATTAAGCTTAGATTGGGGTTAAACTAATTAAACTACTAAAAAAATACAACAGTACATCTATTAGGTTGCAGTACGGAGACAGGCATTCCGTATTTTCTCCTCTTTGTAGTATAAGTCGCTTTACTGACTCTATTTGTATAGTGGCTTGCAGTACCAGAGGAGCTAACGCGCGTCGCTGACCCCAAGAAAAGGAGATAAAGATTAAATTTGATGAAAGTAAAAGTATAGGAGAGGTAGAACATTAAAGTAGTTGAACTTCGAACATTGTGTTGTGTATCTGCGATGAGAGTAGGATTTAATTAAACTTATTAAAGAGGCATTCTAGTGTGGGTAAACAATATTACAGTGACCTCCGAATGGGGTGAACAGAACTTAGTTCGATTCAACCCCTTGAAGACACAAGTGTGCGCGTTTACTGCCAAGAAGAACCCTTTTATCATGGCGCCACAGTTCCAAGGAGTTACTCTCCGAATCTCCGAAAGTATTGGGTTCCTCGGCGTGGAAATCTCAAGTAAAGTCCAGTTTGGGAGTCACTTGGAGGACAAAGCTAAATTAGCGAGCAAAAAGGTGGGTGTACTGAACAGGGTGAGGCGGTACTTCACACCCGGTCAACGTCTTGTGCTTTACAAAGCACAGGTCCGGCCGCACGTGGAGAACTGCTCACGTCTCTGTGCAGGGGCCCCCAAATACCAGCTTGACCCACTTGACTCCCTACAAAGACGGGCAGTTCCAATCGTCGATGATCCCAATCTCACGGATAGATTGGAGTCGTTGGAGCAATGGAGAGACTTTGGGTCTCTCTGCGTGTTCTACCGACTCTTTCACGGAGAGTGCTTTGAAGAACTGTTTTATTTGGTACCAGCGGCCCCTTTCTATCATCGTACCACTCGAAAACTAAGCAGGGTTCATCCATATCACCTGGAAGCGTTCAAATCCAGGACGGTACGCTTCCAGCGATCATTTCTCCCACGTACGTGCAAGCTCTGGAATGAACTGCCTGCTTCGGTGTTTCCCGAGCGCTATGATATGTCCTTCTTCAAACGAGGTTTAAAGAGAGTTCTTCTTTCACGGTAGGCAGCGGCTTTGCTGTGTCCTGACATTGCTGAAGTCCATGAGCAGCGGTTACCACTTTCCATCAGGTGGACCACTTGCTTGTCTGCCACCGAGGGCAATAAAAAAAAAAAAAAGTCTTGGTTATTAGTAACGGCTTTTGCCACTATTGTTGTACGTCAACCGATTAATTTGTTGCCATGGTTATTAGTGCCCATCACTAATAACCATGGCAACAAATTAATCAGTTGACGCTAGGGATATTGTCTTCCTTAAAATAGGCACACAATATTCTTTCTTTTGCAAGTAATGTTAAATAGAGTGAAAATTTACTTACAGTTACCATTCTTTTCGATAACGGTTTTATAAAAGACAAAGAGGTCTATAAATAAATAGATATGTCCACAAATGAGTGACCAAAATGCCATCAAGTGCTTCGTTTTACAAAGTGATCGGCGGAATCCATATTGGCTCAATTCTCCATTGATCTGAAATCCAATGCACTGAAGTGATTCATCAATTTCATCATTAAATCTCCCTAGAGTCTATCATGTTAGTTTACTATTGGATAGTAGCTCTCTGCTATCCAACGATAAAATCTTATGGGAAATTATATTATATATAATTATTTATTCGATTCGGGCATTGATAATCGTAATATGTAACGTAACCAATAACCATACAAAATAATCTTAAATATTATTTGTCCATTTATTTTTACATTTTGTTTGTGTACTGCTATAGTTAAATTCGGAATAGTGTAAAGAACAAATAGCTATAATTATTGGATATTTATTGCCGGCCCATTCATACGTTGAAATCAGCAAAGCTCTAGGTACTACTTGTGAACATTCGACTTTCAATTCATAAAATAATTTCAATACCAATTTTACATTAAATTTTACACAGTGAATGGCGAGATTCACGGCGTATTAAGCTGCCCAGCTAGAGTATTGCATATTACTAAATGAAGCATCTATGTCTCCTCATGAAGAGTGTAATTTAAAAGATAGGTTTCATTTTCACATACCTTTTCAATGTGTGCAAAGCTGTTGATCATATTCTCCATCCTAGGAATACTAGAAAAAGTTTCTGAGAGTAGCACCGCCAATATCGAAGATAGCGAGATGACACTCAGAAAGCGATAAGATGTTGAGTGAACGTGCATTGGAATATCATGCTCCAGTCTAAAGTCCATTACTGTAGAGGCCATTGCAAGAATGCCTGAAAAGTATATTTAAATCTGGCACTGGCTGTGTGGAATATCCACATATATATTTCTTTATATGAGTGAAAGAATTGGAATCTTTAAAAGAAGTTATACCCTCCAAGAGACATATTTTTAATAGTAAAATCGTCTAGGAAATTGGTATTTTGAAACCGCTTAACTTACACAACAGCTTTTTTAGAGGACCAACTTCCAAAAAATTATGTTTGCGTAAGTTAAGTGGCTAGTGGCAATGGTACACAAGATATCGAGCTCTAATCAAGAAAGAAGTTATTAGGTTTTCTTGTGATATTTCCATCTCCGAGGAAATATCACAGGAAAACCAAGCTGTAATACAATGAGAAAATGGCGAGTGTAAATATTGTGCTTGCGTATACACTTGTGCACTATAATATATCCTGCGCAAATGAGTAGTCACAGTTAGTTTAGTCTTAGTAGAAAATCGGTCTTTAAGCGTGTTATATAGTAATAAAAACATAAAACGTGCAACAAAAAAGATATGTACTCCCTTAAGATACGTGGCACTTTGTAGCAAAAGTAATTTACTCATAAGCAAAATAGCGATCTTTCCATAGATACTAGCGGCTCGGGACACTTGGATGCACCAACCGCCGGGTACCTTCTTGAAACTTAGAGCCGCTATGCCATAAAACTGTGACATTCGAAGCACGAGACCTAATATGCCAGATACCGTACACTGGTGTTGGTAACCTAATTCCATCATATTACTAGGTCTGGAAAAATACAATAACAGGTTGTGATATATAATGTACGAGCTCTACGTAGAAGAGGTATTACGACATTTTAATTGCTATTGGTAGTAGATAAACCAGCGGCGTTATTGTAGGTATACCTAATGGTAAGTGATAACAGCCAATTTTGGATAAGGCGGTGCCTTTGGCGTTGTAGAAGCAATGCAAAAGAAATACAGCTATGCCATAGCCAACAATAATAGGCTGAGAAATAGGGTCATTGTGTAGTGCTCAGTATACTGAGTAACAAAATAAGGGTAAATATGTTTCTGACCTCTCCTAAAGTTTTGACCTATAAACGCTTTGGCATAGATATCATAACAGAATAAACCATTAGCACTTTGCTTGATTATTAGAAAACTTGTATTAATAGTATTTTAGACAATATTTTATAAATTGAATATATAAAATATTGTCTGTAGCTTTGAGAAGCAATTCGGGTTTAATGGCTGTCGATAGCATTAAATTTCATTCCAACAAACAGATGTAAATAAAATAATCATTTAAAAGATACCATAAAACAAACAATACATAGTCGATCGTAGATAACTGTTCAATTAACTATTATCACAATGACAATAATTAATGTTGTCACTGTGACAACAATTAATTGTCCAGCTATCTAAGCTACTATCGAAATCTAAATAGAAGCCTAAATTTCGTGAGGTACCAAAATTCAAGTTATAGAAGGGAATGGAAAACGATGTACAATAGATCTTGATTATGGAATCCGATGAGTATAAAACCAGCTGGGTTATAAAGCGAAGATCTTAAGTAAGTAAGTACATCGGTAATTCTTTTTAAACAGTAAGGCACGGTTATACTTCAAGATGACTTTTTTAAATGGTCAGTAATAGCCTTGTAAGATAACATTGGATTGCCTCGTAAGGGTCTCGAATTAAATCCAAAGACACGCTCTTCTGCTTTTTACTGCGTGCGTACTTATGTGCGAATTAAATAGTTAATTATCGCTTGCATTAACGGTGATGAAAAACATCGTAAGAAAACCTGCATGTCTGTGAGTTCTCCATAATGTTCTTTAAGATATGTGAAGTTTGCGAGCCCGCACTAAGCCAGTGTGGTGGACTATAAGTTAATGAATACCACATCAATATCGGCTTTACTAGATGTTACCCCAATTTAAGTAAAAGGTACTTAGTTGACTTAGACAAATTCAATAAAGTGATTTTGACCCAAATTCGACTGAATGTAGACAGGAACTTGAGCAGAAAACGGCTCTACACAATAGCAAAAGTTACAAAAGTCATTACGATCAAGGTGTGCACATAAAAATTTGTGTTACTTGTGTGCACATCTTGATGAAAATAAAAATGGATTTCGATGGACCTCTTTAACATAATGCACTGTTTCTGGTCCACTGAGCTTCGTTCTGCGATTATCATGGGTACGGGGTATAGCTCCTCTTAATTTTGAAAAAGTTCGTGGTGGCTGGCGCATGGTTATTAGAGCTAGACACAATTGAATAACTATTGTGTCAGGCCACTGGTATGCCATTGGGAGTCAATAGGTAAATAGGGCGACAAATAAGACCAGCATGATGTTTAACAGTTATTATATCCCTTTTTTTGTTTTTTTTTATCGTGGGGGAATGCTTTTTCGCATACCTCTCCGCTGAAAAGGGGAGCGGAGAGGTTATGTCGGGCTCACCCGGGAAAAGATGGAACATCCCGGGTACTACCGACTAAACCTACCACGGTGTGCCAACTCGCTGCCTTGAATGGTGGGTGAGTCCCTGGAACTGAAACTACATCAGCAACCCACCCAGCAGTGTCCAACACAACACGGACGACGACTCCTGGGTGACACCCCGGCACGACAAAGGGGGTCACTCCGACTCAATGACGACTCCCACAACGCCTACAAGTTCACGGCGCTGCACCGCCCAGGCAGGACATGCCTCGAGCGTGTGCTGCGCCGTGTCCTCTACACACCCGCAGTGGTGGCAGATGGAACTCGGTTCCCTCCTAGCGACCGTGTGCAGGTACTTGCCAAAGCAACCGTGCCCTGACAACACCTGCACCAGTCGGAAGGAAAGAGTCCCATGCTGCCGCTCTGCCCACCGTTTCAAAACCGGCTGGAGGGCCTCAACGGTTCTGAATCCTGCTAAAGGCACCTCCAGCCGCGCCTTCCACTTTCGGTATACGCCCTGGTGGGCTCGGTTCCTTGTACCAGTTAAAACCTCTGGGAGAGGACGAACACCCATCTCCTCCCATACCGACGATATCACTTTAAAGGTTTCGGCGAGCACCTCCGCTTCCAAGTCCCACGGGGGAGTTCCGGCCAAAGCGCAGGATGCGTCGGCCGAAACCGTGCGGTATCCGCGTATGACCCTGACCGCCATGACTCTCTGCGGTCTCCGCAAGAGAGGCCTACATTGGGCGGTCAGGGAGTCCACCCACACCGGTGCGCCGTAAAGCGCCATCGACCGAACAACCCCCGTGTAGAGCCGACGACAACCGACGCTGGGCCCGCCCAAGTTTGGTAAGAGCCGCCCAAGAGCGGAAGCAGCGCCTAGGAGCCTTGGAGCGAGACGGCTGAAGTGCTCGTCGAAACGCCATCGCCCTTCTAGTACCAGGCCCAAGTACCTCATATGGGCCTGGAGTGGTACACGAACCGAGCCCACCACTATCGAGGCGCCGCTGGGTGGCTTGCGACGGGGCCCATGAAAAAGTAGGGCCCCCGTTTTGGAGAGAGCCACCCTCAAACCTAGCGCCTCGATACGCCCGATCACCTGAGAGACCCCCACGGTGGCCAGGCGGGCTGCCTCCTCGAAGTTACCCCCTCGGGCTGTGACGAGAGTGTCGTCAGCATAGCTGATCACATTCAGCCCGGGGGGTAGGACACCACGTAGGGCAACAGTTATTCTACCCTGTGGCAACATGCCATGGCCGTTCTCGTATTGCCACTATTTTAGTACAGCTGCTACTAGTATAACTGCTGAAGAATATACTTGTCTTTAATGAGCTTGAAAACCGAACTTGTTAAAGGCACACATAAAGTTCGCTGCGATTTTCTTTATGGTGGTAGTCCTTGTTGTTGAAGAAATCCTAAGTTTATGCGCGGTGCCTAAGTTAGCTCCGTTTTAACTTTCTTTTTTCTTTTCTTTTTATCTTATCATACGTAGATATTGGCTAAAAAAGATATTGTTGCGTTTCATTCGGTAAAAGTGACCAACGATTCCTTCACTTTTCCTCCGCCTACTTTCTTTCCTCCATTCCTAATACTACATCATGGGTAGTAATCGTGCCTGCAATACCAAGGACATGTTTTTTATGTTACTACGAACCACATTGAGCGAAATGTGGATGTATTAAATCTCGTGTATGTATTTTATTGGTGGGTGTGTTGGCACGTATTGTTGCTGACATGTTAGGTTCAGCTATCTTGCATGTTTTAATAGCAAATTATCGATACAATTAGGTTACATCACTATTTGAGTATCATCTTGTAAACCGTGTCTTTTTTAAAATACCACCTGTGTTCTCGTACCCATAGAGTTTAGAAGTTGTAAATTGTGATTAATGTCATCTAGCGTAGAGTAGCAGCACTTGGTGGTAAAATAATTAACTCTTTAATAATTTTATCAATATGAAATGTAGTACCTTAAAAGAAGGTTGAATAGAATAGAATAGAATATAATAGAATTCGTTTATTTGTCAAACATAGGTGATTACAATTTATGGTTTTAAGTCTATAATAAGATTGCTATGTTTTGCCCTGTTGGCATACAAAAGTTAATTAATACCGATATTAAAATACAGTAAAATATATAAAATAAACATGAAATAATATCCCTTTATATTTAAATTATACAAAAAATATTATTATTGATATTTACTCATTCTAATTAGGTACATTGTCGGATTATTATTACGCATTAATTACAATATTATGTCACGGTTATAACATTATTCATAAATTAAATTACAAAAATTACTATTTTATTAATACCTATGTTATTTTATTCAAAACTCTTTTCATTTAAAAAATCTACAATATTATAATAAACTTTTTCAGTTAGTAAGTTTTCCAGTTTTCTTTTGACATCAGAAACAATCAATGATTTCCATGATCTGAGCAATTTCATAAATATTACTGGGGCCATGCAAAAAATACTCTTGCACATGAGAGTCGTTTTAGCATCATACAGACACAATTTGGAATGTTTTTCTGGGAACTACTTCTGACAACTGTGCAGATAAATTTATATGAGCCTTTGTTCGCGTTATTGTAAGCTATGACTATCAATCTCTATCCCTCGGGAACCTTTTTCTCAATGAAAGGTCCTCTATGTTCTTTTCTGTTCCCCTGACAACGAGTATGCGTAATTTCATGCTGATCGGTCGAGCAGTTAAAGCGTGAAAGCGAAGCAAACAAACTCACATTCGCAATTATAATATTAGATAGGATTGTAAATGAATTAATAAAAATATGCGGATGATTGTGTACACACGGCTACACATCAAGTTAGACAACCTATATATGCATAACTACGCTACATACAAAATAGAGAATTGTCGGAAAAGGACAGTGCATAGTGGTGTCGATGTAATGGTAAGGATAGAGCGTTCTTCGCACAATGGCCCAATTGTAGGGCTAAGTGCGGATAACACACGTCCAACTAACTAAGGATAGAGTGTAGCAAAAATATAACGCACTCTCTTGCACGATTCGCAGCGTTCAACTTCTAAAAGTTCAAAGTTCAAACAGTCTAGGTTGATGTGTCGCTGTCTGTTGGTACACACAGCGACACATCAACCTCACCGACACAGATAAATAACATGGATTCCTTTCTTTTTATCCGGTGATATAAAGGAAAGAATCCATGTTATTAATCTGTGAGTCAACTGATAGTCATAACTAATTAATTCTGTGGAAAACCCTCCATTAGATGCGTCATCCATTTTTGAGAGTCAGTGTTTCAATAATTTTAACAAGATCTTTTAACTAAGTATTTAATAAGGACGTTTTAATTAATATATGACGTCGTTGACTAGGTGGAAGTTGAATGAGTTTGCGTTTATGCTCACGTCCGTGAGGTCTTGTCTTCGATTCACAGGTTGTGTAAAGTGTTGATGAGTCATTCTGTTAATTAAGTTTTGCGATACACAGACAAAGTTCCTCTTAAAATTAGTATTAATATGATACTTATGTACGCTGAGACTACTCGATTGACTGAACCCAATATATAAAGCGTGTCACAATAAAGTGTGGTCATTATTTCAGGGCAAATACAAACATGATTAAATAAATATATTATATATTTTATGACGATATACCATGTGAATAAACAAAATATTAAAGAGGGAAATAACATATGGAATCTAAATATATACTTGTAAAATGTATGAATTTTTTATCCGTTAGATGAAGTGATTGGAATTAACTCTCAAGAATTTATTATTTATTTTTATTTATTTATTTAGGTTCATCCACAGCAAATGTATTATACATGGTTAAAAAGAATATATATAGTCGACAATAATTATGCTGATACACTTGCCAATTACGGATAAACCAACATGCACATAATGACAGTACTGTACATACAAATTTAAATTAGAAACTACATACAGGCAATTTTTGTAAATAAATAGTTGTACATGAATATAAGTATCTTAAAATAATATAATAATCGGTTAATTATTGTAAACAGAGATTGCAAATCTAAATCAAATATGAAAACGAATAAACTGATAAAATTTTTAAGTTGTGACCATATTGTTATTGATGGAGTTTTGAAAAGAGGTGAATGTGTGACGTTTCAGCTTGTTTCTCGAATCGTTGTAAATATCATTGGCAGGTGTGGATTTAGCTACTGAATTGTACTCTCTGCAGAGTCGGTGTAGAGGTGAACTGTAACCTATATTAGTTCTGCATGTTGGTATATAGTAGACATTAGATATAGGATATCTGGGCATTTTATGAGGTACTTGAAGGCCGATACGTGAGACTAATTCAGCACAGTCCAACTTGCCGTTAGCTAGTTTATGCAAAAAAGCTAGATCTTGTACCAGCCGTCGTTCGCTAAGGGAATACATATTAAAATGAGCTAATCGTTGATCATAGGGGCTTCTGTGAGAGATACCACTGGAATGATAAGCGAGGTTACGTGTAAATGCACGTTGGATTCCCTCAACACGTTGAGAATGTACAGCATAGTGTGGACTCCAAACCATACTGGCGTATTCGAGTCGATTGCGAACTAAGGCATTATAGAGGATGATTTTGGTTCTTGGCAGTTGAAACTCTTTGGTACTGCGCCTTATAAATCCGAGCATTTGGGCTGATTTTGTAACAATACTGTCGACATAATTGATAAAGGTAACTTTGCTATCGATAATCACACCCAAATCACGAACTTCTTTTACTTGGTCAAGGATGACGTTATTTATGCTGTACGACGAAATTTGTGACTGTTTCTTTCTTGTGTATTTTATATGGCAACACTTTTTGACATTCAGTGTTATACTATTTATAAAGCACCAATCGACAATTCGGTCCATGTCACTTTGTATAAGAATTATATCATCATGACAAGTAACGGTTTTGTAGATTTTAAGATCGTCTGCGAATAACAAGGCTTTGCAGTGGTGGATTGTTTTAGTAATATCATTAATAAATACAGTGAATAGGACTGGTCCCAGATGAGATCCCTGAGGAACCCCTGAACTTCCGTAATATGGGTATGATGATGTAGAATGTTAATGTTGTCGGCATTTGTCCGGCGATGTCCAAGTCAAACAAGAAGAAGATTAATTACTAACATATTATACTATAATAATATGATATAATATTCTATCACATACACACAACTGTGATTAGAATTTTGTATCTAAAAGAAAATAATATTTTAGAAAAACTAAAAAAACACGCTTTATTTAAAAAACCAAACTAAAAAGAAGTTTTTTTTTTATAATTCAGTATAAGGATAGAATGATTAATAAAAGAAATCATTTTATATAAAAAAGCGTGGGGTGGGTGTTATTAAAATATCTTAGAAAGCACCCCTTTGTTAGTTTTTTTTAACTATTATTTTAGACTTAGAGAAGCGGTTTGCAAATTAATAATTATTATCATTAACATTTGGTTCCTTTGGAGTTATTAATTCTGCCTTATAAGTGATTGTCTGATCGTAAGGTTTCAAGTTCGATTCAAAGGTCGTAAAAACAAAAGTAAAATGAATATTATTATATCATTTTTATTTTATTTTTCATTCAGTAATCTCATATTCTAGAATACTTTGCATATCCCTGTTATCCACAAATTATAATAGATTATATTATAATACCGACTAGTCACTGCAGACGTAATAATTACTATTTTAAAATTATTTTGAACATATAGTACTGATTATTCTTCTTTCACACACAAGTATCCAATTCTAGCGAATCCAGTCGGGCAATGGCGGGAACCAAAACGATTAGTTAGCCTTGGAGGTGTTTTCCTCTCCAGTTTTGACTCTTCCGTTGGCTGCACACTGGCATCTTGAAGCAAGACCTCACGTCTTCGCCTGTTCTTTTGAAGACAACTGTCTTGAAAAGAACACTTGACAAGCGGTGATAGGAGTCCGGGGAGAACTGCATACATATTTTTTTCTTCTTTTTTAGAGTTGTCTATATCTGAAGAAATCTTTTTGAAGAAGTCCCACAGTTCCTTGGTGTCGCTGCAGTCACAATCCTCGGCTTTAACAAGAGCGGCGGCGGCGGTCACAGCGAGCGCGAGCAATAAATATTTGGCAGCCATGTTTACACAGTGATACTCGCTACTTGAATGAATTGTATCCTCTGTAGTCGCATGCTTATATACGATAATTCGTAGCGTCTGAGTCAGCTTGTGTATTCATTATCAATGTTTCGTTCGTCAGTCTTGAGTTCAGTGTAATTGTTTGTGTAATGTTTTTAATTTTAATAGGAATCGTACGCGTCAAAGCTCATTGATAAAATGGTGGCGCTGTGACAAAAAAATAGGGGTCCACAATTCGTAAGCGTAAGGGTCCACAAAAATTTATTTGCTATATTATATAAGTGAAGAACTAAAATGTTGGCTTGACTTCACATATCAATATAGGCAGGTCAACGATAGTTACTTGTAAAAACTTGTATATTCCATATTCAGCACCAGTGACTTGACAACTTTAAAAAAAAATTGTCAGCCTGCCTACCGTGCTAGGTTCAGCCCAGAGAATAAAAAAAATGGTCACCCGTAGAAATTTTATCAAATTTTAATTACGAATGCCAAGGAATATGGTAGAAATGTAGGTAATTGTAGGGATCTGAACATGCAAAATTTTTTAAAGTGGTCTCTGAAACAAAAAATCTGGGCACCTCTGGTCTAGATAATGATCGCACGGTGGCGTAGTGGCTTATGTATTTGCTGCACCACTGGCACTGCGATTGTTGTGGGTTCTATCCACAAACGGGACAAAACAAAAATAATTGTGTCCGTTGTTTGTAATAAATTATTTCTGATATATCATCCAGGTCTAATGATATCAATATATTTCTTAGAAAACAGCGCCTTATTTTCAATGTATGTATATACGATATAATATACCTATATTATCATTATATGTTTATACCTGTTATATCGTGTCTCGAAGTTTCTTTAGGTATTTTCGACGATCCTTAAGAGATAATTTTGTGTTCTTTTTATTTATTAGAAAAATCTAAGTTATCAATTGAATTTAAACAACTTTATACGGATTTTATCACGTTGTTTAGTCATAGACAGACATATATTTATTCCATGAAACTGTGTGTACAATGGTGTTACATAATAAAAGAATCAACAGGTACCCGTTCGGGTAATGCAACTTTACATTTGTTAATTCTAGTAGGTATACATCAAGAAATACTCAAAACTACACATAATATTATTTATTATCAAAAAAATCCCTTAGACTATTATAGAAGGCGTTATTATTAAGCCAGTTTTTAAGGGATATGATTAAACACACGTATAGCAGTAATATAAGCGCTTTTACATTAAATATCATTGTTTATAATAGGGAAGTTAATATTATATTTATATTTACTGCGAACATTTAAATAATTGTGCGCATTAAAATTTAAAAAATCTGTTCTATTATTTTTACAAATATGCAGGGCGCCAGTACCTCTATAATTTTTTTACAAAACTCTATAGTACATAATTCTGAAATTTTAAACTACTATTGATAATCACTTTTACTAGTTACTTATATTTAAGCTATTTAAATTTTTAAAGCTATCAGGTTTAATTTTTACTTAATAATAATAATTAATTTCAATGTATAATATTCGCGTAAACGTAAGGCAAAAGTAATTAAGTTGCATTACTTAAATAGTATTTTTCTTGTTGGTAATTAATACAATAATTACAGTAATTTTGCCGATTAGATTAATAGTCACTAAGTAATAGTCGTTTTTATAGTCATGTATGCTAAGATTATTTACGATTGCTTCAGATGTGTTAAAGATTAGCAAAGACCTAAATGATTTTTTATGTTTTTATGCCATACTGTCTGGGAGCCAATTCTCGTAATAAAATCTGTTAAAAATAGAGTTCTAATTTAGTCTAATAAACTTAGGTTAATTTTAATTTAGTAGAAAACAAATTAGGTAATTAGGACAGTGATATTAATGACACTGAGACTAAATAGGCATACTATTCTGAACAGTTTTATTACAATAATTGGCTCTAACCAGTCATTAGACAGTCTTTACATTAGATTAGAGATTAATATTTTATTGTATACATATATATATATATATATATATATATATAGTACGGAACTTGTATCAATAAATACTTTAGTTTTTTTTCAAAATATATCAAATTACACAACAGTTTGTATCATTATAAACATTTTACCTATCTTAAATATGATACAGTTGTATAAAGATTCAAATTCAATTTGGCTTACCAATGCCTGGTTATAATGTTAATTTGAATTTATAATACACAAAGGAAGTATATTTATTTTATATATTTTTGTTTTATTAAGCCCTTAAAGTATCAACCTCCAAAAATACGATCTTCTGACACCAAACCAATATACGATGTGTAAAGTGGTTCATGTAAATTTAAATTAATTGACACATAAAACGACGTTAATATTCGTCGTGTTAACTGATACAAATTTAAGTTATTTTTTTTAAATTATAAATAAACTATATAAATTAATAATGTTTTATTACACTGAAACATGTTCATTGGTATTGTTTATCACTGACATTAATCAGTTCCTATTTTAGCAAAGGAGAAAAAGAGTAAGTTAATATCTCAAAATCATGATTTTCAAGTTACATCACTTTTTACTAAACGTACACAATAATAATGATCTATTGATGTTGGTGATGATAAAACACGTCTGTCTAATGTTAGGTCCGAACTTATAAGTTAAGGTTAGGTTTCTATGTCAAGATTTTTTTGGTATTACATACTTACTATATTTTCCCTGCGGCTTCGGTCGCTTTGATGAAGGTTATCTCAAAAGGTTTCCATCTTCGAGAAAAGCGCGAATGTGGGTTTGTTTATTTTATTGTTTGTATCCAGGACAAGTACCGACTTTTTCCTGGATGAAAAGTATCATATATGTCCTTTTCTGTACCCCTGACAACTTGTATGCAAAATTTCATGATTATTGGTCTAGTAGTTAAGGCGTGAAAGCGTAACAAACAAACAAGAAAATAAACAAACTCACATTCGCATTTATAACATTAGTTAGGATTAGGATAGTAAAGATATTAAAAGTCTGACTTATAGGTTACTTGTATATTTCAATTGTATTACAATCATCCATCACAAGCTATGGCAACTAGTGATACGCAATTGTTAGAAAATTTGCGTACATTTCGACGTCCTGCATTCGAATGTTGAACGTTTTGTTGTAACTGATTGTTTATTCGAATTATACTCGAGTATTTGGACCACTACTTGATGATATGTTGATAAAATTGCAGTAGAGCGCGCCTGAATCGCTTATTTTTGACAATATCATCCTGTATACGTTTTATAATGTTTATCAACATCATATACAGCAGCGATATCCCAGTGGTGGACCGTTGGACTGCTACAGACAAGTTCGATTACAAGGTATGATCTCCATGTGCGTATTAAATATTTAATTATAGTTTTAACGGGGAAGGAAAATCTCGTAAGGAAACCTGCATATCTGATAATTGTCCGTAACATTCTCGAACATTTATGTGAAGTCTGCCATCCGGCACTGCGCCAGCGTGGTGGACTATCACGTAACTCTTTCCATACTGAGACGTGGGTTGTGCCCAGCAGTGGGACACTTTATGAACTTTATATTATTATAATATTATCAAAATCATTAATAAAACGTATCCATATTATCATTTTATTAAAAGTCTTTTAGTTTAATCTGTTACCCAAAGATTTAGGATTTTTCAGTAGCCATTTGAAAAAAATTTCCATCTGAAAAGCCCAAAACTTTGGGTAACTAACTTGAGTATCTAACTTTGGGTATATGATAATATGGATACATATTACACATAGTACGGCTATTGAATACTTGCAAATTTAATAGACTTTGATATAACCCTTATAAACTGACTTAACAATACGGATTGCCTTTGCCAGTGGTTCAGTACCTGCGTGGTACAAACAATATAGAACCAAAGAGCCATATTATTATGGTCTTATACTGGTTACCTTAGTAGCTACTAGCAAAATTCTTCATCTTGTAAACAATGAATTGGTGCCGGTGTCTGACCCCCGTAACCTAGCTAGAGGAATACTAGTATCGTAGCAACGTGAGTTTCCCCTTATTATAGCTTGTAGGATACGTGATAATATTGGACTACTTTTTTCCTTGTAAACTATCAAATCTTGCGGCACGCGTTTCCTTAGCAAGACAATAAAATCAATAATTGAGAAGTATACATGAGTATAATTGTCATTTAATAGTCGTGTTCACTTCGCTGGGGAATAGCATATATGTATATGTTTGGTCAGATACTCTGGTCGAGCAAAATAATAATGGTTATTTTTTTAAAGATGACTAGAAATGTAGGTCACTTTAATAAAATTATTGGGAAGAGAACCCGCCACGCACCCTCGGATTGCCCACCCCAACTATTGCAATAGAAAAAGGTTGACAATACCGAACTCTTTTAGTAAGGGACAGCCATGATGTGGGACTCGGGCGTACTCCAACTTGCAGTATTCTGCTTCGAGCACAAAATATGCATTGACACGTGTTTCACCTCAGCGCGAAGTGTCTCCAGGACCGTTTAGCAGCGAATGAGCATGCTTTCACTTTAATCACCTGTATGATCATAGGTGACACTTTTGTGTCCAATGATCATCTGTGAAAATAATCACCTAGGTGTTCAGAGCGACTTCATTCAAATTATTATTTTAATATACGTAAATCACCTTTTTGTGAACATTACCCAATATTGATATTTTATATAAGAAAAATATTTTTACAATATCTGTCATGTATATTATTGATGTTCGATGTGTTGTGACAAATACAAGAATTATAATTACTAGTATTCCCGGTAACGCCTTCTGCTCAGTCAAAAGCTTATGTTAGGAGTGGATTTACGTCTGTAATGCAGCGGGTAGGCATCGAACCTATGAATGTTCGATGCCAAGTCTAATGCTGTGAAACTTTTATCTTATGTTGCGTGTGCCACTGCGCTGCGTGTTACAGATTTGAGCCACACAGTGAACATTTGTTTGAGCCGTAAATAGAAGTTTGGAGTCTGGGTGTTGTTTGTGTCTGTTATTTGCATGTTTGTAAAAGTTTACTGTAACATAATTGTACTGACAGCGGCTTTATCTATCTAAAAAGAGTAAATCTCACATAAAAACATAAGAAAATATTAAGAATAAAAGCAATTCCTAATTGATAATATATTATGGGCTAATAATTTTCGAGAAAGAGTGTCATATCATATAGTCATAAAACTAACGCCGAATTCAATTCTCGAATTTATGTGACGCAGACGAAGTTGCGCGGGTCAGACAGCTTTTTTATAAATTTACGTTGTATAGCGTAGTAACGAATAATTAACTTTAAAATTGAGATGAAAAACTAAAGTACAATGTTTCTTATCTTCCCTTAAAAGGTTCATATACTTATCGTTTGTATCCCCGAAAAGGTAGAAAGAGGTGTATCACTCCCACATTTCCTTAGCTAAGTAGTAAGATCCAGTAGTAAAAAACAACTCTATTGCCGTCTACTACATGCACATGTCCCGAATCTGTGCTGCTGTTGAAAATTTCTAATAGAAAACCACCAATATGTTCGACTTGGCAATCAAAATGGCTTATATTTTCGGTCAAGCATAAAGTATCGGACCTCAAAATTAACGACAATCAAACTACGTGTAATCAACGAGACAGTGACATAGCCAATTTTTAAAATAGCTTTGTCCACATATATATTACTAGCTTCCCGCCCGCGGCTTTGCCCACGTGAAAATCGAAATTTTGAAGTCACTAACTTCAACGGTGTAGAACTTTAATATAAAAGATTTTCACCCCTTTACCCCCTTCGCGATGGAATTTCCAAAAATCCTCTCTTAGTGCTCTCCTACACTCTCCAAGGGACATACATGCCAAATTTCAGCTTCTTGCGTTCAGTAGTTTCGGCTGTGCGTTGTCTGTCAGTCACTCAGTAACGGAAGAGTTTTATATATATAGATTATATGTGGACTGAATGTGATAGAATATTAATTCTAATAATATCCTATCATATACACACAACACTATCTAGCCCAAACTAAGCAGAGCTTGTACTATGGCTACTAGATAATGGATAAACATATTTACTCTTTTCTTGTAAATACGTACATATTATACATAGAAACACCCAGACCAACACAAACATACTGTCCATGCACACAAATGTTTGGCTTGTGCGGGAAATTGTACCAGTGTGGCCAGTACTTATACGCTTAACTTTTCTGGCAATTTCTACGTCGTTATCAAGCATATATGGTCATATACTCCCGTCAAAATAACATTCACAACATTCATCACTATAACCTATTACTATTTAGTAGTTTTTTGTAATCGTCCACATAATCCCAGTTCTATGTTTAATGTAGGTATGACGTAATCATATAGATGGGAAATTATTCAACTACCTACCGACATTTACATTATTCCGTTGTAAAATCATGGTAAAATCATGGTAATTTTCGGAGAAATACTTGAAATCACGTTTTTTGGGAGCCGTTGTATTCACGTGTATATAAAGTTACGTTTTAAAAAGCGAAAAAGGTGTGTAATATGGACTACGTTTTTGTTTGTTAGGCATGCTTCAGAATTAATTTATACAACTGTTCAAAACCGTTTCTTGTATTGTTTTTCGCAGTGTGATAACTTTATCTGAAAATACCAGTGATAGTAACGCAATATCTTAGCGAATGTTATCATGCTGTCGAAGACGTAACGTTGCTGAATATTGCAGTTTTTTTTATAGAATAAGGGTCACGAGACGTCTCTAATAGTTTAAAAAGCAAAATTACAGAACACACCGAATTTAAGTAAAGTGAGTAATGTTTTCACGTATCTTTGGTACCTGATGCCTATAAATTCGCAGATAAGTGTACGTTCAAAGTACACACTAACACTACTCTATCCCACACATTTTGTAACTCAGAAAATAAGTTACGTTTGGCTGCCCTAGTCTCTTGGACTATGAGTTAAATAATGTTTAAAAACGATATCGCTGGATTTGGATATATTAAATCAAGGTTAAAATTAAGTTAAGCAAAGGTATGACGAACCTTGAGCGTTACAATATATGGTAAACGATTTGACAAGCTAGGTTGACATTCAACACCGCTGAAATAATTTTACAGAACTAGTGTCCAACCTTCACTTATTCAAGTGACACATTGAGAAGTAGACATATTCTTTAAAGATATTACCTGACTTTACAAGTTCATTACTAAAGCTACTAATAGAATTTGAAAACTTCTTAATGACGTTTATAATGCTGGCATAGTATTTCAAAGTATATTATTTCTAAAAATATTAAGGACTAGTTTCCACTCACGACTTCGCTCGCGTAGAAGTAGGTTAGGTTATGTAAGTAACAGTACGTTTTTTAAAATAAAAAAAAGCTTCTGTTACTCTGTGATAATATAGCTTTCTAATGATGAAAGATTTTGAGTTAAATCCTTACAAACAAACAAACATACAAACAAAAAATCCAATCTTTCCTCCTTTATAATATAAGTATAGATTAGTATAGACAAGAATTACTTTAGAAATTAATTAGACTGCAGCTGTTCATTGCTATACATAAGGCGTTCTAAATCAGCAGCACAATATCTGGTCTTCTGCCTTCCGTACCCAGTCTCTTGCCAGATACAAGACCGCCCACCTTTTATCTACTAATCTACTTTCAAAATAGATGACATTATAATTTTATCAATAACGAACCTTCTTAAAACTAGCGGCAGACACTGGTTTAACATCTTAGTAACGTTTAACAGAGGACTCAAAAAATAAATTTATTTGAATTTAGATCGGATTAAAAGTATCCTTTCGTGCCTCCATGTTTACATCTGCAGTATTTGATGTTCTCGAATTCTCTAAATCATCTACATTGTTCGATAGATCTTATCAAAACCGTTCCACATCCATTTCTTTAACGTTAAACCCAGTTTTTCAGACGTCTCACAGTGCATTGAGCAGAAGACAAAAATAAAAAACACGAGTATCTATTTCCACAAAATTGTGGTAATTTTTGTAAACATCATTAGTTATTACAAAACTCCAAGCAGTTAATAATCTGTGGCTTTACGTGTTTACTTAGTTTTAACTATTACATTAAGGTATTTGAATTGTAACAAAATAATCACTTCATTATCATTTAATAATTGTTATTTGTACGAATCGCACATCATAAAAAAAGTTCTACATTACTTGATATCTAATTATGAAGATCACAGGCCAAGGTATGTACTTTCAAATAGTAATATAAATAAGGCTGGAATGGATTATAAATATGTTTCTACATGTCCTTTATCTTACTGTGTATAATTCATTTATCATTTTTGTATTATCAAACTTTGATGAAGGTTTTAAACGAATACGACAAAAAACGTGTTTATGATTTTGCTTCTAACTAGTTCTACCTTACATGTAGTTTCATATTTACATTCATTTGTCTGCGTCTATTTGCTACTAATTATTTTATATTATTTTTTTCAGGTAGTGTCAGTTCTATAAAAAATCTCTGATCTTGTTGAAGTATAGATAGAAAACGAAAAAAGGTGAAAACAAGTTGGCGTTTTTAATAAAATTTGTTTCCTGTTTTATTGCAAGCGCAACAGTTTTCAGAATAAATCCGAGACGAAATAATGACCGCAAGCAGACTTTTTTGTGTGCAAATGAAAAGAAGTTTGTCGAAATCGCCATAGACTTTTACAACGATACAAGACTTGGTTGCAGCAGAAGATATGGTTTCCACATTGTCTAATAGTGGACCATGAACAGTCTGGCCTTAGTCGTTCACGTTGTCGGCCACTCAAGTCTTTTCTTCGCATTGCGTCTTTTTGACGATTGTGGTCTTTGTAGATATGACTCATTGAATTTCGAGAACTAATTGGTAACAACTTTATATTTAAACAGGGACTATAAAAATACAAAATATTAAAAGTCAAAGAGTGTCATGTTTAAACAAGGCATAACCTTAAAAATACGACCATTTTATTTCGCGGGCTCGTCAACTTGACGACAGCGGTCTTTCTAGTGTTAAAGAGTTAATAGTAACCAAAGATAACACTGTCGCTATATTACTGGTCCATTATTTTTTTTTTTTATTTTTTTTATATTTATTCCACTTAATATTATGTAATTAAAACATTATTTATAGAATAAAATTTCCGAGAGCTCGTCAA
Source organism: Catocala fraxini (assembly GCA_930367265.1). NCBI lineage: Eukaryota > Metazoa > Arthropoda > Insecta > Lepidoptera > Erebidae > Catocala > Catocala fraxini. The sequence goes on from OV884043.1 coordinate 20,019,439, forward strand.
CATCGATGTTTACCTACTTGATAACGCCATTTAACAATCTATAAGACTAAGTGAGTTAGAGAGCATGCGCTCCAATAAGCGTTACAAACAATCTAGTTGATTTTTATTCTTGATTAAGACTGAAACAGGCGTGGTGAAACGCACTAGGAATAATTCCTGCGTCGCGGGGGACTTTACAAACATTCAAACAACGGACACAAAGAACACCCAGACACGAAACAACCATTTGCGGATCAAACAAAGTTTTGTCCCGTGTGGGATTCGAACCCACAACACTCGGCGCGGTGGCAGCGGGCGAGGCGAGCGCTTACACCACTGCGCCATCCGCGCAGTCTCCTTTACATCTTAGCACGTATATAGACAGTGTTTAAAACGTGCTTTATTTTTTTTATAGCTTGGATTGTGTAATAAATAATGTAATCGTTTAAGTAAATTAAATAAATATATTCAACAATACTTCTTTAATTTACTTACGCGATAGTTTATTTGCACATTTGCTAATCAATCAGTCAGCATGTTGCAGTCCATTATTGGACGTAAGCTTTTAAATTAAAGGTGACTACTAGGTGACTGTTTTACCAACAATTTACCACAATAACACGTTCTAAATATTTTTTAAATACCTACATAGCGTCAATAAATTAAACTGCTGTACTGAAAATATGTCGAAAATTATATCAATATGTAAATTAAACTTAATTACGGTAACTACGCAATAAAATATTACTGCCGCATCTTAAACACGAGTGTGTCAGAGCTTTCCAAGCGACACGAAAATCACAAACTGCTAACTGCTTTAATAAAACAAAAATAATGCTAGTATTGTAATTAGGTTACAAACTGTTTCTTTTTTTATTCTGCCATCATTCTGCTAAACGTGACCTAATTCCCACAACAATTTTAAAACTTAAAATTGACGACATTACATTGGTACTGATAAAAATTAATTACAAGTAAACTGGTTCGGTAAATATGAATATAATTTCCTATACATGTCGATCTAAAAAAACCAAGAAAGATTTTATTACGCAACTCGTTTTTAATGTATGTAAGTAAATTATTTTTGTAAAATACTCGTATTTCTTATACGGATTACATTTGCTTAAAGATTCATAGATAAATAAATTTTCTTCTCGCATATACCATAATGTCTGGATATAATAAATAGCATGACCATTTTGACCTACATTTTAAAAAAAGAACCCTTATAAAATAATATGGATTCAAAGACAATACGAACTTTTTGTTCTTATAACATGTTCAAGTCAATATGGTGGTACTCAATTGCGCCAGTCGGCATCTAAGCCGGGTATAAAAGATGATGAGATCCAATCCTGCTGTCATTGCGATCGATACTGTCGTGTGAGAAGCCGTTTATCCTGCCCGTGGAACTAGGCGTTTAGTGATTCGAAATTAGAATAGAATTTTTATTCACTTCATATTAAGTTGAGACCGTGTTTTTTTTTTAATACTCCTATTCTACTTTTATGTGATTTTGACGGATCTTTGGCGGGAATTTCGGCAGGTATTTACCTATATTTTTTTGCTCTTTATCCCATTTTTTGACATTATCATACCATAAAAAGTTTTTGAAAAAAGGTTAATAAAATAATATAATTTAAAGTCATCAGAAAAGAAAAGTAGTAGACGTTCCTACGTGTACAATTTTCTTTTATGATGATTTTAAATTATATTATTTTATTAACCTTTTTTTTAAAACTTTTTATGTCATTTTATTACTTTAAAAACCTTTCTTAATTTTTCATCTGTTGTTTAAATAAAATAAATACACATTTTAATTATTTAAAATACTAAGACTTGTATTACATTACAATTCAGGACCGTAAAAATTAGACATAAGTAAGCTAAGATTCAATTGTTACGCAATTCAATTGTTCTTTCCTAATGGGTATCGCATGTGCAAATTAAAATTTATGCATACCTAGATAAACCAAAGATAATATTCTTAAAATGCTGAACGTTTTGATAAAATATTTTACATGCTTAAGGATTATAATGTATTATTTAATTACAAGCAACTAAAATAAGTAAATACAATTTAAACTAACGTATAAAAACGCGCGCGGGCATCGTCGGCAGCATTTACAGAGAGAGAAATACTTATTGAATAAATTATTGAAATAAATAAATAAATGTTTGGATCGCGGATTCGCTCGTGCTGTTTATATAATAAAATAACGTGTATAAGACGCCCGCGTTTATTCTCATAATTTAATGTAGTAGTAAAGTTAAAGGATTTTAACTAAGTAAAATAGCATATGCTATTATTTATTCACCGCGTGTATCTATCGCAAATATCCACGTATTTCATTGTTTCTCCTCGTGGTCAATATGAAACTGCGTAAAGCTGCGTATAAAAAAGCGTGAAAGGAAATACTTCCACTTCTTCCAAAAAAAAGGCGGTCATTTTTTATCATATTAATATTTATTTGGTAAATATAACATCTATAAATGTTATTTAATTCTACATTAAAAGTACACGCACTAACAGATTAAGTAAATTAAATTAAAATAAAATAGTAAAATATAATCTGTATCAAGATTTTTATAACTCACATATCATTAAAGTTGCAAATTTCTTTTGACACTATCTTTACACATCAAATATTAACTTTTAAAATAAAAATACTATTTATACATACAATTAAAAGAAACAGACAAGAAACTCAAATCATTTTCATTTGCTTATAAAACAAACTATTACTCGCAACCTCACCTGCCTTTAAAATTTCACCTACCATTCCACATCGATCAACCTATCTCTATTCCAAATTTCATCGAAAACCGTGCAGCAATTCGTGCATAATAACGTTTCTTTCCCAAACTTACACCTCTATAATTAAGATTTAAATATAACGGCAACCTCTTCCAAATGTCATATTGTTTTTTTAACCAGATACAATACTACATATAACATCGATTGTCTGGTATAATATAGAATGTCAAGGAGTAAAGTCAACGAAATGTCAATGCTCTGTATAATTACTAATAATTATTACTAGTAGTATTCCATATCCGCTTAGTAATTATTCCTAACATACATTACGTTAAGAAATTAGTGTACATTATGTACAAGACTGATGATCTTGCACACACATTAGTTGGTGGCACGTATGCGTTATTTTGAATGTAAAAGGAAATTTCCTGCACTCTGTATAATTTCTGTGTCATTGAAGTCATGTTATTCTTTACAAACATCCCAACAACGGACACAAAGAGCCACCCAGACTCGGAACAACTACATATTTGTGGATCACACAAATGTTTGTCCCGCGTGGTAATCGAACCCATAACACTGGGTAAATTCTCCCCCGTGACACAGGAATTATTCCCAATGCGGCACTTATTTTAATAAAAGAAAGCCCTTATTAGTCCTGTGGTGTAAGTTTGCCGCGGGTTCGATTCCCTGCTGAGATTGAACAGTGTAATTCGGTTTTTCTGTTTGGAAATTCTCTGTAACAGTACACTCGACTGTTCATGTGCCCAGTAAACCACAAAAGGCTTGTCTTAGTACGTGGAACGTAAAAGCAACTGCCGTAATGTGAGTGAAATTCACTACCAAATTTCCCCTTTAGAAATATATAGACATGGCTTAAGTTATGCTTTCTTTAATGCCGTTTTGAGATAGATATTTTCTTTATAGCTTAATCTCGAGCGAAGCCGCGCGCAAAATCTATTTATACATAAACGAATATACGTCTTTAGTATTTCATGGCAAAACTGATATTTTCGTATGAAGGGTTCCTTTGTAGAAGGTAGTAATAGTAGCTGTTTCTTTGAGGTTACTATAACAGTAACCTCGAAGAAACAGCTGACGATACGATGACGCTGTGACGGTACATGGACAAACAAAAATATGCCAAAAGTGAGGGTGAATCAAGATTCTTCTGCATCACAAACGGAGACATGACATCGCAGCACCAGTCAGCTTGTGACCACGGCCGGTGTAACCTGGTTGAAACGTCAAGCATAAAAAAGGTAAACATTATGCATGATCGCGTTAATACCCGCTACATATTATTATATATGTCGGAGACGGTCATTAGTACGGTTACGAAACGCGGCACGTTAGTGAAGATGTAGCAGCACTGTTGCGATGACGTCAACACGCAGCCAACTTTGCGTGCTACGACGGAGCCTACTTAAATGGAGGTGCCCTATATTCGACGGGGGGAATCATTTTACCGTCGGCGAGTGCGGACCTCCCCGCTAGGAACTGTCATTCGTTTCGTGCAAGACATTCGTGTTAATATTGTGAAGACAATAAAAGTGATCAGTGTGCATTTATTGTTTCACTTTGCTCGATCACCCTATTGTACGCCCGCATTATGTCTATCGATGGGGTTACTGAAAGCATTCAATATCCAACATATATATATATCGCATTCTTAATAAAACAGCGACTTAACTCGAAATTTGAAAGTAAGCCAATTTGAACTCTAATTGTATATGTTAAATTCTAATATTATATTTGTGTTAAATCTTTTCAATAGAGTTCAAATTTGTTTAATCAAAAATACTGAGATAAGTCTCTGTTTTATTAAGGATGCGATATATATATGGGTTGTTCCGTATTCATCATATGACGTCTCATCCTATTTCTTTACTCATCCTAAACTAGTATGCCTAACTGATCCGATTACATTATTTTAATAAAGTTTCTTTATTCAAACGAAAGGAACGCCCTTACTCTACCCGTGGCAAATATTACCGGAAAAAAGTATGGATAGCAAAACAACCCTTGGCTTTGCAAAAGTAGGTTCGGTTAGGTCAGTAACAGTACTTTAAAAAAAATATATAGCCTATGCTAGATACTCTGTAATAATAAACATATCATATGAAGAAAAATTTTAAAATCGGCTTAACAAGTCTTTCCTGTTTATAATATTAATATATATATAGATTACGAAAACAGTAATGTTTGTTCAGACCGTCATTCACCCAAACTTAAAAGCTTTTGCGTAATTTAATAATCGGTTGAGCTAGGAATACTTACAGGTTGAATAAAGAAAATGAAAATGAAATAATTGCTGTCGGTTGAGTAAGGAACGTAAATAGGTTGAGTTTGGAAAAAAACAGTGTAGGATGAAACGTCATAGGATGACGCCGGAACAACCCATATATATCATGCAACGCGAAAGTTTAAAAGTTATTACTGTTATAGTGCCAAAGGTACGCAGATATGTGTGCATGTCCATGAGCGAAGGTTACCATACCATCAGGTCAGCTACTGTCTTATTTGTCAACGATAGCAATAAGAAAATAATGACGTTTTCGTTATTTAACTAAATGAGCAACTTTGTGTCTATTAGATACTATAAGTTATTTTAGATACCTATTACTTGAAATAAGTTATAGTTTGGTGTGTCCAAAATTTAATGTCGCTACGAATATGTATAGGTGCATAGGTGCCTATTGCACGACAGGCGCAGTGACTTTGGCAGATGTGTCGCCACGACCAGCGCACTAGACGTTATGGGTTCGATGACTTCTTCTTCTCCCTAGCCTTTATTATTCCCAAGTCACTTGGGGTCGGCTTTTCTAGCCTAACCAGATTTGACTGGATATCAGTTTTTACACGGAGCGGCTGCCACCTGACCTCCGCAACCCGAAGGCTAACGATACCCTAAGGCTAGACCAGTGTCAGGATATTATAGGACACTGACTTCCCAATAACGACTGCCATAGACATTCATGGCAGCCGGGCCGACGGCTTAACGTGCTCTCTGAGGCACGCAGCAGGCGATAATTGTCAATCAATACGCACATTATTTCGAAAAGTCATATAACTTCCGAAAGTCATAGGTGCGCGATGTAGTGGGTTCGAACCCGAGACCCTCTGCATTGCAGTCTGTTGGTCTGCCCACTGAGCTATCGCTGCTGTATAGTGTGGGTTCGATCACTCACTATACGGTTGAAAATGTATGTAGTCCACAAAACAGCAGATTTGTTAGATGTTTCTAACAAATAGTTATTATCAAGGAACGTCTTAACGAGATCTTTATAATAAAATTAGGTATGTCTATATTAAGATAGATAAATAATTGATTTTATATATAACTAGCTGTGCCCGCGGTCTCACCCGCGTCAGTGGTATTTGTGGTTACTGCGCCGCTCCCGAGAGCCGTAGCGTGATGTTATATAGCCTATGTCCTTTCCAAATTTCCTCAAAATCGGTTCAGCGGGTTAAGTGTGAAAAGGTAACAGACAGACAGAGATACTTTCGCATTTATCATATTAGTAAGGATTTAAGGAATCTGTATAACGTTGATTTATCTTATCTTATGTGGGGCCAGTCAGTGCAGACCGGCGACACTTCGACACAGTGGGATCTTTTGTGTCGACACTCTCCTAATAACGACTACCATAGATGTTCATGGCAGCCGGGACTGACGGCTTAACGTGCTCTGCGAGGCACGGAGCAGGCGATAATTGTCAATCAATACGCACATAATTTCGAAAAGTCATATAACTTCCGAAAGTCAGAGGTGCGCGACGTGGGTTCGAACCCGAAACCCTCTGCATTGCAGTCTGTTAGTCTACCCACTGAGCTATCGCTGCTCTAACGTTGATTTAAGTAAACAATTAAATAAAATCTGTAAAAGTCGACACAGATAGGTAAAATAAAGTATTTAGACTGACTTTATTTGTAAAGTATAAAGTACGTTTGTCCGAAATAACGTACTTGACACTTTATTTTAAAATACGGGTGGCAATCCTACATGCAAGTGTCCTTACAATGATTTTCTACGCTACGCTACCCCCTAAGGGTCTGTATTTACGGCAAATTTCCAAACTCACAACATTATCAATTCTGCGCTGACTGCGAATGTTCTAACTTAAACTCATGATAACTATGCTCGGGACGGCAACTGAACCTAAGCACTCACGATGCTTTCAGCCGCAAGCATCTTCAAATTACACACATAAACTATTTTAAATAACTATTATAATTCGTCTATCGACGTTCGAACTTTTTAAGGCCTACAGTTTTTAAGCTTTATATTTAACCTTTATAAGATACATATTTAGTGTTATTTAAGCTTTGTAACTACGTCTTGATATGGACTATTAAAACATTAACTAACAATGAATTTTGCTTGTTCCAGATTACCTCCATATTAGAATCTGTACAGATTACTACAAATATTATCCGCAATGTAAGCCGCCGAGTAGCACGGATGCGAACAGCAGTATCAGAATACTGCTGTTCGCATCCGTGCTACTCGGCGCCTCACGCTCAGCTAACGTGAACAATCACATAAAACTACTGACAGAACTAGACAATAACATCGAAAATAATGGTGAGTATTTGTAATATTAAATAATTTCATTATCGCTCGCTTTAACGATACCGGTCAACTGTGGCAACTTTACTTTCAACGAGCAACTTGACCTAGTGTACCTCAGCTTACATTTCACCGTTTTATTTACTTTCATTTAATTTTTTCCCATTTTCATTTTCGTTTAATTTATACCTAGTAAATAAATAAAAAGAATACCTCGGTGAAAACTTTGTTTTATTATCTTTGTAAATTTTGTGCCAGCTCTGGCAAAATATGTCCATTTGTAGGAAATTTCAAAAAAAAATGTGGTTTCTTTACCTGACATCCAAAATCTGTAGGATTTGTCCCGTAAACGCCCACGTAACGTGGGCTGTAGGGATCAATATTCTCTAGTAAAATTGCTTAAGTAATGTTGCCATATCTGAGTCAACTTTACCTGTGTCATATTTTTGAACACTGTAACGTGTTTATTTAACTTTTTGTAGATATAAACCGTTGAGCATGTAGACACATGTCTTTGCTACAGACTATATATATATATGTATATTTTAAAGTATCATAGTTAATGGAAAAACTGATAAAACGTCAAAAAATACGGTAATGTTGCCACAATTGACGGTAAATGAAAACATCGTGAGGAAACCTGCATGTCTGAGAGTTCTCTACAATGTCCTCAAAATTTTCTATGTATAATATGTATGTATTTACTAAAAAAAAAGTAATTAAGTATGTTTATCCATTATCTAGTACCCATAGTACAAGCTCTGCTTAGTTTGGGTTAGACGGTGTTGTGTGTATGTGGCAGAATATTATTATTATTATTATATAGAACATCGTCATACTCGATCGACCACGACCCATCTATCACTCGTGACATCATCAAATCAAGTGTCGAATATTTGTTATTTGAATTATAATCAACAACGAATTGTTGAATCATTACGATAAATAATTGTCATTACACGTTTTTCTCTAAAGCACTAAAAACTAATATCCAGTCAAATCCGGTTAGACTAGAAAAGCCGACCCCAAGTAACTTGGGAATAATAAAGGCTAGGGAGAAGAAGACACGTTCTTCACTAAAGATATTGGTTGGTATTCCCGAGAAAAAAATTCTGATTTAAGAGTTATGAGGTCCGGTAAAATGAAAATAAAAGATAAGTAAAGAGTGAGGTATTTAAAAAGTTTTTTACAGTCCGCCAAAGATTTGAACTGTTCTCGTAATATCATGAACAAATCCAAATTATTCACTACACCTTCCATATTGGTCACAAAAATCCTGTTTATATACGTTGGAATTACTCCTTCCTATCCCTATCATTAAGGTATATTGTTAGGTAAGTCGAGTCATTAAATTTAAGTAAGTCGAGTCATTAAATTTAATTACATTATTAGCAAATAGAAAAGATAATTCGTAGAGGTGATAATTTGTAATGAATAGAACAGCAAATGAACTAATTGATGATTAACTAATTTTTCACTATTTGTAATTACTTTCCAACAACAAAGACAGTTTAGCTAAGGAGAGACATACAATACAATGAATTGTTTAAACTTTTAAAGAAATAAACAAAGCCCTTTCTGGAAAAAAGTGTTTTTTGTAGAACGAAGCTCTTTTGTTTGAGTTTACTTTATGGTAAGTATAATTATTTACAGTCGGGCACGCCACGATCGTGGCGGTAAGTCCGTGTTTGAGGAATGGCTGGAGAGGCGGCATAGCGCCCTCACCTTCCGGCTGATACAGGTAATGACTGGCCACGGTTGTTTTGGCCAGTTCCTGTGTCGTATACGCCGGCAAGAGACGCCCGGTTGTCACCACTGCGGCAACTGCCGCGACGTTGTTGAGGACGCGGCGCTGCACACTTTGGCGGTTTGCCTCGCCTGGGCATCGCAGCGCCGCCGCGCCGTGAGTTGATCGCGGCAGTCAGATTGGTTGCCCTCTCGCTCCCGGCCGTAGTTCAGTCTATGGTCCGGAGTGAGGGGTCGTGGAACGCCGTCGCCTCCTTTTGTGAGGAAGTCATTTCCATCAAGGAGGCGGCGGAGCGGGAGAGGGAGCGTTTAAACCCTCTCCCCAACCGCAAAACCGGGCGCCGGAGGGCGCGAGATGACCTCCAGCCACCCTGAGGATTGACCAGACAGGATTGATTGATTGATTGACTGATTGAGGATTGATTGGGGGTGGCGTGCGTTTTCCCACGCGCGCCTCTGTTTCAAATCCATCTCCCCTCTAGGGGGAGGACAGTAGGGTTTAAAGAGAGTCAGTGCCTTTGGGTAGATCTATTCGTGTAGTGGCCTGCCGTTTCATACGGCGGGCCGAAACCTCGGCGGGGTCGCGACCGCATGTGCAAGTGATTCGCGCGGCCCCGTCGGTAGTGGTTTTGTCGAGAAAACACCGCGGTAAGTTTAGTCCGTATTCCGGGAGGTACATTATTCTTATTCCATCTTTCTTTTACCCCGGCGAGTCCGACATAACCCCTCCGCCCGCCCCCGCGGAGGGGTATGCGTCAAGCATTCCCCCACGTAAAGTATAATTTACAGTATTAAATAAAGAATCATCCTTTTTTAAGTTCTTCACGTATAAGATTTTCTTCGGTAAACTAGTGTTTTAAAGTAAATTTCATTATTTATTCGTAAAATTTATATGTAACACATTATTTAAATAATTTTAAATGAAAAATATTTTCGTTGTACTTTTTTTCGATAAATATATGTTTTAAAATTATTATTATTCCTTAATTATAAGTATTTTAATGTAACACAATTATTTTATCTATGATATTATAGATAAAAAGTACTTTTTACTTATCTCTTTTTTCATTTTACCGAACCTCATAACACTTAAAGGGGCAACTATGGGTGCGCGCTGCTAGTGTAGAATTGTAGCCAATAAGCCAAAGAATAACACTAAAGTAGTTAAAGCTAGACCTGTCAAGACTTGGCTAAATTTTAGCAGTTTTTGTTACATTCCATACAACAAAAATTGAAAAAAAAAAACCGGGCAATCTATCAGTTTTAGAGAAAAACGTATAATGACAATTATTCATCGTAATGACGAGATCTTTCGATAGGTACTTTTTTTAAATGGAATTCTTAAACAAAAATCTTGTGTCAAAAGCTAATAAAAATATAGGAACGCCGCGCCGCGCCGTTTAAACGTTGCAATGGTTTAAAACGGCTTGAAGCACTCCGTAATAATATACGACCTCCAGCCACCCTGAGTAGAAGCCTGCGGGCGGTGGACCAATTGGGCCGTCCACCGCCCGATCAGTGCAGGTCCGAGTAGGCGGCGTTCGTGTTCCGCACGCCTCTCGATGTCTGAAAGGGGACTAGGTCCCCCCGCTTTGTTGTCGGGGACCAGGTCCCCCAATTGGGTGTGTAAATTCTTGTTATGTTTGTGGGACCCGCCACGTCCATCGGCGGGTCTAACCTTTGAGGGGGTCGCGATTTGAATGTGAGAGCGATCCGCGCGACCCCGCCATAAAGGTGTGAGGAACGCCGCGGTGGTTTTAGTCTGTTCAGCCCAAACATATGGGCTGGATCCCGATATATCCCCATCGCCCGCCCCAAAACCAACGATGGGGAATGTGATGTGCACATTACCGCGAAAAAAAAAACTCCTTAATAATATGTATCGATATTTTTATCGTATTACGTATCAAGAATGAAACATACACCAGATTTAACTTAGACCTCCAGGAATACAACTGTGAAAACCACATTCAATTTCGCGCAGTAGTGTTTGTGTGATACGCGTACTAACATAAAGACAAAACAATCTAACAATAAATATTTTTGCGTGTATAGCTCCTAAATAAACCACAAACATATTGTTTTATATATCTAGTACTAGATTTTATCCGCGGCCTCGCTCGCGTTAATTTTAATTTTGTCATCGTGGACCCAACGTTATAATTCGCACCCTTAATAAAACAGAGACTTATCTCAGTATTTTGGATGAAACAAATTTAAACACTATTGCAAAGATTTAACACAAATATAGTATTAGAATTTAACATATACAATTAGAGTTCAAATTGCCTTACTTTCAAATTTCGAGTTAAGTCGCTGTTTTATTAAGAGTGCGATATGTCGTAGTACCGGGAAGCCGTTTAACGTTAGTAAGGTGTTCAAATCAAAATACATACCAACACAGAAGAGTGGCTAATACGTGGGGGTTGCGATAAAAAAACGTTGCATATTGATAGGGTGAAGTTACCATTTGTCTGATTAAGCTTTTTATTTTGTACATGGTCGCGTGTCTGTATTTTTGCATAAGTTTTTAACCGACTTCGAGAAGGAGGAGATTCTCAATTCGCCAGTATGTTTTTTTTTGTATGCTTGTTACGCGATTCCTCTGCCAATTATGAATTGATTTGGAGGATTCTTCTTTGTTTGGTGACCTGCCAAACAAAAAAGGAATCCTCCAAATAAAAAAAATGCTTTCTTGTGTTAATATAATTTTCTTCGTTGGTAGTTTAGCTCATAATTTGGGACTTAAAAAATGTTTTATTCTCTTATTTGTTTACCTAATAATATTTATAGGCAGTTAGGTTTATGTTATTTTAAATTTTATTATAGGTTAAAGATAGTTTAAAAAAGAAAAAGGTTATATAGGTTAATTATTTAACATTTTTGATTTATTAGATTTAGTATTATTTTTAACTTTCTAGTGCTTATAGGATTTTTTAGTTTAAGTTTTTACGTGTAGATATATTTTCGAAGTCGGTGTTTGTTCGTTTTCTAAAAATTTAAGTTTATTATAATTACATGTCACGAGCTTCCCGCGGTTTTGCTCGCGTAAATGTAGGTTCCGTTAGTAACAGTACTTTTTCTAGATGAAAGGAACCCTATGTTTTCTGTCCTCCTGACAATGTAGGTAGGTATGTGCGAAATTTCATGACGATCAGTCGAACAAATAAACAAATTTACGTCCGCATTTATAATATTAGTAAGCATGATATAAGTTGGTATATTGCTGTTTACCGAGTATTTACATAATTCAAGTATCTTTTGCCTCAGAACTAGCGATGCAATATAAATAATAAAATAATTGACGATAAATAATTATGTAAACATAAGTCTTACGCCGTCTTACGTCTTACTCCCGTATATCCACAATTTGACAGGCAAAGATGATTTCAATTCTCATTGCACCATCTACTAGTTTAGGTTTTACGTAGGAAGCCGGCATCCAGCCTATCGTCTTTTGAATCGGACCCTACGTTGCGAAACCCTATGTTCTTATTGAACATTTACTGATAAAAACTTACTAGTTCTTGCGCGGCTTCACTCGCGTACATGTGCTTTAGGTTGACACCCTAATCAGCGGTATGAAATATACTTTATCATTTGTTCATTTGTTCATATTATTATAATAATAATACACTTTTATTTCAGACAATTGTCCATAAATGTTAGTCATACAAATTCCTTAAAACTATGTTCTAGGAATGCAGCATACACTGGTGTATTTCTGTCGGTATAATACATGACTGTGTGCTTAAGCGCTAGTACCTATAGTTGCTTCGGTTGATAGACCCGCTCTAAAACCGAATGGGCCTCGTGGATTTTAAGCTGTGCAGCTATACGTCGCTTAAGCACACCTTCAAGCAGCTGAGCAGTAATTGTAGCTAGTGAAATAGGCTTATAATTGTCTTTATCACAAATATTACCCGTCTTATTTTTAATTATCGGTACCACTACCGTTTTGTCAAGTCACAAGGCAGATATGAGTGTCGTATACAAAAATTATACAGCATAGACAGAACCCTCGGCAGGCCAGCATTTTGAACATGTTCTATGCTTAGACCGTCCCGCCCTGGCGACTTACCTTACTTTACAACCTATTCTCAGATCTACATTAAATTTCATAAAAATCTGTCGAGCCATTTCGGAGGAGTGCGACCACAACACTGTGACACGAGATTTTTATTTATATAGATTTGCCTAACCTGGGATTCAAACCTAACGATCTGCTATTACCATGATCATGCATGTCATGAGTCCAACGAGGCAGCCTCAATCAAGACAAATCAATTTTAAATATTCTATAAAAAGATAATTATAAATAATATTATTTACATAATAGGTAATAGTCACAGCGAAGATCGGTTTACTTAAGATATTAGCACAGTTTGTGTCTTATTGACTTTTGTATTTAACGGTTCAATACTAATAGACATGAAAATTAATGATAAGTTACTTTATGCGGTTTTTAGTTCCATAAGATTGGTTATTAACTTCTACTCATAATACCTATTTATTATATGCTAATACCAGCCAAACCGAATTATGATCACGGGTTATTCCCTGAGTACCCCGATCTCCAAGGCTCCCGTCCCGGAAAACACCGAATAACATAAATAGGATAATATTGTTATATTATCCTATTTATCGTATTCGGGGTTTTTGTTTTTGTTCATGTTCAAAATGTCTTAACAAGCGATTTTCTCAGAAACGGAGTCGGCAATTCTCACTTCTTCACTATTTATGTCGACCGTACAAGTTGAAAAGCATAGATTTTTTTTATTATTAACAAGCAATAAAATTTTTTGTTTGTTAAGTCATTTTTGTATTGTTGTAATTGCTAACCGCACTTCGGGCTTGCCCACTTACAATTATTTTATCATTTTGTGTGATATAATGGTTTGGATATTCTTTTTTGTTAAATTTAAATGTTTTCTGTACCTGGGTAGCAACAGCTAAAGAAATGTGAATTTATACTTTAAACCCCAGACCAATTTAAATATACAAAAATTTAGACCTGTATTTACCCCCTAAGGGTCTGTATTTACGGCAAATTTCCAAACTTACAACATTATCAATTCTGCGCTGACTGCGAATGTTCTAACTTAAACTCATGATAACTATGCTCGGGGCGGCAACTGAACCTAAGCACTCACGATGCTTTCAGCCGCAAGCATCTTCAAATTACACACATAATTGCTTATTCCAGATTACCTCCATATTAGAATCTGTACAGATTACTACAAATATTATCCGCAATGTATCTGATACTGCTGTTCGCATCCGTGCTACTCGGCGCCTCACGCTCAGCTAACGTGAACAATCACATAAAACTACTGACAGAACTAGACAATAACATCGAAAATAATGGTGAGTATTTGTAATATTAAATAATTCATTATCGCTCGCTTTAACGATAAAGGAAAACATCGTGAGGAAACCTGCATGTCTGAGAGTTCTGTACAATGTCCTCAAAATTTTCTATGTATAATATGTATGTATTTACTAAATAAAAAGTAATTAAGTATGTTTATCCATTATCAAGTACCCATAGTACAAGCTCTGCTTAGTTTGGGCTAGACGGTGTTGTGTGTATGTGGTAGAATATTATTATTATTATTATATAGAACATCGTCATACTCGATCGACCACGACCCATCTATCACTCGTGACATCATCAAATCAAGTGTCGAATATTTGTTATTTGAATTATAATCAACAACGAATTGTTGAATAATTACGATGAATAATTGTCATTACACGTTTTTCTCTAAAGAACTAAAAATTAATATCCAGTCAAATCTAACTAATAACTTGGGAATAATAAAGGCTAGGGAGAAGAAGACACGTTTTTCACTAAAGATATTGGTTGGCGTTCCCGAGAAAAAAATTCAGATTTAAGAGTTATGAGGTCCGGTAAAATGAAAATAAAAGATAAGTAAAGAGTGAGGTATTTAAAAAGTTTTTTACAGTCCGCCAAAGATTTGAACTGTTCTCGTAATATCATGAACAAATCCAAATTATTCACTACACCTTCCATATTGGTCACAAAAATCCTGTTTATATACGTTGGAATTACTCCTTCCTATCCCTATCATTAAGGTATATTGTTAGGTAAGTCGAGTCATTAAATTTAATTACATTATTAGCAAATAGAAAAGATAATTCGTAGAGGTGATAATTTGTAATGAATAGAACAGCAAATGAACTAATTGATGATTAGCTAATTTTTCACTATTTGTAATTACTTTCCAACAACAAAGACAGTTTAGCTAAGGAGAGACATACAATACAATGAATTGTTTAAACTTTTAAAGAAATAAACAAAGCCCTTTCTGGAAAAAAGTATTTTTTGTAGAACGAAGCTCTTTTGTTTGAGTTTACTTTATGGTAAGTATAATTATTTACAGTCGGGCACGCCCCGATCGTGGCGGTAAGTCCCGTGTTTGAGGAATGGCTGGAGAGGCGGCATAGCGCCCTCACCTTCCGGCTGACACAGGTAATGACTGGCCACGGTTGTTTTGGCCAGTTCCTGTGTCGTATACGCCGGCAAGAGACGCCCGGTTATCACCACTGCGGCGACTGCCGCGACGTTGTTGAGGACACGGCGCTGCACACTTTGGCGGTTTGCCTCGCCTGGGCATCGCAGCGCCGCCGCGCCGTGAGTTGATCGTGGCAGTCAGATTGGTTGTCCTCTCGCTCCCGGCCGTAGTTCAGTCTATGGTCCGGAGTGAGGGGTCGTGGAACGCCGTCGCCTCCTTTTGTGAGGAAGTCATTTCCATCAAGGAGGCGGCGGAGCGGGCGAGGGAGCGTTTCAACCCTCTCCCCAACCGCAAAACCGGGCGCCGGAGGGCGCGAGATGACCTCCAGCCACCCTGAGGATTGACCAGACAGGATTGATTGATTGATTTTGACTTATTGAGGATTGATTGGGGGTGGCGTGCGTGTTCCCACGCGCGCCTCTGTTTCGAATCCGTCTCCCCTCTAGGGGGAGGACAGTAGGGTTTAAAGAGAGTCAGTGCCTTTGGGTAGATCTGTTCGTGTAGTGGCCTGCCGTTTCTTACGGCGGGCCGAATATATATACAAATGTATAACCGTCAAATGTAAACTAAAATACAATGTTTTATAATTTAAGAGTATACCATTTGTGATATTTATAACAACTAGCGGTCGCCAAGTTGTCGAAATTCGACCATAATTTGATTATAATTTTAAGTTTAATCGTTATTATATATACCACGAAATTGCAATAGGTACTTAAGGTATGTAACCATAGTTACGAAGAATTGTACGACATTAACTGAACCATGCCGAAATACTACAAACGCGATTCGACTGCGTGTGTCAAGTGCATGGTTGTGTGTGTGTAGCGTTTTTTCATTAATTTAATGTATTTCTAATGCATATTATATAAAAATACTAGGATTCGCCACTCCTTCTCCATATAAACTTTAACTGTGCCAAATTTCATATTCCTCCATCCGCACAATTTTAGTAAAAAGGGGTACAAGGTTTTTGCTTCACGTATTAATATATACAAAGATGACACCAGATTGGATCCTTATTTCAAAATGTTTTTATTACGGGAATTAGCCCTCTAGGCGTACTTCGTGTCTGTCAAATCCATATTTGTAAAGTCCCCCGTAACACAGAGCCTGGCCCAAGGGCAAATTAATAGGTAAAAAAAAATTAACGAATATTTTACATTATTTTTCGTAAAAATTACACATCACAACACAAATATAATATGTTGAATAAGTACAGATGCAATAAGAATGTTTTAAAAGCAATACGGTTGTGGCGGTCGCTTGCATCGATTGGAGTTCATTGGCGCAATTGATACACTACTTTAATACATCGAAGACCACCCGGTACCTTTCATTGGAAGCCAATAAATAAAAATGACTAAGAATGGTAAGGGGTGACTGCCTCGTTAGTCGATGTTTGCAGACGATGCGAGGTCATGGTTTCTAATCTGGAGTCGGACAAAATAGGTGTTCTTAATATGTAATGCTAAGTAGACAAATATTATATAGCTAATTATATTAGGCAGCGATAAACCGTTGGACTGCCATGCAATTTTAACACTGAAGCGCGGGTCTCTTCTCAGTGTGAGAAGGGTTAGGCCATAGTCCACCACGTTGGCCAAGTGCGGGTTGGTAGACTTCACATAATTTTGAGGACATTGTGGAGAACTCTTAGACATGCAGGTTTCCTCACGATGTTTTCATTTATCGTTAAAGCGAGCGATAATGAATTATTTAATATTACAAATACTCACCATTATTTTCGATGTTATTGTCTAGTTCTGTCAGTAGTTTTATGTGATTGTTCACGTTAGCTGAGCGTGAGGCGCCGAGTAGCACGGATGCGAACAGCAGTATCAGATACATTGCGGATAATATTAGTAGTAATCTGTACAGATTCTAATATGGAGGTAATCTGGAACAAGCAAAATTCATTGTTAGTTAATGTTTTAATAGTCCATATCAAGACGTAGTTACAAAGCTTAAATAACACTAAATATGTATCTTATAAAGGTTAAATATAAAGCTTAAAAACTGTAGGCCTTAAAAAGTTCGATCGTCGATAGACGAATTATAATAGTTATTTAAAATAGTTTATGTGTGTAATTTGAAGATGCTTGCGGCTGAAAGCGTCGTGAGTGCTTAGGTTCAGTTGCCGCCCGAGCATAGTTATCATGAGTTTAAGTTAGAACATACGCAGTCAGCGCAGAATTTATAATGTTGTAAGTTTGGAAATTTGCCGTAAATACAGACCCTTAGGGGGTAAATACAGGTCTAAATTTTTGTATATTTAATTTGGTCTGGGGTTTAAAGTATAAATGTTGCTACCCAGGTACAGAAAACATTGAAATTTAACAAAATAGAATATCCAAACCATCATATCACACAAAATGATAAAAGAATTGTAAGTGGGCAAGCCCGAAGTGCGGTTAGCACTTACAACAATACAAAAATGTCTTAACAAACAGAAAATGTTATTGAATTTATACTTTTCGATAGACGAATTATAATAGTTATTTAAAATAGTTTATGTGTGTAATTTGAAGATGCTTGCGGCTGAAAGCATCGTGAGTGCTTAGGTTCAGTTGCCGCCCCGAGCATAGTTATCATGAGTTTAAGTTAGAACATTCGCAGTCAGCGCAGAATTGATAATGTTGTAAGTTTGGAAATTTGCCGTAAATACAGACCCTTAGGGGGTAAATACAGGTCTAAATTTTTGTATATTTAAATTGGTCTGGGGTTTAAAGTATAAATTCACATTTCTTTAGCTGTTGCTACCCAGGTACAGAAAACATTTAAATTTAACAAAAAAGAATATCCAAACCATTATATCACACAAAATGATAAAATAATTGTAAGTGGGCAAGCCCGAAGTGCGGTTAGCAATTACAACAATACAAAAATGACTTAACAAACAAAAAATTTTATTGCTTGTTAATAATAAAAAAAATCTATGCTTTTCAACTTGTACGGTCGACATAAATAGTGAAGAAGTGAGAATTGCCGACTCCGTTTCTGAGAAAATCGCTTGTTAAGACATTTTGAACATGAACAAAAACAAAAACCCCGAATACGATAAATAGGATAATATAACAATATTATCCTATTTATGTTATTCGGTGTTTTCCGGGACGGGAGCCTTGGAGATCGGGGTACTCAGGGAATAACCCGTGATCATAATTCGGTTTGGCTGGTATTAGCATATAATAAATAGGTATTATGAGTAGAAGTTAATAACCAATCTTATGGAACTAAAAACCGCATAAAGTAACTTATCATTAATTTTCATGTCTATTAGTATTGAACCGTTAAATACAAAAGTCAATAAGACACAAACTGTGCTAATATCTTAAGTAAACCGATCTTCGCTGTGACTATTACCTATTATGTAAATAATATTATTTATAATTATCTTTTTATAGAATATTTAAAATTGATTTGTCTTGATTGAGGCTGCCTCGTTGGACTCATGACATGCATGATCATGGTAATAGCAGATCGTTAGGTTTGAATCCCAGGTTAGGCAAATCTATATAAATAAAAATCTCGTGTCACAGTGTTGTGGTCGCACTCCTCCGAAATGGCTCGACAGATTTTTATGAAATTTAATGTAGATCTGAGAATAGGTTGTAAAGTAAGGTAAGTCGCCAGGGCGGGACGGTCTAAGCATAGAACATGTTCAAAATGCTGGCCTGCCGAGGGTTCTGTCTATGCTGTATAATTTTTGTATACGACACTCATATCTGCCTTGCGACTTGACAAAACGGTAGTGGTACCGATAATTAAAAATAAGACGGGTAATATTTGTGATAAAGACAATTATAAGCCTATTTCACTAGCTACAATTACTGCTCAGCTGCTTGAAGGTGTGCTTAAGCGACGTATAGCTGCACAGCTTAAAATCCACGAGGCCCATTCGGTTTTAGAGCGGGTCTATCAACCGAAGCAACTATAGGTACTAGCGCTTAAGCACACAGTCATGTATTATACCGACAGAAATACACCAGTGTATGCTGCATTCCTAGAACATAGTTTTAAGGAATTTGTATGACTAACATTTATGGACAATTGTCTGAAATAAAAGTGTATTATTATTATAATAATATGAACAAATGAACAAATGATAAAGTATATTTCATACCGCTGATTAGGGTGTCAACCTAAAGCACATGTACGCGAGTGAAGCCGCGCAAGAACTAGTAAGTTTTTATCAGTAAATGTTCAATAAGAACATAGGGTTTCGCAACGTAGGGTCCGATTCAAAAGACGATAGGCTGGATGCCGGCTTCCTACGTAAAACCTAAACTAGTAGATGGTGCAATGAGAATTGAAATCATCTTTGCCTGTCAAATTGTGGATATACGGGAGTAAGACGTAAGACGGCGTAAGACTTATGTTTACATAATTATTTATCGTCAATTATTTTATTATTTATATTGCATCGCTAGTTCTGAGGCAAAAGATACTTGAATTATGTAAATACTCGGTAAACAGCAATATACCAACTTATATCATGCTTACTAATATTATAAATGCGGACGTAAATTTGTTTATTTGTTCGACTGATCGTCATGAAATTTCGCACATACCTACCTACATTGTCAGGAGGACAGAAAACATAGGGTTCCTTTCATCTAGAAAAAGTACTGTTACTAACGGAACCTACATTTACGCGAGCAAAACCGCGGGAAGCTCGTGACATGTAATTATAATAAACTTAAATTTTTAGAAAACGAACAAACACCGACTTCGAAAATATATCTACACGTAAAAACTTAAACTAAAAAATCCTATAAGCACTAGAAAGTTAAAAATAATACTAAATCTAATAAATCAAAAATGTTAAATAATTAACCTATATAACCTTTTTCTTTTTTAAACTATCTTTAACCTATAATAAAATTTAAAATAACATAAACCTAACTGCCTATAAATATTATTAGGTAAACAAATAAGAGAATAAAACATTTTTTAAGTCCCAAATTATGAGCTAAACTACCAACGAAGAAAATTATATTAACACAAGAAAGCATTTTTTTTATTTGGAGGATTCCTTTTTTGTTTGGCAGGTCACCAAACAAAGAAGAATCCTCCAAATCAATTCATAATTGGCAGAGGAATCGCGTAACAAGCATACAAAAAAAAACATACTGGCGAATTGAGAATCTCCTCCTTCTCGAAGTCGGTTAAAAACTTATGCAAAAATACAGACACGCGACCATGTACAAAATAAAAAGCTTAATCAGACAAATGGTAACTTCACCCTATCAATATGCAACGTTTTTTTATCGCAACCCCCACGTATTAGCCACTCTTCTGTGTTGGTATGTATTTTGATTTGAACACCTTACTAACGTTAAACGGCTTCCCGGTACTACGACATATCGCACTCTTAATAAAACAGCGACTTAACTCGAAATTTGAAAGTAAGGCAATTTGAACTCTAATTGTATATGTTAAATTCTAATACTATATTTGTGTTAAATCTTTGCAATAGTGTTTAAATTTGTTTCATCCAAAATACTGAGATAAGTCTCTGTTTTATTAAGGGTGCGAATTATAACGTTGGGTCCACGATGACAAAATTAAAATTAACGCGAGCGAGGCCGCGGATAAAATCTAGTACTAGATATATAAAACAATATGTTTGTGGTTTATTTAGGAGCTATACACGCAAAAATATTTATTGTTAGATTGTTTTGTCTTTATGTTAGTACGCGTATCACACAAACACTACTGCGCGAAATTGAATGTGGTTTTCACAGTTGTATTCCTGGAGGTCTAAGTTAAATCTGGTGTATGTTTCATTCTTGATACGTAATACGATAAAAATATAGATACATATTATTAAGGAGTTTTTTTTTTCGCGGTAATGTGCACATCACATTCCCCATCGTTGGTTTTGGGGCGGGCGATGGGGATATATCGGGATCCAGCCCATATGTTTGGGCTGAACAGACTAAAACCACCGCGGCGTTCCTCACACCTTTATGGCGGGGTCGCGCGGATCGCTCTCACATTCAAATCGCGACCCCCTCAAAGGTTAGACCCGCCGATGGACGTGGCGGGTCCCACAAACATAACAAGAATTTACACACCCAATTGGGGGACCTGGTCCCCGACAACAAAGCGGGGGGACCTAGTCCCCTTTCAGACATCGAGAGGCGTGCGGAACACGAACGCCGCCTACTCGGACCTGCACTGATCGGGCGGTGGACGGCCCAATTGGTCCACCGCCCGCAGGCTTCTACTCAGGGTGGCTGGAGGTCGTATATTATTACGGAGTGCTTCAAGCCGTTTTAAACCATTGCAACGTTTAAACGGCGCGGCGCGGCGTTCCTATATTTTTATTAGCTTTTGACACAAGATTTTTGTTTAAGAATTCCATTTAAAAAAAGTACCTATCGAAAGATCTCGTCATTACGATGAATAATTGTCATTATACGTTTTTCTCTAAAACTGATAGATTGCCCGGTTTTTTTTTTTCAATTTTTGTTGTATGGAATGTAACAAAAACTGCTAAAATTTAGCCAAGTCTTGACAGGTCTAGCTTTAACTACTTTAGTGTTATTCTTTGGCTTATTGGCTACAATTCTACACTAGCAGCGCGCACCCATAGTTGCCCCTTTAAGTGTTATGAGGTTCGGTAAAATGAAAAAAGAGATAAGTAAAAAGTACTTTTTATCTATAATATCATAGATAAAATAATTGTGTTACATTAAAATACTTATAATTAAGGAATAATAATAATTTTAAAACATATATTTATCGAAAAAAAGTACAACGAAAATATTTTTCATTTAAAATTATTTAAATAATGTGTTACATATAAATTTTACGAATAAATAATGAAATTTACTTTAAAACACTAGTTTACCGAAGAAAATCTTATACGTGAAGAACTTAAAAAAGGATGATTCTTTATTTAATACTGTAAATTATACTTTACGTGGGGGAATGCTTGACGCATACCCCTCCGCGGGGGCGGGCGGAGGGGTTATGTCGGACTCGCCGGGGTAAAAGAAAGATGGAATAAGAATAATGTACCTCCCGGAATACGGACTAAACTTACCGCGGTGTTTTCTCGACAAAACCACTACCGACGGGGCCGCGCGAATCACTTGCACATGCGGTCGCGACCCCGCCGAGGTTTCGGCCCGCCGTATGAAACGGCAGGCCACTACACGAATAGATCTACCCAAAGGCACTGACTCTCTTTAAACCCTACTGTCCTCCCCCTAGAGGGGAGATGGATTTGAAACAGAGGCGCGCGTGGGAAAACGCACGCCACCCCCAATCAATCCTCAATCAGTCAATCAATCAATCAATCCTGTCTGGTCAATCCTCAGGGTGGCTGGAGGTCATCTCGCGCCCTCCGGCGCCCGGTTTTGCGGTTGGGGAGAGGGTTTAAACGCTCCCTCTCCCGCTCCGCCGCCTCCTTGATGGAAATGACTTCCTCACAAAAGGAGGCGACGGCGTTCCACGACCCCTCACTCCGGACCATAGACTGAACTACGGCCGGGAGCGAGAGGGCAACCAATCTGACTGCCGCGATCAACTCACGGCGCGGCGGCGCTGCGATGCCCAGGCGAGGCAAACCGCCAAAGTGTGCAGCGCCGCGTCCTCAACAACGTCGCGGCAGTCGCCGCAGTGGTGACAACCGGGCGTCTCTTGCCGGCGTATACGACACAGGAACTGGCCAAAACAACCGTGGCCAGTCATTACCTGTATCAGCCGGAAGGTGAGGGCGCTATGCCGCCTCTCCAGCCATTCCTCAAACACGGACTTACCGCCACGATCGTGGCGTGCCCGACTGTAAATAATTATACTTACCATAAAGTAAACTCAAACAAAAGAGCTTCGTTCTACAAAAAACACTTTTTTCCAGAAAGGGCTTTGTTTATTTCTTTAAAAGTTTAAACAATTCATTGTATTGTATGTCTCTCCTTAGCTAAACTGTCTTTGTTGTTGGAAAGTAATTACAAATAGTGAAAAATTAGTTAATCATCAATTAGTTCATTTGCTGTTCTATTCATTACAAATTATCACCTCTACGAATTATCTTTTCTATTTGCTAATAATGTAATTAAATTTAATGACTCGACTTACTTAAATTTAATGACTCGACTTACCTAACAATATACCTTAATGATAGGGATAGGAAGGAGTAATTCCAACGTATATAAACAGGATTTTTGTGACCAATATGGAAGGTGTAGTGAATAATTTGGATTTGTTCATGATATTACGAGAACAGTTCAAATCTTTGGCGAACTGTAAAAATCTTTTTAAATACCTCACTCTTTACTTATCTTTTATTTTCATTTTACCGGACCTCATAACTCTTAAATCTGAATTTTTTTCTCGGGAACACCAACCAATATCTTTAGAGAAAAACGTGTCTTCTTCTCCCTAGCCTTTATTATTCCCAAGTTACTTGGGGTCGGCTTTTCTAGTCTAACCGGATTTGACTGGATATCTGTTATTAGTTCTTTAGAGAAAAACGTGTAATGACAATTATTCATCGTAATGATTCAACAATTCGTTGTTGATTATAATTCAAATAACAAATATTCGACACTTGATTTGATGATGTCACGAGTGATAGATGGGTCGTGGTCGATCGAGTATGACGATGTTCTATATAATAATAATAATATTCTACCACATACACACAACACCGTCTAGCCCAAACTAAGCAGAGCTTGTACTATGGGTACTAGACAATGGATAAACATACTTATATACTTTTTTTTTTGTAAATACCTACATATTATACATAGAAACACCCAGACCAAGACAAACATCCATGTTCATGCACACAAATGTTTGACTTGTGTGGGAATCGAACCCGCGACCTCAGGCGTGGCAGTTGGTTACACTAACCACTACGCCATCGAGGTAGACAAATAATATATGGTCTCGGACTACATTTTTTCGTATATCCCATTAGATTTTGCTGGCGGCTTTACTCGCGTTTTGTCAATTATTGATTCTATGTCCCGGGAACAGTACTTGTTCCTGGATGAAACGGTGCCTTATGTCCTTTACTGTACTACTAACAACCTGAATGCGATATTCCATGATGATCGGTCGAGTTGTTAATGCGTCAAAGCGTACATGTTATGTGTATATGTTACACTTAAGTAATCATTCTCCACAATTAGCTATATTAGATGGTCTCACTAATAATAATATCAAAACAAAAACAAACAAAACAATGCAAATAGCCGCCAGTCAACAACGCTGAGGTCGATTACTTTGTTTACGTTTCACTCTGCGCATAATATTATAATAATAATATTCTACCACATACACACAACACCATCTAGCCCAAACTAAGCAGAACTTGTACTATGGGTACTAGACAATGGATAAACATACATATATATACCTTTTTTTTTGTAAATACATTCATATTATACATATGTATATAATATTGTGTCATCAGTGCCTATTATGCAATGATTTTTTATTTTATTTGTACTTACCCCCTTTATTTATTTGATAGTGACCTATTTTATTTCTACCTCTGCTCTCATATTTTAAAATGTACCTACCTAATTTATAAACATAATTTAATATGCCGTATACATTTTTCTTGTGTATGTATGTAGCAAAACCACATTTATTGTATTTTTGTTATAATGTTAAGCATTTGCCTCCGTCCGTGAATCAAATGTATCGGGTGACCAACTGAAAACCAGCGCTGGTGCACTCAATTTGGGCGCCCAGCTAATGCTGAGGTGGTGACCCTTTTCGGCGAGGGCATACACATTTTGTTTTTAATATGTATAATATTTTTTGTTTGTTTTAACTAATTGTGTATGCTCTGTACGAAATCAACATGATTTCTATCTTTCTTCTTCTTTTTTTCTTACAAACAAACTTACATTCGCATTTATAATATTACTAATAATATATTTCGGAGGCCCAACCTGCCCTCCCCTACTGGAGGGCAAATTTAAAAAGCTGGCAACGCCTTTGTGACTCCTTT
Source organism: Catocala fraxini (assembly GCA_930367265.1). Classification (NCBI taxonomy): domain Eukaryota; kingdom Metazoa; phylum Arthropoda; class Insecta; order Lepidoptera; family Erebidae; genus Catocala; species Catocala fraxini. The sequence continues at coordinate 20,045,016 of OV884043.1, forward strand.
AGTGATGCGGGTGTCCATGGGCGGCGGTAATCGCTTACCATCAGGCGATCCGTCTGCTCGTTTGCTTCAAATACCATAAATAAAAATACTGAGGATTGCAAATGGCACTTACATTTACAATGGGATATAGAGTTATCTGCCTGTATGGCGCAGCAATAATGTTTGGGATAACTGTTACTGGGATATTCCGTCAAAAATCCTCAGCAGCACGGAGAATTAAACTGTCCTCAGTGAAATAAAACCGTAGCCGGCGAAATATGGGTGTGAGATAAGATTGCATTTAGAGGCGTTATAATACATAGTTACTATTCACTTGTTATAGTTGATATTATTTAATTTACAAAGGCAGTAAATACGATAGTGAAAGCAGTATAAATACGATGGAGTATATTCAATGTGATCGAAAATTGTTGTAGGTACATCTAGTATGTGATAGTGGAACTACATCAAAATTATTTTATGTTTTTTTTGTTAAATGATAATTAACATGTTTGCATCAAACTATTATAGTATATTATTAATTAAATATAGCATAATTAAAATTTTAAAGCTATGTCAGTAACAAATTGGTAATTAATATCGCAGTATGTTACGCCATCTAGTATCATATAGCAGCACTAACAAACGTATGATGTACTAAAAAAACTGTATTAAATATTATCAAAGCATCATTCATGTTGTTTTGATTATTCAAATACATTCTCGAAGGGGTAGACAGGGTGTATCTCATGGCAGGCTGTAACAGCCCACGTTACGAGAGTATTTACGGAACAAATCCTACATAATATATTGGATGTTAGGTACAGAGGCAACAATTTTTTTTTAAATTGCCTTCTGATGTACATATTTTGCCAGGGCTGGCACAAACTTTACAAAGATAATAAAACAAAGTTTTCACCAAGATTTTTCTTTTATTTATTTACAAGGTATAAATTGAATGAAAAAGAAAATGAGAACAATGAAATAAAAGTAAAAAAAAAGGTGAATTAATGTAAGTTGAGGTACACTAGGTCAAGTTGCTCGTTGAATGTAAAGTTGCCACAATTGACCGGTACCTATATAACAGTAAGCTAAGTCGTCTGCCGAGTTAAGAGAGGTTACTCATAATTTGTAGTCCCACTTATCCAATACGAAATAAGAAAATTAAATGTATTCTTATTCAATTTCATTAATTATTTCACTTATTTTCAGCCGTAACTCCCACTAAGCAATCCGGGACACTAAGGTTCCTAACGTTCACACACCGACCGCGCGCCACATACACGCACTCTAACGGCGAAGTGTTGGAACTAACGTGTAACGTAATCGGAGCGCCAGCGCCATCTATACATTGGTTTAAAAACGATGCGCCGGTATATGAGGTAAAGCAATTTAACATTGAGAATTATTAAATTAGAAGCATTTAATAATGTTACGTGCTGGGTTCGACGGATAAGAATATAAACAATATTACCGACTAAAACACTTTATATTCAAACACACAATTAAATTTAAAACACAACAAACACTATACCACACTTTTTCACTGTACTGCTTCAAACTCCGTAGTATTTCCGCTTCCGTTCGCTTCGATGAACACTTGATCGCTTACGATTGTAAAACTGACTTGGCGGTGCGCGTGCGCCCTATTTATACGCGGCTAAAGCGCTTCTAGAGCTTTCCAGAAACGCGGTACTCGGCGTGTAAACAGCACGATGATTCGAGAAAGTACCAGCATTCTCTCTAAGATTCTCGTACCGTACTATGCAGTTCCGTAAGATGTCAATAGATGGCGGTGTATTATTGACTATTAGACGGAACCGCCGAGTCCCTCCCACAATGCCGAGAGATGTCACTGGGCGTAACACTGCCCCCCTCTTAGACATGTTCGTCCCGAACATTGTTGGATCCGTAGTAGCGTGCCAATCGATCCACATGAACGATCTTTGGTGTACCTCGTGGTCCTTTCTGGATCCGGTAGGTGACGTCATTCATCTTAGTGACTATGCGATAGGGTCCATCCCATTTTGCCTGCAACTTAGGAGATTTTCCTTTGCTGCGTGCCGGATTATGTAACCACACCAGCGATCCTTCCTCGAAGCCTTTATTGTTCGCCTTCCGGTCGTAACGGGTCTTCATCCTCTCAGACATCTGCTGACCGGTCTGTCTGATGTGCTCGTATACGTCATTCATCCTGTTGCGCAAATCATTTGCATAATCTGTTATGCTGCGTGGAGATTCAGGTGGGATGCCGGTGATCAAGTCTGCAGGTAATCGTAGTTCCCTTCCGAAGTTAGCGAAAGCAGGTGTTACTGATGTGCTTTCGTGAACGGCACTACGGTATGACAGGAGAAATGGTTGAATGTGTTTGTCCCAATCCCTTTGTTTGCTTTCTACAACTTTTGCCAGATGTCTTTCCAGCGACTGGTTAAATCGTTCAACCATGCCGTCTGATTGCGGATGATAAGCGGTCGTTCTCGTTTTGTGGGTACCTATCACCCGGCATGTCTCCTTAAATACTTCAGACTCGAAGTTCCGACCTTGGTCACTGTGTATCTCTAAGGGCACCCCGAAACGACAAAAGACTTCGTGGACTAGCTTGTCGGCGACCGTAGATGCCTCTTGATTGGGAATCGCAAACACTTCCGGCCACTTTGTGAAGTAATCCATGACCACCAAGAAGTACTTGTTCCCACTTTGGCTTTCAGGAAACGGTCCGGCAACATCTAAAGCTATACGTTCCCACGGGGCTCCAACATTGTACACCTTCAATGCACCCCTGCTGCGAGTGTGTGGTCCCTTCACGGCAGCACAACTCGTGCATTTACGGCACCATTCCTCAACGTCTTCTCGACAATGGATCCAATAAAATCGTTCTCGGATCTTAACCAGAGTTCTCTTAACTCCCATGTGACCTCCCGAACTCCCATTATGATAGAGTTGTAAAACTTCCGGTACCTTGAGCTTTGGCACGACCATTTGCAGGTGACACTTGTCACCTCGAGCATTCTCCCATTTCCGGCACAGAACTCCATCCTGGATAACCAAGCTTTCCCACTGTGCCCAATAACTCTTGGTGGTAGGGCTCGTTGCCGCAACTTCACTCCAGTGAGGTCTCGATGCACCTGTTTTCTTCCATTCAAGGATGGGTCTTATGTCTTTGTCTTCTTGTTGCGTTCTCTGCAAAGTTTCCTTCCAGTCTTCGCTAAGACCCGTCCTCAACATCCTCACTAGTCCTTCCTGCTTAGCCTCTTGCCTGGCGCAGTGCTTACACTGGTCGGGACACGGTCTACGTGACAGGGCATCCGCATTACCATGTGACTTGCCACTACGATGCTGTATTACGAAGTCGAATTCCTGTAGTTGTTCAATCCATCTTGCTACCTGTCCTTCTGGGTCTTTAAACTGTAGTAGCCATTTCAATGCAGCGTGGTCAGTTCGCAGGTGAAATTTCCGTCCCAACAAGTATTTACTGAAGTGCTGCAATGTCTTTACGACAGCTAGAAGTTCCCTTCGTGTGACACAGTAGTTCCTTTCAGGTTTGGATAGGGCCTTGCTGAAGTACGCTATTACAACTTCATGCTCTCCTTTACGTTGAGATAACACGCCACCAATGCCGGTGTTACTGGCATCTGTATCTACTACAAATTCATGTTCATTGTCGGGATAGCCTAGAATTGGTGTTTTACACAGATGTTTCTTCAGCTTCTGAAATGCGACGTCACAGCTCTCATTCCAGCAGAACTTTATTTTATCCTCGGCGAGCTTATGCAGAGGCCGGGCGATGACAGCAAAGTTCCTTACAAACCGTCGATAGTAGGAGCACAAACCAAGAAATGCCCTGACTTGTGTCTTGTTCTCCGGAACTGGCCAGTCCTTGACAGCAATGATCTTATCCGGGTCCGTTTGGATGCCTTCTTCGGAGACCACATGTCCTAAGAAGTTCACTTGCCGCCTGAACAACGCGCATTTCTTTGGACTTAACTTCAGGTTGGCTCCTCGAATCTTCGAGAGAACGCGTTCCAGGTTGCGAAGGTGATCCTCGAAGGTGCGTCCTACTATGATAATATCGTCCAAGTAGACCAGGCAGGCGTCTCCAATCAATCCAGTAAGTACCCGTTCCATCAATCTCTCAAAAGTGGCAGGGGCATTACACAATCCAAAGGGCATGACGTTAAATTGCCACAATCCTTTGCCTGTGGAGAATGCTGTCTTCTCCTTATCTCGAGGATGTATCTCGACCTGCCAGTAGCCACTTTTTAGGTCTAGTGTAGAAAACCACTTCATCCCCGTTAGCGTATCCAGAGTGTCGTCAATCCTTGGCAACGGGTAACTGTCTTTCTTTGTGATGTCATTTAGCCGACGATAGTCCACACAGAAGCGCATGCTGCCATCCTTCTTCTTAACCAAAACCACTGGTGAACACCATGGACTGGACGAAGGCTCAATCACACCTTCTTTCACCATACCCTCGATCATAGTGTCAACTTCATGTTTCCGTGCCACTGGTACACGTCTTGGTCGCTGGCGGATCGGTACCTCATTTCCTGTGTTTATTTTGTGTTGAACTAGGGCAGTCTTGCCTATGTCAGCATCACTTGTCGAGAAGATGTCGGCAAACCGGTTTAACATCATCTCAGCCTTGTTCTTTTCTTCTCTCGATAGGTTATTCTGGCAGTCCTTCAAGAGAGAAGATACGTCGTACCTTGCCCCTTGGACTTTGGCGTTGGTAGGCTGTTCATGGCATCTACGCATCCAAACTGCTCCTTCACAGGTGCCCAATATCGTGCCCTTCTTGAGTACCAGTTCTTTGTCGCTTGGGTTCAGTGCACGTACCGATGTAACATTGGTATTTCTAGCCAGAGTGCGTGCAATCTTCCATGAAGCATCGTTGTCCAAGCCTTCTATAATTACACATCGATTTTCCTGATCAGAATTCCTTGGTAGACAAACCGGTATGATTGTTTCCGACCTCGGACGAAGTACTACTTTCTTCAGGCAGTACACTTTGCCTGATGATGCGCCCTCCATGAATACTTCTTCTGAGCCACACTTCAATACTCCTTGACTAACGTCGATCTCACAGTGATGCTTCCGTAAGAAGTCTAAACCCAGGATGCAGTCGTCCACTATGTCAGCCACGATGACGTTGTGGCGGTAAATTTTATTACCTAGTTTCATATCCACCCCCTTCTCACCTCGGACGGTTATGTGCTGACCGGTAGCTGTTCTTAGATGTATACATTCATGGTTCCCGTAGTAGTCCCCAAGAAACCGTCTTGCTAGTCGGAAACTGACGACTGTCCGAGAAGCTCCAGTGTCCAATGTCATCTTGCACGGCATTCTGTTAATTTCGCCTTCGATAATCAGGCTGTTTCCGTCACACGATTGTGAGATCGAGATCCTTGGGGCTCTCCTATCACCAGCCAGCACCCGCCCCGTAGTCCTGGCGTCTACTCGTTTCCCTGCTGTTGTTGCCCGGCAGGCACATCAGGTGTTCCTTCTACCGGCGACTGGTTACTGCTGCGTGGACTCCTTCGCTTCGGGCAGCTCAACCTGATGTGGCCTCTCTCACCGCAGCTATAGCACCGGGGCGAAGTCGACACTTCCCTGATACGGTGAGCTCGATCATCCCGTCGTACTGCTTCCACTTCCAGAGCGTGGGCTAGGGCGTCCTTCAGGTTTTTGAAATGTCCGAGTCTCACTGCGGCCCTAACCTCCAGGTCTCGGATCCCGTCGGTGAAAGCTTGAACGAGGTTTCCGTCGATGAGCGCAGGTGAGGACTGGTACGCCTTTCGAACCAGCTTCTCCACCTCCAGGGCCCACTGCTGCAAGGTTTCACCAACACGTTGCGATCGGTCTTTCAGCTGGGCGCGAAACACGTGTTCCAGATGTGCGTCGCCATATCTCGCTTCTAATGCCTCCAACAGCTTTTCGTACGTGATGTCTTGACCAAGCGCCTCTAACACAGTCAAGGCCTGGTCACGAAGCCCCAAGGTGAGAGCAGTCAGAGCCTGTTCTTGCGTCCACCCGTTCGATTTCATGACGGCCTCGAACTGTATCTTATAGGCTGACCATGACGATGATCCGTCGAATGGTGGGACTTTAAAGCCTCGTGGTGAAGACGCCACAACCGCAGGTGCCACGATCCCATCGCCAGCCTTGAGCCCACGTATCGTTTTCTCCACCTCGGCGATGCGACTTTCGTGGCGTTGGACTTGCTCTTTCACCTCCTTCATCTCCTTGCCAACCGTTGCGCTGAGGTCTTTCAACATCATCAGCTGCTCCTCCTGGCGGCGTGCCTGCTCCTCCTGGCGGCGCATGCCCTCTTCCTTATCGCGTTGCAGCTGTTCCTCGAGGCGGCGTGCCTGCTCCTCCTGGCGGCGTGCCTGCTCCTCCTGGCGGCGTGCCTGCTCCTCCTGGCGGCGTGCCTGCTCCTGCATAAATGCCATCAGAGTCGCGAGGTCGGGGTTCACCGGCGAGTGAGCTGCACTAGATGGTTCCGCTGCAGCCGCGGAGTCACGTGATTCACCTGACGTCGGCGAGGGGGCGTCTCCAAAGCGCCTCTGGTCCACATCTTGCTGGCGCTGGTTCCTGGTACGCACCCCTTCCACTTCCTCCTTCGGTAGTACTGGCATATTCTTATCTTACTTCTGACACCAATTGTTACGTGCTGGGTTCGACGGATAAGAATATAAACCGACTAAAACACTTTATATTCAAACACACAATTAAATTTAAAACACAACAAACACTATACCACACTTTTTCACTGTACTGCTTCAAACTCCGTAGTATTTCCGCTTCCGTTCGCTTCGATGAACACTTGATCGCTTACGATTGTAAAACTGACTTGGCGGTGCGCGTGCGCCCTATTTATACGCGGCTAAAGCGCTTCTAGAGCTTTCCAGAAACGCGGTACTCGGCGTGTAAACAGCACGATGATTCGAGAAAGTACCAGCATTCTCTCTAAGATTCTCGTACCGTACTATGCAGTTCCGTAAGATGTCAATAGATGGCGGTGTAAACTATTAGACGGAACCGCCGAGTCCCTCCCACAATGCCGAGAGATGTCACTGGGCGTAACAATAATTAGCCGTAAAATACCACCTCCATAATTTTAAGACGTGTACTATATATAACATATTTTTTTAATATTTCATTAGCGCTTGCCTATGATTCTTGAAATGAGAAGAGTTTAAACAGTACCTAGTATAACTAAGACTTTAAGTCTTATTAAATCTTTATTCTTCTTGGCTAGACCGCAAAGCGAAAGCGAGAAGCCAATTTAGATTTCCATAAACCTCTCTAAAAACATATCTCCATTGTCCAGTACAGTGCTATCTACAGCTCGAAACAAAAACAATTTTAAGTTAATCACAATAATTATGTGTCTCTATTGCAGTATGACGTGGAATCAAACGAGTTAAAAGACAGCAACCCGACGTCGCTCGCGCGGGTCATATCAACACTGCCGGTCACTAAGACGGTGGACCAGGATGTGTATACGAGTGTCGTAATCGCCGGCACGAAGACCGCGAGGGCTACAACTGTGGTTTATAGCGCAGGTATGTATTATAAAAGTTTTGAAGTATTGAATCGAAGTAGGGTAAGTAGTAGTCGTAAGTTATTTAGCGAAAGTCCATTGCAATAAAATTATTGGGAAGAAAGGAGAGTTTTGAAGACCTACATACCTGCGTCTCCCATTCGATTTCCTTCTTCAATGCCATTTTCTCTAATATCAGCAACGCGCCAGTAGGGCTCATGCATTGCTGATACTACTTATCAAATAGTCGATGTGCTTGATCATGTAATCTCACAACTTTTTCTCAAAAGGGTAGGTTGCGGTATACTATACCTACATTTCGCTAGCTGCAGTTTTAGGCTTCACGTTATAAAGTCTTTACACAGGACACAGTGCGAATTTATCGGCAGAAAATGCCAATAACATTTTGCTCCATCCAAAACCGGACTCAAGACCTCATGCACAGCATTCGCATTTACTACCGCTGCGTCAACGAGGCAGTTCGGGTTAATCTGATGCCAATATAGTGAGCATATTATGTCAGGGAGATATATAGTACTCACCTTATCCCTAAACCTAATAAACCTCTTCAAGATGCCTGGAAAATCCTACGACCGATATATTTTAATAAATTCATACATTTTAAAGCAATTTGGCAAGTTTTAGTAATAGGTAAAGCACTAAATGATAATAATATCAGTCAGAATCGTTTAGTTTAAGCTTCAATGTTAAATTGCCTAAACATGATTCTAACTCCCGCTACTCGTCAACAGATGACAGCACACAACTATCAGAACGAGCGAAACTCTTCCCACTTCAGCCGCGCATTGTCGTCACTTACGAGATGTACGTCGACATCATCGGCAACAACATCGTGCTGCCGTGCCGAGTCAAGGGACACCCCAAACCTCACGTCGTGTGGAGAGACAACAGGGGTGCTCTCGTCGAAAAAGATGACAGGATGAAAGTAAGATTGCTGAAATAATGTCTTTATATCCACGATGAAATAGAAATACAGAAATTTTAGTAGAAAGAAAGAAAAACTGTAGAAAGCTACACTGATTTACTGATAGATGGCGCTGTATGTAGTGATACTTCAATGTTTTTAAATCATGTTAGATATTTATTTTATTATTATAGTAATGCGTCCTTAGCTTATAATGTTTACATAGTTTTTTTTATATTAACACATTTTGTTTGTGTTTCAAAAACTTCTCACTAGATGTCGATGCAGTTATGGTTTTAAGATTATTCGCTTGATGTATTGATGTAGGAATTATTTTAAATCTGTATGTTTAAGCTGTTCGTTATAGCACTATGGCTGAGACTATCTACTAGAATAAAATAAAATAATTAACTCAAAGCTCGATACCATATAGGAATTCACATTATTATTAAAAGTATTAAATAGCTTCTATAATTTGTAACTAGATGTTATTATAATTAAAACGCATTCCCCGTTTTAATCCAGGTGCTTCGTTCAGGCGAGCTAGTAATCTCATCACTTCGCTGGAGCGACATGGGACAGTTCACTTGTTACGCGACCAATGTGTTCGGCTCGCAACTCGCCAAAACGTTCGTGTATCCTGCCCGAGTAAGTATTACCTTTTATTGCCAAAAAGAATATCCTTAAACTACACGCTATCTTATTAACATTTTAAATATATAATGACAAAGTTTATAATGGTGCAATTGTTTATGTGGTCACTCTGCCACTACAAGTGCTCTGATCATTGCGGGTTAAACCGCCACACAGTACAAAAATGTGCGTGATCCATAGATGGTTGTAGTCTGCGTGATCAAAATTGATCTCTGCCTAGTCTCTCAGTGAGAAATAAAGCAGCCTTGATATTCTTGTGGCTTGCATGGGTTCGATTCCCGGGCCTAACAAGGTGTTACTGAAATATTGTTTCTGAATATTATTAGTAGCAGCACAGAACATAGAAGAGATCTCGGAAAACGACAATTGACTTGCCCTCAGCTATTCCTTTTTTTTATATTACGTCACTAATGTCACTATATATAATTTTCTTTTGTTGTAGGCTGGTTAAAGGAAAAAACAAGAGTCGAGTATACGTAACTGGATGACCTAGTTATTATAAGTTTGTAATTAGGGCCGCCACACGCTGCACGTTCGAACGCTGTGGTTCACGTTTTTAGGCTTCTTGTGACTTATAAATGTATCAACCAGAAATGACAATATCATAATATTTACAAAGCTAGAATTAAATTACGAAGCAATGTCGTTTTATAACAGGTAAATGCAATTTTTTTATGAAATAATGTAATATATGACAAGAAAATACAATTTTTGACGAAATAATGTTATTTTTGATGTAATAATGACATTTTGACAGGATAGCCATTTTTATGTAATAAGTAATAACCTTGATGAAAACGAAATGTTTTTGTACTTGCCTGTCATTTTATCCTTAAAGATTACACAAAATTATGCAGTTTTGGATTGTTATCTTCAGTTATATGTACAATTATATATAGCGCATAATTTAGATGGCCTTTATAATTTACCCAAGCCAGTCATCGAACCAACTAGTACAGGAGTATTAGTATTCCGTACAATTACCAGTAAGTCAAAGAGGCAAGTTAATTATAGTACATAATGTAAGTGTCTGTAAACAATGTATAATTTTACTGTTCTTGCTTCCCTCATTGTTATTTTATACAAATGATTGCAGGAGTTTTGTAAACAAGCGTTAAGTGCATTCGGGATTGTTGTTCACATACCTTTTACATAATATATACATGTACCTATTTCTATATCCACCATATGTATAAACTGCCCCACTGCTGGAAATGGACTTCTTTTCACAATGATTAGTCAATAGTCGACCACGCTGGTTCAGTGAGGGTTGGCAGACTTCCCATTAAATGTTAGTGATATTGTCCTTAAGTGTTAGAGCGAGCTATAATTAACTATTTTATTTAATATGAATATAAATTTGTATATGTCAGGAGCGCGCCGTGGGATTGAACTTGAGATCTCTGCACCTTTTTCATTCAAATTGATGCAATTCACAATATAAGTCCACTACAAAATTTAAATTCATGTAGACTTATTTGTAACATAACACCTATTATAGGTGTCTTTTATTACATGCAGCAAAAATAATTTTATACTCTATAATAAAGAAAATATATTATTATATTATTTCCAATATAGATATATTATTCGCTTGTTTACATAAATTCTGCATATGTATTCCTTTCCTTTTCATTTTCATTTCATATTAAATAGGTTTAAAGGAAGCTTAAAGATGTATTGAGGCGGCTGGACTGCCGTGCGGTTAAAACGCAGCGTTTTACCCGGTTATGTAAAAACTCCCTTAAAAATCGAGTCTGCCTATTTTTTATTATATTTTCTTTAAGATAATGTTGTTGTTTTTTTTAATAATAATAATAAGGCACTATTACGTGTTGAAAAACCGAATAATATTGTACTAAATATTTTAATGAATTAAATAATTGTGATCAACTTTAATAATGTATGCTTATTATTTGTAGACTGTAATTGAATATTAATAAAAATAAATGAAATGATGAATTATTATTGGTATTATTATTTTTGTACGAGTATTTTCTAATATTGGCTGCTAGAAAATTACCCGGTCCTTCCGGTCCTACCCGGCTTACACCGAGCCTTGGGTTAAATATGCCGGGGCCCTTGGAGACGAACATTGGAAATCATACATAAAATACTTCAAGCAATTGTCCGTATAATTGATTTAGTAAAGAGATATCACAATAACTGAATGATTATTCCGATAGAAATGGATGGAAAATGCGGGTGTACGTTACCGCAGCAAAATGTTGTGCTTTAGAGAGTTGAGAATATAAAAAATAATTAGTTCATCGCGAAGAGTAATTTGTTCACTAATAGCAAAATTTGTTCAAGTTGTAGTTGTAAAGTTATTCGAGAAAAACAGATTTTGCTGCAGTAATGTTTAAAACATTACCCGGACAAAACTTGTTTATAAAATCGTTTAATCCCGAAAATAAATGCATGAATAGATAGCTTTTGTTGCGTATTAAATGTTTGTGAACAGCAAAATTTGTATGTGTTGTGGTTTTGAAGTTATTTAAGATTTTGCTGCGGTAACGTTTTGGGATTGCCCAGATCTCAAAAACGGCTCGGCGTAGAAGTTTGAAAAAAATACCAATAATAGACCTTAATTAGTTCAAATTTGTTCAAACATTAGTTTTTAATTTGTTTGATGAACACTAATTAAATTAAATGGTGCCGAAATTCAGAAAGAAACGGATTTGCAAGTAAACCAGTACCTACACTTACAATCAAGTAAAAAGCTGTATTATTACCCTTGGTACACCTTTATGAATACAGTAAAGGAGACTGGCGGTTTTCGGCCTGAACACCTACAGAAATGAAACTTTTACGAAAAAAGTTGATATTTACTCTTAACTATTTTCTTCAGTACTATTTTCAGAAAACTTGTCTATGTGGAGAAAATAATTTCCAAGTTAGCGGCTACAATGTGACAAGTCGATAGTGGCATACAATTGATACACTCCCACTTTGTACATTTATTGAGATTGGTTCCTGTATCACTTATATCTCAAAGTAGAGGTAGGCGTGGCCCAGGGTAATGAGATATTTTATAAGATTTTTAATTCTATTTACAGGTTTTTGAAATCGATTATTCACTTAATATCTGTAATCGATAATTCATGTTTGTTGCCATACTAAAAAAGCAGTAAATAGTTTTTTTAGTTTGGCATCAAACTGTTATTTGTCACCCGTAGGTCATTATCTGACGATATCGTTGTGATACCGCGCCGGCGGAGTTACTAAACTATAAAAATAAGTTACAAGTACAGTAATTGCTTCCTGAATCATGTTGAACCTGAGACTTAAGCTTGGAACCTATATAATAATAAAATAAAGTATAACATGTAAGTACGTCATATTAGTGAATTAACATACATACTATAGTCCGATCGCGGAGCACGAAGATTTTCGTACAATGATCTATTTGCCTACTGATAGTGGTCGCAAACATTTTTGTATCAAGTGCGGTTTATATGAAACTAGCTTTTGCCCGCGGCTTCGCTCGCGTTAATTTAGAATTTGACAATCAATTCGGGTTGTACTCTGCTTGTAATAATATAATTTAATCTTGATTCGATAGACACGTGGCGCTATCTATTATCATAAGAACGTTATTGATGATTTCCTCGGGAACAGTAATTTTTTCCGGGATGAAAGGTAGCCTATGTCCTTTTCTGTACACCTGACAACGTATACCTGTGCAAAATTTCAGGATGACTGGTTCAGTGGTTTAGCTGTGAAAAGGTAATAAACAAACAAACAAACTTACTTTCGCATTTATAATATTAGCATAGTACAATAAGAATAGTAGGTTAGTTAAGGCCGATCGGCGAGTTAATTGCCTACTATTGCGTTGACGCACAGGGTTGTCACTTTTATTTTTAGTTAAACATTAACAATATCCGTAAACGTAACCGTATCCGAAATCCAATACCCGTAACATCCCCGGTATCTAGTACCTACTATTATATATTCTGTGACTGCGGGCACATTATAGTCGCTTAGAAGTATGTATATTAAAAAACTAATTATGAACAAAATATCTCACATAACACCCCTGAAGTACATATTATAATTATTAATAACTACGTATGTAAACTTAACAACTAAACTATGACTATTACCAAAGCTATCTTACGAAATAAAATGAAAATCAAATTTTAAACATCAATCACTCAATTCACTCAATCCAACAGTGACTAGTAAGTGCTTAATGAATACCCGTGTTAATATCTACACCGTTTCAACAAAACACCACGGCGCAGGGTTTGTCGGCGCGCGCGCTTTTTCGCCGCTTTTATAAGTGATCGCGCTGAATACCTACTTCACAATTTAAGCTTGAATATCTTTTTTTTTTTCAAATACTGACTAAACGTTATATATCCATATATATATATGGTATCCAGACGGGTGGAAATTGACCAGGGTCATCCCGGTTTCTTAAAGGTGCTAAGGTCTCGGATATTAGTGAATATAGGCCTGTAGCGGTACTGTCGGCACTTGCGAAGGTTTTTGAGTCAGCATTGTGTACTACGATCTATGGACAGGTGAGCGGACAACTTAGTGATAGTGAACATGGGTTCCGCGCTGGCCGTAGTACAGACTCAAACCTGATGTGCTTTATGAATTATGCATGTCCAGTATTAGATTCTGAACCGGGTGCCCAGCTTGATGTAGCATATTTTGATTATCGGAAGGCTTTTGATATGGTGGACAATGATGTTTTGTTAACAAAATTTGCGAAGATGGGTTTTACTCCAGACTTACTTAAGTTTTTTGCTAGTTACTTAGGGAATCGACAGCAATTTGTAAAGTATGCTGGTTGTCATTCTAGACCGTATCGCACTTTAACAGGGGTGAGTCAGGGAAGTTACTTAGGACCCTTAGAGTTCATTATTATGATAAATGACCTCACAGAAGTGATCGAAGATGTGGGTTGCCTTCTCTTTGTTGACGACCTAAAGCTGTTCCTCAAAATTAACAACATGACGGACCATAAACGGCTGCAGCTAAATATCGATCATGTGGCAAAGTGGGGTTTAATTAATAAGCTACATTTTAACGTATCGAAGTGTAATGTGGTATCATTCAGTCGCGCTTTACGGCCAATGCACTTCGAGTATCAGATCGAGGGTCAAACAATACCACGTGTAGAATCAGTGAGAGATCTCGGAGTTCTATTTACCAAGGAACTAATGTTTCGTACTCACATACAACAAATTTGTGTAAAGTCTTTTAAAAACCTAGGCTTTATCATTCGAGAAACTCGAGACTTTAATAACACATCAGCGGTAAAGTCTTTATATAATGCGCTAGTTAGAAGTAGGTTGGAAACTAGTGCTACCATCTGGAATCCCTATGAAACTAAATATAGTCTCATGGTGGAGAAGATTCAGAATAAGTTTACCCGTTACCTGTATATGAAACAATATGGAGTCTACCCTTATTACCCTTTGATGTATCCTACTCTTTTTGTGATAGGAATGGTGGGGTACAATAAGTTGGAAGCTAGGAGAGACTTGGCACTAGCCAAATACATGTTTTTAGTGTTTCGAGGGAAACTAAATAACCCTCAAATATTAGATTCAATTAAATTAGTGGTTCCTAAAACGAGGCTGCGGCAGGCGCCGCGAGGAAAATTGTTCGATGTTCCAGTGGCTCGCACTAACTTGTTAAAATACTCACCAGTCGGGCGCGCACTTAATATTTAAAATAACGTCTCTCAGCGTATCGATATATTTAATTGTACATTGGCGGAATTCATAAGAGTAACTCTAATGTATTTGTCACTTATGTAGCTACATTGTCGTATTGGGTAGATACCTGTGAAGGCAATTGTATGTTGATATAAATAAATAAATAAATAAATAAATATCGCGATATAACTAGCTAAACACCTTATATGATTATACGTTTTATTTGTAAATACATACCTACTTATAACATAGTACACCAGACTCTGAACAATTACATATCTGTGAACTCAAATGCTCAATTCAGAAACCTGAGCTAGTCTATTAGCGTACATACACATACCTAATTTAAATAGAAAAATGTTTAGGTTGGTACTTACGCTTCTCGTTCAGTAGGTATTTGGAAGAATGATAAGTCCGGATTTGAGGAGTTGTTATTGAGGCACCCGAAGACACTACAATATTTTTGGCTCTTTTTGAAGTCATAATAACGTTTATTACGAAACTAAATGGATATAAAATGGCCAGTGAGAGCAGCGACTTTGAGCGAGCGAGCACTGTAGTACGTGAACGCGCGATCAAACGCGTGGCGCATCCCGTACAGTGTCCCCGGCCGCCCCGTTTGGCTGTGTGATTGTGTGCGTGAAAAGTGCGTGCGTACACGGCGCCGCCGACTCAAGCGTACATTCAAACCGGCGGCGGCCAATTTGTATGAAGCTATCCTACTATTCTTATTGTACTATGATATTAGTTAGGATTAGGGATAGGAAGTAAGAATATTTGAAGGAGAAAAATATATTTACAAGCATATTAAAAAATATATATTACTATTGTAGAATAAGACGCTCGATTGTTGATAGAACAGTTTATTTTATTGAATTATAAGTATAATAGTATGAACTTAGCAGTACACGGTCCGGGAGGTGTTCGTGTGTACGAAGCGCCTCCGTTCGCATGCGTAGACCCTACTGGAGCTATTGGTGCCGGCTAGTTCCACTTAGTTGCGGAAGCGTCGCAGTGCGCAATAACACTGAGACGTCTAAGACTCGTCAGTGGTTCTTCTCGTAAACCCCTACGGGGTCTCGGGGTAACCAGACCAGGCCGTGGGCCTGTCATGGTGGTGTTCGTCGCCGCCAGCAAAAACAGGCGGGTCACTGAGGTGGGCCCTGTGGGCCCGTTGGTCTGTCCGGGTCATCAGAGCCGGTGGGTAGCGCAGCTAGCGAGGTCCAGCCCGCAAGGGTGAGTCCCCACGGGCGACCAACGTGCCAGCAGCGCTTTGATCGTGTCTGAGGGGTCCCTCCTGCACTTGGCGAGGTCGAGCTCCTCGGGAAGGGATTCCCGGGGAACGCCCATCAGCCAGCACCAGGGAGGGGCATCACGTAGGTCCGGTGAGGGTTGTCACGGAGACGAGGTCTCGCGGCAGGGCCATCCTGTCCGGCGGTCGCTGGTGGTAGGGCGCGAGCTCCCGCAGATAGCGGGCGTGTGATCCGTCGGCACGCGCGAACAGGTTGGTGCTCGGGCGTCTCACGAAGTCATCCAAGCTCTCCATTCACAGGTCCCTGGAGATCGTCCTGTTCCGCACGAAGCGAGGGGCGTCGGCGACAGTGCGGAGCGCAAGCGACTGCTGCGCCCGCAACCGGCGGCGGTTCGTCTCAGAGGTGAGAGCGAACCAAGCCGGGGCAGCGTAGGTGTCGGCTGCGGATGTACGCCTTGTACACGCCGAGCTTTGCACGGAGCGGCAGTCGGGACGATAACACGGGTCGCAGGAGGGCGCGCGCAGTGCGCGCTTGGACGACTACGTTGTTGACGTTGGGCTTGATGAAGAGGGCGTGGTCGATGGTCACGCCGAGGTATTTCGCCGTCGCGGACCACTCGATGTTCTCTCCCATGAGCTTTAACTGCGGCAGGGCTATGCTGCCCATAGAGATCGCCTGAGTCTTCGCCACGTTGACCGTTAGTGTCCAGTCCTTCAGCCAGCTGGGAAGTGCGTCTAGGGTGCGCTGCATCTTGGTCACCGCGTGGGCACCGTTCATCGATGCCGTGATGAAGGCGGCGTCGTCTACGTATAGCTTGAGCTTAACGCCGTCGGTGACGGGGATGTCGTCCGTGTATCAGGAGTAGCACACGGAAGAGAGGCAAGTTCCCTGAGGAACACCGGCGCGGATGGGCCGCTCTGTAGACAGTGCGCTTTCAACCGCCACGTGGAAGGGTCTGTCTTGCAGGAAGGTGGCCACGATCCTAACTACTCGACGGGGAGTAGTGGATGTGCACAGCTTGTACAGCAAGCCGGTGTGCCATACGCGATCGAACGCTTTCTCCATATAGAGAAATACTGCGCCGTCGCGCTCGCGTTTGTTGCGAGCAACCGCGATGTCGTGGAGTACCCTCGCGAGCTGGTGAGTCGTGGAGTGTTCGGCGCGGCAGCCGAACTGTTCGTCGCGTGGCTGAAGGTATGGCGTTATGTGCAGCAGTAGCAGCTTTTCGAACAGCTTCGATGTCGTCGAGAGGAACGTAATGGGGCGATAGCTTCCTGGCAGCAGCATGTTCTTCCCCGGCTCTGAGAGCATGATGACTCTGCCTAGTCGCCATGCGGAAGGAAAGTGTCCGTACGGAGGATGCCATTAAAGAGGCGCGTCAGCGTCGCGATTGCTCGTGGAAGTAGATGACGCAGAGCTTCGTTGGCTACCTGGTCAGGTCCGGGGGCTTTCCAGAGGGGCGTTCGGTAAATCATCCGCTGGACTTGGCCTGGGGAGACGACGATGGGTTCCTCTGTCGGGGCTACCGGCTGTTCGAAGTAAGACTTCGGCTTCCTCTCGACCTCTGCTACATGCTGCATGTTGAGAGCAGGATTGGGCTGGAACTGCGCTTCCAAGGAGTCTGCGAATATCTCCGCTCCTCGGTCCTCGGCACGGTAACTTGGGGTTCCGTCACCGGCCAGTAGGGGCCTAATCGGAGATGCTCAGGTTTGTAACCTGAGCACGTACACTTGAAGCTTCGGCCATTACACGCCGCCGTCTATGAATGGCTGGCAGTGTGTTGTGACACGTGCGATATAAGGACGGCGTGTAACGATAACGTCACTACACTGACAATGAATACCTCAGCCATCGTAAAACTATAGGAAGATTGTCTACTGCAGACCACAGGCTTCACTATATATGCTCACAATCATTACGAGAGCAAAGCTGTAATGAACTATGACATCAGCGTGCCACACACTTTAATTAACAAAATTTTCAGCAACCGCTACAAAACCCCTACACTGGAGTCACTGGCGAATAGCGAGCTTGAAGAGATTGAACTAAAATTGAGCTTTGCAAAAGAAGCAAGAGGATCGTCTTCAAACAAAAATAACAAACCACGACATTCACCAATATGTGGTCATATATAGTCTGAGTGGCATAGTGAGTATCGCCGCTATTCTGTGGGTCGTGAAGAAGCGCTGCACGTGCTGTAATATTTCAAAACGAGCAGAAAATAACGACGATTTCGCTAGCAAACCCTCCGAGGACGTCGAGATGCAACCGTTACCGCGGCAGCAACCGCCGGCGCCTCGACCCCGTCCAGCACCAGGCCCGCCAACGCTGAAGCCGACAGACGACCCAGTATTCGATTTTAATGGGGAATAGTTAATTACTTAGGGATATTAGATTTGTTATTACAATATTTCTCTGCTTATCATACGAATAGTTTTCTTGAACATTTTGTTATCTATTTTGTAGATTTAGCACATATTTTATTTATTCGTAATCAAAACAATCGTGTTTTTATAATTATGCTTTTACGGCAATTTAGATATGTAATTATTATTTTAACTTTATTTTGCTGACTTTTGTCTCGTTATTGTTTTTAACTTTTTTGCTATACAAGCATATTTTATTGAGGTCAATATCAATTAGTAACTAAGTTGTTTAGTAATATATTCACTTCATGTTTTTGTACAGGTGATTCTAACTCGTTCTCTTTCGTTATATTCTCATCTTTGGGGGTGGCCAATATGTACGATGCCGTACATTTACTGCACTTATGCACTAAACAGTATGCGTGACCTAGAGCCGTCACAAGACATTTGCCACATATCTTTAAGTACAAATCTAACTGCCAAGTAATAATAACGCGTGTGAGTCAGACTCACCTAATTATTACTCGTGTAAAACTAACTAGCAATAAACTATTTTAAAAGGTGAATTCGTGTACTTATAAACAATAAACTTCCCTACATGTACTGAGTTAAACTAACCCATACACTGACCGAGGAATAAAACGAATTTAATATTTTTTTATAAAACTATATTATAATCACAGTTGACCTTATCTATTTATTCAATATAAAAATGCATAAGTAAAATATAATAGGGGTTGAAGTATGAAGTTGCCGTTGTATAGTAATAGATACTTTGAATTGACATAAAACCTTCATGGTGTGAGATTTTCGAGTAAAACTTTTTTCACATGATACCTATAAGATTCTTCTTTTAAAAATGCAATGTGCGACATTAGATTTTAGACTTTCAATTGTTTTCTTTTATATTTTATTTGGTATAACTTACAGTTACCCAATATATAATACAAATTTGCATAGCATTTACATTTAAGAAAATTTAATTATTTTCATACATATTTCAAATTTAATTTCATATATTAATTAGTTATACAATTCAAATTACTGATATAAGTACAAATTTTATTCAACGGAGCTATCAATTGTAAGGATTAGGCTATTACGAAATTTATTAGCAGACAATGCAAACAAATCCAAATCTGTAAAGAATTTTTTATAGTTATGACATAAACGTGCAGGTGCACAAACTCTCCAGCGTAAGTGCGACAAGAGGTAACGGCAAAGACAGGATGTGCACGCACCTCCCGCCGAATGACAGTTCTTGGTACTACATTGCACAATTTATTGGTGATGTCAGGGCAGTTACATATATCTATTATTACAAACATCAAATGGAAACATTGTTTCTAGAAATAGACGTCTGGAATTGAGGCTCATCAAATTGTAAGTATTAACTTCTTCATAAGTGACGAATCTATAAAAACATCTGTTATGTATCGATTTAAGGAACTAACGTTGTACTGATTCTAAAATATCTACGTATTTTTTATAATACGGGTTCCATATTGTTACGGCGTACTCCAGTTGGAATCTTATCAAAGATTTGTAAAGGTGACAATAAGTGCTAGCCGATTTAAATTTTTATTCAGCTTAGACGGGAAAGATTGATACTTCGAAAACCCAAGTCATTTTTTAAATTCATTTTCAAATGATGAAATATTGGATCGAATTGTTTTTTTTACGATAACCGTAAGCGAAAATTGCAATGGCTGACCCCAAGTCAAACGCTGCAACAGTGCCCTAAAGAAAAGCTTACCAATAAAAAGGTAATGGTAACTGTTTAGTGGTCTCTTCATGGTGTTATTCAATATAGCTTTCTCAGGTTTGGTCAAACAATAACAGCAGATGTTTACTGTGCCGAACTTCGAACAATGATGGCAAAACTGGCAGTGAAATATGGTGAATCGATCTTCACCATTTTTGCTCCATGATAACGAGACTGAGAGCGCTCACCGCCTACCGCGGCTCCACACACGATACACGTCGAACTGCCGCACGTGTCTCGTGGTGCGCGGGACTACGTGGCCGCACCCGTCTCCACCGCCAGCGAGCGCGGCGACAGCTGCTCCGCCGAGGTGCCTTCCATCGCGGCCACGTCCCGGGGCGGCTGCACCGCCGACACCGCGGCCTCCATCGTCGTCCCGTCCCGCTCGCCGTGCGCCACGAGCGGCTCGGCGGCGGCGGGCGGGCGGCTGCGCGGCGGCGGCAGCGCGGCGCGCAGCTTGGGCCAGAACCAGGGGTCGCCCCAGCGCACATACGTGTTGGCGGCCAGGTAGCGCCGCAGCTCGGCGTCCAGCGGCAGCCGCGCCGGCTCGTCCAGCAGCACCACTACGAGGCGCGGCTCCGCATCGCGCAGCGCCGCGCCGTACGCCTCGCGGAACTCGGCGCGCGCCCACGCCGAGCCCAGGAAGTGGCGCGACACCACCGCCACCGTGCGCCGCGACCGCCGCACCGACGCCGCGATCTGCTCCGGGATCCAGCTGCCCGGCACCCAGTCGCGGTAGTGCACGCACACGCGGTACGGCCGCGCGCCGCCCTCCAGCCGCGCCAGCAGCCCGCACACTAGCTCGCAGTCCAGGTGCGAGAACGACAGGAACACGTCGTACGGCCGGTCGTCCGCCGGCTCAGCGGCGCGCGGCAGCAAGCCTCGCCCGCGCAGCGCCGCCTTGAACCGCGCACGCCACGCCGGCCGCGCCAGGCACGCCGCCAGCACGCCGGCCAGCAGCAGCAGCGGCGCCAGCGCCAGCAGCGCGCCGGCCCCGCGCGCGCCGCAGCGCTCGGGCTCGCGCAGCGCCGCGCCGGCGCCGCACGCGGGCGCGAGCTCGCGCAGCGCGCGCAGGCGCGCGAGCGCGGGCTCGTCGCCGCACGCGCACTGCAGCAGGTTGCCCGCGAGCGCCACGCGCCGCCCGTCGCTCAGCAGCGCCGCCGCGGTGTCGGCGCGCACGATGCCGTTGTGTTGCAGGTCCAGCTCCTGCCGAACGACACATATTATTCTGTTGATACGCCGCGCTACTTTATGCCACACATCGAACCGATTTTATGACAGATATAATCACTTTAATACAAAAAGTATGTAGGTAGCTCGTTCTAGCTAATTTTTGCACGCGAATGACATTAGTGGATTGAAATGCTACTACGTGTATTATTGACGATGGGGGTTTTAGATAACATTTGTAACGGTGCCTGGTAAAGTTCCTCACACAGGCGAATATGCTACTAGGAAGAAACAACGTCACATGAGCCAAGAAAAGTATAGGAATTAGAGAAGCTGGCAACATGTTCTGACCATCGCGCTCGCCTTTGGACACGGCACTCCATCGTTTACAGTGGCCGAGCACCAGGGGGGACGAACTTGTCTCGCCACACGCACAAGACCCGCTTCCTGCAATGTCCTCCAGGACGACCCGGCCAATAGAGCAAAGTGGAAGACAAAAGTTGCGCGGGTCAGCTAGTATTTAATAAAAAAAGGTCTATCGCTCAGGAATGCAGGTATCTATTGTACTCGCGGCGCACGCGCTCCGGCCGGCCGGCTAATATATCCGTCTTCGATTGGACCAAATGTTCAGGGTGATAAGGTTTAATTTTGTGCATAAGAGATTTTTTCAAAGAAACAAGCGTGAGGACGTCGCGGCAGCGTGGAGAACGATTTATTACTATTTAAACAAACATAATTTCAAGAGAATTGGACTGTATGGAACTACGTATGTATGTATAGATATAATTAGGTATGTAAGTTAAGTTATTAAGTTGCCGTTTGTAACAAGTTTGGACACATACCCTTCTACAAGTAATCATAAATTTCGAGAAAGGGAAAGAGAGAGGTGCAGCACCGTAAACACAATACTCACAATGACGTCAGGTGGCAAGTCCTGCGCGCGCGGCTCGGCGATGGCGTTGTGCGCCAGGCGCAGGTCCCACTGTGTGTCGGCGCGCGGCGCCAGCGGCGGCAGAGCCGTGAGGTTGGCGCGCTCGCACCACACGCGCAGCACGCGCTCGGGCGCGGCGGCGCGCAGCAGCTCCTCGCAGCGGCAGCGCGGCGGGCACGCGGCGCGCGGCGCGGCGCACGCCAGCGCGTCCAGCGCCACGGCGCGCAGCGGCACGCCGGCGCAACGCGCGCCCGTCAGCGCCACGTGCTCGGGGCACGCGCGCAGCGCCAGCGCGGCCCACGTGCTGCGGCAGCTGCACGCCAGCGCGCTCGACAGGCGCACGGCGGCGCGCGCCGCGGGCCGGCAGCGCGCCGCCGTGCGTGCCAGCGTCTCGTAGTCGTGGCGGCTGTACACCACTTGCGTCACGTTGTTGCCCTGCAGCTGCACCTCCACGTTCGCTCTCGTGTTGAACTGCACGTCCGCGTACTGTGAAACGTGCGCTCGGTGAACGCGACAATTAGCGGATAGCTGTGATGCTAGCGCACAGTCGGAGCGACGCACATACAAGTATTTCCACGATCTACGCGTCCAAAAGTCCCTTTATCAAAATAACAATAACATTCATAAAAACGAGTTCCAGGAACAGAGTACAAACCCGATAACAATACCCATGCTTTAGCTACCTGCCACCGCGCACCCCGCACCTGTGGCATCAGCCAGAATTTGACCGTTTCACCTAGTGTATGTATCTGTACTCGGCGCTTTTCTAAACATTAAACTTTCAAAGTGACTTTTATGATATCAAGTTCTTCTTACGAATTGAATGTGATGGATTCTGATTGACAAGGTAAAAGACTTACAAACTACATAAATAAAGTTGGACCTACTGAAAAATTTTTTTTTCTTATAGTGATTTCCTTCAATATATTTTTTTTTGCTGGTGTTTTTGTTGATGTATCGGGGTAGATCGTACTATAATTTTTTTTTGCTGGTGTTTTTGTTGATGTATCGCGGTAGATCGTACTATAATTTTTATTATACGTTATTATTTGATCCTTTTCTTTATAAGTACTATCAAAAACATCTCCGGAAACGTCCGGATAAATACAGTTCTGAAGGATTCAAAATATTCAGCGAAATTTTGGTATAAAATTGGAAATATTTGTTAGCTACTTTGAACATAGTATATGTTTGTTTTAGGTTCAGAGGGTGCATCAGGAGTAAGGATTGTGACCCGACAATACTTGTTTGACCTCATGAAGAAAGAAAATTTGCCTAATTTAGATGCCAAATTAAACTATCTAAAGGATCGACTTTTGTACCAATACAGCGATCTAAATATTACTATTTTTATATTTGTTGTCTTTTTTTTTAAATATATTTACTTATATTTTTGTAAAATGGGTTGTTTTATTTATTTACCTTATTTAGATACAATTAAGCATTAAAATATTTTTGGCAAATACTTGTATATGCGACGGCCCTGGCCTGTTAAAATAATTTGCTAAGCAACGCAGTTTAGCAAATAATTTTAACGGTTATTTATCGCAAAGTAATATTCTAGTATTTATTTAACTAGCAATTTTGTTATCTACTTATGAAAATATAACAATTGAATTGAAATTAGGACATAATGATAGTGTTTGGCGCAGTGCGGCCGGTGTGTTACCGTGATGTAGTCGATGTTGTTCTCTCGGAGGTCGAGTTTGCTGAGGTTCGGCAGGTCCTCGCGCCAGTCGCGACAGATGTATTGCGCTCCCGTATTGCGCAGGTACAGCCTCGATAGTTTTTTGAGATACTGCAGCGACGATGATCCTATATGGGAACAAAGGCAACTTTATATTTGAGACTGGAAGCAGCAGCGATAGCTCAGTGGGGAGACCAACAGACTGCAATGCAGAGGGTCTCGGGTTCGAACCCACGTCGCGCACCTCTGACTTTCGGAAGTTATATGAGTTTTCCAAATTATGTGCGTATTGATTGACAATTATCGCCTGCTCCGTGCCTCGGAGAGCACGTTAAGCCGTCGGTCCCGGCTGCCATGAACATCTACGGCAGTCGTTATTGGGAAAGTCAGTACCCTCTAATATCCTGACACTGGTCTAGCCTTAGGGTATCGTTAGCCTTCGGGTTGCGGAGGTCAGGTGGCAGCTGCTCCGTGTAAAAACTGATATCCAGTCAAGTCCGGTTAGACCAGAAAAGCCGACCCCAAGTGTCTTGGGAATAATAAGGGCTAAGAGAGAAAAAGATATTTGAGACTGGAAGATGAAGCTAAAATCTATGTTTTAGATATAGAAAAACATACCCAACGGATGTTGAAAAATAATAAATAAACTATCTTATGAAAAATCGCCAGGTCTAGATGGCATACGCGTACAAGATATTAAATACCTGCGTAAACAAATCAGTCAAATTTTAGCTAGCTTTATTAATGTGTCTATCGAAAAGTATATACCCTGACCATCTTAAAAATGCCATTATACGCCCGATTTACAAATCCGGAAGCCACTTAAGAGTACGTTAAGTAGCACGGCTTTAGGAAAGGAAGGAGTACAGTCTCCGCTCTAATAACTTTTGCGGATTACGTAAATGACGCATCAAACTCGGGAAAGCAGCTGATAGCAGTATACATATACTATAAAAAAGGCATTCGATACCCTGGATCATGACATACTGCTTCAGGCGATGGATGAATGCGGCATACGCGGGCCAACTAATGATTGGTTTAGAAACTACCTCACGAACAAAAGAATACGGAGTGGCCGGCGAGGACGCGCCAGTGAACCTGGGCGTGCCCACCGGTTCCGTGTTCGGTCCCATAGGATACTTGATGCACGTCAACAGCGTCGCGAACGTAGTAGCCAACTGTCAGGTATATATGTACGCAGACGATATGTGTTTGGTTTATGCCTCGAAAGATATCTCCCAAGTGCAAAGAAATATACAAGCAGACTTTGAAGAGATAACGAAATGGGCACATGACAATGGCATCATAGTAAACGCAAGCAAAACAAAGTGCATGCATATGCATTCCCCATACAATCAGAATGCGAAAAATATAAATATAGGCGATACAAGCATAATAGGACACACACATGATTGTCTACATAGTAACAAATGTAATTGTAACTGCGACGCGCTACAATATGAACACAATTATAAATACTTAGGCCTAATGATTGATAAAACTTTAATTGGGCAATGCATATACAG
This sequence comes from Catocala fraxini, assembly GCA_930367265.1. Taxonomy (NCBI): domain Eukaryota; kingdom Metazoa; phylum Arthropoda; class Insecta; order Lepidoptera; family Erebidae; genus Catocala; species Catocala fraxini. Next base: position 20,070,499 of record OV884043.1, read on the forward strand.
TGGTGGACATATAATTAGAAACAGTAGATAAAACTTAGGTAAACACAGAATGAACTATCGTTATGAGTAAAAAAGATATAGATTAAATCACTATTAACTATGTCAGAATATAGACAATGAGTTAAAAATCTCATAATATATAAAAATAAAGAAATCTGTTCTATATTTAATTATTAAAAGAGTTTAAATATGAATGATAGGTATATTTCTATTACTGGCCGCTTGGACAACTAATTAGAAACGGGATCCATAGCACACTCCATTTTTGAAATTTAAAAAAAAAACCTTTTCTACGCTTTTTCTGTAGTTTCGGCGGCAATTAAACGTCAATTTGGAATTACGTGAATGATAAGTTTTGTTAAAAATGGGTAAAAATAAGAATTGTGACGAGTCAACTTGGCAATTAATTATTAAATTACATTTAGATCGAAAGTGGACTTATAGAATTGCTTATCATCTAGAATGTTCTGTGAAGAAAGTTTCCAACGCTATTGCTCATTATAAAAGAAACGGAACTATTAAAAGTGTTGTTAGAAAGGCTCGTCTAAGGAAAACGTCTCCCCGGGAAGATTTGCAAATAATACGTGTAGCTAAACAAAACCCGTTTAAAGGCTCCAACGATATTAGAAATGAAGTTTTTCCACCTGATGACCCAAGGAACATTTCCTCGAAACTGGTACGCCATAGATTAGTGGAAGCTAAATTGTTCGGGATAGTTTCTCGAAAGGTACCGCTTCTTACCAAGCAACACCGAGAGAAACGATTATTATTTGCAAAGAAATATCTTAACTGGACCGTACGAGAATGGAAAAGTGTTATTCTCGGATGAAACAAAAATAAATATGGTGAATTCAGACGGCAAACGCTACGTTAGACGTCCAATAAACCATGCTTTTGATTATAGATACACATGGAGCATATTCAAACACGGCGGTGGTAACATTAAAGTATGGGGAAGTATTTCAGCACGATAACGACCCAAAACACACGTCCCGCAGTTTTAAATCCTTTCTTAGAGAGCAACGTGTTACTGTGTTAGCCTAGCCTGCAAATAGTCCCGATTAAATCCTATTGAAAATTTGTGGTACGTCATTAAAAAAAAGTCTTCGTTAAACGTAATTCCAGTCAAAATGAACTTTACGAAGCCTTTGTTGAAGCATGGAACTCGATCCCACTCGATAAATGTATGAAATTACTTGAATCAATGCCACGTCGTTGCAGAACCGTCACTAATAACAAAGGCTATGCAACAAAATATTAATTTTTAAGAAATTTTGGAAACCAAACATTATTTTACATAAATAATTTGAATTTGATGACGTTGACACGTTAATAACTTTGTTTTTTACCTCATTTCTTTATTGTTTCTAATTACTTGTCCATGACGAATGGTACTGCAAATGTCGTTTAGTTGTTTGTACGTAACTAAATATGTAAATGGTAGTTGTAAACTCGGACATTTTTTTTAATGAATTATAAGTTGTTGAACGTATTCTATGCATTTTATTGTTTTATTTACAAAAACAAAAGTTTTACGGCAATATGCCTTGTATAATGTGAAATATGTCGCAAGTGTTTCTAATTATATGTCCATCACTGTATCTAATGTTTGTAACAGGCTACGATCTATTCTAGGTAAATTTTATCTATTAGCAAAGTACTGAATACTGCTACTATGAGAATTGTCTACTTCGCTCTTGCAGATGCATTAATAAACTATGGACTAATTGTGTATGGAAGAACTTTTGCTACATATTTAAAAGACATTGAAAACTTACAAATAAGACTGTTAAAATACTTAATTAGTACCTAAGAAAGAGAAATATGAATGTAATAAAGAATATGATAAATTGTTTCCTATGTGCAAAATTTTGCCAGTAAAGAAAATATATGTATATTTAATAGGTTTAGAATACTACTACGAAGACGATTATAAATATGCTATAGATAATTTTATATACAATACATGAAGGTTTAGAGAACAAAAGCTAATTAAACCAAAAGTAAAGAACTACTACGGTCAAAGAACAAATATGTATTTAGTTCCTAAGATTTTAAATGATTAAGATGAATTAAGAAAAATACAGAAATAAATATTAATACGCTGAAGAAAAGACTGATGGCTGTATTGCTGGATGGTGTATGTATCGTATAGCAGTGCAACTTTCAGTATCAGTATATAAGTACAAAGTATATAAATAATAATTGTATGTAAAGTCTATCATATTTTATTTTGTTTTTAACTTTAAATATTGTTTCTTTTCTTTTTATTAACTGTTGTGAGCTGAGCAATTTTTTTAATATATGGTGATAATTTGTACTAGGATTTAAGAGTGTGTCTCGCCGTTAAACTTAACGTTTGGCGAGTATTATGTATAATGTTACTGAATTACCACTGTATTGAACATAAATAAAAAAAACACGTGAAAAGATAAATGCGTGAATGTATGTTTTGACGTGTGCGTATTTCGTGTGTTCAGTAGTGGGAAACATAAGCTGTGATGCTCTTGCTGTACGCGAGAGAAGAAATGAGCGGGCGCTGACCGTGCAGGGTGTTGTCGTTGTCGCCGCCACTGCACGCGGCGCCGAGGCGCGGGTTGTTGTCAAGACGCAGCTCCTGCAGTGACGGCGCGGCTGCCAGCACGTCGAACACATCCTGCCCCAACTTGTTGTTGCTCAGGTTTATATTTGTTATCTGCTTCGCTTTAGCGAACGAACTACTGCAAATAAATGTGTCAATATAAATAATACTGCAATCGTTTTAAAATAGAAGCATAGGTAGAAGTGAGACAGAGATATAGCTCAGTGGGGAGACCAACAGACTGCAATGCAGAGGGTCTTGGGTTCGAACCCACGTCGCGCACCTCTGACATTCAGAAGTTATATGACATTTCGAAATTATGTGCGTATTGATTGACATTTATCGCCTGCTCCGTGCCTCGGAGAGCACGTTAAGCCGTCGGTCCCGGCTGCCATGAACATCTATGGCAGTCGGTATTGGGAGAGTGTCGACACAAAAGATCCCACTGGGTCGAAGTGTCGCCGGTCTGCACTGACTGGCCCCCACATAAGATAAGATAAGATAAGTATGCTAGATGTCACATGATGCTAACAGTAGCGTGAAAAGAAATACAGTATGGCCAGCAATCAAATTGAAGATGTGTAATAGAAAAAGGAACTCACACTGACAAACTGGTGAGATTATTGTTGGACAGGTCGAGAGTCGTGAGCTGCTTTGCGTCGTACAGCAGTTCCGGTGGCAGTTCCCGCACCAACGGGCAGTTCTTGAGCGCCACTTCCTCTAGCGCAGGGGCGCCCCGCAGCGCGCCCGGCGCCAGCGCCGCCAGCGACAGCGCTCGCTCCAGCGCCAGCGCCCGGAGCGCCGTGCAGTTCGCGAGCCAGCCGTCCGGCAGCGTCTCGGCCTTCGCATCGATCAGGGCGAGCGACTTCATCCCCTTGCACGCCGCCCACGGGACGGGCGCGCTCTCGGCCCATCCGCGCACCGTGACCGTCTCTAGCGAGTCCGGCAGCGCGCCGTCGAGCAACACGGTCTTCGCTTCCAGTGATAGAGTTTTCAAGGGCGTGGTCGCCTCTACACTGAGATGAGCATGATTGTCGCGCACGATAAGCGTGGTGAGGCCCTCGAAGTGTGCAAAGGCGGCGCGATCAAATTGCGTCACACCCGTGTTTACCAGCAGCAGTTTTTTAAGCGAGGCGGGCAATTGTTCGACGGGAGGCATGTTTACTTCGTCGAGAAGCAAGCTTTGCAACTTGGGCGTGGCTTCAAAAGCGTCCGACGCGAGGCTTACGTTCATAAACCCAAGCGCGTTCAGGTACCCAAGCCCGTGTAAGTGGCGACGAGAGAGCTGACTGTAGGCTCTGTAAACCTCGAGGCGTTCCATCGGAAACACGTTGAGCGCGCGCAGCGCCTCCGCGTACGAGTGTTGCGGCGGCGGACAGTCGTTCAGCTTAACGTGGTTGACGCGTATCTCCGTGTCGAACCGCGGCAGTGCGGGATGGTCGAGCGCCACCTTATCCCAACAGTTCATTGAGAAATGTCCATCGTTGTTTAGCTCGATTTTCAGCTCATGTCCTTAACAAGTGAGAATATTTATATTATATCTGTTTAGATTGAGATAAAAAGGACTCAGAAAATTGAATACGAATTCCTGGCAAAGTGGTATTGTGCTTTTCTGACAAAATTCTATGTAGAAGCACAATGCCAAAGATGGAAATATTTATTTATTTATGGAGGTCTAACAGCTGACCCTAGTTTATATTACATGGGATCTAAACATACTTGCTCCCTATTACATGGGATTTAAAACCACTGCTGCACAAATGTAGGTGTGAGACTATGACATGTACCTACCTATGTACCTAATAAAGTTATTTCAATATATAATAATAATAATATAATATAATAAATGCAATAGTGTTGAGTATTGATTGTAATGTATTTTCACTGTATAAAAATACTGTACTAATATATTTAAAAAATAACTGGAATATTTAAATATTGACTTAATAATCTTTAAAGAATATCAAAATAAAGTTAACCCCAACTTTTATCTGTATTTGGTAAAATTATGATATGTGCACCAAATATGAAAAAATTAACTCATCTTACAGATATGAAAAAAATTCTGGTGATTTTAAGGTTCTTAAAAATGTAGTTATAGTTGGTTATTTAAAGAATTATGACGGTGATCTACTTAAATAATATTCCCCCATTCTAAAATAAAGTAATTCTTTGCTTACAGGCAGCTGCACTCTCACTTGCTGATAATGTACTGCGTTGGATGGCATTGTATTGTATGAACTCAAACAAGTTCAAACTCGGTATAAAGAACTAGTAAAATTAAGGTTCCAGTTATGGTTCAATCCAATCAATACTAATAACAAACGGGAATGCCCATTTTTGGCTAACATGTAACTTTTAGCCGCCCAAGATTACACGTATGATAAAAGAATATATTATAATTTCTAATAATTTTTCGTACTAATCATTTACCGAAAGAAGTTAGCAAAATCTATATAATAAAAAAAGTATCGTAACGGAAATAAGTCTTGTTATAATCACCATTGCCACGTTATAATTTCAACGTAAAAAAGAGACTAATATTATTGAATAAAAATATTAGAAGTGATGAAGAAATAGCATAGTGGTATTATTTTATGTTATTATGCCAGTAATAAGCAAAATAATAATATCGATTAGATATTGATCTATGATTTTTTTGTTTTTAACTTGCAACATCGAAACCAACTGTCATAACACAAATCGGCTTCCTTGCGTACTCGGTTTGCGAAATTGTTTCTTTCGTTGTGATTTTGTTATTTATTTACAAACAAGCTTGATAATGCTCAATTTTTAGACAATCATTTAATTGTGTTTGATAATAATGATATGTGACGTGAGTGTGTGTGAAAAACATTTATAATGTGTGTGAATAACATTTGTCGGCCTCGATGGCGTAATGGTTAGTGTAACCGACTGCCACGCGTGAGGTCGCGGGTTCGATTCCCGCACAACTCAAACATTTGTGTGCAATGAATATGGATGTATGTCTTAATCTGGGTGTTTCTATGTATAATATGTATATATTTACAAAAAAAAATATGTTTATCCATTGTCTAGTACCCATAGTACAAGCTCTGCTTAGTTTGGGTTAGATGGTGTTGTGTGTATGTGGTAGAATATTATTATTATACTCTTTATTTCTATTACATATTCATTTTTAAATATACATATATAAAAATATACATTTAAAATATAAAATGTATGGTACCCCACCAGCATCGGGAACAGGGTCCAAGCTGCCGGTGGTTACGATTCCAGAGACAGGAACCTCCTCACAATGCGTGATGTATCTAATAGAACTGCCTTCTGCATCAAACCCCTGATCCAAGCACCTAACGCGAGCCTCTTTAGATGGTGATCGAGGCTCTTGGCAATTAGACCATTGACAGATATGACTATCGGCACAATGATTTCCGAATCCACATCCCACATGTCGACAACCTCGCGAGCTAAATCGAGATATTTAATTTGTTTATCCTTTTCAGCTTTCGCGAGATTGCCGTCATGCGGAATGGTGACATCGATAATCATTGCACGGCGCTCTATCTATCACCACAATGTCAGGTTTGTTGGTCACAACAGTCCTGTCTGTGATGATAGTTCGATCCCAGTACAACGTGACATGACCATTTTCGAGAACTGATTCAGCTACATACCTGTAGTACGGCACTTCAACATCTACAAGTTTGTATTTCAGAGCAAGTTGCTGGTGAATAATCTCTATTAAGAAAAAATCTGGCTACTTGGTTATGTCTGTGCAAGTACTCGCCGTTAGCAGGCTGAGAACAACCGGAAATAATATGCCTGAGAGACTCACCAGGTAGGTGGCACGCCCGACAAATGTCAACCGTACCATCCCTCAAAATATATTTCCGGTAGTAATTCGTCTTGATAACTTCGTCCGCAATAGCACAGACAAAACCTTCGGTTTCCCCAAAGAGGTCACCGAAACGTAGCCAGTTCACGGAGGCTAACAGGTCTACATCGGCTCCATATAGAGCCTTGTAGAACCTACCGTGAAGCTCCTTGCTCTGCCATACATCCCTGCGATCGTTAGTGCTAAGCACTACAGGCTTGCGCCAGTTCTCTTTAGCCAAACTGAGCGGGGTGAGTCCGATGTCCACAGCAACTACATCACGATGCATACCCACGTCTGCCTGGAGAAAGTATTCTCTGAGGTTGCACACCTCGCGGTTATGAAGGACCTTGGCATTCAGAAAGCTTCGGCCCCCACATTTTCGCGGGATATACAACCTCATCACAGACGAACGTGGGTGATGCATACGGTATGCCGTCAAGAGTGTACGGACCCGCCGGTCCAGGGCATCCAGTTTCAGTCTGAGTCGACTTAAGTATGCCAAAGGAGTACATGAGAACTGGCATGACCCAACCGTTACAAGCGCGCACCTTGTTGCTACCTGATAAAAGACTATTTAAAACTTTTTTCAGGCGACCAAAGAAACGCTCTTGCAACGATTGCTTCATGTCAGCCTCATTGATACTTAACGCCTGTGACATACCCAAGTACTTGTAAGTATCGGTTACAAGAAGTGATCGTAGGTTAATGGAATCCGAAAGTTGTATTCCTTCGGATTCCACTATCCTTCCTTGCTTTACATGGATGACCGCACATTTATCCACACCAAAATCCATGCTGATAGACTTACTAAAAGTTTCAGTTACTTTGAGTAAATCCATCAGCTGTAAATCAGTGTGGGCAAACAACTTTAAGTCATCCATATACAGCATGTGGGATATTACTCCACCACATCTTTGTAACCTGTAACCTAGCCCTGAACCCTCTAGTAATGTACTAAGAGGATTCATTGCTAAGCAAAACCAAAGAGGACTCAGGCTGTCGCCCTGAAATATACCCCGCTCAATTTTTATCAGTTCGCCATTCCCAGAGATCTGTCGACATCCTGGATAGCTAAGAACCGTTTTCCATTGCCCCATGCATGACTTCAAAAAGGTGCGCAGAGTTGCATTTACTTTTTACAACTCTAACACCCTCAAAAGCCATGCATGTGGCACCGAATCATACGCTTTCTTATAATCTATCCAACATGCTGCCAGATCCCTTCGTTTACGGCGAACCTGTTGGCTAATGGCCATGTCAATGAGGAGGAGCTCCTTAGTGCCACAAGCCCCCCTCTTACATCCATTCTGAGAAGCTGACATTATTGAATTTGTATCAATATGTTTAGATATCTTAATATGAGAGATATCCACTCCCCCTCAGTGTGGCCGACGGGTACCGACCAGATGTTCCTCCAAAACGTATTTGTAAAATCGGCATCTGGTAGCTCCACATCGGTCACATATAGATCAGGCCGTTCCCAGGTTCTATAGACCCACCTTTGGTCCCTTTGAAACGTGCGGTTGATGACATACTGGTCCACGCGTTTTTTATATCTGCGCAGTCGATTTGCCCATGCATAGACTTTCTGCTTCAGGAAGTCAATGCGCTCTGTGGCCCGAGACACGCAGTCATGAGGACTGACCCCAATCCCCAGAAAAGCCCGGCCCACATAGCGCATTATCCTGGGCCGTGTATTGCCCTCCCTGAAGCAGATCAGCTTACCGATGAGTGTCCTTGCCTCATCAATACGCCGTTCAATCCTGCACTGCCAGGCCGGGGCGACAGATGTTTGTCGTATAGCAGGGAAATGTGTGGGTAACTTGATGCCTGCTATACGACTTGCCGCCACAGCAGCACAGTACAGGATCGAATGAGTATCGGCGAGATTCTCGCTATTATCTAAATAGCTAGATAATAATAATTATTATTATTAATAATATAAAAATCTAGTCATATGTAAAATTAAACTTGAGCCGTGTGGTCCGATAAAGCAAACTCTAGTATGCTAGTTTTACAAGGCTTAATAAAATGATGCGCAAAAATATCAATACATGTGTGACTTATAATGCAAGTTGGTTTTCTTAAAGCTAATTTTAAACGTGAGTTTAATAAGATACATTCGAATTCATGACAATACTTGTCTTTAGTAGATCAATATTATAATCTCCAGCAATAACCATATTCTTAATTTTTCTTTGATAAGGTATCAAGAAGCAATTCTAATTTCTCAAAAAATAAATTTTTGTTCGTTGCCTTTGATTTCCATTTTTTTGTTCTTTGATTTTGCCTGCCACTTCCATTTGAAGGTGTCTAAGTTATCCTGCCATATCCGTTTAAGTCCTTCTTGTGGTGGCAGACTGTCCGACGGCTAGGTATTGAAAAATTCCTAAAATACTGGTACAGAACTATTTCTTAACAGATTTGATTTAAAAAAAATAATATTGAAAAAATATTTATAAACCTGATTGTCATGTTAGATAAGAGTATTATACAATTTAATCGTTTATATATTCAAAACCAAAGTATGTAACATTATGAAGGTAATTTTCTCAGTAAGAAATAGTTAGTATAATTTAAAAAAATATAACATTTACAATCTATCTTAACTATTCGAGTTATTTTTGTTAGGTAGTATTCGAACATTTGTAATGCTTTGGCAGTAACGCCTATAACCTCTGATTTCTAATCTATCTAATTAAGGTTGTAACTGATAACAAAGTTTTAATATCCTAAGGGTAGTTACTATAGTGGCCTACTCTGCTGTAATTAATTAACACCCCTTGGAGCCCTCAGTACCCACTATGCTACGAATAAGCATACATATATAAATAGTTACAAGTTAAATCTTACTCGTGGTTTAACTATACGTTCACTTCTAGTTATTTTTCTGAGCCGTTAATATGTTGTATATCGTTCATGAATTTGCTTATATACATACATAAGTTGTCTGGCTCTTCTTGGAATTTCTTTATCACTATTAATTTTGGTTAAAGCGTATATCAACGGTTTGTGATCAGTAAAGATTGTAATCTGTCGTTCTTCTATCATATTTCTGAAATGTAGCATCGACATGTAAATAGCAGTTAGTTCTTTATCGTGAGTGCTGTATTTTTGCTGCGAGAAAGACAATTTTTAAAAAAAATATCCCAATGGTAACGATCTATCCTTAATCTTTTGTTGGAGTACAGCACCAACACAGGTATCTGACGCGTCGGTCATTAAAGCTAAAGGTACCTCTACACTAGGGTGAGACAATGTAACGGCGCTTTTAAGGATATCCTTACATTGCTCGAAAACTTCGATACTTTTCTCGTCCCAACTGATTTTAGTATTGTCCTTTTTCTTTGAGTTATGTATAAAACTGTTAAGCACTGCTTGATGTGATGCGGCATGAGGTAGGTGCGACCTATAGAAATTAATCATACCTAAACATCGACGCAACTGTTCTATCGTTTCTGGTCGCTTTATAACCTGTAATTGCCTTTACCTTATCCCGTAATGTGTTGATGCCATCTATTTTCTAAACATCAAATATCTCTATTGGTCCAGGGTTTCTGACGGTTACCATCCTCCGATACTAAATATCCTAAAAAATATAATTTTAACTGACTAAAAGCGCATTTATTTACATTAATCGTAATACCTAATTCATTAAGTCTATTAAACAAAATCTTAACGTGCTTTTTGTTAAATTTTACTGTTTCAGATGCTATTAAATTAAAATACATCGTCTAAATAGCAAAAAAGTGCTGACTCACCACTTTCATCTTCTATGCGTTCTATACCTTTTACTACCTGTTGATCCATAAACCTTTGGAATGTTTGAGCGGCTTTCCGTAGGCCAAAACTCATCCTAGGAAACTCATACAAGCCAAATGGGGTGCATATACCAGTTTTTCTATATCTTCTGCTGCCACTGCCAGATTATGGTAGGCCCTATTTAAATCTAGTCTAGTATAGCATTTCTTATTAGGTAACATGTATGTAAAATCTTGAAGTCACGGTACCGGGTATCGATCATGTTTCGTAATAGGGTTAAGCGCTCTATAATCTCCGCATGGGCGTAATTGACCATCCTTTTTTGATATGACATGTAACGGACTAGCCCATTCTCATTTACCCGGTCGACATATACCTAAATCCTGCATTTTTTGAAACTCCTCTTTTACCTTCTTATACCGGTCCGGAGGTAGGCTTTGGACGCGCAAAACCGGGGGCCCGGAAGTTATGATATGATGATAAACAGAATGAGACGGTTCTTTATACGCAATATACGCAATAGGCTTAGTAATACTCGAAAATTCTTTTAATATATCTCGATAAGGGTTATTGTTTTGTATGCATACATTGCTATGCGGATGACAGCACGGGTGATGCGCGTTATACCAGCTATCAGAATGTCCCTCGGAGCATGATACAGGAAAGACGAACACAACTTGTGTCTGAAGTCGGGGACTCTCTTGGGCGGGCCTTCGAATGGGGTGAACAGAACTTAGTTCGATTCAACCCCTCGAAGACACAAGTGTGCGCGTTTACTGCCAAGAAGAACCCTTTTATCATGGCGCCACAGATCCAAGGAGTTACTCTCCGTATCTCCGAAAGTATTGGGATCCTCGGCGTGGAAATCTCGAGTAAAGTCCAGTTTGGGAGTCACTTGGAGGACAAAACTAAATTAGCGAGCAAAAAGGTGGGTGTACTGAACAGGGCGAGGCGGTACTTCACACCCGGTCAACGTCTTGTGCTTTACAAAGAACAGGTCCGGCTGCACGTGGAGTACTGCTCACATCTCTGGGCAGGGGCCCCAAATACCAGCTCGACCCACTTGACTTTGACTTCTTTGTAGGGACAAAGACGGGCAGTTCGAATCGTCGATGATCCCAATCTCACGGATAGATTGGAGTCGTTGGAGCAACGGAGAGACTTTGGGTCTCTCTGAGTGTCCTACCGACTCTTTCACGGAAAGTGCTCTGAAGAACTGTTTGATTTGGTACCAGCGGTCCCTTTCTATCATCGTACCACTCGATAACGAAGCAGAGTTTATCCATATCACCTGGAAGCGTTCAAATCCAGGACGGTATGCTTCCAACGATCATTTCTCCCACGTACATGCAAGCTCTGGAATGAACTGCCTGCTTCGGTGTTTCCCGAGCGCTATGATATGTCCTTCTTCAAACGAGGTTTAAAGAGAGTTCTTCTTTCACGGTAAGCAGCGGCTTTGCTGTGTCCTGACATAGCTGAAGTCCATGAGCAGCGGTTACCACTTTCCATCAGGTGGACCACTTGCCCGTCTGCCACCGATGGCAATAAAAAAAAATGCTTTTAATTGAAGGCTGAACGTGCTTTACAATACACCCTACCACACAAATTAGTTATACTATAATATTATATAATATTCTAAAAAATCAGCACCTACAGGATGTCCCAGAAGTCGACGTCAAGCCGGAACAGAGTGTTAGACAAAGTCATAGTAGTTAACAGAAAAAATAAAAAAAATCTAACTCATGTATTTTCAAAATTATAGGCATTTAAAAAAAAAAACAAGGACATCAACACACTGTGATGGTCTTTTAATTCTCGTTGCTACAAATCTGCATTTATTTTTAGTTTTACTTTTATTATTTAATCCTTAATGATGCTTCCGTAAATTGTTTCCTAAAAATTAAAGCCAACTGCTCCAGCTTAGTAGAAAATGTCACGTATTGCCCAACTAAGTATTCAAAATTAATACTTAGCCCAATTTAAAAGGGCTGTACTGAAAAAAAAATGTACTACGCTCGATTGGCAAGTAGCTTTAAAAGTTGGCGCATTTCATAAGGATTCCAAAATGGTATGACACTTGCTAGACAATTGGCCATTTAGACTTAGACAATTTTTGTTTGTAAAGAAACCTAGGTTTCAATTTAATTTTATTAAGTACATTAAAATGACTCATAGCTTTGCTCAAGACCGTTACTTCAAGATTCTATTTAGAGTGAGATGGAAAAGTGTAAGCAAGACAGAAACCTTATTTCCAGGTAATCCAAGGGTCCTACGACGGGCAGCCATCTTGCTGGAACCACATGTCCCTGTAAGTGCTTAGTGGCACGTCTTCCAACAAATTTGGTAAATGATTTTGTAAAAATCCAAATAAATTTCGCCAGTCAAGATTTCTGGTAGCTCGAAAGAGCCAATGATTCTCCCATTTAAAATTCCGGTCCACATGTTTATTTTGAAACGATACTGTGATCTGTCTGGTCTCATCAAACGCGGGTTTTCTACATGCCCTTCGTGTAGGTTGTGTAAATTCATGTAACCATCTTTTTTAAATGTCGACTCATCAGACCACAAAATTCTTTCGAAGAATAGCGGATCTTCCCGGTGTTTTTGTATCAGTTTTTGACAAAACGCAACTCTTGGAAGATAATCTCGGTCTAGAAGAGTTTGTACTCACTGTACGTGATACGGGTGAAACGCGTTTCCTTGCAAGACTCGGTGGATTGTACTTTTAGACACTCCTGTGCTTGCTTCGATTGGACGTACTGAAGTACTCGGATCTTCCTCGACTGCTTGTAATACGACGTAAAAAAATAATAATATAATAAATATAATATATAATAAATAAATTCTTCCTTCACCGTGTGCTTGGTTCGGGAATCGGCCCTCCGGAGAGTAGTTGGTGAACATTTGTAAAAACTCGATGATCTGGATGACGAGCAGCATTTGGATACCTCTCACGATAAAGTCTAGCTGCAGCGCTAGCATTGCATCTGCATTCTCCATAAATTAGGTGCATGTTAGCGTATTCCTGTGTGGTGTACAGGGACATGGTGGCACTACACACACACACACACACGATCAACAATAGTCCAGGGGAAAGCCAAGGTCGTCAAAACTAAACAGTCCAAATCCAAATCACAAGCAATCAAGTCCAATAAACAAAGCAAAAGTGTGTACGTAATCAACAACAACGAATACGGAAAGATGCGCAGTAAACGAAGGAGCGCAACGTACTGACTGATGACTGACCTGTATCGTGTGCGTCAATGAAGATGGACAATAGCAGCTATTGTCTCGCTCGCACTAGTCAAATTGCGTATCCATCCATCTCACGCGTTAGTAAAAGTGGCGTAACTACCTGCTTTGCTCACATTTCGGAAATGAATATGTCCGTCTCTTTTAGTCATTCATTCTAACACATTAGTAAAGATGGCGTTACTATCCGTCTCTCTCACACTGCGTAAAATGACTCCGTAAAATCTCCGTCTCACCCGAACCGAAATCTTGGAGTAACAGCTTTGAAGAAAACCTTGGGTACACTAGAATGATTTTAATTTACGATAAAAAACAATACTGAAAACCAGGTTTCTCTAAAAAAGAAAAATATTATAGTCTAAATAGCCAATTGTCAAGCATCATACCAGTTTGGAATCCTTATGAAACGCGCCAACTTTTAAAGCTACTTGCCAAACTAGCATAGTACGTTTTGTTTTTCAGTACAGCCAGTTTAAATTGGGCGAAGTATTCATTTTGAATACTTAGTTGGGCAAAACGTGTAATTTTTTTAAGCTGGAGCTTTTATTTTTAGGCAACAATTTACGGAAGCATCATCAAGGATTACAAAAATAAAAATAAAATTAAGAATAAATGCAGATTTGTAGTAACGAGAGTTATAAGACCATCACACGGTGTTGATTTTCTTGTTTTTATCTGAAATGCTTATAATTTTGAAAATACATGACATAAATTTTTATTTTATTTTTCTGATAACTACTATGACTTCATCTATCACCCAGTTCTGGCTTGTTGACGTCGACTTCTGGGACACCTTGTATAATAGCTTGCTTAACATCACAAATTATAAATGTCCATTTCAAGGTTCTACGTAATCCTAAATTTAATGTTAGAGTTTGAATGCCATAGGTTTTCTTTCGATATTATTCGCTGCAAAGAGTTTATATTCACTGACTAATTGTTCACACTTAAATTGACTCACCGGTAAAACGGAGACGTTGGCTCCCGTGTGTACCAGAAAACGGATTCCGGTCGTCTTGTCTCTTATACACAAGCGGTGGTTCCCTTCCGGCTCCGTGCAGTCTCCCACCGAAATAGGCTGCACCGCATCTAGTTTTCCGGCTTCTCACCATTGTTGTTTAGAGTTTCCAGACGCCTTGGTTGCTTCTAGCCGCAGGGCTTCTCGCATGTTCTAGCTCGGCTCCTGAACCGAAAGTGATATTTGCAGAGCCAGTTTAGGCTTTCTGGGGTCCTGAGTGGTCTTCTGGGTTGTGAACGGGATCTTGATCTACTTGTTCCACGGGTTTCTATTGCCGTACTCCCATCGTCGTTCTCTAATTTCGCTAATCTGTACAAGCTGTGTTTGTAGTTCCCTTGTCATTTGTGTTTAGCAGTACGGTTAGATTGGTCATTTTTAAAAATAGTTAGGGCACCGATTCACCTTTAAAATTATATTTAATGCCACTAGGCTGTCATATTACTAACTTGCAAGCATTGATGTATAAAAAACCTAGATACACAATCAGCGTCAAAAAACGTCCTCACCAAATGAGCACCCACTTGAACATTTGGGTGCTCATTTAATTTAGTACCGTTCGATCGCTCCGAGCGTTAACATGTCGCAGAGCTGGTTTAAAACTTGTAAAATCACACTTCCAGGGCACTAAAAAAGAACGACTAACGTTTCATATTTTTCGTAAGGAATAATGTTACTATTATAATTATGTTATAATACTGATTATTGCGTCAAGGAATCAAAGTAAAAAATTTTTTCTTGTTTTTTGAGTAACTTAGGGCGACTATATAACATGGCTCATTTAAATGAACACTTACTAAACGCATTAATCATACTATTGTATTTCCACTTGATTAGTCCGGGTTACATGTTGACTCTGTTCTAATATTAATAGAGACGCTGTTACTTTTTAAATATAAATATGTTTTATTTGGTTTACAATGATAATGCGATTGTATATATTATTTATTACTAGACTCTTATTACAAACCATAATAGTAAGAGCTTAATTTTTTTTTAAATTGATCTTTTTGGTGTCCTTATATTGGGATATTTATAAAATGTATCTACATACTTATGTTGGATTTCAGTTTTCCTCGATATCCCGTGCGATGTGCAAAATGGATATCTGTCATAGCACAGCAACGATCACAAGCAAGCACAGCAATAACACTTATCATAATTTTTGGAAGTCAGCTTACATTCATCAAAATGCCATATTAACAAATAACAATCATGTAAATAATACTATTAAATATATTATCGAGAGATATATCAAGATAAGATTGCATTATATAAGAAAGAAAGATACGAAAAAAGTTAAAATCCGTCAAAAAGAAGATTAGGTATACAATAAACTCAATTTATTTCAAGGAAATTAAAAATCTTATTATGTCGTATCTTTTCAAGTTTGAAATCTTAATTTTCTCACCATTTTATTGTTTTATGTTACTTTAATTTGTAAGTACAATCAGTCGGGTAATGTTCAAACACGTATAATTTCAAAATCGGGCAACCAAGTATGTGAACAGCAATGAAAATACTCGTAATATTATTTACATGCGTATTAATTATCTATTTTCTGTTATAAATATTAAAAATATGCTATTTGACAAATGTTTTACTTGTCTTGTCTATTTTGTTAAATAAGTACTACTGTTATGTCTGGTAAAATAATAAAAGACTTTCTACCATCTGTTTAAGAGCTGCCATATATAAATTATAATGGTAATACATTAGTTTCATTTTATTGAACATCATAGGACACAATCTTGGTAAAATACCTACAGGTAAAAGTAAAAACAAATATGTGTTTAAAACACACATTCACATGCATTTTATAAACTCTACATAATTACGTCAGAATATTAACTTACATTAAAATTTGTAAAAACAATATTCGACTCCATTCATTCTTTATTCTGTCGGCCAATAAAGCTCGTAAAATTTTATTACTTTTTTTAGATAGCCTTGTACATTCAACTTAAAGTTAAGGCGGTAAGGTTAAATTTGCATTAATGAAGTTTTATATAGTTAATATAAGTGCTTATAAGCACGGGCACGCCACGATCGTGGCGGTAAGTACCGTTTTTGAGGAGTGGCTGGAGAGGCGGCATGGCGCCCTCACCTTCCGGCTGACACAGGTAATGACTGGCCACGGTTGTTTTGGCCAGTTCCTGTGTCGTATAGGCCGGCAGGCGACGCCCGGATGTCATCACTGCGGCGACTGCCGCGATGTTGTTGTGGACGCGGCGCTGCACACTTTGGCGGATTGCCCTGCCTGGGCATTGCAGCGCCGTGAGTTGATCGCGGCAGTCGGACTGGTTACCCTCTCACTCCCGGCCGTGGTTCAGTCTATGGTCTGGAGTGAGAGATCGTGGAACGCCGTCGCCTCCTTCTGTGAGGAAGTAATTTCCATCAAGGAGGCGGCGGAGCGGGAGAGGGAGCGCTTAAACCCTCTCCCCAACCGCAGAACCGGGCGCCGGAGGGCGCGAGATGACTTCCAGCCACCTCGAAGTTTGACCTGGGGGTGGTGGGCTGCGTGGGCCAGCACGCTACCCGATCAGCACCAGGTCCGAGAGGCGGCGTGCGTGTTCCCACGTGCGCCTCTGTATCGTGTGTTTGTCCCCCCCCCGCTCAGGGGGATGGTGGAGGAAATATTCTTTGTGCAGTAGCCTGCCGTTTCACACGGCGGACCGAAACCACGGCGAGGTCGCGATTGCATGTGAAATCGATTCGCGCGGCCTCGCCGTCTATGGTCATGTCGAGGAACACCGTGGTAGGTTTAGTCGGTATTACCGGGGTATCTTTTCCCCGGTGAGCCCGACGTAACCTCTCCGTCGCCCCGCAGAGAGGTATGAGACAAAGAGTTCCCGACATAAAAAAAAAAAAAAGTGCTTATAACCAACTGAGGACAGTTTTAAGTGTAAGTTTTGTATCTAGGATTTTTATATATCAATGCTTGCACGGCAAAAACTACGCGCATGCAAGGAATTACTTCCCGTTATCTTGTCCGATATTGTTTACTAATTTCAATTATTATATATATTATATTATTATATATTAAATTCCACTAATTTCACTCGTAATATTGCACCGTCCGAAAAATAAGCACGTCGGGGTCACCAATGTTATGTCTTTACTAATTATATAGATGTGCGTGTCTAGTCTCTCCGGTCGAAGGTCGCAGTGAAATAAAACGGTGCTTTATGTAAATTGCATTTATTTGCGCGGAATCAAACCAAGTATACAAATTGTTACATTCACGGAAGAGAAGTGACTGACGAGCGCGGCAAGCGTCGCGGCGTTGCAATCTACATAGTGCAACATCAAATATTATTGCATCATGCTACCCATGTCCCAACACTCCTCCTTTTTGGAAAGGTTGGTTAATTACCCTGCACGGGATCGCTTCCTTTTTTAAACTTTGACGACTTTGGTTGTTGGCAAAATACAGATGTTTGGCACGGTAATGATCAGAGCAAATAACTGTTGTTTTAGCTGGTTGCCAGAGGTCCTCTCCATGGCTTTTTCTTATTATGTCTATCCACCTACTTCTTAAAATCATGATCTTTAGGTATTGTGTAAAAAATGTATAAATTTAAAGTTTACACAACAATGGCTTCAGCACTTAAAGCTGTCACAGTTTTTATAATTATAAGAGGTAAACTACAATTTTATTAGTTACTTAGTATTATTTATAATATGTAGAATACATACTACTTTAGTTAACAGCACCAAGGAACCCCGAGATTGACATCCATCAGATTTTTAAATAAAATAAACAATGTCTGCCACCTCAGATTTAGTGCTGGATTTATGTAGTGCTGGATAATATATATCATATTATGTATTTTATCCAGCACTACAGTTAAATGGTGGCTCGAAATATACTTCTTGAATCATGATTATACATTTTTTTAAATTAGCTAACGCTCGCATGGGAAAGGTCCCTGCCCATTTTGGCCCCCGATCGGTAGGTGTAATGAGACTTTTGTAGCTTAAAGTATGGTAAATTATAATTAAAATACGATAATAGAATGTTGTGTCCGTCAGTGTATTATTGATACTTAACACAGATGCTTTGATTACAGCATACTACAAAACTATAGAATACAAAACTTAAAAAATATTTTACTGACAATACATACTATCAGATTTCAGACTTTTTCTCAGAAATGGATTTTAATTGAATGAATGTGAATCATAAATGTAATTTATGAATTATTATCTGTATTTTAGTGTAATCGATTACCTTTACCTATATATATATTTTTTTTACAGGACTTTTAATTTAAAATTTGTTAGTGAAATAACATGCAATTTTATTAATGTTGACATAATCTCTTATTTGTATTATTATTTTTAATACTCATTATTTAATATTGTTTCCTATGAAATACAATTTAACATTTACCATGATATCACACTTATCAACTAAGAATGTTCAAAGTTCTCATAATGGCTCATAACACTACTTATCTCTCTTTTTGTACGCCACTGTATGAGGCTAAACATGTACAAACTAACACTATTTATCATAATATCCTGCATTCAATGTATGTATACCATTTTCAAACGAATAAATGAAATCTTATTCTTACCTTGTGAGACATACTATCAGTTAATGAAAAAGGGAAAAAATTAATGTTGTTGATGATTGCTGCACTGCAACTAATCTAACAAGCAATCCTAGGAATAGATGAAAATAATTATTTCCATTTGCCAGTCAAAAATATGATTATTTCATTTCACATAAAATATTTACATTATTTTTGTGTGTGTGTGTGTGTGTGTATATTTTGGCAATTGGCCTTACAGCCATAATTGGATAATAGAGTTTGTACACAAAACTAGGTGATTCTACAATGATAATCACCCTTTATGGATATTTGGCTCAGAATCTCATAGAAGCTCTTAGGTATATGCCATCTCTTTAGATGCTGAATGTTTCACTGACTGCTTATTAATTACCTGGCCAGGGTGTTGCTGTGAGCCCTTAGTCTCTCTTTATATTTCTTGCAGAACTTCTAATTTCTTGTTTGATAGATAACATTAAAATAGAATACTATAATATTATTATGGCCAATCTTATACCTGGTAAAAATACTGAATCTCACACACACACACACACACACACACACACACACACACACACACACATATATATATCAGGCAATTGACATGATAGGTATATAATGTTTGGGAGTACTTAGTAACTCTAAATAGTTGGTTAAAGTAGTACTAGGTTGTACCACAACTGTGATATTTAGAGACAACATAGCTTACCATCGATGGAGTAATAGATCTCGCCGAGTACGCTGTTGCGCGCGACGCAGCGCGGGTCGGCGGGGCACACGGGCTGCAGCAGCGCCTGCGCACAACACCGGCACCACCACACCCATGTCGCGACCACGCACCACATGCGAGCGCGCATGTTCCTAGGCGATGCACTTCCTCGCTTGTTAATATAAACGGTACTTTTGCTGTGCTACTTCTACTTTGTTCTTTTTAACTCTGCCAGGTATTGGTATTTACTATAATATTTCAGTATTCCAAATCACTTTATTTTAGTTTTGCTTCAATCTAAGATAAGGAAAAAACCAGGAAAATCCTACACAAGACTCGTTCAGACACTTCCGACATAGATTTAGTACAGGTCCAGTCGACTGTCATATAGCCAATTTAAACGTACTGGGGGTACGAAAGAGCAAGCGAGGGATATAATAATGTTACCATTAAAATACTTTCTTATAATAAATTATTTTTCCTTCTGGTAGCATCTGCATTTTAAAACCGTTATATGTCAACATGCTTTAAAATTTGACAACTACAAGAAAAACGTTTGCCGCCGTAATCCGTATGTTTTGTCTTGTTTTGGAAGTTTATTTGTTACAAATAAAAGAATTTTAATTTTGCCTTCACATTAGATACGTTGAGTATAGCTTCCTGTTCCTCCGTTTTAGTGTTTTGATGTAATTAACTTTTATTAATTTTGTTGCGTGTTTTATGAGATAGAGACTCGATTGTGAAAGTATAGTCACCGTGAAAGAAAACGAAAGAAAGTGTATTAAGTGTGGATGCTCCCCTGCTACAGATCCCACGATCACTCTGCATCGTTTTCCAAGACCTGGAAAATGGAAATATATAAATGGAAAATAAAATCCGTATATAGCAGTTTAATTTCAAAGATTTAATTTTACTGTTATCTCTGTGAACTAGTCTCTATTTGTTATGTAAAAGTCATAATCTACTTATTATGTGTAAGTACCTATATTTATCGACGCCCACGGGGAATAAAAATGTCTTAGATTTTTTCGGGTAGGTATAACTTTTCAACAAAAGGTAATTTTGACAACATTTTTATATGACAGGAAAGCTAATTTTTATCCGATTAATTAGTTAATTTGAGTGTATCTATAAAATATACACATAATTAGTTATTCACCAAAATACATATTATCGAAAATGTGTTCATACATTTTTTAGGATATTGATATCTTACGACCCTGACTTATCAATATTATTCCAGTAATGTTTACTTACCGAATTATTCTTGTGAATTTCTTAAAAATCATTGGCATAATATTGCTTTACGGGATTATTAAACGTGTTTCTTTCAATACAGAGAGATATTGTAATGTTCAGTTACTGACTTATTATGGTAGAATTTTAATAACCATAAAAGGGTAAAATAGGGTAACACGTATTTTATAGGAAAGTTTTGATACTCATATTTATCGTAATCATTGAAAACCGATTATGTAAAATAAATTTGTTATCGGAATATTCTAGAGAATAATTAAGTAAATACAACTTACAAAATGTATTAAAATTATAATGTTGACTGGGAACAAAGTTCTTATAGAGATCACAAATTACAATCAGTAAAAGTACAAAAAATATAGCCACGTTAAACCATTAAAAATCGGTATTATCATTGGAATAATTATTAGCTTCTTATTCTTTATCGCGATCATCACTATGTTCTACAGAAATTATCGATTCATAAAATGTATTTGATTTGACTGATGTAATTTCCATTACATCAGTCCAGCGTATCGTATTGCCATTTCTATCGCGACGACAATTCAAAAGATTTACAAATTTTTTTTAAGTCTTACATAATATCTGTTTGCTCCAGAGTTTAGAATTATATTATATATTTGCTTAGGTGTGTAAATAAATTTATTTCTCATGTTACTTTCAATACAAGCATGAATTAAGTCCCTCGTTCTGACCATGTCCAGTCTCAAAAATTTGTGTTATATAGATAAATTTAAAGATTTTGCCGCATACACCTTAAGGCAAAAATGTACCTATTTCTATTTTAGCCATAACAACCATCGGAATAAAAGTATATATTGCTAACACCTCGTTTCTGTTTACGCTATAAGAATTACAACAACACGTGGAGTTGTACTTACGACCTTTTTCAATAAAATCATTGCACACATAGGTACACATAAACCCGCCTCACTTATACTGTCGCCTGTTCTAATTATGATTGTAAGTATTAATTTCAAATACACAACTAAGTAAAGTTGTAGCTACGTTGATAATAGTGCGATCTAAAATGTAACGCTCGTTGGTTCGGTCCCCAGAAAGTGATAATCTATTTGTATTTTTCTTAAATTAGAAACATCGATGACTTGTTACTTTACTTTAAGACTTATTTAAACCGTAGTTATTCAAAAGACGAGGGTGGATTTAAAAAATGTTATACTTTCTCACTTGAATAGAATTATGTGATTGTTGTTGATTAGTGATCTTTGATACGAGCGTTTATGTCATTATTATCGCAATATTTTTTTAAATATTTTGATTAAAAGTTTACATTTAAAATGCAAACTAATATAAATATTGAATCTATGGCAACCATATGGCATAATTATGTGCTTAATATATCTTAAATTGCCGATGAAACTGGACTAAACTCTAAGGGTCACTTGCATGACTTGTTACATAATACGTTTAACGCTAAACCGATTTAAAATATCATATCACCGTTTGAAGATGACTAAGATGGCACGATGTTTTAAATCTGTTTAGTGCTTAATGTATTTTGTAAGCCGTTATGCAAGTCAACCTAAGAGTAAGTTATTTTGAAATATTATGTTATGGTATTGTGATTTACGATTTCACTGTTAAAGAATCGCTATCTACGATTATGTCATAAGATTTTTTATATTATTTCAGAGAAATACTGTAAGTCGTTGGGTGAAACGATTTGAAGAAGAAGGGAACTTAAAAAGTCGGGTGGGAAGTGGAAGACCGCTTCTTATTAACCAAACTCAGCAAAGATGAATGGTGACTCCTTATGAATGAAAGGGTATAATAATAATACCGACGAGACCGTTGCGAACTATGTGTGCTAATATTGTGACATCCATGCATAGACGTCTCTTGAGCTGTATTAAGAACAATGGAGGTCACACTAAATATTAAAGTTGTTTCAAATAGTGCTGGTTGACATGTTAGAATTGAGGTTAAGTTTCAATCCTCTTTTCCTTGTGAAAAAGAATAATTAAGTTATAACCTCAGTTGTCATTATAATTGTAATATATTATTTGTAAGTAAAATGAATCTAAATAGTAAAGACTAAAGATGTTTTTTTATTATAAGTATTGAAACATTTACGGAAAATTTAATAAAAGTTCATTTTCGGTAAACATATTTTGAAATTATTTTTTATAATGAAATATTATTGTTATAATTGAATAAAATTTTGTATGTTTTTTAATGCATGCATATTTAAATTAATTAATTCTATGTCTTACTCTATAGTAATACAATAATGAAATAAAAGGAGACAACATGAATGATTATCGAAATAGTACTACTACATTATTATTAGATTTAATGATTACCAGAAATTAAAATTAAAGGAATTTACAAAAAATTAAAATAAAAGAATTTACAAAAATTAAAAGTAATTAAACATTATTTTAGTTTAATTACTTTTAATTTTATTATTATTATATATACAAGAACCCGTTTTTGTGTCGCCTTGCAAACTTGCATGATGAGCTTCACCCACTATCATTACATTGAAAAATGTTTCATTGTTTGCGTTAAAACATCACACACACAAAGATATTCGCTCGGCTCAGTATGCGAATGTGTACCTTACGATGTGACTCGACTTAAAAGTCGAGTCGCATCTTAAGGTCTGTGTCAAAAAATCTTTGACCGTACATGTGCGTTTATAATGAAAAATGCCTACAGTAGATTGCGGAATACTTAACACTATTTGCAGGTGAAAGATAGCAATTGTGCTATTGTTTTCGTCAGTTGTCGTTTTTACTCATGTTTAATCTGTCAATTCTCTCCTTTTTATTTAAATGACGTCTTCTAAAGACTCTTTCCCTGATGGACTGGCTTGCTCATATACAAAACATGTAGAATATTGATCTATTTTAAGCTTAAACAATTGTAGTTAAATTTTATGGAATAAGCTTCTCAATACTCGATTTCGTGCTGGAGCTCATTTTCAGAGGTCTATATATATCTATAGGGAATCACAATAGTGCTTACCTCTTAAGTCGGTAATACCTTCGTCTAATAAAAATAACTATTGCTGTACTTATATACCATTTGTTCATTAATTTTTATAGTATTTATTGTTATATTACAGCTTGGTTTTAAAAAAATCTTACCAACAAGAACCTCTTCATTTTTAAAGGAAGAAATATTTAATAGTCTTTGTGCGATTGGAGGCATTCGTTTGATATAAATTACTGGTTTAGTATGTTTAATAATATAGGTACATACTTTCATTGGCTCTCGATCAGAAAGTTTATAAAATTTATCGAATAAATCTTGCCTCTCTGAAGAGGTAAATTTGTTGCCCAGTTCATTTTACATACACAGACAGAACCCCATTGCCTTTTGTGGATATTTATTTTTATTATGACAACCTTCGTAAGCCTGACTAGCATTTTTAAGTATTTTTATTGTGGTCTCCATATTTACTTTACGTTATCTGGTATATTATTTTTTATTGTAACAGTGCATTATCGAAAATGTCTACCTCAAAATTCACGATATTAACCTGTAATCGCGTTAACCAGAAACTTTGCTAAAATATTTTACAGTAATATTACTCTACAAAAATATAGTCACGAAATTTAATTTGTTATGTATTACGTTACTTTTCTAGTAAATAAAAATGTAAAAATTTCCCAAGAACAAAATTGTTGTAAGGAAAATCGTTGCAAATTACAGCAGAAAAAATCCGAAAAAATTTGCATAGGTGTATCCCGACCCATAGATACCGTAAATGTTTTAACAGTATAAAGTCAGTAATAGTATAATACATTTTTATTCCTTGAGGGCGTCGATATATAAAATATGTTGAAAATAGGCTTTGATTTATGTACCTATACTGTTTGAAATGCATTTTAGCCATAGAAGTGTTAACCTGATAATCCACTATTTATTAGCAATACGTGTTATTCAGGCACTGTATAGAATGCCTGAATATTTATAAAATTAGTTTCTTGTTTAAAATTTCACAACATTATATATTATGATTATGACATAATTTATTCATGTATTCATTCCCTAAATGGCATTGAGCGAGTCAGGAGAAACATTTCAAATAAATACAAATCTGTTAAGAGCCTAGAAACAAGAAGGTTACAGACCACTTGAAAATTTATTTCGGGATATAAATTTTATATTTATATTTTAAATATATCCGAGCCAATTGTGGCTGCAATATGGATCCCACCATTGGACAATTTATTGCCGCACTTAAAACAGCTGTTCTTAGCAATTTATCTCACATTACAATGGTCAATTGTGAGAATGAAGTTATACTACAAAATTATAAAGTATTGTTGTCTTCAGCTACAGACATATACACTCAAAATGAAATATTAAATTTTGAAGCTATTGTTAATTAAACATTTGAAACAAGTTTTGAAGAAAATAGTGGTGAAATCCAAGCATGTGCATATGTCTGTGGCTTTGTAGTAAAGAAGAATCAAAACAAATGTGAAATATGTAAAACTATTTTTGTTTCCGAGACTAAAGAAATATCGTACATTTTTATTGATTTTAAAGAATACAATGACTTCTTTAGTGTTATCATCAAAAACCTTAATTAATTGCGTGGAAAGTAGCGCAACAATCATAAATATTTTATAGAAAATGAAGCTTACAAAAAGCGTCTAAAGGAGAAAATTCAGTTAATAAATTCAATAAACTTTGATTTTCTAAATAGCTGTCCAGACCATAAAAATAGTAATATAACTTATCTGATAAATAGCATTTTTCACATTTGCATTAAAAGATTTTGTGTATTGAAAAATCGGCAATTTACAAAGGAAGCAAGTATGTCAGCCCTAAAAAGAAAATAAATATATTAAAGCATCAATAGAAATAATTTGAATGTGTGCTTTAAGTTTGCTTGTGTTGCTGTATTAAAAGCTTTACACTTTTTGAACACACTAACAACACGTTAAACATATACACACACATATATATATATATATAACATTAGACTTTTTGAATTTCTTCTATTTTGTATTAATATAATAATAATATTATCTATAACAATACTAAGTAGAAAATGTGTTTTCTGTATGCCTTTCTTAGCAATTTTAAATTTAAATAGAAAACATAACATTAGTCATTAACCTACTGTTAAATTATATCAATTGCAAATTATTTATACTGTTTATAATTAGACACAGAACCGAATTTTGAAACAATTCTTTTATGTTAACATCTGAACCCAATGTTTAAGTGTATGTTCAAACTGTTAAAATTTTTTTCTTTTACTACACCTTGTGAAACGCTTAATATATTTAATTCAACATTTTAATAGGCTGTTTTAATTATAACATTCTTCGCTTATATTTAAAAAGGACGAAATATATTTATTAAATAAACTTTTATTGATACAAAATCGATGTGCTTCAAGATTCGAAACATACGTTATTTTACAAAAGCAAACTGACGAGGCTTACATTCGTTTTGTTCTTACTATAAACAGCTGTCAAAGGTTTAACATTACATACTAAAACCTAGCAATCTTATAAAATTGCTGATTTTGTGATCAGGTGATGACTGGTATATATTAGTCATCACCTGATCACAAAATTAGCAATTTGCAAAAAAACCAGAGCAGAGTAGACTTAATTAGGTACCTATTGTTTCCATGTTAACCATTTTATATATAGGTAATGTCAAAAAATTATGTTATTTACCTTATAAGATCATTATTTAAAATAAAAACATTTTGGAAACGTGGAAACATTTTTGGGTGTTTTTTGCTCCATAAAACGAAAATACGAATATGATATACCTACCTACATAATATAAATAATTATATAGAACATTAAATAATACTTAGAGGTATATCTACGTACGTATGACGCTCAAATAGTTTGAGTGGGTACGACATAGATGGCGTGTCTTGTTTTTGTATCGTTTTTTTATGAAGTTGTTATTCTTCTCGTATATCTTCTCTATATACTTATGTGTTCTGTGATTTAGTAACTCCATAGGTAGGTGCTCCATAGCTTGGGCTTGAGAGTAAAAGAGAGCTATCCAACGTAACGGCACTGCCATGTGTTAGAAAGAGAGAGAGAGTGACGCTGCGGTGTCTCTCACTCTCTCTCTTCGCCGGTAGCGAGAGTGCAACGTTGCCAATTTATGGGAAATTTCCCAAACTGCGAGAAATCTCAAGTTGGTTGGGGATTTATTGGGGATTGGCATTATGCGTGGAAAATGCGGGGATTTTGAAATCGTGTTTTTTATTAATACATATTATAAATTGTAACAAATATAAAAATTAATAAAGAAAAAATGCTTTGGTAGCACTTATTAGATACTGTGAATATTAAAAACTGTGAATAATGTTCGCAAACACAAAAATTATGATGTTCTTGTTGCTCATGCTGCCATTTTCAAATTCATTGGCCGAGCGTAAATTTAGGGAGCTTAAAATTTAACATACAGAAATCCGCAATCGGCTAAATACAAATACTGTAATATCTTTAATGGCAGCAACAGACGGGAATAAAAAGTTTGGCAGCAGTGTCAAGTTTAACCCTTTGAGCAAAATGGTTGCAACAAATATGTATACAATATGTAACAAAAACCCTGTTTTTCCTATTCAGGTGGGTTATCAGTATCACTGATGAAATATAATTCAGTCATTTATTTTGTAAAAACCTACCATAAAAAAAAGTTTTTTTTTTAATAAATTTTTGTATTGGATAATGGAGAAGTTGTATACCTCTGTAAAAATCGATGACGCGTCACGCGTAGACTGCACCCTCTGCACGTTGCGCTCGGGCATTCAAAAGTAGCCGGGGATTTCTGGGCCTGATTGTAATAAGTTGAGATATGGTTTAAAAAAGCGTTATATTTTTCTATTTTAAAATATAAAAAAACAGCTCAATTTACAATCTAGAAGACGAGAAATCTTAAAAATAAGTTTATGTCACTAATAAAATACGATATCGATTACTATAATCGATTAATGTGAATGTATTAATTAACAAAAACAACAAAACACTTGCACCAGACGACTGACTCAATCAAAGTAAAACCTATTCTACACGGTCGAGTCAAACGTCTAACTACCGTGACTTTACTTGAGTCAATCAAACTGCTCGGCGGTTCTACACCATCGCGTGGTTGGAAACAACTTCAGTTCTAATGTGAGCGGCGAGCAGTACGCACGTCGGTGGCGCCCCTTTCAAATACGCAAAACAGTACCCATACTGTCTATCTACCTAATAAAAAGATTGTCTATAAAAACCTTCATTTAATAAATACCTACTTACATAATCTATTATGTAGGTACTATATAATAATATTAATTTTACTTAACTTCTTCGCTTTCCTTTTGTAAGCGGTACGCATTTATGTTCTATACGTTTTTTTGTGTGCATCAGAATGGCGGGTGTAATGTTACGAATCAGCATGAAATAAGAATGTATCAAATCTACCTTGAATCTACCTAAATATACCTATAAAGAAAGCAATTCTACCTCTTTGAGTTCAGATATAGCTCAAAAAGAACGTGAGGCGTCAGCCTGACGTCAGGTCCGCGGGTGTATTTCTGAACGAAATACCATTTGTTTAAGTATGGATTAATTTCCATATAAATCTACCTGTATACTACCTTACAATACTACAAACAAATATTAAAGAAGGATGGCCAAAACGTACCAGACGACGAAACGATGGAGTCACCATATGCCATATATATTAAAAAATCCCTTATGTTTTAAGGTCTTAAAAAACACAAGAAATGTCTTTCTATGAAGCCACAAAAAAAAGTTATTCATTTATTTCAGTTTTTGTAACTTCTTCGAAATTATTTCGAGTAATAGTTTCAGAACGCACCTATTGACGATTCATTTCGCGTATGAAATGACTTGGTATTCAAAAAATATAATTATTCAAGTTTTTCTGAATAGTTGTTAACTGTTTTTCAATTAAATTAGTATTTAGGCATTAAATCAACTACTATGTTGATTTATTATGCATTGGATTCTTGTCATAAAAAATAATTATGTTGGTTCATAGCACGTATAAGCGTTTTGTTCAAAAACTTACAACGGAACGTCATTTGTCATCGACAATAGTTACATAGTCTGTGGTCATCGACCCATGCTATTGATTGACACCCGGCAATCATTCGCATCATACTCGCTTCACTTGTTGTTGTGAATTGTGATACGTACTGTACTTTTGGATAATATTCTTCTCTTGTTTTGACCTTGGCATTGTTTTACGGACTGATAACTACACTTGTGACGATTATTCTGGTTTTGATTTCTGGACACCGATTTTACTTTTTGGATATTTGTGATTGTGAGAGACATCATGCAGACGCCACAACTAGCCCTGCGATTGCTATGTGCTAATTGTAACATACGCATTGATACACTTCGCCGCCATCTCGTCTTTGAGCTTGATACCAGAGTAATTTCTAAGATCTGCGAGTGGAATTCTTCAATAATAGTACGTATTTACATACTTACCTACTTATTTTAGTACACTAACTACCATCACACACAATCATACATCATAATACAACTCTAATTCTTATTTTAGATCACTGAAGAAGATTACATATGTGATGCCTGTAATCAATTGGCAATACAGCATGTCAACTCCGGACTGGCTAATGAACCTGGTGCCTCATCTTCCCGTGGCCACATGCATGTTTGCATACTCTGTGGAAGTTCTCTGCGGAATCGTAAATGTGATGTTATTGTGAGAGAGAATCCATCTCAGTTGCAACAAGCAATACATATTGAACTTGAAAATAGAATTGCCCCACGGCAGGTAATTATGATTTGTTTATTATGTACTTTTGTTTGTATTGTTATCAATGTTATAGTGAATTCATCACTGCAATCTAATATATTTTTGTAACAATGTTTTTATTTGCTTGGGTTGATGAGCCAAAACATTTATATTAAGACAAAGCTGTATGGTTTTTTCAGGCAACTTCATCAGACCATGTATGTCATCCCTGTTGGCTGAGACTCAAGAAAGTTGCAACACAAAATATTGAGCAGCAGGCAGAGCTAGAGCCGGAGCCAGAGCCGGAGCCAGAGCCAAGGCCGGAGCTGGAGCCTCAGCCCCACGAACCTCGAAGCCCTCCAAACACTGACCAGCAAGCTGACGAAGTACCCGGGGTGATTAGTTTACCGAGTTATAGACGAGCGGCTAATACTGCAGCACATTGTGTTTTTTCTGGTTGCCAAAACAGAGATTTTCATAGGATTTCTGACCCTCTAAGAGCAACGACTCTAAGTCAACACAAATATTACTTGCCTTTAAATGCTCGTATTTGTGTAGAACATACATTTAGTACTGAATGGGATATGTTGTTCAATTCACAAAATAGTTTAAGAACATTTACGGCTGAACAAGTGGAACATGCATTTTCTTTTATAAATGCTTTTAATACATTTCTGGATTTCTCAAGTATGGAAAGTGTTGCAAGAATCGATGACCATTTGTTTCATTATTGGCTTGGAATGAATTATCAGCAATTTGAACTTTTATTATATGAAACACCGCGTCTTTTAGAAACAAATAGAGGCATTTTGGGTTTAGGTGCTCTTCTAATGAAGATGAGAACTGGTGATTCAGATGACCGGTTATCCCAGTTATTAATGGTTCCAAGACGAACATTAGAAAGATTGATGGATAAGGTTAGGGAAATATTGGTACAGGATTTTGTGCCTAGAAATCTGGGACTTCAACACATATCCCGTGAACAATTGTTGCAACACAATTTAATGATTCCAAATGCAATTTATAATGAAAATAATGAAAATACGATAATGATATGTGATGGGACTTATATTTATATAAACAAAAGCTCCAATTATATGTTCCAAAAGGACACTTATTCCTTACATAAGTATAGAAACTTGTTAAAACCATTTTTGCTGGTGACACCTGATGGCTACATTGTAGACTGCTTTGGCCGATACAAAGCAACCACATCTGATGCAGATATAATGAAGTCTCTTTTCAGAGATGAAAACTCTCCTCTCAGACAATACTTCCAAAATAATGATATTTTTATTCTAGACAGGGGATTTAGAGATTCAATTAGTTTATTAGAGGCTTGCAGCTACAAAACTTATATGCCAGAATCCCTGCTAGAGGATGAACATCAGCTCACCACCGAGCAAGCTAACAGGAGTCGTTGTGTAACCATATGCCGTTGGGTGGTGGAAGTTCTTAACGGATACTTCAAAAGAGATTTTAAAATATTCCGGCAAGATTTTTTTAATAAAAGTGTTCCTCATATGATGCAAATGTTTTCCATAGCTGCAAGCCTTTTAAATAAATTCGGTGTTCGATTAAAAAATAGAAATGATGCGGAGCAAATCATAAATGTTATTAGGGAACGATTTCCATTACATAATAATTTATCCAATTATATAAACAATATGAATATGAATAGACGAACATCTGATTTTACTAGTATCACAGCTGCATCCAATACTAATATTATATTCCCCCGTCTAGAATATAGTGAAATTATATTATTTGCCCTAGGAACATATCAGATCCGACAGGCAAGGTCCTATTATAGTGAACATGTCAGGTTTCACGGAGGGTATCGTATTGAAATAAGCAGAGATAACATTAATGTAAGAGAGTATCGTTTGAGAGGAAGTGGAAATAATTCATTAATAAGAGGCAAAATTAAATCCAGACACATTTCGAGAAAAGTATATTATGTTTATATATTAATTGAAAATAATGTGTCTGGAAGGGAAGCTATAACAGAGTATTGTTGTAATTGTCTAGTTGGTAGAAGAACAGTTGGGTGCTGTGCACATGTTATGACAATTGTGTGGTACCTTGGGTGGGCCAGGCATCAGCCGACAATATCAGAGCCAGCAGCATTCCTCGATGCTGTAGTTGTAAGAGATGATGATGAATAAAAAGTATTTTTGTCAAACCTATTTCTTTCATTTAAGTGCTCCTACCATTACATCTCATTTACTCCTGTAACTTACCAGTACTCGATTTGTCAATATCTATTCAACTTGAGTATTGAAGACTGAAAGACAGTATGTATCTAGCGACTAACTCTCTTCAGCCAGAATTGAAGTGGTCAAACCACAAAAAAGCCTTGTAGAAATACTTCACATGTGATGTTGTGCCATCCTTGGTTTTCTATACTACACGTTGTGCAAGTTAGAGCATTATATAAATATATCTGATAAACGGACAAGGGGACTTGTGCGCTTTGACAGATGTCCCATTTTTTGGGTAATTCTCTGAGAGAAATCGCAATAAATAGAAAAGAGATCGCTAATTACCCACTCGCTTATTGTTAAATACATTTTTAGGCTACGCCGCAGTCGGTTAAAAGGTAGTTGTTGATCCTAACCTCAAAAGTATAGTTGACGTTTTTATAAAAAATCGTGGCTATTTAGATATGATTTTCAAACGGGATGGTGTTTACAACAAAAGGACAAACCAATCTAGCTATAGTTTATTTTGGGACATGAAAAATAAAAGTCGAGTCCAGCTCCTATAAAAATCTGGCCATTGTTCTTTAAGGAATAAATAAAGCGAAATTTGAAAATAATATTCATCTTCAATAATATGAATCTAACATTAGCTATTGCCAATTTGCCAGGCGCTTAATAATTTCTAGCTATTACTTTCAAATTCCGCTTTATTAATTTCTTAGATTTAATATTTTTTTGTAGTATTGTAAAGTAGATTACAGGTAGGTTTATTTATAGCCTAGTGATAAACTGTTGGACTGCCACGCAGAGGTCTCGAGTTCGAACCCAAGGCGCGCATCTCTGTCTTTTCGAATTTATATTATTATGTGTATTTAATAGTCAATTATCGCTTGCTCTAACGGTGAAGGAAAACATCGTGAGGAAACCTACATGACTAAGAGTTCTCCATAATGTTCTAGAAGATATGTGAAGTCTGCCAAACCGCACTAGGCTAGCGTGGTGGACTATGGCCTATATCTTCTCACAGTGAGAAGAGGCAGGAGGCAGGCAGGACAGTTTAATACAGTGCTGATATTATTTATAATCATGAGAACTTAAGTCCCACAAACAGGGAAGATCTCTGTAGAGTTCTAAAAACTCCGAATATGTTGCACGCTCGCCATTACGCGTCCACTTCGCGCGACGCCTCGATCAAAATGAATACGCGCGGTCGGGCAACAAGCTTCCACACGTTTGGTTTGTCAACACAACGCCCTCTATTCGCCCTTTGTTGCGAGCGCAGCGCTGACAATTAAGGTCGTTTGGATGTCAACTCATTTTGGTTGACCGACTAACGACACACGATCAAATTTGGCGTCAACCCAACCAAGTTTGACGTGACCGTGGTTGAGTTGGGCGGCTGACCTGACCGTGTGGAAGGCGTTTAAATAAATACATTATAAATAACATAATATCAACAGTTTAAAAAAATCAATATATTAATTTGATAAAAATAAATCTTTAAATTGATTCTCGTTTACAGATCGATTTATTACCTGTGTTTATCAACTGTATTTTTAATCTGTGCTAACAGTGACAGCTCCGTGACTCTCAATCGCATCCAAAGAGTAAAATAATATAGAGGGAAATCGTCTCGTTTAGTGTGTGTGCGTTATGAGTGTGTTTCCAGTTGTTTTATATATATGCCCCGACCAATGCTTTCTTTCTACGGACTTCTGATCTTGCTTAACTTGTACGACCCTTGCTATCTTAACGGCCACGGTTAATCTCGTTTACTCGTCTGACTTTGGCTCGTTATTTTGGATTTTACGGCCTGCTTATCGATTGACACGATGGATCGCTGTGTGAATTGTGGTGCTATACCAGTCAGTATACTAGTCGCTGTAATACACTGGGCCGACGAACTTTAGATGATGAAACGACACTGTTACTGATTCGTGAATTGCGTGCACCAGAACCTGTAAGTACAACTTATTGTTTGTTGGCTACCCAGCGTCTCACACTACAGGTTTTACTATGTTTTCCGTAAGCATTATGCAGGGGCAAAACTAATGCTTTACGTTGTTTTTTAACGCGTTATTGGATACCTACTAAATATCGATTTTGAGAGATGGATTCCATAAAGCCGTTCATAGTGGCGGCTTCATTATAAAAAAAACCTACCTACGGTAAAAAATCATGCATGTAGCTACAGTAGTTGACTCAGTGTTGTTAATAGATGTTCCTAAACATGTTAATAATTAACGGCATTAAACCTAAGTGTGGCCCCTGCATTATACTTACAAATAAAGTACAGATACTAAAACATATTATAGTCATATGAACATTGTTTACATGTAACTAAAAACCTAAGCTGACTGTATATTTTGCAGTAATCATAATTGTTTGAATTTAAAAACTTTTCTCATCTTTCAGGTAAACAGCAGTGACTATATTTTCCAAGCTTGTTGGGATTTAGCTCAACAACCATCTGTTGATGAACCACTACAACTTGGCCACCCTAGTGTATGTCTCCGCTGTGGTCGTTCTCTTGCATCATGAGTCAGCCATCTACTTAGCACAGGCTCAACTCGTGAATTGAGAATTTATAATATTGTACAAGAGTGGATTATGCCTCGAACTGTAAGTTGAATCAATTTACATGTTATTTTTAAATACTTTTACAGCAAGGGAATATTGTTTAAATACTTATAAGAATATGTATGCTTTGTTTCAGGTAGAAGTAACAAGTTGTATATGCCATAATTGTTGGGTGGCTGCTGACAGAGCTGCTATCAATATGGTCTTAGGGCCATCAACTTCTTCTCAATGAAGTTCCCGTGATAATATACAGCCACAGGATCTTAATTTATCATAATATATTGTAAGAAACCATTATATTAGGCATAGGTCTAACTTTGAAAAAATTACTGTTCACAATGATAATTTAAATGATTTTCTCCAGCTTACCGATAGTGAGTTAGTTCTGGTTTAATTAGGGACATATCAAATAAAGCAGGCACGTTCCTACTAAGGTGAGCATATAAGAGGTAATGATGACTTTGTAATAGACTTGTGCAGGGAGGTCAGCAGCAACCTACTTCGAGAGCTGACCATGCAGAGTGAGAGGCTTCTAATTCTGCATGGATACTAAGGGGACACATTATCATACATATACAGGTTGTCCCAAAAATCAACGTCAAGCCGAAAACGGATGACGGGCCAAGGGATGGTGGTTCTCAAAAAATATGAAAAAAAAATTTTTTGCTGCACTCTAAAAATTATAGCCATTTAAAAAAAAATGAGAAAATTAACACCTTGTTATGATTTTTCAAGTACTATGACTACAAAATGTTTACTTAGCTTAATTATTTTAGTGAGGATTTGTTACTGAATAATGCTAGTATACATTACAATTCAAAATTTGAACACAACTATCTTCATTTCAGAGGAAATATCCCTAATATGCCCAAACATGTACTCAAAATTATTACATTATTCAACTTTAAATGGCCGTGCTGAAAAAAAAATGTACTACGCCATTTCAGCACGTGGCATCAAAAGATGGCGCATTTAATGGGCTTTCTAAAATGCTATAACACTTACTACATTTTATCCTAATTATGGATTTTTTTTCTAAAACAACTTGGATTTATGCTTCTAATGCGATGCATATTTTATTTAAAGCTTACTTAAATTAAAGTAATACAGTACAAGTTTGGGTGAAACAGATTAGGACGCCACTTCAACGTGTGAGAGTGAAAGAGATAGCAAGCCTGAGCATCATCAACAGCACGAGTTAGAGTGAAACGGAGAGAGACGCCACTTCAACGTGTTAGTGAGAGTGTGAGTGAAAGAGATAGCAAGCCTTAGCATCATCTACGGCATGAGTTAGAATGAGACGGATAGAGACGCCACGAGTGAAAAAGATAGCAAGACCGGATCATCTGCGCACGAACTGCAATACTTCAGTACGTTACGTTATTTCGTTTACTGCGCATCGTTCTGTATTCCTTCGTGTCGTTTTCGTACTTACTAACTTTGGCTTTGCTTATTGGACTTGATTACGTGCTACTTGGATTTGATTTGTGATTTGACCGTTTGTGACTAACTTGGCTTTCTTTTGGACTATCGTCATCGCTGACCGTGTAATTGTGTGTATTCTATGATCGCCACCATGCCGCTTCGATACACAGCACAGGAGTATGCAAACATGCATCTCATTTATGGAGAGTGCAGGTGCAACGCTAATGCTGCAGCTCGACTCTATCGTGAGAGATACCCCAATTCTGAGCGTCATCCGGATCATAGAGTATTTATTAATCTGCACCGATCACTCTCAGAAGGCCGATTTCCTAATCAAATGTTCAGTACAGGAAGATCCAGCATTCCATACGAGGAAGAAGTTTTAGCAGCAGTCGCAGAAGACACGAGTGTCTCAGTACGTGGACTTGAGACAAGCATAGGAGTGCCGAAGAGTACAGCACACCGGATTTTGCAGCAAAACCAGCTCCACCCGTACCATGTGCAACGAGTTCAATCTTTATCACCTCAAGATTATCCTGCAAGGGTTGCGTTTTGTGAAACGATGTTACAAAGACACCGAGAAGACCCCCACTTCCTGGATAAAGTACTCTGGACGGATGAGTCAACTTTTAAGAAAGATGGCTACTTAAATCTACATAATGTGCATGAGTGGCACGTGGAAAACCCACATTTAATGCGAGAAGATCGGTCACAATATCGCTTCAAAGTAAACATGTGGACCGGTATTCTGAACGGTAGAATTATTGGACCTTTCGAACTCCCAGACACCTTAACCAGTGAGGCTTACTTAGACTTTTTACAAAATCATCTACCAGATTTATTGGAAGACGTGCCACTCAACATTTACGTAGGTATGTGGCTCCAACAAGATGGCTGCCCTGCGCACTATGCTCGCTCAGTAAGGGAATTTCTTAACCAAGTATATCCGGATAGGTGGATCGGTCGGTCTGGTACGATCTCGTGGCCGGCCCGATCACCAGACTTAAACCCCATTGATTTCTTTTACTGGGGAGCAGTGAAGGATCAAGTTTACTCTAAGCCTATCGCAAACGTAGAGGAACTGCGCCAAAGAATTGCGGGGGCCGCTGAATACATCAATTCAAGAAGTTTTGCTCGTAAAATAAAGCGTTCGTTTTTAAAGAGATGTAGGGCATGCATTGAAGCTGAAGGCAAACAATTTGAATATTTATTGTAACAAAATAAAATGAACTGTTGATTTGAATGGTTGAATTTTTATTTCAAATTGAACACATAATGATTCACAATGACCAAAGGAATCTAATATGGTTTATCAATAAATTAGGTATTTGCCCTATTCACAGTAGCTTCGCAAAACAGTGTCACTAGTAGTTTTTACCTGACTGCCATAAAAGAGGGTTATGTATAACACTAATTTGTTTCTTAGAGGGAAACTAGATGTCATTACCAACATTTTTGAGTAAAACAAAAAAGGTTAGACCCGAGTTGTTTTAGAAAAAAAATCCATAATTAGGATAAAATGTAGTAAGTGTTATAGCATTTTAGAAAGCCCATTAAATGCGCCATCTTTTGATGCCACGTGCTGAAATGGTGTAGTACATTTTTTTTTCAGCACGGCCATTTAAAGTTGAATAATGTAATAATTTTGAGTACATGTTTGGGCATATTAGGGATATTTCCTCTGAAATGAAGATAGTTGTGTTCAAATTTTGAATTGTAATGTATACTAGCATTATTCAGTAACAAATCCTCACTAAAATAATTAAGCTAAGTAAACATTTTGGTCATAGTACTTGAAAAATCATAACAAGGTGTTAATTTTCTCATTTTTTTTTAAATGGCTATAATTTTTAGAGTGCAGCAAAAAATTTTTTTTTCATATTTTTTTGAGAACCACCACCCTTGGCCCGTCATCCGTTTTCGGCTTGACGTTGATTTTTGGGACACCCTGTATATACACATATTCATAAGTCGAAAAATGTATTTTGAATACATTTTACTTGTCATCTCTCTAAGAGATAGGGAAGCAATCCTTAAACATTACTGTAATTGCATTGTAGGCAAACCAACTGTACTAACTGCTGCGCGCATGTAATGTCAATAATATGGTACCTTGGTTGGGCTAGGTACCAAGCTAACGCCATTCAGCTGTATCCGGGAGGCGCTCCGATATCACGGAGTGCCTTTGTACCTGGAGCAGCTGGTGGCAGACTACCTAAGAGGAAGAAGTGTCCTCCTCGAAGTTGGTGGCGAAGTTTGGCGGCGGCCCATGTCGTGCGGTGTCCCGCAGGGCTCTGTCCTTGGTCCGCTCCTGTGGGACATCGGGTTTGACTGGGCCCTATGTGGTGTCCTACCCCCCGGGCTGAATGTCATCAGCTATGCTGACGACACTCGTCACAGCCCGAGGGGGTAACTTCGAGGAGGCAGCCCGCCTGGCCACCGTGGGGGTCTCTCAGGTGGTCGGGCGTATCGAGGCGCTAGGCTTGAGGGTGGCTCTGTCCTAAACGGAGGCCCTACTTTTTCATGGGCCCCGTCGCAAGCCACCCAGCGGCGCCTCGATAGTGGTGGGCTCGGTTCGTGTACCACTCCAGGCCCATATGAGGTACTTGGGCCTGGTACTAGAAGGGCGATGGCGTTTTGACGAGCACTTCAGCCGTCTCGCTCTGAGGCTCCTAGGCGCTGCTTCCGCTCTTGGGCGGCTCTTACCAAACTTGGGCGGGCCCAGCATCGGTTGTCGTCGGCTCTACACGGGGGTTGTTCGGTCGATGGCGCTTTACGGCGCACCAGTGTGGGTGGACTCCCTGGCCGCCGAATGTAGGGCTCTCTTGCGGAGACCGCAGAGAGTCATGGCGGTCAGGGTCATACGCGGGTACCGCACGGTGTCGGCCGACGCAGCCTGCGCTTTGGCCGGAACTCCCCCGTGGGACTTGAAAGCGGAGGTGCTCGCCGAAACCTTTAAAGTGATATCGTCGGTATGGGAGGAGATGGGTGTTCGTCCTCTCCCAGAGGTTTTAACTGGTACAAGGAACCGAGCCCACCAGGGTGTATTCCGAAAGTGGAAGGCGCGGCTGGAGGTGCATTTAGCAGGATTCAGAACCGTTGAGGCCCTCCAGCCGGTTTTGAAGCGGTGGGCAGAGCGGCAGCATGGGACTCTTTCCTTCCGACTGGTGCAGGTGTTGTCAGGGCACGGTTGCTTTGGCAAGTACCTGCACACGGTCGCTAGGAGGGAACCGAGTCCCTCTGCCACCACTGCGGGTGTGTAGAGGACACGGCGCAGCACACGCTCGAGGCATGTCCTGCCTGGGCGGTGCAGCGCCGTGAACTTGTAGGCGTTGTGGGAGTCGACCTCTCGCTGCCGGCCGTGATCAAAGCCATGGTCGACAGCGAGAGGAACTGGATAGCGGTCGCATCCTTCTGCGAGGACGTTATCTCGCGGAAGGAGGCGGCGGAGCGGATCCGTGAGGAGAGTATCCTTGCGGATCCGAGCCGCCGCCGGCGGACCGGGCGGCGCAGGCGTGCCTATGCGCGCCTGATGCCGCCATAGCGAGGGCCGCGGGCGGGAGATAGGGGATCTCCCGTCCGCCAGCCATTGAGTCGGAGTGACCCCCTTTGTCGTGCCGGGGTGTCACCCAGGAGTCGTCGTCCGTGTTGTGTTGGACACTGCTGGGTGGGTCGCTGATGTAGTTTCAGTTCCAGCGACTCACCCACCATTCAAGGCAGCGAGTTGGCACACCGTGGTAGGTTTAGTCGGTAGTACCCGGGATGTTCCATCTTTTCCCGGGTGAGCCAGACATAACCTCTCCGTTCCCCTTTTCAGCGGAGAGGTATGCGTAAAAGCATTCCCCCACGATAAAAAAAAAAAAAAACAAAAAAAAATGGTGCCATGCTAATATAGTACCACCTGCACACTTCCTAGATGATATTCTGATTATAATAATTGAAGATGAATAAAATATAATTATTATTTAAATAGTGTTTTTTATTGAAATTAAACTACTATATACGGATTTTATCGCGCTGTTTATTTAACACTTTATTACATAATTTAGAAACTACTACAATTAAACTTTACTAATTTTTAAGCTAATTAAATTATTAAAACTATTTATATTTAAGTTTACACTTTCCCGACGTTTCGGTTACTTTTCAGCAGCCATGGTCACGGGGAGTTCCGTATATAGTAGTTTAATTTTAATGACTAACATTCGCGTAAACAAGACAATAATATAGTGTTCTTATTTTTAAACATCACATCCTTGTCTTCCCTATATTTTAATCTATTTGTGAGTTTTCTAATATCCTCCCACTCAATACAATAAATACTTCAATTAATATAGTAAATAACTGTCTAGTAAAACAAATGCGCAATCGCAGTTAAAAAATCAGCTGTTTATTGTTGTCAACTTGTTGCATAACCTCACTTTTACTAAATCTCTTATAACTCTGCCCCCCGATTGCCAAAATCCGCAGAATTTTCAGAGATGGTTTGATAATATATAAGCTTGAATTGACACCACTTTCAACTTTTTACATCCAGGCCCAATAATGTATGAAAGCGTATCCGTCTCCTTTCAAACATCTATTCCGTTTGGGTTTCGATATCACTCAGATGTTTCTCATTTTGGAAATCGACTTTCATAAAGCTAATATAGCTATGGTTATCACTTTGGGACACGATTATTTTTTAAGGAATTTTTATATTATGGCAGATTTTATGGGTTTTACAACTGATTATTGACAAGCCATTTTATTGTTTTTACGCAATGTTTATCACTAGCGTTCTGATCTAAAAGTGCTTTTAAAACTTTGCCATACACATACACACGATTAATTATTTATTAGTATTAAACTTATAAATAATTAAGAATGGCTACTTGACGACCACGTAAATATTGTTCAATGCCTTGAACTTCGATTCACTTCTGACACCGCAATCAAGTCAAGAACTTGCTCCTCGACATCATCATGTACTTGTGGTCTTCTTGCATTTATACTGTGCTGGTCACCACCATGGACAGCACCAGTATTGTACACATGTATGTTTAAACGTTGAAATGTCATTGCCGACGGCAAACCAGTGTTCCTCGGCGCAGCATACATCTCTTCATACACCCTACCAGCTTCTCCATAATTGCAATCACTCTTACTAAACATATCAACATATTAAAATATTCCGGGTGAGGAAACGAAATTTTAATTAATTAGTCACTCGCGACAATTTCTTAATCCGGGTGTTTGCGAAATCGAAATAATTTCGGAAGTCCTCACGTAATCGAGTGTCGCGGTGACTGAAAGGATTATTTGTTTACAAATAAATTACGCCCCGGGAAGACGTTGCGTATTCATTGTTACAATAGGTACCGTTAACTTGCTCATAGGCAAGCTACATTTTTTACTTATGGTGAGAATTTTATAAGAGTAGTAATATTCATTATAACTCGTTTGTGCTTCAATATTTTCTTATCAAATATTCATTGCTGGCACGCTTATATCTATACAGTGTGTATACAAAAGCCCGTCCTATCCATTAAGGGCTTATTTGTCCCTTGATAAACATGCCAAGAAATAATAATAATAATAATAATATTCTACCACATACACACAACACCGTCTAGCCCAAACTAAGCAGAGCTTGTACTATGGGTACTAGACAATGGATAAACATACTTCTATACTTTTTTTT
Organism: Catocala fraxini; assembly: GCA_930367265.1. Lineage (NCBI taxonomy): Eukaryota > Metazoa > Arthropoda > Insecta > Lepidoptera > Erebidae > Catocala > Catocala fraxini. Next base: position 20,112,121 of record OV884043.1, read on the forward strand.
TTGTAAATACATACATATTATACATAGAAACACCCAGACCAAGACAAACATCCATGTTCATGCACACAAATGTTTGACTTGTGCGGGAATCGAACCCGCGACCTCAGGCGTGGCAGTCGGTTACACTAACCACTACGCCATCGAGGTCGTCAAAAAAAATATAAAATATCTATATCATCATAAAACTTCAACATAATATTTTTCATCCCAGTATTGATCAACAATTTTACCATTAAGTCCCTGAAATTTCGCACAGACTGGCAACACTCCACTAAAAGTCGGCTTCTTTGATGTGTTTATTTTTATATTAAAAGCTGTCGGTTTCTTGTCAAAGTCCATGTTCGGCGCGTATTCTAAAGGACAGACACCGCCAAAGCCGCCGCCTTATGCACAGACGCACCGCGCGAGGGATGTGACTATCGATCAAATAAAATATCGAAGTATGTAATTCTAAAGATAAAAGTTTCTTTATTTGTAAAATACAATAAACGCTCTTTCGTACAAAACTCAACTTTAAGAAATTATGCGCTTTCCTACAGTTTTAAAATTAAATGAAAAGAATAAATAATCCGCCGCAAGCGCTAGCGCGAACCGGTTGTCGTCTCGATCGCCGCTATAGTGATCTATACGGTGTGCGTGTGACGTATTGAGCGCGTTGTCGCAGCTACCTCCGCCCGTCCGTTGAGCACTTTACACAGAGTAGCCTACGAGTCAGAGAATATTCAACATAATAATGACAACAAACAGTACCTTCAACCATGAAGCTGATGTTGGGCCTGAGCTTGGAGAAATGAGTGTTGACGGATCACTTATCGACAAAGAATCGCCTCCGCCCTACATTACGTTTCGAAAGAGTTACGATTCTGAATTACGTCAAGAATTGAAGGCATTCCAAGATAGTATGCTGTCTACGATGAATACATGGTTTGAGAAGCAAGATGCAAACTTTTCTAAATTGCTTAGTGAATTTGAGGACGTAAAAACATCCATTAAATATCTCAGCGGTAAATATGATGACCTCGAAAAAACGACACTGGAAGTCAAGGATCGAGTCCAAGTGGTCGAACATAAGGTGCACACAAATGAACCACGATTGGCTAGCTTGCAAGCTAAACTTGAATCTATGGAACAAAGAACACGTAACTGCTACCTTGAAATCAGTAACCTGCCTGAGAAACGAGGGGAAAATTTACTGTCAATTATTGAAAACATAGCTAAGGCTATAAAACAGCCAATATCGCCACGTGACGTGATTACCATCCATCGTGTACCACAAAGTAAACCAAACAATGCAAATCATTAGAGATAACGTCATCTCTGCCGTCCGCATGAACAAAGGTATCACGTCTGAACAGACAAACATTCAAGGTTCGTCGCAGAAAATATATATAAATGAACACTTGACATTGCAAAATAAGAAATTATTTAAAAGCTATTGGTTTCAAGTTTGTCTGGGTCAAACACGGTGTTATCCTGGCTAGAGCCGACGTTACTGCCTCTGCCATCGCTATTCGGTCAGAAAAGGACATATCCAAACTTAAATCATATGTTCCAGCAACTATTTCTCATTATTATTTTCAACTGTGTATTCATATCTAGTTAATAGTGCAAAGTATGCGACAATTATTCTTTCTTTCGTTATTAATTTTACCGTAATTATTTTTTATAACATGCTTAGTGATAATTTAATTATTGTGTATTTGCATAGCATGTTATCTTGTCTAAAACTATTATTTCTCATAGGTACTTATTACTATAACCATGCTAAAATATATTATGTTCATTTATTTAACTTATTTTACAGTGTTTATGGTAATTTAAAGGTAATAAGAACTTTTATATGCTGTTCATAATTACAATATGCCTTACTTTTGGAGTTTATCGTGTGCAGATTATAACGAGTCACTTGTATGAATCTCTTTTAGTAACGTTTAATCAAATTTTTACTCGCCTTATTGACTACTAAAGTATCAATATATTATCAGAACTGCCGTGGACTAAGAACTAAATTAAATACTTTTTACACCAATATATTGACAGATTCCTACGGTCTCATAATTCTTACAGAAACTTGGTTGATTTCGGAGATTGAATATTGCGAATTCATCGATTCAAGGTACATTGTTTATCGTTGCGATAGAAATCGTGTTTTAAGTGGTAAGTCTGACGGTGGCGGAGTATTAATAGCGGTCCGCCGCGGGTGATGCGCCGTACGCTGTGACTTAACGACGAAGCTTTGTCAAGACTAGTGTTATTATACTATGCCTTATATTATTATGTACTTTTAAAGTTTTATTCTAAGACTGTTAATGAGTACCACACTATATGCGGCGTTGACATCACACCTAGCCAAACACCGGCTTCATATCAATCGCTATTTAGCTTGCTTGAATATGAAATACTGTCTCATAGTACCAATAATGTATACATATTTGGCGATTTTAATCTACCACATATTGACTGGATTGCATTGGACTCACCTGCATTAATGCCTCGTATACATAACAATAGTAGCCCACTAGAAATACTGCTTCCTAATTTTTTATCTAAGAATCAACTTAACCGTACTTTAGATTTATTGGTTTCTAACAACCTATGTATGTGTGAGCCTGTGTCAAGTCCTTTAATACTTATCGACAACTTTCATCCACCTTTTTCAACGTTTAGATTAATTTACAAGCCTTTAACTCGTTGCTCTGCGCCGAAATATCGTTTTATAGAAGCCAATATCTCAGTTATTACCAGTGATATAGATCTAGTTGACTTACTTTTGGATAACATCTCTTTAAATGCCGCTGTTAAACAATTTTATGAAACTATTTATTAAGACTCATGTACCACTACGGCCTGTTAAATCTAATGAATATCCGGTCTGGTTCTCACGCCCCTTAATACACATTTAAAAAAATAAAGAAATTGCTTTGACGAAGTGGAAGAGATATAAAAATAAGGTGGACTATGAGCAATTTTCCTTATTCTGTAGGAGGTTTAAATTGCTTTCAGCCGAATGTTATAATAATTATCTGAGCTTAGTCGAAACTAACATGTTAAAAGATATAAAACAATTTTGGTCCTTTATAAAAAGCAGTAAAATGTCTACAGGTGTCCCTAACACTATGTCCTTTAATAATGAGGAGTGTAGCGGACCTGTAAAAGTATGTAAATTATTTTTAAAATTTTTTTGTGCGGTTTATGAACCCATAGATAGTAGTGTCATATGCAACATCGAGTCCTCGTAAAATAGCCATATAATAATCTCTGATTTGACATTCTCTAAAGATACCATAACTACATTGCTTAAATCATTAGATGTTTCTAAGGGGTCAGGGCCGGATAGTATACCTCCCTTCTTTTTAAGACATACCGCAGAATCCATAAGCACGCCTTTATTCTACCTATATAACCGTAGTCTAAAAGAGGGGATCGTGCCTCAAGTATGGAAGACTGTCAATGTTATACCTGTGTTTAAGGACGGTGATAAGCACGATGTTGCTAACTATCGACCAATATCCTTGTGGTCCAGCTTATCAAAAGTTTTAGAGCGATTAGTTCACAAGGCAATCTACCCTATCCTACATAACATCCTTATTACCGAACAACATGGATTTGTTCAAAATCGCTCCACAATAAGTAATTTAGGTACTTCTTTACTCAAATTTTTTGTTTGAAAATATGTATAATCAACTGCAAGTAGACTCAATCTATACTGATTACTGTAAGGCTTTAGATAAGGTGGACCACAAATTGCTTTTAAAGAAAATCGCGTACAATGGTATCTGTGGAAGTTTGCTTCGCTGGCTAACATTTTATGTAAAAAATAGAACCCAAAAGGTTGTAGTTAAGGGTTTTGCTCTGACGTGATCAGCGTGACTTCTGGTGTGCCGCAGGGATCAATCCTGGGACCTCTGCTATTCGTACTATTCATAAATGATATAAATACATGTTTTAAAACAGTAACTTTCTTCTGTATGCAGACGATCTTACATTATTCCGTAAAATAAGTTCCGTTGATGACTGTCAAATTACAACAGAATCTGGATCGATTATCTTGAACTTATTTTCAATACAATTGTATTGAACTTCTCTTCAGTGAAATAATAAAAGTAATATAATCTACATATATTAATTTAAATAAATTTTAGATATATAAATCTTTTTAGAATCATATATTTGACAAATTTAGGTAAATACAATTCAATGTCGAGACATACAACATAATATTGGTATCTAATGAAGTATCTTATCTTATCTTGTTAGGGGGGCCAGTCAGTGCAGACCGGCGACACTTCGACCCAGTGGGATCTTTTGTGTCGGCCCCGAGATCTATACCTTAGCTATTTCTCTATGAATGTACTGCATCAATCGCAGCGTACACTTCAGAGGGAGAAGCCTGAAGTCCTTAGGGCTCGGATATGCCAACCCCATCAGGCCCATCCTTAGTCCAGCCAACGCGTCACATTCACACAGTAGGTGTAATATGGACTCGTCCCGCTCACCACAGGCTCTGCAGATCAAATTGTTTGTCAAACTCAATCTGCACAGGAAGTCATTGGTGCCAAAGTGACCAGTAAACGCTCCTGTGAGCAGGCGTATTTGGCCCTTGTTGTACCCGCAGAATTTCCGGGTGAAGCCCGTGGCTCTGTTTGCAATGAATTTCTTGGAGTGTTCCAGACCCCTAAGGGCCATCCACTCCCGCCTGTGTTTATCATTGCCATGTGCATTCATAGCTGCCTTGACGGTACTCTCAGAGAGTCCTACAAATGGCTCGGGGCCAACAAATAGTTGCTCCGAGCCCTATCTAATGAAGTAAGTTCCATAAAATAAATACAATATAAATAAATTTACTTACTCTCTTCGCTTATTTGTTCTATCAATTTTTCCAAACAGTCATTCAGATGGTTGAAAGAAGACAGTATTTCCATAAGTACTAGAGTAATCTGAAGAACTAGAATTTTCAACATTGAAATCATGATATACACCAACGCCTGATACGAAGCCCGCGTCAAAACTGTAAAAACATTTTTATTCCTTATTCTTCCTTATACACTTAACTAAGGCCGAACTGGAAAAAGAACCAGTCAAATAATAATAATAATATATAATCATATAACATTCTATCTCATACACACAACACCATCTAACCCAAACTAAGCAGAGCTTGTACTATGGGTACTAGACAATGGATAAACATACATATACTCTTTTTTTCGGTTGCGAAATGCTAGTTGGACTCGCACACGAGGGGTGACGTACTATCGTATTCGCCATCTTGGACTTTTATTATATTTTGTAGTTATAGCGGTAATAGAAATATACACTCTGTGAATATTTTGATTCTTATCCTATAACGGTTCATGAGATGCCCGCTGACAGACAGACGGATGTGCGGACGGAGACTCAGAAATAGGATCACATTGGCACCTTCAGGTATTGAGTCCTAACTTCATAAATTTGTTAGTCCACAGTTCTATACCCTTTTTCATTGACTATTAATCTCAAGCTTAATTTTTGTCACTAGGTTTGCTTCGACGAGTCACACAACTCTCTCGTTAGTCATGATTATTCGACGTTATTATTGCGGAAACGCTTCGTTCCAATTTTAGCTCATTATCTCAGAACAAAAATATATCAACAACGCGATAAAACCCGTATAAAGTAGTTACATTTTACATTCGCGTAAAAATAAGACAATAATATTATCTCAAGATCTTCTAGATTTAGGCTAGCCTATTGATAAGACAACTGGTACAGCAAAAAATGAAGAGCCAGATTTTAAATTTAAGTTGTTGAGATTTTCACTAGGACACGGACGCATACGTTCATATAACACGTATGGCCACTCTTACCATTAACAAGGAAAAGTTATCCGAAAGATAAATTGCATGTTGTCTCACTCATGTTAGGTTAAAAAAGAGAGATGGCGAGACTTTTATCTTATAGATAAATTCTATCATGAGGTGGTAGTACAAGCCCTTAATCTCTCAAGAAGCTAAATAAGCGTCTTAGATCTGATTATGTGTTTTATTATGTAACGTAGGTACTTTACGCATATGGCGATTATACTTTGCTCATTAGGCGAGCTGATTACTTTTTTGGCACTCAAATTATATAAAAAATTATGTCCGATGCGGCCATTCTATTTTTCTGTATTAAAAAGACATATCCCGCACCAGGAAAATACCTGTGTTGCGGGGGCTTTACAAGCATTCAAACAACGGACACAAAGAACACCCAGACTAGGAACAACTTTTTGTGGATCATACAATTGTTTGACCCATTTAGGGACTGACCCACAACATTTAATGCGGTAACAGTAACAGTGCAATAAGGTAAACAACTACGCCATCTGTGCAGTCATGAGGCTTTGGCTGATGTCATGGAAAATTCATCAAGTGAGAAAACCCAAGTAGCAACTAAGCCTTGAATTTAACAAAAATTGCATAATTCGTCATAACCGAACTCATACAAAAGAGCTGAGTGCTATATTCAATTTTGCAAGTATTTCATCAGCTTATGATTCCTTACAAGGACTATGATCGTCTAAGAAATTAGTAGCAAAAAAAATCTCGACATTCTATACATTCTTGGAAAAATTACTAAGGACTTACCATTTACAGTATAGGCTTTCATTAGAGAGTAAACAACTGAGGCCAAGTTTGCGATCATGTTTACATGACCACCGATTTGCGTCCACACTACGAGTCGTTCTGCTTTCGAAAATGACGTGCGTGTAGTGTACTTGCTAAGTACCTCATGTATCTGCAACAAAACACTTCACAACATATTATAAAAAAAGTCCACCGCCGCGTCTGTCTACCTGTTCACGGTAAACTCAAAAACTACGAAACCCATTTACATGCGGTTTTCACCAATAGACTGAGTGATTCATGAGGCAGGTTTAAGTGTTTAATTTATTGGGTTTTGTAATACCAATGCAAAGCCGGAGCAGGTCGCTAGTTGAAATAAATGGGGATTGTCCTTACTATCAAATATTCCGCCAGGAATATACTAAACTAGTAATATAAATATAGTCATATCAGCTCTGTATATAAACGTGCCACTGCTGGGCACAGGCCTCTCCTCAGTATGAGAAGTGCGAATGGCAGACTTCACCTATCTTCGAGAACATAATGGAGAATGTTCAGGCATGCAGGTTTCCTCACGATGTATTTCTTCACCGTTAAACAACAAATTTATAGGCACACAACTTCAAAAAGTTAGAGGTACGTGTCTTAGAATCGAACTCGAGAGATTTGTGTATGAACCAGTGGTACACACACATCAATATAAAAAATAAATAATGTTTTTTGGATCAGGCTTTTTGACTAATTCGTAACTTTTAAATTTTTGCGTTACTAGTGCGAGAATGTATTGAAATCAAAAAACATAGAAATTTCAACATAGAAGATGGTTTCAAATTAACTGCGATCTGGTATCCCGTGATTAATAATACGCAACTTCGTAGTTTCGCACAGTCAGGTAATTCACAGAATACGGACACGACGTCTAGCATACGTAATAGGGATACCGTAAGTGTAGTGTATGACGGTACATGGACAAACAAAAATATGCCAAAATTGAGGATGAATCAAGATTCTTCAGCCTCACAAACGGAGACATGACATCGCAGCACCAGTCAGCTTGTGACCACGGCCGATGTAACCTGGTCGAAATGTCAAGCATAAAAAAGGTAAATATTATGCATGTTCGCGTTAATGCCCGTTACGTATTATATATAAATATATATATCACTTATTCGCGTTTAGAATAAGCGGAATAATAACGTCGGCCAGCTTTTTTTCAAAGATATCTCCACTAGGTATGGCATTATGTTACTAGCAGAATATTGCCTGTGTCACATGGAACTTTTCAAACATTCAAACAACGGACACAAAGAACATCGCACACAGTCTCGGAACATCTTTTTCATACATATGGGGATCATACAAATATTTGTTCTGTGTGGGGAAACCGAACCCACAATACTCGCATAATAAGAATTTTACAATCGGTACTTTCTTTTTGAGTTTATGCATTACAAACAAAAATACTTATCTTTTCTTTTATTATACTATTAGTATAGATATATGAACTTACCTTTTGCAACTGTGATAAGCAGGTGACTGTACACTGCATCCTATATATAGCGCAATAAGATTGAACTAGCAGAACCGCCGCTACCGCATGCGGCGTGGCGACTTGGACTATAGTATTAGAATTATCAGGAGTAACAAAGAACTGCCTGTCATTTTCATAGGCGTCCAATACTGCAAGAAACCACATGGCTACACCTAAAATAAAATCAAATATAAGATTGTCGAAAAAGGAGAACCTGTATTAATAATAAACATTTCACGTAAAACTTCATGTACACTAAGCTGATGCATTAGATATGAGTATATACTGAATACAGTGCGCCATGCTTCTACGAAAGTTACAATCATAATAATATATTTATGTAATTATATAAATAAATCCTACACCTCCCAAAGGATTCTATATATAAAAAATAACAAGCGTTGCAACTCTAGCAGATAGCAGAAACTCCTGCTCCTGCAAGCTCGGTAGCCAGCGAGATTATCGCAAACCCAGAGATTACATCTGTTACTACTATCAGAAAACTCTACCTACAACCTCTTAATAAAGAAATTTGAATTTGAAATTGAACCTAGCTACAGGGTACGCTTATTTTAAGTTGTGCGTGCATCTTAATTATAGAAACAGTTATATTTTCTTTTTTTTTGTAAATTGTCACCCGCGCTGGTAGTTACGCCATACTAAGCCACGAGCGACGTTACGAACATTAAAAAAACGATCGTCCAGACTTGGATCAACTATTATTTATGGCTCACGCAAATGTAACTTCCGTGTGGGCATCGAACCCACAACACATGGCGTATTGGCAGTATTAAGGTGAATACTTAAACCTTAGACTGGATATTATAGTTACAGCAAAAGTAAATTACCTATAGCCAATATTGTGACGCGTCCATGTATGCAACTAGCACGTGATACTCGAATGCGCCAGCCATTGTGTGTGCTCTGGATACTGAGAGATGCTACTCCATAGATCTTCGCTACAAGGAACACATAGCCAAGTGTGCCGGAAACCGTACATTCGTCCGTAAAGGAATCCATCTTATTCTTAACTCTATATTAATATGGTAATTTGTTTTATTTCGTATTAATTAAGTAGTTTCAACGAAGCCACGGAAAGTGATATAATAAATACGAAAGTAGGTGTTGGCTTGTTATCACTCATGCAAATGATAGAAGTTAAATATGAAAAAAAAAGACCGTTTATTACAGTTATTACTACGTAATCAAAGTTAATCATCTGTGTACAAGTAAATCAAAATGAGTATCTTAAAATTTTGATGCTTTAGCATGTTTGCATACTAGATGCCATCCTCATTCTCATCCTTTTATGTCGTATTTTCTACCAGTGACATTATCGAACGCGCTTTAGTCTAATATCAAAAACATGTACGAAATTGTGCGCTAATTTAAAAAGTATTCAAAAGACTTACGAGAAAAAGCCAGCAAGCGTTATTTCTAGCAGGCGCTTCCTATTTCCAGAAGGAGCATTTAAGTTTTTGACTTACAATAAATAAGTAAGAAATATTGTCTTCTGTTTACGGAAATATTATTACTATGTACGGATTTTATCGCGTTGTTTATTGGACACTTAATTACATAATTTTGAAAACTGTTAAACGACATATATAGTAATTTTACATCTTTGCTTATAAGATTGATGATGATGATGATGATGCAAAGATGTAAAATTACTATATTTGTCGAATATTGTTATGGATGTGTTTGTGACGTAGAAATTAGATGGCGTCCGCTTAGAACTATGCTTTCTACTCGTTGATTTTCAGAGATTCTACCTTTTTATTTAGTTTACAATTTCGAATTTAATTTTCATATTATACTGAACCGTATACATAAAGATCAATTAAAAAAAACAAATAAAATTTTTAATATTGATACCGATTGTGGTTAAAAAAGTTAGTACTTAACACTTAGAACATTTATGTAAAATGAGAAAAGGAGATCTTACAAATTTGTGTTTTATCCGTTGATAGCTTTTTTATCAAATGCTTTAAAATGATGGATAGCTGCTTGGTTATTTGAAAGCACCCTGGAAAATGTTTGCAGCAAATCAGTATTTAATTTTGGGATTAGAAATCCCGCTCTTAGTGGTTTTATTTAAAAATTAATATTTTCTTTTGATACCTGGTATTTTATTTAATTATTATTATCTACGTGTTAATGTAGCAGGTTTAAGTTATCGGGCACGCCACGATAGCGGCGGTAAGTCCCGTCTTTGAGGAGTGGCTGGAGAGGCAGCATGGCGCCCTCACCTTCCGGCTGACACAGGTAATGACTGGCCACGGTTGCTTTGGCCAGTTCCTGTGTCGCATAGGCCGGCAAGAGAAGCCCGGTTGTCACCACTGCGGCGACTGCCGCGACGTTGTTGAGGACACGGCGCTGCACACTTTGGCGGACTGCCTCGCCTGGGCATCGCAGCGCCGTGAGTTGATCGCGGCAGTCGGACTGGTTATCCTCTAACTTCCAGCCGTGGTTCAATCTATGGTCCGGAGTGAGAGATCGTGAAACGCCGTCGCCTCCTTTCGTGAGGAAGTAATTTCCACCAAGGAGGCGGCGGAGCGGGCGAGGGAGCACTTAAACCCTCTCTCCAATCGCTGAACCGGGCGCCGGAGGGCGCGAGATGAGTTTCAGCCACCCTGGGGTTTGATCTGGGGGTGGTGTGCTGCGTGGGCCTGCTCGCCACCCGATCAGCACCAGTTCCGAGAGGCGGTGTGCGTATTCCCACGCGCGCCTCTGAGTCGTGTTTTTGTCCCCCCACAAGGGGACAGTAGAGGAAGTGTCTTATGTAGTGGCCTGCCGTTTCACACGGCGGGTCGAAACCTCGGCAGGGTCGCGATTGCATGTGAAAGTGATGCGCGCGGCCCCGCCGTCTATGGTTATGTCGAGGAACACTGTGGTACGATTAGTCGGTATTACCGGGAAAAAAAGCAGGTTTACGTTATAAATATACGACTATGTAGCACTGCGACTTTTTATTTAGTGAACATTTGGTTCGTATTATTTGATGTTTGGTTGATATTATCTAAAATATTTACACGAAATAGACTAAATTGAACAAACAAAATTAGCTCTGTATGTAACTACGTTATAACGACTTTATAATAACTAAAAATGGGCATCGAACTTCGTCGTCAACTCAACTCAAAGGATAGATAAGATACCGTCAAAATGTAAACAATAATTTGAAATTGTCGGCTTATTGAGATTCACGACGCAAGTACGTGCGTAAGCTACTTGCATTAGGCTAATTATGCTAGTCACTAACGCGCAAAGCTCGCTTTAGTCGTTTTCAGAATTAATACAGTTTGCGCAATTATTTTAAGTACCGGTTTTTACTCGTGTCGTGTACAAAATCATTCAACATTAGCTAAAAGTATTTGGGACCCTTACACGAGATACTTATAAAGTATTCATAATACTATTTCATTTATAAATCTCTGCTAGTGCTATCAAATCTAACTTAAACAGTATATAAGCTTTTTTTATGGTCTTTAAAACACCACATTCACGAAACGATCCTTTCGCTAGTAAGTGTCAAGAAACTTCGGTGTGCATTTTATTTGTAGTCCACCTATAAGTGCGAAATACTGGCGAAAAATGTATTTCTATATATTGAAAACTAACTTTTATCTGGGGCTTCCCTCGGGCCCAGTATTTTTTTCTGGATGAACGGTAAAAATGTTAATGTACGTTGGTTTGTTTATTATGCTTTCATGCCTTAATTTTGCATATACATACGTTGTCAGGGGTACAGAAAATCATACGTCATTATACCTTTCATCCAGAACAAAAATCAAATAAAACAAAAGCGAGCCTATATGTTTGTGTATAGAATACAGTTTCTAATTTATTAGTAACTTAAGTAGTACTTACTACCAGTGCAGTACTGAGAATTCTTAAACATAAAAACCAATAAAACTTTTTTTTTAATTGATCTTTATGTATACGGTTCAGTATAATATGAAAATTAAATTCGAAATTGTAAACTAAATAAAAAGGTAGAATCTCTGAAAATCAACGAGTAGAAAGCATAGTTCTAAGCGGACGCCATCTAATTTCTACGTCACAAACACATCCATAACAATATTCGACAAATATAGTAATTTTACATCTTTGCATCATCATCATCATCATCAATCTTATAAGCAAAGATGTAAAATTACTATATATGTCGTTTAACAGTTTTCAAAATTATGTAATTAAGTGTCCAATAAACAACGCGATAAAATCCGTACATAGTAATAATATTTCCGTAAACAGAAGACAATATTTCTTACTTATTTATTGTAAGTCAAAAACTTAAATGCTCCTTCTGGAAATAGGAAGCGCCTGCTAGAAATAACGCTTGCTGGCTTTTTCTCGTAAGTCTTTTGAATACTTTTTAAATTAGCGCACAATTTCGTACATGTTTTTGATATTAGACTAAAGCGCGTTCGATAATGTCACTGGTAGAAAATACGACATAAAAGGATGAGAATGAGGATGGCATCTAGTATGCAAACATGCTAAAGCATCAAAATTTTAAGATACTCATTTTGATTTACTTGTACACAGATGATTAACTTTGATTACGTAGTAATAACTGTAATAAACGGTCTTTTTTTTTCATATTTAACTTCTATCATTTGCATGAGTGATAACAAGCCAACACCTACTTTCGTATTTATTATATCACTTTCCGTGGCTTCGTTGAAACTACTTAATTAATACGAAATAAAACAAATTACCATATTAATATAGAGTTAAGAATAAGATGGATTCCTTTACGGACGAATGTACGGTTTCCGGCACACTTGGCTATGTGTTCCTTGTAGCGAAGATCTATGGAGTAGCATCTCTCAGTATCCAGAGCACACACAATGGCTGGCGCATTCGAGTATCACGTGCTAGTTGCATACATGGACGCGTCACAATATTGGCTATAGGTAATTTACTTTTGCTGTAACTATAATATCCAGTCTAAGGTTTAAGTATTCACCTTAATACTGCCAATACGCCATGTGTTGTGGGTTCGATGCCCACACGGAAGTTACATTTGCGTGAGCCATAAATAATAGTTGATCCAAGTCTGGACGATCGTTTTTTTAATGTTCGTAACGTCGCTCGTGGCTTAGTATGGCGTAACTACCAGCGCGGGTGACAATTTACAAAAAAAAAGAAAATATAACTGTTTCTATAATTAAGATGCACGCACAACTTAAAATAAGCGTACCCTGTAGCTAGGTTCAATTTCAAATTCAAATTTCTTTATTAAGAGGTTGTAGGTAGAGTTTTCTGATAGTAGTAACAGATGTAATCTCTGGGTTTGCGATAATCTCGCTGGCTACCGAGCTTGCAGGAGCAGGAGTTTCTGCTATCTGCTAGAGTTGCAACGCTTGTTATTTTTTATATATAGAATCCTTTGGGAGGTGTAGGATTTATTTATATAATTACATAAATATATTATTATGATTGTAACTTTCGTAGAAGCATGGCGCACTGTATTCAGTATATACTCATATCTAATGCATCAGCTTAGTGTACATGAAGTTTTACGTGAAATGTTTATTATTAATACAGGTTCTCCTTTTTCGACAATCTTATATTTGATTTTATTTTAGGTGTAGCCATGTGGTTTCTTGCAGTATTGGACGCCTATGAAAATGACAGGCAGTTCTTTGTTACTCCTGATAATTCTAATACTATAGTCCAAGTCGCCACGCCGCATGCGGTAGCGGCGGTTCTGCTAGTTCAATCTTATTGCGCTATATATAGGATGCAGTGTACAGTCACCTGCTTATCACAGTTGCAAAAGGTAAGTTCATATATCTATACTAATAGTATAATAAAAGAAAAGATAAGTATTTTTGTTTGTAATGCATAAACTCAAAAAGAAAGTACCGATTGTAAAATTCTTATTATGCGAGTATTGTGGGTTCGGTTTCCCCACACAGAACAAATATTTGTATGATCCCCATATGTATGAAAAAGATGTTCCGAGACTGTGTGCGATGTTCTTTGTGTCCGTTGTTTGAATGTTTGAAAAGTTCCATGTGACACAGGCAATATTCTGCTAGTAACATAATGCCATACCTAGTGGAGATATCTTTGAAAAAAAGCTGGCCGACGTTATTATTCCGCTTATTCTAAACGCGAATAAGTGATATATATATTTATATATAATACGTAACGGGCATTAACGCGAACATGCATAATATTTACCTTTTTTATGCTTGACATTTCGACCAGGTTACATCGGCCGTGGTCACAAGCTGACTGGTGCTGCGATGTCATGTCTCCGTTTGTGAGGCTGAAGAATCTTGATTCATCCTCAATTTTGGCATATTTTTGTTTGTCCATGTACCGTCATACACTACACTTACGGTATCCCTATTACGTATGCTAGACGTCGTGTCCGTATTCTGTGAATTACCTGACTGTGCGAAACTACGAAGTTGCGTATTATTAATCACGGGATACCAGATCGCAGTTAATTTGAAACCATCTTCTATGTTGAAATTTCTATGTTTTTTGATTTCAATACATTCTCGCACTAGTAACGCAAAAATTTAAAAGTTACGAATTAGTCAAAAAGCCTGATCCAAAAAACATTATTTATTTTTTATATTGATGTGTGTGTACCACTGGTTCATACACAAATCTCTCGAGTTCGATTCTAAGACACGTACCTCTAACTTTTTGAAGTTGTGTGCCTATAAATTTGTTGTTTAACGGTGAAGAAATACATCGTGAGGAAACCTGCATGCCTGAACATTCTCCATTATGTTCTCGAAGATAGGTGAAGTCTGCCATTCGCACTTCTCATACTGAGGAGAGGCCTGTGCCCAGCAGTGGCACGTTTATATACAGAGCTGATATGACTATATTTATATTACTAGTTTAGTATATTCCTGGCGGAATATTTGATAGTAAGGACAATCCCCATTTATTTCAACTAGCGACCTGCTCCGGCTTTGCATTGGTATTACAAAACCCAATAAATTAAACACTTAAACCTGCCTCATGAATCACTCAGTCTATTGGTGAAAACCGCATGTAAATGGGTTTCGTAGTTTTTGAGTTTACCGTGAACAGGTAGACAGACGCGGCGGTGGACTTTTTTTATAATATGTTGTGAAGTGTTTTGTTGCAGATACATGAGGTACTTAGCAAGTACACTACACGCACGTCATTTTCGAAAGCAGAACGACTCGTAGTGTGGACGCAAATCGGTGGTCATGTAAACATGATCGCAAACTTGGCCTCAGTTGTTTACTCTCTAATGAAAGCCTATACTGTAAATGGTAAGTCCTTAGTAATTTTTCCAAGAATGTATAGAATGTCGAGATTTTTTTTGCTACTAATTTCTTAGACGATCATAGTCCTTGTAAGGAATCATAAGCTGATGAAATACTTGCAAAATTGAATATAGCACTCAGCTCTTTTGTATGAGTTCGGTTATGACGAATTATGCAATTTTTGTTAAATTCAAGGCTTAGTTGCTACTTGGGTTTTCTCACTTGATGAATTTTCCATGACATCAGCCAAAGCCTCATGACTGCACAGATGGCGTAGTTGTTTACCTTATTGCACTGTTACTGTTACCGCATTAAATGTTGTGGGTCAGTCCCTAAATGGGTCAAACAATTGTATGATCCACAAAAAGTTGTTCCTAGTCTGGGTGTTCTTTGTGTCCGTTGTTTGAATGCTTGTAAAGCCCCCGCAACACAGGTATTTTCCTGGTGCGGGATATGTCTTTTTAATACAGAAAAATAGAATGGCCGCATCGGACATAATTTTTTATATAATTTGAGTGCCAAAAAAGTAATCAGCTCGCCTAATGAGCAAAGTATAATCGCCATATGCGTAAAGTACCTACGTTACATAATAAAACACATAATCAGATCTAAGACGCTTATTTAGCTTCTTGAGAGATTAAGGGCTTGTACTACCACCTCATGATAGAATTTATCTATAAGATAAAAGTCTCGCCATCTCTCTTTTTTAACCTAACATGAGTGAGACAACATGCAATTTATCTTTCGGATAACTTTTCCTTGTTAATGGTAAGAGTGGCCATACGTGTTATATGAACGTATGCGTCCGTGTCCTAGTGAAAATCTCAACAACTTAAATTTAAAATCTGGCTCTTCATTTTTTGCTGTACCAGTTGTCTTATCAATAGGCTAGCCTAAATCTAGAAGATCTTGAGATAATATTATTGTCTTATTTTTACGCGAATGTAAAATGTAACTACTTTATACGGGTTTTATCGCGTTGTTGATATATTTTTGTTCTGAGATAATGAGCTAAAATTGGAACGAAGCGTTTCCGCAATAATAACGTCGAATAATCATGACTAACGAGAGAGTTGTGTGACTCGTCGAAGCAAACCTAGTGACAAAAATTAAGCTTGAGATTAATAGTCAATGAAAAAGGGTATAGAACTGTGGACTAACAAATTTATGAAGTTAGGACTCAATACCTGAAGGTGCCAATGTGATCCTATTTCTGAGTCTCCGTCCGCACATCCGTCTGTCTGTCAGCGGGCATCTCATGAACCGTTATAGGATAAGAATCAAAATATTCACAGAGTGTATATTTCTATTACCGCTATAACTACAAAATATAATAAAAGTCCAAGATGGCGAATACGATAGTACGTCACCCCTCGTGTGCGAGTCCAACTAGCATTTCGCAACCGAAAAAAAGAGTATATGTATGT
This sequence comes from Catocala fraxini, assembly GCA_930367265.1. Lineage (NCBI taxonomy): Eukaryota > Metazoa > Arthropoda > Insecta > Lepidoptera > Erebidae > Catocala > Catocala fraxini. The sequence continues at coordinate 20,128,943 of OV884043.1, forward strand.
TTATCCATTGTCTAGTACCCATAGTACAAGCTCTGCTTAGTTTGGGTTAGATGGTGTTGTGTGTATGAGATAGAATGTTATATGATTATATATTATTATTATTATTTGACTGGTTCTTTTTCCAGTTCGGCCTTAGTTAAGTGTATAAGGAAGAATAAGGAATAAAAATGTTTTTACAGTTTTGACGCGGGCTTCGTATCAGGCGTTGGTGTATATCATGATTTCAATGTTGAAAATTCTAGTTCTTCAGATTACTCTAGTACTTATGGAAATACTGTCTTCTTTCAACCATCTGAATGACTGTTTGGAAAAATTGATAGAACAAATAAGCGAAGAGAGTAAGTAAATTTATTTATATTGTATTTATTTTATGGAACTTACTTCATTAGATAGGGCTCGGAGCAACTATTTGTTGGCCCCGAGCCATTTGTAGGACTCTCTGAGAGTACCGTCAAGGCAGCTATGAATGCACATGGCAATGATAAACACAGGCGGGAGTGGATGGCCCTTAGGGGTCTGGAACACTCCAAGAAATTCATTGCAAACAGAGCCACGGGCTTCACCCGGAAATTCTGCGGGTACAACAAGGGCCAAATACGCCTGCTCACAGGAGCGTTTACTGGTCACTTTGGCACCAATGACTTCCTGTGCAGATTGAGTTTGACAAACAATTTGATCTGCAGAGCCTGTGGTGAGCGGGACGAGTCCATATTACACCTACTGTGTGAATGTGACGCGTTGGCTGGACTAAGGATGGGCCTGATGGGGTTGGCATATCCGAGCCCTAAGGACTTCAGGCTTCTCCCTCTGAAGTGTACGCTGCGATTGATGCAGTACATTCATAGAGAAATAGCTAAGGTATAGATCTCGGGGCCGACACAAAAGATCCCACTGGGTCGAAGTGTCGCCGGTCTGCACTGACTGGCCCCCCTAACAAGATAAGATAAGATACTTCATTAGATACCAATATAATGTTGTATGTCTCGACATTGAATTGTATTTACCTAAATTTGTCAAATATATGATTCTAAAAAGATTTATATATCTAAAATTTATTTAAATTAATATATGTAGATTATATTACTTTTATTATTTCACTGAAGAGAAGTTCAATACAATATATTAAAGGCACGCTAGTACATACTAAAATAAATATAATAAACTATTTGTATCGAGGATTTTGTTACACAAGCGAAACTTTTGGTCTTATATGAAGATAGCCTGGAGGCTTAATTATTAATTAGGTTAATGGATTAACACGCTCTTTAATTCCTCTGTTAAGTCTGCCGTGGTAGTGGTGAGGGCAAGTCAAAGGCGGCCATTTTTTTTTACATTTTGAATGTACGTTAAATGAGCTTTCTTCCTACCTACGTTTCATAGATCGACGTTAATTAGAAATTCATTTCCTTGTTAGGTAAAGAGCAGCAACAACGACAAGATAATCTGGTTAACTTTGTAAAAGAGCAGTATTTCATTGACATACTACCCTTTTCATTTGTATTCGCAAATTTCTTAACAAAGTAAACCATAACTTAAATAATTACCATAAACTCACCGCACCTAGCAACAGTACTTGATCTTAACTTTAAGTAAACCATAACATAAATAATGACCATAAACTTAAAGGTGACGAAATACTAAATAATTGATCCTATCACTTGAACCGAGTAAACAAGCAGCCCATGGGATCTCACACGAACAGCACACATGTATAAGATTTAACCACATATAAACCAATGTATCCTAGCATTAAGTCATTCTTTTGTCAACTGCTCAACAAGACTGTACTCAACTTGTGTTTTTAGTTAAATAAAATATTTATTTTGATGAAATAAAATAGCTTATTCTGAAAATACAGAATTTATTACAGACGTTTTACAATAATTGTTGCGTGGTAAACAAGTTTTTAGAGAAAGTATATTATAACATAGATAATACAGAGTACTTGAGTACCACAGATTATTAAAGTTGCATTGTGGTTTATGGCTATATTCCAATATCCTTAGACATAAACCCATCTTCAAAGAACAGTAGTTGAGCTTCAGTTGAGGAGTACCCTTTGTCAACGTATCAGCTACTATCTCGCTTGTCTGGATATACTCAATAGCAACTTTCTTCAAACGCAGCTTATCACCAACAAAGTGATGCCTGACGTCTATATGTTTTGACCCAGAATGATAATTTTCAGAACCTGCAAGTTTAATGGCAATTTGGTTCATCACATAAAAATTTTATAGGTACACTGTTTAAGTGTGGCCAAAATTCCTCTTCCATTTGTTTAACCCACATTGATTCTTGTACACAACTTGATAGAGACATGTATTTCGCTTCAGTAGTAGATAACGCAACTGAGAGTTGCCGACTGAAATTACAATGTTGCAGCACCCTGATGAATGAATACATAACCGGTACATGACCATTCTGTCACTACAATTGCTTGTCCAATCGGCGTCACAAGAACCCAATAAAGTTTCATTATTGTTGCTCTTTTTATATGTCAATACATAATTTTCAGTATACTTTAAATATCTTAAAATCCGTTTCAGTGCTACCCAATGTTGCATTTCAGGCCTTTTGTTAAATTTACGTAGTGTATTTATAGCATAAGATATGTCAGGGCGTGTCCCTTCCGACAATTATAGTAAACATCCAATAGTTTCGAGATATGGATTTTTTTCGGAAATTGTATCTATAATAATCGTAATCCCTCTGGGACAGTCGTTATCTCATCTCATCATGGGAGTAACGCGATATCGGAGGGTACAGTACACTAGCTTTTAAACTATCACCTTCGCCTTGTGATATAAACAAAAAATGTATCACCAGGTTAATAAAAGCGCACAAACCGTAGGGCAGCTTGTGGCGAGCTGAATGTGAGTGGCGACGGTGCGGTCCTGAATGCCTCAGGGAGTCGGTTAGAGCCTCGGGTTGCCGTTACTGGTTGGCTGGGGTGGAACTTCAAGAGCGGCACTAGCCGCAGCAGGCGTAGGACTATTGCTACGTATAGATTCTAATATATATGTGCTATGGGTATGGGTGTTTGATGGACCGGTATATTGGTAACTATAGATGGAAAACGGCGTCTGCTCTGAATACTCTTATAGCTTCAATGCAATGGGTAGACAGTGACTCGCCAACTCACTAGATGGCGGGGGCCCATCTAGTGAGTTGGCTAGTCTGAATAGCCACCATAGGCATACAAGGCAGCAGCAGAGGGCAATACCGGTGCGAGCGGCTAGGGGTGTCGAGCGGTGCGGCGCCGGTTTCACCATCACGGGTCTCGTGACAACGGGGACCGAGAGCGGGTTTCCCCGTAGTTATGCCCTTGAAAATGACACTTCCACCCCCAAGCATACAGCTCTAGCGGCCCCCCTCTGACGGGCCGACCAAAGCAAGCCAGAGTTGAGAATCCTACGGGCGATGGAAATAATTAATGCTTATAGTTGTCAGCGCCCTCCATACAAATACACAGGCAGCTAACATAGTACTCCTTCGTAAACAGTTGTACTATATTTAATTTTAAATGTTCAAAAGTATGTATAAAAGTATGCAATAGAATAAGTAAAACCTTAAATTTTGAAATGAAAAAGACAAAGACAAATAATTCAGATCTATGTACATATGAGATAAGTTTTGTGTGTGTGTGTGTGTGTGTAGATTTTAGCTTGGCGGGCTTTTGATGTTTAGTTATTTATTGGCTTTATTGTAAATGCGAATACTAAGTATATAGTATTGCCTCGCCGCAAGTTCTACGGACTTCCGTTTTGCAAATATTTTTTGTTTAACGTGTTGTTACTGAGATATTGTGTTTGTCTGCAAGATTTAAGTGGCATCGAAGTACTACATTTATAATAAACAGTTGCCTGACAGGTAAAACCGAACATTCCTTGTATAATTGAGTAGTACTGAAACGTTGAGGCCTTTTCGTCATTACTTTAAGAATTTGTGGCGTTGGCACCTGCAAAAAGCCACAGGACATAAACGCTCTTAAAACATATTAGTTTTGATGTCCTCAGAAAGTTATGAGGTAAAAATTTTATTTTATTTAGATTTTTCTTGCAGCTATGTATTCAACATCAAAACTGAACACGCAACTGGAAACCGACGCAAAAATTTCGTCAAAATCTTTGAACACTATCATTGATACTTTGGCTGTTAATGAAGGTAAATATTTAAATAATTATCACAAAGATTAAAGGCAGCCTAGAGTTTCTTTTATACATTAATATTGCTTCTGAGCTGTCAGTAAACGCTGGTGTGTCTGCAACCAATTAAAGGGTAATACAATTAAAATCATCAGTGAACAGTATAAATGTAGGAATTCGCCTTGCATAAGATAGTAGTAGCAGCTAGCATACAACTTTACATAAAGCTATGTTTACGAAGGCATATAGCTCTAGAGAGACTGTCTCTCGCTATTCCTGTGTCTTAATTTCTATGCTATACATGCTATTAAATTATTGAACCAGCAATAGCCCAATCTGCAGGTGCAGTAACACTGTTGATAATCCTAATAGGAGACAAAAATAATAGTTATTGACCCAAGGCTTAACTTAGTTTTAATTTCTTTTTCATTTTATATTGTTTATATAAGTGCCAAAATACAAAAAGGCATAAAACTGACCTTAAAGAAGGAGAATGTTCTGTGCTATAAGCATTCATTATTTCCATCACCCATGCTCGATGGCCATTTATAGACTAAAATATTGATGTTTTCTAAGCTGGTATCACGTCTATCTTTAACTTAAATCGAAAAACATTCAAACATTTACGTCACAAAAAAAAAGCATGCTTAACAAAATAATTTACCTTTTACACAGATAGAATCAACACACCCTCAAATAATGCTTCTGAAACAGTTCACACGCTTGCCTACTTATACAGTTGCCTTTATGAGATCGTACAGATAATGGATGATAGTCATGGAAACATACTGCTGACTCTAATGCTGTACTCTTTTCTGTACCTCGTCATATCACCGTACTACTTAATCACTGTACCGCGTAAGTATATTTTGTTAAGTTACCGTAACCTACGACGTGTACGATGTGTACTTTAATTGCATTCGAATCGTATTCCAATATACAAAAACCTCTAACTTTATCACAAGCCTTTGTTCACACAATTCCACTGCGATGTTATTCAAGTGTATTACATTTAATAATCTGGTGAATAGAATTGGATGAAGCTTAGTATAGATTTGAAACTATCAAAATATGTGTTTTAAGATAATTACCGAAAAATACCTGTGTCACAGGGGAGTTTACAAACATTTAAACAGCGAGCACAAAGAACACCCAGATTCAGAACAACTATTTGAGGATCACACAATTTATTGACGCGTTTGGGGATCGAACTCATAGCGCAGTGGCAGTGGTAAGGCGACCACATAAATCACTACAAGTGTGTTGACACACTTGTAGTGTGTATGTGTCTCCAAAAATTATTGAAGTGTACGAATTTTGATTTAGTTCAAGTTGATAGTTTGCAGCTTAAAATCTGGAGCACATTTCATTTATTCCATATTACCATCGAAATGGTGCATAGTGTGATCCAGGTAAACGTAAGCTTGGTTGGGCTATAGCCAGTAGGTGAGGTCACACATAAGTAAGTGTGCTACGACCGTGACACCGAATACCAGCACACAACTAAATTAGAATCATTCGAATGCAATTATACACATGCGCATCAATTCATATAGATATCTGATCAGATTCAAATCTTTATTATTTTTCATTACAGTTGGCTATAATTATCATAAGCAATATTATATATTAGCAATTGAGCTATTTTGGGGAATCTACTTTGTCTCGGATGTGTTTATGGTCGTTGAACCCTGTCATCGAACCTACAAACAGGTATAGTTTTCCTTTTATGTTAAGAAAAAATATATATGTACTATACCTAGTTCTCTTCTTACTTCACTGCTAACATATTTTTACAGTCTGTATATTAATAGAAAATAAATAGGCAAAGAATAACAGTTCAGCACCTTTCTCATTGTTTTGTTTTAGCTTGCTGATAGAATTGAGCATTCACTTGCAGCATTGTAGCGAATGTTATAATACATTACAGGAAAATAAACGGTAGCATTTTAGTGAGCAATCTACCGAAAGGACAGTAAATTAGCTTTTTGCGGCACCGAGCCATTTTATCATTGCTCGTGAAGAATTTTTTTCGACTAGTATTGGCTAGAGCGTTTGCTAGAATGATCGTGAAAATGTTTGTAGCGATGTTTGACTCTATGCTTGGCTCAATTCGTTGTTCAGGTCGACAATTTAGAAAAGGCCGTACTCTCGAAGTTGTGTTATAAGTGAATGCTTAACTCTATCAGCACCTTTAGGTGTTTCAAATAAAGCAAATTGGAAATAGTACGTATGTTTTTCAAATGTTATCTAATAATAATTGATATGATATGTTATTCTTAAATTTTCAATAATATTGTTGTTGGATTTCAATCACTGGGTGAACATAAGTCAATTTATTTATTTATATGTCGTTATTAAATCGATACAAAACCATTTACATTAAAATTACTAAGAAACACTAATACAATAAGATATCAATCTATATAAACGTACAATTCTAGCTAACTTACATTAATTTGTTTATTCAGATGCAACGCACACGGCGCTCAATAAGCCATTTGTTCCGCTTATCTTCATCAGAAGACTACGCGCTAAGGTCAGAGCTACGGCTGTTCTACAAGAACGTTATGACGAACAAAGTACTCTACAACCCGATGAAGATCATTACATTGGACAGAACTTTTATTATTTCGGTAAAAACAGATTTAGCAGCATCACATACTAAATTGTCCAGTTAGCTTTATTATAATAAATGCAGATAACTGTTTTGCACATTGATATTTTGGTCAAGCTTAGCGTGACAGTAATAAATCTACTATCTATCTAAATCTATCTGAATAAATCAAACATTTAAAAAAATTGTGATATAACTATAAAGATTATAATTTGATTTAACTTTCAGATAATCGGCAGCATCGTAACTTACCTGGTCATCATAATACAGTTGTAGATAATAGAATAAATAAATTGTATCTTGTTGATATAAATAATTTCCAACTTCATTGAGCACTTGCGATCCACCTCGTCTTCACCCGGATTGAACATAATGTAATATTATGTCATAGTATTCGCATATAATATATCAACCTAAAATAATGTACCTTTGATATGGTAAAACAATTCATCAAATAGTGGTTCCAAAGATTCCCCTTCTCGTACACACAAATTTGCAAAATGCGCATTCACTCTTTATGTTATTGTACTCGTGTTTATACACACATAAAGTTTTAAGTTACAACGATACAGCTAGCTAACTGACAAAATCTTGCTAATTTAAATTACACAAGCGTTGAATATTTTTAGGTCTGGTAATGAGTTAATTTTGGTAATGACAAAATTTGGCAATGAATAAAAATGATCATGATCATCTTCGTGCAATCCGAATTCCAAATATATACAAACACAATTTGTGAATATTTTTTTTAAGATACAGGTATTGTTGCCTACTTTAAGAGACAGGGCAGGGACAGGGTTCAAATAGTGTACCTACTAAAATTGTACATAGTTACGCTATTATAGTAATTAAATTGTGCACTGTACCAGTTAATATTTGGTGATAAATAAACTTATAAGTTTTTTTGTTGATCAATTTTTTTATATAGAATTGTTTCTATTGCACTAGCACGTATTTGCTTGGGTTGTATGAAGGATATAAATATAAAAATTTCACGAAATGCATTGTTTGCAAAGAGGCATGCCATTTAGTCTGCTTAAATACTACAGCAAAGAAAACAGCCAAGAATTTAAACTAGATATTTCCAAACTGCATTAGAAATAGGCCCAGAAACGACAACACTAACACTCCAATACATCGCGCAGACACTGACAGCCAGTCTTCTCCAACCTGGGTAACGCAACGTTCGCAAACAAAAGGGAAAGTATCTCCAACTCTGAGTGACAACAAACCTATGCACCATTGTTTATCTAAGGAAGACATAAGGAAAATCATACGCAGTGAAATTAAGCATGCAATGTCAAATGAATTATCTGATTTAGTAAAACGGACCATCACTCCTGAGTTACATAATGTCAGAGCGGATGTTATTTCTATGAAAAATGAAATTGCTACATTTAGAGAGTCTTTGGATTTCATAAACTCAGAATTTGAGAGTATTATATCTGAGAAGACTAATAAATTTGAGTTGAATACACGTCTCCAAAAGGATCTTACGGAATTGAGAACTACTAACAAAGAGCTCACCCACCGCTTAGCTGAGATTGAGCAACATACTTGTGCCTCCAATATTGAAATACAATGTGTGCCTGAACACAAAACTGAAAATGTATTAACACTGACAAAACAGCTTGCCAAAACTGTTAAATTCGATCTGGATGCTGGTGATATACATGTGTGTACTAGAGTGGCAAAAGCTAAGCCATTTTCATCGCGACTAAGATCTATAATTGTCAAATTGCGCAGTTCACTGGTTCGCGACAAATTGTTAGCTGCAGTACTAAAGTTCAATAAAAATCATTCATCAGAGAAACTGAACTCATCACATCTGGGCATCGGCGGCGATAAAAAACCTTTTTATGTGGCAGAACACCTATCTTCTCATAATAGGGAACTTCACAAAGCTGCGAGACTGAAAACTAAGGAGTCACAGTACAAGTTTGTTTGGGTCAGTGGCGGCCGCATATTTGTAAGAAAATCGGTATCCTCACCAGCTATTGTAATTAAGGACTTTACCTCGATAACTAATATTACTCATATTTATTTAATTAGTTTTATCGCTTTTGTTTAGAACATATAGCCAAAATATTTAAAATTCAGTCATAAATTTATATAACCAAAATTGTAGTGGCTTGAATACTAAAACTAATACATTCTACACTAATGTATCAATTAATCACTATGGTGTTATAGTTATTACCGAGTCTTGGCTCCAGGATAATGTCACAAATTCAGAATTGTTGAACGATTAAATTCAAAATTTAACATTTGGTACCTGGATGATGGGACCCTAGGAGGTGACATAGAAACGGCTCTACAAGAATTGAAACTTTTAAAAAATAAATTTGATTTAATTGGTTTAGAACTAAACTCAAACAAATGTGCAATGTTTATTAACGATAAAATAGATAAAATCTTTGGCTTTATCAAAATTCAATTCTTTGGCTCCAAACATTAAAATTATTGAAAAAGATTATATTCGCCTTCTTGGGTCTCCCGTATTGGAGGAGGCATTCAAGTCGTTTATAGATGAGAAGATCCAACATTTTTGTGAAGTTTCAGACCGACTACTCAAAATTAATATTCATTCTGGTTATTCAATCTTTCGTTATTGCCTCTTCGTTCCTAAATTCACACATGCCCTCCGATCCTCTCAATTCTGGAAGCATTAAATACTTTTGGAAAAATCGACGATACCATTCGCCATACACTTCGCAAAATTTTAAATTTGGCCACGAAAGACTGAGTTTGGCTCCAGGCAACCCTACCAGTTCGCTTGGGTGGCCTAGGCGTTCGCAAAATTAGTGATGTCAGTTTTCCAACGTTCCTGTCTTTGGTCCACTGCACAGAAGAATTGACCAGGAAAATTTTAGGTCTTACACTGGTTAATTCTGAAGTGTCGTGCAAGTCCGACGCAGTGATCGCTTGGAAAATGACCTATCTAAGCTTTGATTTGCCATCCGATCTATTCTCTCAGAGTCGATGGGACGGGCCGCTCTGCAACATGGTGAGAGAACATCTCATGAACACATCTTCGAATGTTGCTGAGCGTGCCCGTTTATTGGCTGTGGGAGAATGGAAATCGGGTCTTTAGCTCCAAGCACTCCCATCATCCAACATAGGCACTATGTATGCACGCCAACTTTAATGATATTATCCGTCGTGCTCTTGTCACCACCGGCGTGCCAGCTCATCTTGAACCTAATGGTTTGGCACGTGACGATGGGAACAGACCGGACGGTATGTCATTGATGCCTTGGAAGATGGGTAGGCCCTTGGTGTGGGACGCAACGTGTGTCGACACCCTTGCGCCATCACATCTTCCCAGCAGGGTGGGTTGTGCTGGCACTGCTGCTGCATCCACGGAGACTTTCAAACGGCGCAAATACAAAAACCTGGCAGGGGATTATGTTTTAGAGCCGTTTGGGGTCGAAACGCTAGGGTCATGGGGTCCCAGTGCTCGTGCTCTCTATAGAGACATAGCAAAAAGGTTAATCGACGCTTCCCGTGACCAAGGGCTGGCCTTTATTTTGCGGAAAGAATAAGCATTAACATTCAACGTGACAATGCTGCCAGTCTTCTGGGCACACTACCAGTCGATTGTGATGCGGAGGTTTTATGACGCCTATTAGAGGGTTTTAGTTTTCTTTTTCTTTCTGTTTAATAATATTTTAGGTATAAGTTAGTTTTAAAGAATTGTGTTTATAATATGTACATAGTCAATAATATATATACATCTTATTAAATTGATTATTTAGTTCGTAAGTAATTACTAATTTCATGGCATTGCCAAAGTCACAAACATAATAAATTCAGAATTCTTTGATGATCGATATGTTGTGTATAGGCGAGACGGCGATCTAAAAGGTTTTCGGTCTAAAAAAATGTGGTGGCGGTGTTATCATTGCAGTTAATAAAAAAATTAACACAGTTAGATAAATAAATCTGTTTTTAGTTTGTAAATGTTCTGTTTACCGCTTGATTTTCTACGCTCAGATAGTATATAGCAAGTATTTTTGAATATGTATAAGTGTAACAATTGTTGGTAAACCAATAAATGAATAAAACTAGTTTAACTTGAACTGATAATTAAACCAGCCAGGTATGAGTAGAGCTTGCGCTCTATGTGGTGTGTTGGTACGCGAATCCTAAAAGTACTTGGTTAGTTTTCTTCAAAGATATTAAAATTATACCATTGATTTATTATTAATTTATTAACGAGATGAAATACCGGTCGTAGTAGTCCAAATTGAGAAAGGCCACTACTAGATAGGTCCAGTAGGAGCTTGCAAGTTTATCAATTGACTTAAGATATCACAAGTTCTAAAACCACCATACAATGACACCTCGTGCCCAATTGTCGTCACGACCTCATAATCATCCACAAACTGTAACACAGAATCATCCAAAGTAATAGGTAATAATAGTAATAATATTCTTTCAATAAACACACAACACCATCTAGGCCAAACTAAGCAGAGCTTGTACTATGGGTACTTGTTGCCGCTCTTAACGTATGCGCAGTATACCAGGCGGGTAACCTTGGCTAAGCGCGTGCGATGGGGACCAATTAGCAGACGGCGTGTGCGGCAGCAGCGCCATCAATATTTAATATTTATAGACACTCGATCCGAAATTTTGTACGGGCTGCACGCATAAAGCTCTGTAAACGATTATTCGCAATAAACCATATTTGAACTATCAAAATATACACATCATTCCATTCTCCACACCCTCGTCGATATCCTGCACAACATATTCTGGTCCTGCCGAGCCGGATTTACCAAAATTGAACCAGACGAAGGCTGACCGTACGAGAGACGCTAAACAATGAAGTTTAGAGAACCTGGTTGTTCGTGGTTGCAGTGCTTTAGTGTGGTGAACCAAGCAAACTCTTTCATATCCCATTCCTATTCTTTTCAATATTGTGCTATACTGTGTTACACGTATTTCAAAATTCTTGCTAGCTTAGCTTTCCATACGCTTCGAACAATCTTGCCGCCATTTTGTTTGCAAAATGACTAACCCAGATATAAAATTAGAAGTCACGATGAAAGGTTTGAAGAAAAACGTAGTTCTCTTAAATGTCGTTTAACACATTTAAAAAAATATGTGAATTCTTTCGAAGGTATAGACTTATTGTTATTCAACAAGCGGAATTAAAATTATGTGTAGTTGGTCCACAGCACCTAATGAGTGATTTCAATAACGTTCAGACTCAAATTGAAGATATTACCCCGGAGATTAACAGCGAGCAAGTAATAGATTTCCTAGAGTTTTCTGCAGACAATTATAGCGTCACTTGGGAATTATTAATAAATCGTTATGATAATATAGCACTATTAATACACAATCATGTTAAATCCATTTTTCCATGCCGATGTTAACCAAAGTATCTCCAACACAATTATGTAAGTTAATATATACAATTTTACGGAACTTACGTGCATTAAAACTTTTAGGCAAACCCACCGAACACTGGGATACACTTATAATTTATATAATCGTGACAAAATTAGATTCCACTTTGGAACGAGAATGGCAACAATACAACGCACACTATAAAAAACTGATAGGGAATTCTACAAATTAATTTAAATTAGACGATCTAATTGAATTTTTGAAAGGTAGGGCTGATATTCTAGAAACCCTACTATTAGGGTTTCTAGAACCTATCCCGATTTACTGCGTGATATTATTATCACACAGTAAATCGGGATTAGGAACTATATACGATAGCAAAAGACAGTCACACACACACACATACAGTCAAAGGTATATTGCAACTTAATATCTAAAGTGAATAAGACACAAACAAAACACACACGTACTTATAAACCGTTCTTAATGTGCAACGCACAACACCCATTATATTCGTGTCAAAAATTTCTAGGTCTTACTGCACAAAATATGTTAAATTTTATAAATGATAAACAGCTTTGTGTGAATTGTATGCACCCTGGTCACGACGTCGACACTTGCGCATTTGATCCGTGCAGGAAATGCGACAAGAAACCCATTTCCTTAATTTGCGACGTAATGAAAGATAATAAATCTACTAGTCACCAAACCACCAATACCGACGACGCACACGTTCATTCATTCCAAGCTTAATCCATACACGCAAACATAGACAATAATACTCAGATAAACAAATATTTTGCTATCAACAGCGATTGTAGAAATCTGCGGCCACTCGGGTGTTTATTATCAAGCGCGCGCGGTACCCGACAGCGGTGGTGAACGTTCCTTTATTTCTCAATCACTTTGTAACAAATTAAATTCGCAAATCATACAGTCCACTCAACAAATTCATGGCGTGGGTAATTCGATAACACAATGTACGCAATCCTGTGTCATCGATCTAAAATCTCGCGTCGGTAATTACAATATACGCATTTAATGTTTAAATTTATCAAAAATAGTATCCAATCTACCATTTCTATCGTTAAGTAGAAATAGTTTTTGTATACCCGATAATATTATTCTTGCAGACCCGATGTTTTATGATAGACTTGTTAATAGGCGCGGATCTGTTCTGGGAATTAATTAAAGAAGGAAGAATGAGACTTAAAAACGGTAATTTCCTTCGAAATACCGACCTTGGTTGGATTGTGTCAAGGTCAATTCAACAGCTCACGCATAAACATATAAATCATGTTCGCTGCAATTTTACGCAATTGATTGATAATGGTACATGTTCATTAGACAAGATATTACGAAAATTTTGGGAAATCCAATAATTGCTCAATATTTCTTCTACTAGCACCGGTAGTCGCGAGGAACGCGCGTGCGAGGAACATTTCGTTCGAACGACCAAACGGGATGCCAATGGTCGGTTCAGAGTTCGATTTCCGTTCAAACATTCGCCAAAATTATTAGGTGAAAGTCGTCTACTAAGAGTTATTTGGCGCAGTTCTAGGCGTGAAATTGTTTACTAAGGTCACTGAATCGTTGCGTTGTCAAATAAATAAAGTCGTGTTCTGGTCAGACTCAACGATTGGGTTAGTTAGGTATGCCGACTAGTTTACTAAAACCATTTGTTAAAAATAGAACTTCTGAAATCCACAATTTAACAAAAGAACATCCGTGGCGACATGTATCTGGTAAACTCAATCCAGCTGATCTTATTACATGGGGCTTAAGTTTAAATGCGCTACAGTCATCACAGTTGCGGTGGGAAGGTCCACAGTTTTTAAAAGATTTTAATTTTGAATTACCTAATTTGTCTTACAGTGTTTATTTTAATGATGACCTACCAGAATTAAAGTCAACAGTCGCATGTAATGTAGCCAATCAAACGACAGATAGTATTTATATTTACATTTTCTATATTTTCTCAATACGTAAGAATGAAGCGGGCCATGGTTTATGTATTGCGTTTCATATACAATGTTCGCAACAAAAATAGACTCACGGGTTCGTTATCAGTTGATCAACTTAACAATTCTGAATTAAAATTGGCAATGTTAAGTCAGCAAGAATATTTTTCTGAAATTTATGAATCGTTCTTGAATAATAAAAACATTTAATTTAATTGACAATTATTAAAATTACATTTATTTTTACAAAAATTTAATTCGTGTTGGAGGTCGGATTCGAAACTGACGATTTTTCTTTCGATAAATGGCATCCTATATTAATTTCTAGTAGACATTATTTTTCAACTTTATTATTTCGAAGTGAGCATGAACGGATATTGCTCGCCGCACCGCAGCTCCTTTTGAATACATTGAGGAAATGTTGGTGGAATAGCAACCGTGCACGAAAGATAGTGCATTCGTGCGTAAAGTGTTCCCGAGTGCCCATATGCCATAAATATATCCCATAATGGGGAATCGGCCCCGTGAGCGATTAATGCCAGGGTTTCCTTACACAGATTACGTCATTACCACATTAATGTCGATATTTACTCGTTTCGTTCAAATATACGATCAACATAATATTTAGATAGAGGCCTGTTATTAATGTTAAAAATTCATTGTTCAAATATCACTGGCACAACAAAATTACACAAATACCATGTAATAAACTGTAAAGATATAGTTATTAGTTCAGAGAATAATAAAAGAGTGATGAAAATTATTAAGTAATTATTATTTTATTAAGACTAGACTAAACAAGTGACGCGAACTTCACAAATATTTAAACAACGGGTACAAAGAATACTCAGATTCGAAACAACCATTTAAGGATTACACATTTTTCTTCTCGTGCACTTGGCACACTGGTAGCAGCAATGTATCCACTTTAAACATTGCGCCATCTATACAGTTAGGTATTGAAACAATGCTGCTCTTTTAGCATTTCGTCAGAACTCATGTCTTCACTCTGAAGACGTTTGGATTATTTTTTAGCACCTCTTCACTTAAATATATGTATACAATCGTCTGTTCTATTTATGAGAATTTGTATAATATTAAATAGACTTTAAAAATCGAAATTAATAAAAAAAAAGAATTCAAATAACCTTGAATTGATATTAGAAAGATTTTGTCAATATGTTCATATATGGATTTTTACATACATTATAATTTATAACCAGAGATCATAAATTATAATGCCTTTAACTCTATCATAACAACTTTACAGAACATAGCTCCACTCCACTTTTGTGATCATTTTTAATAATCTGTCAAATACGATCAAATGGTCTATGAAGTATTTGATAAGCTGATGCCATATCTATCTGTTCTAAACTATGACACGATCAATAATGATTGTGGTCACGATTAGGTAGACAAGCTACGCATTACCGATTATATTCAAGTCGAATAGTCTTATTCAGAATGATGTTACAATCTTAACCTCATCCCACTTAAAGTAGCAATGAGGAGACCTCTCTTAAACTTAGAATTTTCGATCTAGAACAGCAATAGGTCAACAGCAAACAACTTTATAGTTTGTTACTCCGGTGAGTAGGAAATGTAGTCTACATAAAGAGGTGGTGTGATGTTGACAGGAGGCACGGTATGATAGTGGCAATATACATATGTATGACTCCTTTTTTAAAAAGCCGGTGACGCGCGTGTGATATTTGTATTTTTGCAAGCATCTACGCGCTACATCATCAAGCGTCTCGTATGCTGATTTGCCATCTTGGCTGTGTAAATTGAAAGTTACCAGTTAAATGAACTTTCAAAACTAAAATATCTTTATTGCAGTTATAATAACAACATGCATCTTCAACCTGAATGCACTGTTTCTGGATCGCTGTCATTTATCCTCCGTCTGTCACGAGTATTAGGCACCGCGCCTCTAAATTTTGAAAGCGTTCGTGATGGCTGGCGTGTTCACGTATCGAAGATCTACAGCTTCTATGGACGAGTGTTGGTTACTTTCCTTGGTAAGTCAGTCAGTTTGTTTTATCTCTATTGTCAAGGACTTTAACTAGAGGAGCCTTTACTTTACAGACGATACCTTTTACGACTTTAGCCTCTGTTGTATGTGATGTGACTTATACTAGCCAAAATTCTTTCAGAATGTGGTTTCGTATACTCTTCGTGCTGGTCACCAAGCCAACCCTATTTTGTTAGATCAACAACGTGTTAATTTTACCTTTTTGTTTTATGATATGCGAAGCTTCGCTTAATGTACACCAAACTTAATGCTTGTCAGCTTATGACCTGTTCACATTCAAACAACGCAACTCCCAATTTGGCGTAGGTTCTAGTTACATTTTTTTAATGTGACAATCTTATATATTATATTATCTGGGGCGTCTCGTAACCATAAATGTCACGCAACTTGGCATCAGCTGCCTAATGATTCTTTAATGTGACATTTACTGATAACAGTATAAATCTACCGTGCACACTTGTGTAGCGAATACTGCGACCATTTTTTACTGAAGTGAAGGTATGTCATAGCATAAATTTATTATAGTAGTACATGTCCATACACACTTTTACAGCGTATATTTGGACCCGAAGTCGCAGTCTCCAAATTGTCACCAAAGTGTAACATTTAAGAATAAGAAACATAATAATATTATTTACTGTTTAAAAGCTGTCCCACTGCTGTGCACGGACTTAAGAAGGATTATGCCATAGTCCACCACGTTAGCCCAGTGTTGGCTGACAGAGTTCACATATCTTCGAGAACATTACACAGACCAAAATTTAACAAACATGATAAATATAAATTAATGATATACTCTTTTATTTTTAGTGGCCTTCTCACTGGTAACCATAACAGCAGATTTGGCTGAAGACGAAGAGAACTCGTTTAGAACAAATAATAATGCAGAACGAATTATGTGGATAGCAGATATAATCATTGTAGGAATGGTGAACTTAACAGCTGCATATACTGGCATTAACAGAATGCGCTATATGGTCTATTGTGTGGCGCAGTCGAAACAAGTACATACTTTGGGTTACTAGATTTAAGGCATTTGTGATAATATTTGTCAAAATTGTTGGCCCCTTAGTAGACGTTTGCATTTTAAAGACAATCGTGAGGTCCGAGGCTTTAGTTTAGGTCGAATAGGTTTTATTGGTATAATAGTGGTGTAATTATTTTATCGAATAGCTTAATATGTCATGAATGTAACAAAAATGAACTCAGTGGATAGATGCCAAACAAAAATATGCGTAAGTTTATTCTGGTATTTTCACCATTAGTTCTGCACTTAGAATTTCACGGATATGCAGTCAAATTTGTACTAATAGCGAAAGTTAGGGCTTAGAGGCTTAATGGTCGCCTGGTCATGCCACTGCGTCGCGTCGAGTGTTGTAGGTTCGATTCCCACACGGGATAAAAATGTGTGTGATCCACAAATGGTTATTTCGAGTCTGGTTGATTTTTGTTTTAACCTGTTTGAACTAATATTAGTGCAGGAATAGTTATGTTTTTAACAAGAAATTAATTAATCGTACTGCACAAATATTGCAGTGATTGCAACGATAAAAGCGTCGAGCTAGTGTTCATTTATAAGTGCTAAATAAAGTCAAGCTACATTAAAATTGGCAGTGACTATAATGTCATGACTGTGCTCAGTACCTAGTTTAGTTACTTTTTATGTCATTATACTGCGCTTTAGTTGTAAATGCTATGCTTTAGTTGTGAGTGTTACTAACTCTATAGTTTAACAAAGACCCTATGGGATCTTAATCTTTATTTTCAGATGAACCAAAAAATGAGCAATTTCTATCAACCAAGTGATAGAAACAACCGTGCAATATTGATCTTCACACTTATGGTGGCATGTGCCACCTTAATAATTGAATACTATATATTTATGAACGAAGTGTTGACTGCGAATGGCGATGGTAAAGATACTTTAAATATGTTCAGAAGTCGGTTAATAACTGCCTCCTTGGCGCAGCGGTAGCGAATGCGACTGCTGTGCATGAGATCTAGGGTTTGAATCCTAGGTCAGGCCAACGAATTTTTTGTTAAGAAATCTCAATAGCAGTCCGGAGTTAGGAAGTTGGCGGTGTTAGACATCCCCGTGCTTCGGAAAGCACGTAAAGCGTCGTGCTGGTTCTGCGCCTCATCTCTCTCATGAGAGTGAGGGAACAGAGAGCGCACTTGTGTTTGCGCACACGCTTGTGCACTATATTATCGCTAGCGCAGATGGCCAGTCTACGTTAAGATTAGCCGCCATGACCGAAATTCGGTCTGGAGGACATTATTATACAATGATTGATCTACGGATGGTGTACTGGTTTATTGATAGCATTACCTTAGCCAATGCACCGAATGTTGTGGGTATATATCCAGAGAGGACAAAATACTGCGTGATACGAACTATAAAAATAATATACATACGTCCTAAAAATACTAAGAATATAGCTACCGCATTAGATATCTAATGCAGAAGGTATATTTTTACGGCTAATAATAATTATTATTGTAAAATCATGCATGATGACTTAGCGATAAAGAATGAGGTTTTTGCGCATGAAGTTTGGGATTCCATTTACGCTAGCGGCTTATCTTATGTGGGATCTTATAACATAGCAGAGAAATGTAGGTGTATTACATATTATTATGTGCTCACTGTACTGTTTGTATGTAAAACCCGAATATGTGAATATAATCATTTGTTATACTTACATGGTTTGATTTCAGTAATAAGATCGAGCTTCTGCATATTCTACATCATGTGCTGTTTAAATTTGATACTGTACGTGATGCAGTTCAATCAGTCCGTATTGTGGGTCCTGCCTTCTCTACAATTGCTGAACAGTCGCTTGACGGACCTGCTACAAACATTGCACATTGATAGTTAGTTTTAGTTTGCACTTATTCTTTTATTATCTCAGGTTCTAACTTTATGTTTTTGTTGGGCCAATATAAAATTATAAGGATTTTCTGACATGAAATTCTCAGTAGCAGCGCGGAGTCAGGAAGGTGGCGGTGTTGCTCACTCCAGTGCCTAGCAGCGGTGTAGCTCGTTAAAAGGGTTGTGCGGGGGCTGCTGTTGCATCAGCAAATACACTTAAACGGCGCCAATGCCGAAACTTTGTTGGTGACTACATATTTAAGCCGTTTGATGTGGAAACGGTTTTCTTAATTGAAATTAAACTACTATATACGGATTTTATCGCGTTGTTTATTTGACACTATTTTACATAATTTAGAAACTACTACTATTAAACTTTACAAATTTTTAAGCTAATTAAATTATTAAATCTATTAAAACTATTTATATTTAAGTTTACACTTTCCCCGACGTTTTGGTTGCTTTTCAGCAGCCATGGTCACGGGAAGACTAAGATGGTAGTTGTCTCAATGTTCCAGTGTAGTTATTTCAAAGTACCCGAACATAATTTAATCATTGGTGTTTCTATTTACGTAGAATGAGCTCAAAGTATCATCTAGCTGTGGTTTGACTTCATACTTCTAAATTATGTAAAAAAGTGTCTAATAAACAACGCGATAAAATCCGTATATAGTAGTTTAATTTCAATGAATAACATTCGCGTGAACAGAAGACAATATCACGGTTTTCTTAAATTTTACAGCCTCAGATCTTTCAACAACACCATCTCCTAATTTTATGTTAATCAAGAAAGACAGCCGAACACATGCATTCAACCAGTTATCTCTGAGATCACAGTCGCGTGTTGTGAACTCAGTTGCTGGAAGCCTACCTGCAGGTATTATATTTTTTAATACTTTTTGTCTGTACTTACATAATGCTATTAATATTACAAGAGTGTAGGCCTTTTGTCCACTAGGATCCTCTGTTTATACCCAGTAAGGGTTTTAGTTTGGATTTTTCATCCACCAAGTAATTATGTCTGTTTGTAGTTATTTCACGTTTGAACCGCTGTATTGATTTACGTGAATTCTACATTAAAAAATCGCTTTCTTTAAGTATTTGTACTTTGTTATGTACTGTCTTAAAATTAAACTCACTCAAGAAAACTTTATGAAAATATGCACACACTTTGAGGTTATAAAATTTTAAGATCAATTGAATGAATTACTTTGAAAATCCTTAAAATATGACACTTATGTGCGATTTTACCACCTGGAGCTGGCCACAAGGCGTAAAAGCTCTGATATAATTTTGTTATGATTCAGATGAAAAAGTGACTGCAGCTACAATACATGAATTGGGATTGGTCTACTGTTCGCTGTGTGAGATAACTCGAGTATTGAATGAGAGCAATGGGTTCATACTGGTTTTGCTACTTTTGTCCATCCTACTGCATCTGATCATCACACCGTATCATCTCATCATTGGATTATGTAAGTTGATTGATCAATTTAATAATCATGTTGTACCTAACTTTACGTAATTTGAAGCTCACAGTTTAGAGTAAGCTTAATTGTATTCTGTTGCCATTAATTAATTGTACCCTGTAGAAATCATAAGCTCAAACGAGTAAGTCATGAAGGCAGAGGTGATTCCTTAAATCTCAGGGAACTTGTACATATCGCACTCTTAATAAAACAGTGACTTAACTCGAAATTTGAAAGTAAGGCAATTTGAACTCTAATTGTATATGTTAAATTCTAATATTATATTTGTGTTAAATCTTTGCAATAGAGTTCAAATTTTTTTAATCCAAAATACTGAGATAAATCTCTGTTTTATTAAAGGTGCGAATTATTATGATTAACTTTTCGAGCAAACTTACTTATCGCGATGCAGATTCGAATACAAATTATATGTAATAGTAATTCTGGTGAATTTAAATACAGCGCTATCTCTTGGTGTTAGCTGTTACGTCGCTTTGTGCATGTATAATGTTTATTTGTAACAGACAGTTGACACAGCTTCCAAGATCTCAAGGTCAAATCAAGTTGTATAAAATTTATCTGATTTATATTCTAGTGAAGCAGCGATAGACTAGTCGGTAGACAGGTATCAAGATAGAACCTTAAGCATTTTTAACCTCTGACTGTATTAAGTAGTTAATTAATGATGGCTTGCTTTAACGGTGAAGAAAAGTCTCGCGAGGAAACCTGCATGTCTGAGAGTTCTCATAATTCTCGAAGATATTTGAAATCTGGCATCACGCACTGGGCCAGCGTGTTAGAGTATGGCCTAACCTTTCTTGAACCGAGAAGTTAAGGAATTTCTCGTACGAGGGTGCTCAACAGTGGGACAGTAAATATTAGGGGTTTAAAGTATGAAATTGCCGAATTGTACTGAAAAATTACACCTGTTTTTTTCTAAGATGTAGGTACCATATTTATTTAATCGAAATATATATATTCTACCACATACACACAACACCATCTAGCCCAAACTAAGCAAAGCTTGTACTATGGGTACTAGACAATGGATAAACATACTTATATACTTTTTTTTTTTGTAAATTCATCCATATTACCCATAGAAACACCCAGACCAAGACAAACATCCATGTTCATGCACACAAATGTTTGACTTGTGCGGGAATCGAACCCGCGACCTCAGTCGTGGCAGTCGGTTACACTAACCACTACGCCATCGAGGCCGACATATACCCTCATTATCTATACATTACTGCCATCTAAACGGAAGTTCATTTATGCCTTTACGATAGAACTCCGGGGATCTAGATTTGACAAACTGTGTGAAAGCATTTTGTACTGCCTCCTGGGAAGAAATTTTTTTATCACGTAGAAAACAGTCCAAATCACGAAAAAATAGTAATCCGTTGGAGCAAGGTCTGGCGAGTACGAAGAATGACATATGGTTTCTTACTGCAACTCCTGTAGAGTTACAACGGTATATCGTGCAGTGTGAGGTCTTGCGGTATCATGGAGCAATAATGGTGAAGATCGATTCACGAGTCGGGGCTGTTTCACTGCCAGTTTCGCCATCATTGTTCGAAATCCGGCACAGTAAACATCTGCTGTTATTGCTTGACCAGACCTGAGCAAGCTGTAGTGAATAACACCATGAAAAGACCACCAAACAATTACCATTACCGTTTTATTGGTGAGCTTTGCTTTAGGGCACTGTTGCGGCGTTTGACCTGGGGTCAGCCATTGCATTTTCCACTTACGGTTGTCGTAAAGAATCAACTTTTCATTACATGTCACATTTCGATCCAATATTCCTTCATTTCTGTACCGATTCAACAAGGCAACACAACGCTAACACGTTTTTCTTTCTGCAGATCAGTCAAATCATGAGGCACCCAGTTTTCATATTTGTTATCTTATTGATTCAATGAAAATAAGCCCATATTGTAGGTAGGGTAACGTTAAGCTATGCCGCTAATTCCTAAGTAATTTAACTCGGATCGGCTTCCACCATCTCCTTCAATTCAGCGTTATTACCCGGTGCGGGCGGTCTTCGACGAGGTTCGTTCTTCAAGTCAAATTTTCGATTACGAAAGTGTTTAAACCAAAAACGCACGTTCATTAGCAGTCTCCTCTCCAAACGCAGCGTTGATATTGCGAGCCGTTTTTGCCGCGTTTGCGGCGTTTTGCCGAACTCGTATTCAAAAATGACTCGGATTTTCGAAGTATCCGTCTTTCTCGTCTAAGCTGAATAAAAATGTAAATCGGCTAGCACTTATTGTCACCTTTACAAATCTTTGATAAGATTCCAACTGGAGTACGCCGTAACAATATGGAACCCGTATTATAAAAAATACGTAGATATTTTAGAATCAGTACAACGTTAGTTCCTTAAGAGCGTACTTATACCGCTACGCTACGAAATTATCTATTACTATACAACGGCAACTTCATACTTTAAAGGGCTGATATCATCATTATTATTAGATGTTTACTAGTGATAAAACATCTTATATTCGAGTAATAAATACGTCATCTTTATTTCAGTCCAAAGTTCGCAGTTTGATTATTTGAACACATTGATTCAAGTGTCTTGGGGTATTATCCATTTTAACAATCTTTTGATGATTGTCGAACCTTGCCATAGAACTCGTGCAGAGGTAACTAAATCTATAATAATAACATTGTAAGCAGGTTTACGTTTGTTGCTTTGTACTTTTGTGTTTACTTATCTCCAAAACAACTTTTCCAATTTGACGATGGCTCTAACCATTAACCAATATATATAAAACTTATATAGTTATAAGTTTATACGAATTAATTTGTTTTATTTTAAACAATTCATATGTTTATAATATCGTGCTGTGTGAAAGCCACAAGCTAGCTTTTTTTGATTGACTATAAAAATTGAGTAAAGTTTAAACTAATCTTTGGTTTTATCGACCTGCGTCAAAATTACTTCAAGAAAATAAATATTACTCATACAAAATGTTAGTAGTTAGTACGCTTATAAATACTTAACTACTATCTTTTTACAATAGATTAATATTCTTCACATAATATTATTATGTACTGTTACACTGACAAATTGTACATTAAAGTTAAATTATTATATTAAATACTAGATACTTATGTACGTTTATTTATACGGAACATGTATATATATACGTATATGGATCTTATATCCCGTTATCGAAATCAATAATATAAATAGTGTTAAATAATTTCAGAGTAGTTAAAATACGTAATTAAATTACACTACGATAAAATACATAAAAAGTAGTTTATTTCAATGTGTAACATTCGTGTCAATATAAGACACTGTTATGTAACTTACTTTGTGTTTTGTATGAATTTTTAATAATATTATTTTCTGAATCCAATAATGATTGATATAAATAACTACAGTGATTACAATTTTCCAGATGGATTTGGTCAAGGATCAGATCAAACAGATAAGTCGTTATACAGCCTGGAATGACTTCACCACCAACGCCGAACTAAAACTATTCTACAGACATATCATGCTGAACTATATAAGCTATTCTCCATTACAGCTATTCACAATTAACAGGAATCTTATAGCTGCGGTAAATATAGCTTGATACGTACATTTTTCTTAACCTATTGAGTCGCACCGGCCAGACACAATATATTTTAACTATGACTGGTATTCAAAGACTTGGGAGATTAATGCCCGTTTTCACCAACAGATATGTAAGTATCCCTTAGCAGCTTTTAGGGAACCCCTAACATAAATTCGTTTTCACCAATGTTTAGGTGTCACTTAAGTCTTTAAAGCAGCTCTTATACTTTTAGGGGCCCGATTTTTGGCTCCTTAAACTACTCTTATGCTTAGGTAACAGAATATTGTTTATTCATACGCGACATACGAGTGTTTCCTATTATGGAAAATGATTTAGGGCACTTTATAGAGAGTCTAGAAGCTATTGAGACTCTAGAGAACATTCAGCAAATAGTAAAAAGACCACGCATTGACCGTGAAAGAGTCAACCACTTCGATAAATACGACGATGTCGACTTTTTCATAAGATATAGGTTATCTAAACAGAGTGTTCTATATCTATTAGAAAAAATTGAGCATCTCTTAGAATTCAAAGATAACAGAAGATGTAAGCTTTAATTAACACGAATCGGAGTTCCAAATAATCACACGACGACGTATGTTAAGAAATGACATAAGGTTTCTCGTTCATTTGCCAAAAAAAGCAAAGGAACACGGGTCTTACAGCCTATATGCATGCACCGAAAATATTTTTATTTTTAAATTAAACTGAATAAAGTTGAAAATATGTAAAAATATATTGTTTTTCAATATATTAATAATAATATTGTCTTCTATTTACGCGAATATTATTCATTGAAATTAAACTGCTATATACGGATTTTATCGCGTTGTTTATTTGACACTTTACTACAAAATTTTGAAAATTGTTACACTACTACTACTATTAAACTTTACTAATTTTTAAGCTAATTAAATTATTATTAAACACTATCTGTTGGTAATATTGTAAGTGTATTCCTAGAACATCTTAATTCCATTAATAATAACATCCAATTTACTATGGAATTAGAGGCAAATAATTCATTAGCTTTCTTAGATGTACTTGTCATCAGGAATCCTGATCATACTTTGAGCCACACTGTATATAGGAAAAAGACCCATACAAATAGGTACTTAAACGGTGAATCTCACCACCATCCTAAACAGTTAGCTACCGTGGGAATGTCTTTGTTTCAGAGAGCCCATGGGATCTGTGACAAGAAACACCTGGACGCCGAGCTTCAACATGTCAAGCAAGTACTGCAAGACAACAAGCTCCAACAGCCGCGCCACTGTCACAGATCCCGAGAAAAGCCAGCCACAGTCGAGCGTCAGCCTGCTATACTGCCTTATGTAAGGGGTGTCACTGACAAGATTGGCTACATCTTGAAGCGAGCTTCAATCAACACATACTTCAAGCCGCCAACGAAGATAAGTCAATTTTTACCATCCGTCAAGTGCCAACTACCTTTACAAGATGCAGGGGTCTATAAAATAGATTGTGACTGCGGACTCTCATACATTGGTCAAACCAAGAGAAGCATAGGCACCCGCATAAAAGAACACATAGCTGATGTAAAACACCAACGCTCGTTGAAGTCTGCTGTGTGTGAACATGTGCAACAGGGGACCAACCACTACCTGAGATTTGACAAACCACAGATTCTCGCTAAAGAACACCGATTCCTACCAAGGATGCTTCGCGAGGCTATTGAAATCAAAAAACATCCTAATTTTAATAGAGAAGATGGTTGGAATGTACCACCAGCTTGGGATCCAGTAATAAAAATAGTCAAACCCAAGAAGAAGCAAACCACAGCTAGACTTCATGATACTTTGAGCTCATTCTGCGTAAATAGAAACACCAATGATTAAATTATGTTCGGGTACTTTGAAATAACTACACTGGAACATTGAGACAACCATCTTAGTCTCCCCGTGACCATGGCTGCTGAAAAGCAACCGAAACGTCGGGGAAAGTGTAAAAATAAATTAAATCTAAATAGTTTAATAATAATTTAATTAGCTTAAAAATTAGTAAAGTTTAATAGTAGTAGCAGTGTAACAATTTTCAAAATTTTGTAGTAAAGTGTCGAATAAACAACGCGATAAAAGCCGTATATAGCAGTTTAATTTCAATATTAATAATACTACTCATAATACCATTCATTTGAAAAGAAATATATAAATTTTCATCTTATCGATAAAACATCGATGTCGGAAGCGTGACTTTAGAGAAAGTTAACTGTCACTTAGGGAATTCCTTCGTAGGTGATACCTAGTATGGTGAAATTGAATTTAGGTAAGTATTCGATTAAGGGATACCCCTAGCTTAAAAGACACCTACTTAGGTGGAGCTTAGGGGCCTGTTGGTGAAAACGGGCATAATACAACTTTTTTCTTTAGACTGCACAGATGACGTAGTTATTTAAGTGGCCGCCTCGCCACTACCTCGACGCCCAGTGTTGTGTGCTCGAATCCCACACGGGACAATTATTTGTAGGATCCACATATTATTGTTCTAAATCTGTGGGTACTTTGTGTCTGATTAATAACAGCAGGTTTTTAAAGTCCTCCGCGACACAAGGATAATAGTGATATTCGTAGTGCGAAGGTTTTCTCTTAGCAAGTAAAGAAAGAACACCTGCTCTACAAATAATCGCTGTTACACAAGGATTATCCGAAATTTTAATATTACATGCTATTAAAAAATTGTTCGTTTGTGCGTAATTTTTTTGCTAAGATTTATGGTTAGACTTGATTTCTACGTTAGATTGAGGGGTATTATGCTTTTTTTATTAGGCAATGTCTAATATCACGGAGTCCATAAATGTGTCTGGAATAGTTTCGCTCCGTGCGTAGGAACTTAAAATACTTAGTTTGCCTAACTTAGTACCAATTAATATGTAGGTTCTCTGGGATCCACATTCGCATAATAAGCATTACATATACGGCTCACAGAGTTTGCTTTGTGTTTTCAGATCTTGGGTAGCATCACAACATATTTGGTCATCGTAATCCAGTTGTAAAAATATTGATTAAGAGAGAAAATTTAGTAATATATTATTTAACTGCACTTCATATATCTACATTAAGTCAATTGGTTTGTGTGTAAGTTTCCCAAGTTGTCGGTATTTATATATAATCGACTAGATTTGCTCACAGCTTCTTCTGCAAGAGCTGCAAATCACCCGCGTAATTTAGACGTATCACCTATCTACCACATCTACCGTTATTGTGCTAGGAAATTATTGCTATTATTGACACGATATCAATTATTCTAGCGCTAAATAACATTTCTCACATTGCTCAAACCCACACATTGCTTGTTGTGATTTATCATAATATCTGTATTCTTAAAGTATCTATTCTGTAAAATGTATTTTATTGTCTGTGTTGCTTCTTTGACATGATATAGTTAAATAAAATGTACCTAAGTAGTTATTTTAACATATTAAAATGTATTGCTTATTCAATATCAAGTAAAATAAATAAAATTTCAAATATAACTAATAATTATATTTATTACTACACTTACTTACTTACCAAATGTTTAGCCTCATAAGCATTTAAAATTTACATATATGGATATATGTTTTTATTTTACATCTTGTTAACACATGAATGCCAATGACTCGAATGCGTTATTTTATAATCTCATAATTACATGTGCCATTGACAAATACAGTTAGAATGACGTAATGAACTCTGAAGATGATTGATGATGATTATGACCACATAAATGATTATTGGAACTCAGCAACGTAATCTACAGAATAATGTATTTTTCATGAGTTGTTTTTAAATACAGGTACTACATTATAAATTCTAAAGGTATGAGGACCAACTCTTGTAATAAAACTGATCAAAATGAAGTTTCGATCTTGTATCAGTGTTATAAATATTAAAAAATCAAAATGTCAAATGTGACCATAAATTGTATAACACTTGACGTATACAGTATTGTATAATAAACCTTTTCCGATCCATTAAGGGCTTGTTTCACACTTTAAAAACATGCTATGAAAAATAATAAAAAAAATCTATACCATCATAAAACGTCTTCATAATATTTTAAGTACAATATTTATCAGCATTTCTACCCTTAAATTACTGAAATTTCGCACAGTCTAGCAATACTCCACTAAACTTGACAAGGACGCGGAGCGTGGCATACTTTTGGCGGCATTTTTCTAAGGCGTAGGTAGGTAGGCGCGCCGTATCAAGGCGTAGCATCGGTGACTCTTTATGAACTTTAGTGAACATTATTTTAAATAAATTAAATTTACTGGGGTAATTTTTTTAATCGATTTTTAATAAAGGACGTCACTTAAGTACTCATAATAAGCTACTGTATAACACCTTTAAGGATCGGACGTGGTTTATTATACACACCGTATAATAGTAGACTAGATTGGTACTATATTTTAAACAGTTTTATCACGGGATTTGGCATTTAGATGACTGATTATTAGAACAAATTAAGAAAATAAAGTAGCATCATCAGTATTTATTAACATAAAACAACAACGTCGTAAGCTTTGTGGCACACGTTTGAATTTACAAAGATTATTATGTTTACACTTCAAATACTCTTTTAGTAGGGCATTATACTATTAAATATTTAAGGCTCATCCTCTTTTTCCACTTCTACACCCCAGCAAATATTAACATCGCCAAGTAATTAAAAAAATTAAATACGTCTAACTTCATTTTTCTATTTTGTAAACACATCAAACATCACATATGAAGAGGGCTACGCCACTTATGAAGAGGGTTTTGATGCGATTCGCGTTGTTGAACACTGGGCTAAAATCACTTAAAAACTGTTGCCATCGACATGATAAGAAGAAGAAGACGGTTTTAATAAAACTCGGTGTTTAACTTAACTTGATTTATGTATAGACATAATTCAAGAATATTAATTTATTTTTAAATCTTGACTGTTCCTCTTTTTGCGGTATCTAATGCTCTACAACAACGACCAGGTAAGTTATGATACTGCCAAGCATCTGAAAATTGAGACATTTTATTAATTATACAGTATTACTCTATATAAAATAAAATACCACTGCTTTTCCGCCAAATGGAAAAAACATTTGCTGACTTGACTTGCGATATAGTCGTCGTTTCACACCTATTAAACTAAATAATATAAATGTAAATTATGGATTAGGTATAGGTTTATTTTAGTAGTAGCAATTAATTTGTATACAGTACATTGAGAAATACAGTCACTTTGATAAAAGCGGTGGAGTCATTACATTTATGCAAATATTTAAAGGTGATATTACTAGAAAGTTAGAGTGGTCACACACGGTGTCTTCTTACAGCGATTAATTTTTGATATAACCCAACATTTTTATGTTTTATAAGAGATACTGCAGTCAGATCGATAGAAACACCTATTGGCTTCTACAAATCGCACTCTTAATAAAACAGACTTATCTCAGTATTTTGGATTAAACAAATTTGAACTCTATTGCAATGATTTAACACAAACATAATATTAGAAATTAGCATATACAATTAGAGTCCAAATTGCCTTACTTTCAAATTTCGAGTTAAGTCGCTGTTTTATTAAGAGTGCGAAATCATTATCGAAGTTGTCACGCGTTTAGTATCGATGTAAATTACCGTAGTAATAAGAGCTCTATCAAGTGTAAACATCTTCATGGGTGCGTAGACGACTTCGTTGTACATCAAGTGCTTGTAAAATAATTCCAACTCAGCAGCAAGCGCGTAGTTAGCAGGCTCAGCGCGTTGCATCAACCGACTGACCAACTGCTTCGTGCGATTAACCTGAAAATATAATAACATTTAAAAAATAACATTTAGAAAGGTGAGATCTGTGTGAGAGACTGGTATCCGTGCTAGGCGGGAAACCTGTATGACAGATGACCAGCCTCTCCTACCTTTAAACATGAAGTTGTTAGTGTAGTTTGCATTTCAATAATTATGTTGTGATATTATTTTAATTTGTGAGATGAGGAAGTATATCAGTATTCGTGATGTGTATGTGTGTCAGTGTGTGTGTTTGTGTGTGTGTGTGTGTGTGTGAGTGAGTGTGTGAGTGAGTGAGTGTGTGTGTGTGTGTGTGTGTGTGTGTGTGTGTGTGTGTGAGGGTATTGCGTGTGCAAGTATGAGTTTGAGGGTGTATGTAAAGGCGTCTGTATATGTGTATGTGGAAATGGAAAGTGAATAAATCTAACAGATTTGTCTATTTAATTGGTAGTGCTAATCTAATTGCGACCTTAAATATGAAATAACTATGATGGGATAAATAATAGGTTTTCGGTTTCTTCATAGTTTAGAGGTTTTAGCCAATTTGAAATAATTTGCATTAGGGAGTAAATATGTAATTTTTGATTTAGTTTATTATATAAGTACCGTCCGCGAAAACTGAAAAATTTGCGTGCAAATTCTGTGTGCCAACGATTGTCAGTTGAAGGACAAACCCTATACTTGAGACGTTTTTTAATGGTGGAAGAGTCATATGGAAGAAGAGAATGTTGTTTTAAAACAATATTTAAAATATATAGCTGGCGCACTGTAAGCACATCCGAGAGTTTATAAAGGTCAGCAGTAGAGTGTAAGAAAGGCAAAGAGTGGCTAACCTTAAGTACTGATCTTTGAGCTCTTTCCACTTTTATTAAATTAGTCTTATAGGCGCCACCCCATACTGAAATACAGTAGGATATGATGGGTTGGCATAACGAGGTATAGACCATTTTAATGATCTTCTTATCAGCTATGTGGCGCAAATGTTTAAAGATAAATATGTGTTTGCGAATTCTGGCTGAAAGAAGATCTATATGGTAGTTGAAACTTAAGGAACTGTCCAATACGACGCCGAGATATTTAATGCTGGTGGTACTTTTTAGGTGGTTACAAGCACAGGAGTGATACTCTAGGCAGGTATGGGCCACAATGACGTCATCATTAGGTAGGTTTGTTGGAGTATTTTTAATTGCGAAACAAATGTATTTGGTTTTGTCTACATTTAGCGTTAGTCCATTATTCCTGAGCCATACTGAGACTGCATTGAAACCCACCTGTGCATAAGAAAAGGTTTCACTCCAAGTATCTCCGTGAAATACTAGTGCAGTGTCGTCAGCGATTTTTCCTTTTTTTAGCTGTAAGTCACATAAATCATTTACGTACGTAAGAAAGAGCGTAGGGCCGAGTACGCTGCCCTGAGGCACTCCAAAAGCAATTTGCAGATCATTACTAGTGATATCCCCGACTCTTACTCTTTGGTATCGATCACGTAGGTAGTCCGCGAACAATTTGTGTTGCACATCACGGATGCCCAGCTTCTCCAGTTTTTTCAATAGGAGTGGGACAGAGACTGTGTCAAATGCTTTAGCTTTAGGTCTAGAAATATTGCTATTACTTTTTTCTTATTATCTATATTGCACACAATATGATGAGTAAATTCATGCACAGCGTCATTCGTTGAGGTACCTGCTCTGAAGCCAAATTGCGATCTAGATAAGAAGTTTTTGGTCTCGAGATAATCAAACGTTTATTTAAAAGCTTTTCTACTAATTTAGAGAGGGTTGAGAGAATAGAGATGGGTCTGTAGTTGTTGACACAGCCTCTATCTCCACTCTTGTATATAGAAATCACTTCGGCGAGTTTCCTTCGGAAAAACTCCTGTATCAAACATAAGGTTAAAGATATATGTTAGAGGGGGCACTAATATTTGGTGATATCGCTTTAGGAAGGCTCCCGAGATATTGTTCCGTCCAGTGGAGTTTACCTTTTTAAGATCGAATATATAGTTTCGAACCTCGACTTCGGTAGTCGGAGTTAAAACAAAAGAAAAGGGACACTGGTTTATGGTCGACGCTTCAGGTACGAAGGAGGGGATTTTATCGGCTAAATGTTTACCCAATGATACGAAAAAACTATTAATGTTGTTAATTGAAGATACTGGATTATTAGGTGTTATTAAATCTGTAGCTGAATATGATTTTGTGTTGTAGTGTGTAACGGTTTTTATAGTATCCCACAAGGCCTTACTATTAGTTTTAGCTGAATTTTTTAGTTGCTCTTTTTCGTAGTTTATAATGACAATTTATATTTTATAATGACAATGATTGATGTGCTTGAGAGCATAATATTGTTAGCTTGTGACTGTGGAGTAAGTGCACATTTTCATAAAGTTCTCGAGTGTTAGGTAAATACTGTCGTCTCAAATTTATCTATCTTTATATTATATGCATAACAAAGTTCAGCTTTTATATGTTTGTGGTCGCAAAACGAGGAAAAGAAGCCTCCGATAAATAAAAAAAATTCACAGCGTTGAATTTTTATATATGAGTATATATTATTATTTACTTTTAATCCCATAGGTCGCACGGAAACGGAAAATTGGATATTTTTTATTTACTTCTCTAATAATATTAGGCAGCACGAAAGCGGACCGTGGGCGCTTAGCAAGTAAATTAATGCTAGGATAAAATGGCTTTAATAGGTTTTCATCATCATCTTCATAAGTATATAATTACACATATTGGCATTATGGTTATCGAACTACTCTCGTCAACTGTGACTAGATTATATTGCCATACGCTAAGAAAACTAATTAAAGAATAATGTCTACATGTATGTACTTCTCTAAGCATTCACAACCAAGAGAGAAAACGACACAACTAGTTAAACTTTTAGGCCTGATATGCCAACAAACATCATTTTTATCGATGTGTGTAATATCAGGTTTAAGATAAAATAAAAAATTATTTATTTTCTCTTGGCAAATGTTTGAACAGTATTATGGCTTAATGTAACATAAATATAACAAGCCATTTGTGAGAGACTGGTGTCCGAAATAGGTATAGGAATACCTGTGCTACGGAAATAATGAACTGTACCTGATTATGAGTCTGGTGACATGGTTCAACAATCAAAATCAAGTCCATAACGTAATAAATAGTCCACAAAACCTGTGTTACTGACTTGTAGAAATCCGCCGAATTGCCATCTAAAAAAAAATTAAAAGTTTATCCAAAAGTATTTTATTTATAACAGTGAGGCCCTGTTTCACAATCTCTATGTACCATTTATTCATAAGATAAAATGTGGTCATCACTCTTTATTAACGTCTTCTTCTCTCTTAGCCTTTATTATTCCCAAGTCACTCGGGGTCGGCTTTTCTGGTCTAACCGGATTTGACTGGATATCAGTTTTTACACGGAGCGGCTGCCACCTGATCTTCGCAACCCGAAGGCTAACGATACCCTAAGGCTAGACCAGTGTCAGGATATTAGAGGTTACTGACTTTTCCCAATAACGACTGCCATAGATGTTCATGGCAGCCGGGACCGACGGCTTAACGTGCTCTCCGAGGCACGGAGTGGGCGATAATTGTCAATCAATACGCACATAATTTCGAAAAGTCATATATCTTCCGAAAGTCAGAGGTGCGCGACGTGGGTTCGAACCCGAGACCCTCTGCATTGCAGTTTGTTGGTCTCCCCACTGAGCTATCGCTGCTCACTCTTTATTAACGTAAGTAGATAAAACTAGCATACGATTTATATTTCAGATAAGTTTTATAATAATAATAATAATATTCTACCACCTAAAAACAACACCATCTAGCCCAAACTAAGCAGAGCTTGTACTATGGGTACTAGACAATGGATAAACATACATATATACTTTTTTTTGTAAATACATACATTTTATACATAGAAACACCCAGACCAAGACAAAAATCCATGTTCATGCACACAAATGTTTGACTTGTGCGGGAATCGAACCCGCAATAGCATTAGTTGATTTTTGTGAAACTGGCTCTAAGAGTCAAATCTACGGCACGGCTTTTAGAAGATACACGCGTATTAAATACTTAATTATCTCTCGCTGTAACGTAGAAGGAAAACTTATCAATAGCTACGGCCAAAACTGAGCATCAACAAGAAGCAAGAGCATCTACACTAGGAACGACCGTTCATGGCCACTAGACGTATGCGTGCCACTTTGCCAATATAGTCGTCGTCCCACGTTTTGGTTGTAGGTATCTACGCGACCACATTGTGGGACGATCGCGCTGCGGACGTTTCACAAATATGTACCGTATAGGTGGAGTATCCACCACGCAACTGACACTTCCACTATATGTACGGTGTCCCACTTCTCGGGTGTTGTCGCCCAAATTTGGTCGTAGTTTACGACTGGATACATTTAAGAACAATACACAGCTATAATTACAGAAGCATACACATTTTCGTGATGAAGGTGTAAGGCGTCATGATGAGATGCAGCAAAAACGACAGGATGAGGAATACTAGCACAAGTCCATTACTTTTGTTCGTCTGACGTATTACGTCGCAAAGGGAACAATGTAGATAGCAGAGGCGGCGGATCTTCACATGGGCTGGTCTCGGCAAATTATCGATGGTGCCTGGTAATAGTCAAGTTCAATAATTATCTCCTATTAAAATATACATTATAGTAAGGCCAGTGAGTCGAGAGAAATAATGTATTCAAAATATCTACAGGTTTAACTTCACTGTAAATTGACATGATTATAAATTGAAAAGCGACTGCACTATATCGGTGTAAAGTAGTGTTTATATTAGATCAAATAAGATTCATGTTTTCAAGCTTATATCTCCTAGAAGGCAGAAAGAGGTTTAATTTATCAAATAAAGTTATAAACTCAGTTTATATACCTATATCTTAAAAATATTATACATTTTCAACTGATATCTTATAATACTTCGTCCATTAAGTCATCTCTTTATATTTTAAATAACTATAAATATAAACAAACCCTTCAAGTGGATCTGTTTAAGTAAATCCTGCAAGCAGTTATTAAGGTGATTAAATGAAGAGAGTATAGTTCTAAAGATCAGTACAAGTTGTATCGTCAGTACTTTTAACATGAACGTCTCCACGTAATACGCAAAGTACATGCCATCCTTGAAATCTGTAATAAACAAAATAATAAGTTAATAATTACATGAGTAACACAAGTAGCTCAAAAGTTACCAAAATTCTAAAACTAATTCTCAAACAACGGATACAGAGAAAATCCAGATTCGGAACAATAATTTGTGTTTATACAGTAAACTGCCAGGGCTGCCACGTAAACCACGACGTCATCCATTTATACGCTATATGCCTAATAATATGAATTTCATCTAAATATAATATAGAAGACAAGGTTCCTTTATGCATATAAAAATATACTTACAGTTGCCGTGCTTAATGCTAATTTCATAAACTAATATGCAATAGTCTTCTATAACAATAATACCTCCACCGATGAGCGACCCTATCGCAATAAGTCGCTCCGTACGTCGAAATGATTTATTTGGTACGTAGTTGTTCAGTTCATCATTTATCTGAAATCAATACATTATCAAAGAAACTTATTAAGTCGTTTTTGTATTTATCTGTCAAGTCTTCGAATATCAGACATAATTAAAAATCTATTGTGTCCGGCCACCGATGTGTCGCTGCGATTCAATAGGTTAAAAGTAACAATTGAGAAATATTTAAATGAACTATGAAGAAGTTAAGGACTGATTTTGATGTAAACTAAAATGGGATCATTACAATGACATTTTCGAAAAGCTATCTTCGTAGCTGGAATTGGGTCGATAACTTTTAAACAAGAACACACTCACACATTATAATTTCACAATACTATCAGATGGTGCAAATTTAATAGTTTTGTAATAAACTCAATACATTAGCAGCAGGAGGCATTAGTATTAGCAGTACAGTGTGTTTTATTTCTTCAAATCTTAAGAGTCATTTCTGACTAGAAAAATATATATTTAAATATTTTGTATTTGGGCACTCTTGCGCAATCGGTAAATTCATACACACATAAATCCGTATACATTATTTGCACGAAGATATTATATATTGAAAAGGGGACACAAAATGCTATATTTTTGGCGCCTTTTCAATATCAGCATGGCCTAGTCGATATTTAAACAACACTAACAAAAGACTCGGTGACCTCGTGAAACCGAAAACGACCAGGTGGAATTTTGAAAGATGAAATAATACATAAATATTTGCTTTACCATATAAATATGTAAAACTGACCCGCAGACGTTGTCCTGACTTAGATGAACTGTCAAACTTGCGAGGTTAAAATAGTCGTTAAGTTTTTCGTACCGTAAGAATCTTCTACAATGTATAAGAAAACTTACAAAAGTAAGATGAATGAAATCCGTAGAGTCGTTCTCAAGTTATAGCCTGACCAAGGAAAACAGGGATTCATTTTTATATATATGTAAAGTATATATATAGTTTTGATACAGGGATAGGGCACATGACTTATTTTCCAGATATCACTAGAGGCACTAATATATGACCCCACTTTTCTATTACACACTGTATGTATATCTATATCTGCGCGTACGCAATATTGAATAATAACGATTTATAAAATGTGACCTCCTTTAGTTATTACATTGCTAAGTCATGCATTTTTGTTACCTACTTAGTGCATATTATCGTTAACAATGAACTCTTATATGTGAAGCGATATAATATTATAAAATGCAAAGTAGTCCGTAGAATAAGAGCGGGTTAGTGCGTCCCGTGGTCTCGCCTTCCTCAAACTCAAGCATCATATCAGATATCGCGTCTTCATCTGAGATCTAAAAATGTATGTCGTCCGTCGGGCAGCAATTGAATGAAGTTTATTCCATTACCGTGATTAGTAAACTCAATTCGGACCAGAAGATGAAAATTTCAAACCTATGTCGAAAAATTGGCCATAGCACCTCTTAAATGGCAGTCCTGTACCAATCGCTAAAATAAAATACTTCAGTACAGTAGATCCCCAAAAAGAAAAGTGCTATCTAACAGAAAATATTTCGGAGCTCAAACAGACCATGCTGTATTAGTGAAAAAGTTTCTTATGCGGACATGATTAAGAAGGGATCCAATAGTTTCGTTCGGCCAAATAACGAGCGATGAAACAAAATCTCTTGTACAGAAAATTATTCGTCCAGAGGAAATGCAAGAGCTGTTAGCACAGAAACTAAACAAGACGCAGAAAAGTTGAAGCAGGCAGTTCAACTCTCTTAGTCCGGTTATAGCTGATGAACCCGCCAAGCGTAAAGCACGGTTTGTGGTAGTTGTTGTACCTCTAATTGTGCTACATGCTCTCGTTTTAAAAGCCTAGCAACCACCAAACGGATGAAACTGATTGTCCAGCCAGGAAACAAGCGGAATATAGATACATAAACTCAGTAGACTACGAGGGTGACTAGATCGTCTTTTATTTATATTTTAATCACTTACACTAGTTAGCATATAATCCCATTATTAGACATATATTGAACAATATCATTTGTTAAATATTGTTAAGAATGCTCTTCCTATTAAACTATAATAGCACATATCGCCTGTGATACAGGCATAACCTACCGCCTCCAGGCGTCCAAAATATTGTATCCTATTTATAAGTATTTTAAGACCTATTGTAATTCATATTTGTACCAACTTAAACTAAACAATCTATTTTATTATATTTCATTAGGACACCCACAACAAGAACCCTTATAGATGAGCCCTACAGTACCTTCTGAATTTTTTCCAAGGAAGTGATCAAATGGTGCATCCTTTCCATACCATAGTAAACCTCAGCGAGCAACACTGCAGATGTCAAAGACACAGTGGCGACGCTCAACACTGTCCATGAAGCTGAATAAGAATGGGTTGATAACTCAGCTTCCAGCCAAATGTCCCATGCTAGACTGCTAGCAGCTAAAGCAACTGGAAAATAGACTTTTGTTAAATGCAGTTGTTTAAGTGGGCCTCTTGTTTGATGTTCATACGACAAGAATTATACGTTTTGTTCTACAAATTTTATGTTCAAGTCTAGCAATATGCCCGTTCATCTTACAAGCATATTGTAAGACTGCTACTAAAATAAACTAACTAAAAAGAAAAAATAAATTCGGCCTAGAATTTAAACCTAAACTATGCGTGGCCAAAATTTCATCATGACATCATTTACGTGATGACTACATATTACGTGCCATACCGGCAGTTTTACTTAATGAAATTAGATGACATGTGATGAACATAGATTTTAAATTCATCCCTAAGTCACCAAGTTATAAAAATTACATCTAAATCTAGCCAGTTGTTTTTACGGAAAGTCGTCTCTAAGAGACGTGCAGGCAATATTGGTATGGCAATTGGGTTCAGAACCCAAATAAAATATCTATTTAGAGTCAAATGGCGGTCGATGGACAAATAAAAATATACAAAAAGTGAAGGTGGGTGTTGAAAGATTCTTCTGGCTCATAAACGGAGAAATGGCATTGCTGAACCAGTCAATTTGTGACCATAACCAGTGTAACCTTGTCGAAACGACAAGCATCAAAAAGGTTAATATTATTCATGATCGCAATAATACTGTACTCCAGTGTACAGATACAGCTACAGTTTTATTCTTAACTCGATTTTGCCCGCGGCTTCGCTCGCGTTAATCTAGATTTAGTCAGTAAATTACTAAATCTGGAGAACAGTTCTATTTATCTGAATGAAGTTACTTATGTCCTTTTCTGTACCACTGCTAACTTGTATGCGAAATTCCATGATGATCAATCGAGTAGTTAAGGCGTGAAAGCGTAACAAATGCATTTGCATTTATAATATTAGTTAGTACTTATTAGGATAAGTTAGATAAATAACTTACACAAGAGTAAAATAATGCTCTTCCCGTATATGCTCGCAGCTCGTGAAACATGAACGCGCCAGCTGTTTTGCGCCGACTCAAAGCTCAGAGACGCTACGCCAAATATCTGTGATACAAGCAGCACGTATCCTAACGTGCCAGACACTGCGCACTCATATCGTAAATACGTCTTCATGTTATACCTGATACTAAAGAAAAGATGTTAACTGATATTGTGTTGCTAAAAACAAAGCGGTTTAGCTGATTTTCACCGATATGTTACCAAAACAATCTTGTCTCTTAGACGCTTGCATATATGTATGTATACATTTTTTTAAACTGAAAACGTATTACAACCTATTATGTTTTATATGTTCAGTTCTATTAAAACATTCAAATAGGTTATCAGGCCCAAATTATGGTTTTGAATAATAGTATTTTACTGATAAGTAATTATTATTATAATTACTTGCTGTATAAATCAAGTTTCTCTAACTTTTTGAAGTTATGTGCGTATTAAACAGGTCATTAATTATTGCTCGGTCCATCGGCGAAAAAAAACATCGTGAGAAATCCTGCATGTCTGAGAGTTCTCCAAAGTGTAATCGAAGATATGTGAAGTCTGCCAACCCGCAGTGCCAGCGTGGTGGATTATGGCCTGATCTTGCTTACACTGAGAAGAGGCCCGTGCCCAGTAGTGGGAAAGCTTAATACAGGACTGATATTATTATGTTATTAAAGAGATAACATCATTATCCCAAATGGCAGCTTAGCCAGATGCAATTAGCTAGGATCTGAATGCTTTTGGATCCTTCGCAAGTACTAGTTAGTCTTAGTTTTTAATATTTACATGAAGAATCAAATACAAGTAATAAATACACGCTTGGAGAAGTGTTCAAATATCAACAACCTTACCTAAAACTTTGGCTAGCAGCAACGAAATATAACATCGGTGACTTAAAACATTGACGACTACGCTGACAATTATTTGGTAGAAATACAAACATCATTCATTGTAAGGGCTACAACAAAGCAAACAGATAATTGGTATTGTGTTAGTACACACTAACAACATGAATTTACTTGTAATCGTAGATGTTATCGAATAATAATATATATCATTATTTTATTGACCGCCATAAAATAACACATACATACATAGATTCATGCCTGTTTTCCAGAGGAGTAGGCAGAGACTACGGATTTCCATTTGCTACGATCCTGACACACTTCTCTAGCTTCATTCACTTTCATCACATTCCTCATACACGCTCGTCGGTTTACGGTACTCTTAACCAGGCCTTTGTCCAGAACGCCTCCGATCTGCTCGAGAAACGTTCACCTAGGTCTTCCTTTTGCGACTGTTCCATTCATACTAGCCTTATAAACTTTCTTAGTCAGTCTTTTCTCGTCCATTCTTTATACATGCCCAAACCAGTTTAACATACCCTTTTCTATTCTTGTCACTACATCCACTTTCATATCACATCTCTCTCTTATCACACTATTCTTTATTCTATCTTTCAGACTCACACCAGATATGCTTCTCAGCGCTCTCATTTCTACAGCATTTATTATGCTCTCATGCTTCTTTTGCCATACCCAACTTTCACTTCCATATATAAGTGTGGGCACTAATAGTCCTTTATGAACAGCCAAACGTGCCTTTTCGGATATATTTCGTCTGTTCATAAAAGCGCGTAGATCTCCATTCACGTTATTGCCAGCTATCGTTCTTCTTTCAATATCTCCATAAAATAATACATTAAAAATAATTATGTTTCATTTTTAAAAATCAAAGTCCCGAGTATATTTCAATAGCAAAAGGTAAATTTTAATGCTAACAATACAATGACTTAATTAGATATTTTGATCGAACCACAAGACGTGACTCTTCCTCCAATATTGCATAAAATGACTGACAATGGGTTAGAAAATCTGCTTTAATCAAAGTCACAAGGTATTCCTGATTTGTCACACTCAAGCAGTACAACAAGATGCGGTGAGCGAAGCTTCGATAGCTGTGGCGGGTGAAATGGTAATAGATAAATTTATTCGCGCTAAAATCAAGAGCAATAATGTTCGTATGTGCATTAAGTAAAAGCTTTCAAACAAAGAGGTGTTCAACATTGTTGTAACTTGGGTAACGTGAAGGTTAAATATAATAATAAGCCTAATGTTATATTAATAAAAAAAAATTATACCTAATTTAACCTAATATTAGTATTTATTACGTATGTACAACTATGAGAATTGTTTATATTTTTAATTAATTCCCTAATTTTTAATTAATTAACCTGATGTTTCAGTTGCCAGCCAGTTTCAAGTCTAAGCATATTTCTAAATACAAATTACCTATTTAATTATTTAATCTATATATTAATACGTGAAGCAAAAACTTTGTACGCCTTTTTACGAAAATTGCGCGGACGGAGGAGTATGAAATATGGCACAATTAAAGTTTAAATGAAGAAGGAGGGGTGAATTCTAATATTTATATAAAATATGCATTAGAAATACATTAAATTAATGGGAAAACACTACATGCACACAACCATGCATTCGACACACGCAGTCGAATCGCGTTTGTAGTATTTCGGCATTGTTCGGCTGATGTTTTACTATTCTTCGTAACCTGTATCTATGCGTGTCTTTACAGGTCTCATAGCGGTGACGCAGACACGACTCATCTTTTTGAGCACCTGCAATTGTTGACTGACAAAGCTCTTGAGTAGTACCCTTCTGCAGAATTAGTAAGGAGGAGACTTTAATTAGGAGACTTTAACGCCCACCATGTAGAGTGTCTTGGTACATCGTTATAAATGCACTCAAAAACATCTGAACTAAACGTAGGCGACGTGGTCCTTATTAAAGAGGACAATCTGCCTCCTGGGAGATGGTTATTAGGCAAAATTTTAATAAAACATCTCGATTCAGACGGAATCACTCGAGTGATAACCCTAAAATGTAAAGATTCGGTCCTAAAAAGACCAACAAGTAAAGTATGTGTTTTGCCAGTAACAAACTAATATTTAGATGTTTAAATTATAGATTTTAAGTATAATTTATAGTTGTTATTTTTATTCACATATGTTCATCTTAAGTTGTTTGTTTTACCCCCATCATGAGATGGGCGGTTTTTTATTTTGTTATGTTTATACGCCCTTGACCTCATGGCGGGCTAATGTGCTTTGGTTAATTTTTTGATTTTATTTTTTATTTTGTTCCGCCTCCTTGACCTTATGGTGGATGGATGCATTATAGAAGGACCTACTTATAAAATTATGTCCTTGGTGGGCGGAATGTCCAAAATCAATATTGTAGTAAAAGTTTATATTCTAGCTCGATAGATGGCGTTGTACCGTGTATCTAGATCGCGATATGGTTTCGTTCCAGATCAGGGGAACAGATAACAATAATCCTCATAAAAAATATTAGCCACATTATTATAGCTAACTTACTCGGAAATAAAACAGCAATTTTCCCGTATATGCTAGCGGCTAAGAAGAAGAAGAAATATAAATGCATGCTAACAAAAGATAATAATTATGTATTCCCTAAAGATATCAGCTACATTAAAGGGAAAGGAACTTACTCAGAAGCAAAGCAGCAATCTTCCCATAAATGCTTGCGGTGAAAGACACACTTGGCGGGCCAACCGCCGCGTACCTTCTTGAAACTAAGAGGCGCTATTCCTTAGACCTGTGACACACGAAGCACGAGACCTAATGTGCCGGATACCGTGCACTGGTGTTGGTTATGTAACTCCATCTTATTATTGACTCTGTAAGAAATGCTGTAGATAGTTGTCGTATGTACGGGTTCTACGTATGTTTAGGAGGTATATGCCACGTTTTAGGACATTTCTTTTGCCGTTAGTGGTAGACGAGTCAGTGGCGTACCTAACGATAAAGGATAACAGCCGCTCATGGATATAAATATGTTTTTTGGCATTGTAGAAGCAATGCATAAATATCACAGCTATAGTCAATGTATACACGATGTCCGGTAATTAATGGATATCCTTGAAATGTCTTATAGTAGAACTGATGGCTGTTCAGAAAAAAATATAAAAAATATCTATCCTAACTACTACCTGAGATATGGTTTTTTTAATTACCATATTTAACTTTTTTGTACACCACGACCATAAATGAATT
This sequence comes from Catocala fraxini, assembly GCA_930367265.1. Classification (NCBI taxonomy): domain Eukaryota; kingdom Metazoa; phylum Arthropoda; class Insecta; order Lepidoptera; family Erebidae; genus Catocala; species Catocala fraxini. Next base: position 20,171,799 of record OV884043.1, read on the forward strand.
AATTCCATCGGTTTTTTGTTGTTTTATTACTAAACACTAATTATGCTAATAGATAGACCGTCAAAAGTATGACCAGCTATTGCACATTTTTGTCTTTTTCATTTTTTTTCTAAGCGGCCATTATTTCTATCATAAGACATTTCAAGGTTATCCATTAATTACCGGACATCCTGTATATAGCCACAGTCTACAGTAGTAAAAGTGGAAACTAGGTAATTTATAATGCGTAATATTTATAGTGTAAGATGTTTCTGTCCAGTTCTTAAGACTGCGCCGAGCGTAAGACAGATAATGACAGAGCTCGTGCGGCGCATATTCAAATCGGCGCGCGGCCGCCATAGTAAAATTGTATGGAGGATTTGAAGTGCTTTTTTGATACATATGTATCTTTATTGTCAACCAATAACTTAAATATTTGGCACGGACAAATTGTAAAATAACTATTTATGTTTCGTTTAAGCTGTAAAATAGGAAAGATTTCTACTGTTATAATCTAAAAATCACGTAATACGAGCTTACGTTTTTGCATTTTTCGTGCTAGTTTACGTAATTTTGTAGGCGAAAATAATAATTATTTTAAGTTTTTTACACGGAGTAATTGTAAACACATTCATCATTCATAATTGTAAATGTATATTTTATATTTGTATTCAACAAAAAGTGTTGATTTTATTCACTTAACTGTGACCGCCTGTTTTGGCACATTTCGCTCGGCGCAGTCTTAAGTTTTGATTTATAAAGGTTGTGGCTTGGATATCTCAATACAATATCTTAAAAGAATAATCTCAAAATTATATTAAATGTATTGTAGATAAAAGTTTATAAATTGAATAGCTACCTATAGTTTTGAGAAGCAATACGAGTTTTATGGCTTTCGATGGCATTAACTTCCCACTCTGATGCCAAGCAATTGTAAATAAAATAACGTAACACAAATATTGCGTAGCCGATCGTAGATAGCGGTTGAAATAAACGTTGCCACGATGACAATAATAAATGTTGTCACTATGACAAGAATTAATTGACACGTTATCTAAGCTACTATCAAATCTAAATATGAGCCTAAGCCAGGCAAACAGAAACCAATGTATTGTCGCAGTTAGAAGTGCGTGCCTTTTTCTATGAAGACAATAAGCACACACATATATACGATTGTATGTTTAACTCTTTTATCGTGAACCAATCGGAAAGAGCACGATAAATAGTCTCTCGTATAAACATTATATAATGTGTCAAATAAAATGACTCATTCTTAACAAGGCTTATTATGACTGTGTCAGGATTATAGTTGTTAATTTCAATTGCAACTGCATAGGTGCCTGTCTGGCTTAGTGGTTAGCGCTGGTATCTACAACGAACTACGCCGGTTCGAATCTTTTGGAACCGGCAACGTTGAGACTAATTATTTTCAGATCTAAAAGATCCGTTAACTCCAACTTATTGACACTCGTTGAGTTTATATTTATGACTCTTGATAGAGGTGGTCAGGAAGAAGTAATTTACTTTGACATCAAAATATAATTTGATAGGATCTACAACGATATTTTATTGTTGAATCTTAGCACTATTGGAATTGCTTCAGGACTTTAAATTATTAGTAGACTATCTGCAGAATCAATAGCAGTTTTTTAAACTAGGTATAGCCGTATCCAAACCCTACCACACGCTCTCGGGTGTGAGTCAAGGTTCTATACTCGGTCCTCTCCTTTTTCTCAATACCATGATCTACCAATTGTACTAAAACATTTAAAATGTCTTCTCTATGCAGATGATTTTAAATTATACTGCGCTGTAAGCTCTCGTACTGATTATATGCTACTTCAGAGTGACATTGCATCGACGCCCTACATAAGTGGCTCTTGACAACAAAATGGAATTCAATCCCTCAGGTGCCTAGTGATGATTTTTGGACGTGTCAGAAATCCAATCATCGAAAGATCCACACACACACAACAAACACAAATCCCTACTAATCAAAGACACCACTTGTAATAGACTAAACATCATATCTAGCTCATAGTACAAACTATGCTCAATTGTATATATAAGCAAATTTAATAAAACTGGTGGCCTGAAATACAGGCTAACGCCTAGTTTAGACACCAGTCTCCCACAATAAACTAGTGCTATGTAATAGGTATAAGTAATTATGTAACATGATATTGTGGTGAGAGATATAAAGATATGTGTATGTTTAATAATCAACTTTGCCTATCATCAAAATGGTGTTGCCATTTCTAGATGTACCCGTATCAAAAATTTGGGTGTAGTGTTTGATTCTGATCTCACTTTTCACGACCATATCGTTGCAACGGTGAAGGACTCTTTTAGTCGGCTTGGTTTCGTTCTGAGAAATGTGATGCTGAAGGACTCACATTTCACAATGATAAAGTCAGGATCATCTATAGTTCACTTGTACGTGGCAAAATCGAGATAAGTGCTTGTGTATAAAATCCTCACGAAAAATTACATCTATATCATCAATCTGTTATTAGAAAAGATTCAAAAGGCCTTCTTGATATTTCTTAGCAAGCGCTTATCATGGTATTATCCATTTATGTATCCGACAAAGTTCCTGTTAGGTACCCTAGCATATAATTCTCTGGAGTTCAGAATGCAGTTAGATAAGATCGAAACCATGCGCAAAATCTTTCATGGCTCAATTGAGGCGCCATAACTACATGACGTGCTATTGAGGATATTTGGTAATCATTTTGTCTTACCAGTTTGGCACATAGTAGCCCGTGCTAATTCGCCTATACCTCAATCTCTCGCCACACTCGACGCTCTCCTTGCGGACAGCATTCAGTGTGATATATTTGATATATAATGGCAGAAGATATTGTTGGTGTGTAAGGAATACTGTGAAAAGTTAGTATGATAGTTGCGTCCCTAATTAGTATTAGGGGCCTGCGGCCGTTCTAATTAAGAACATAAATATTATTTGTGAATTAACTAGCGACAATGTGTTTCTTTCATATTTTCAACTTAGTTACTGATACTATTATTATGAGGGCAGATTTGAAACATAATGAATAGTGATTCACGTTATTATTTATTTTGTTTCAAATGTACCCATATAATATTATTTATTTTTGGTTGATGAACTATGTAACGAGCGTGTGTGTTATTGCTATTAATTATTTTGATAGAATGTCGTTATTGAAAAAGCAAGTAAATATAACTTCAAATCAGGGCAAATAAAGTTTTACATAGAAATGTTTAAATTGTCGCTGCAACCCGACTGTGGAAATTAATCGGCACATTGTAATTATTTCTATTTCAGTTAAATACTGTTTGTAAATGGAAAAGGAGGGGCGAATCCTAATATGTTTATAAAATATGCATTAGAAATAAATTAAATTAATGAAAAACACTACACGCACTTGTATGCGTTTCACGTTTCGACTGCGCGTGTCAAATGCATGGTTGTCCATGCATTTGACACACGCAGTCGAAACGCGTTCGTAGTATTTTGACATTGTTCGTCTGACGTCGTACAATTCTTTGTAACTATGGTTACATATACCTTATATATAAGTAGCAAGATAAGGAATTTTGGTCGAATTTTGCCCACTAGGCGACCGCTAGTACAGGTAATAACATGAATAAAAAAAAACTATTTGTTAGATATGATTATTTTGTTACATTTTAATTAATTAGTTTCTGATTGTAAGATTGAAGTAATGATTCAATCCTCTTTGCCTTCAGAAAATAAAAAGTGTAGGTAAGATATTATAACCTAATAATCTAGTGATTATCTCTTAGTGAATATCTTAACTAACAAATTTAAAAATATACATAATTATATACTCGGCGCAAGTCGTTCTATTTGATGTAAATTAATAAATATTTAGGCAATACGCATCGCCGATTGTCGAATCGATTCCATATTATTTTAATAACAAAAACGTATAATTTATTTTATCTTATATTTCCTTTTATAAAATAAAATAATAAATAAGGGTTACGATTTATTTGATTAACACCGTATACGGATAAATGTTATATAGATACCTTTTGTTTATATTTCATACTGACATTATTATTTAGAGACTATTTATTTTGTAACTTTTAGTAATTGAGCAGCCAATTTAATGGAATGGTTAGCGATAATCTAGTGGGAGAACGTCGGACTGCTACGCAGCGGTCTCGAGATTGACCCCAAGGAATGCAGACATTTACGTGTTCATATACGGTTAAGTATCACCCGCTTTAACGGCGAAGGAAAATATCGTGAAGAAACCTGCATGTCTAAGAGTTCGTGTGACTAACTTAAAGCTCAAAATATGCCATGAATCGCTGAATAATTTTTATGACAGTTTTAAAGAGTTTATTAGGTCTGTTAGAATGTAATCGTAGTTAGGCAAAATTAACAGTTCAATAAGAATCCAATAGATCACTATAGTTATTCAATACAGTTGTCAATGTAATCCTACGAGACTTCTTGTCCGATAGAACCTTTCGCTACCGTGTCGAATAGGTCTTGTCGTGCCGGTGTGCCCTAGGGCTCAGTGATTTCTCCACTGAATGTTGCCGATTTACTGCATGCATCGGTTCGTGCAAGCAGCACATTTTGCTGAAAATACAGCTATTTATTATGCTGGTTTAGACCCAGTTTCAGTCAGTAGAAAACTCCAATCCGCAGCCAACGCCTCAGGGGCGTGGTGTCGGAAATATTTTTATTTCGGATAGAGGTCAATCCCGAGAAGAGTCAGGCAGTGTTTTTTACAGGAGCATCCACCACACTATCTCACCTGTACCCATCGGGTGCAACTGTTTGGCTTCGCTATCTCATGGACTAGTGGAGCCAAATATCTAGGGGTCACTCTTAATACCTCCTCTCTCTCCTCTTAAGACCTCATATAAAGCAGCATAGAGGACTATTAGTGCCCACACTTATGTATGGAAGTGAAAGTTGGGTATGGCAAAAGAAGCATGAGAGCAGAATAAATGCTGTAGAAATGAGAGCGCTGAGAAATATAATGTGTGACTCTGAAAGATAGAATAAGGAATAGTGTGATTAGAGAGAGATTCGGCATGAAAGTGGATATAGTGACAAGAATAGAAAAGGGTATGTTAAGCTGGTTTGGGCATGTAGAAAGAATGGACGAGGAAAGACTGACTAAGAAAGTTTATAAGGCTAGTGTGAATGGAACAGTCGGAAGAGGAAGACCTAGGCGAAGGTTTCTTGATCAGATCCGAGGCGTTCTGGACAAAGGCCAGGTTAGGAGCACCTTGAACCGACGGGCGTGTATGAGGAATGTGATGAAAGTGAATGAAGCCAGAGAAGTGTGTCAGGATCGTAGCAAATGGAAATCCGTAGTCTCTGCCTACCCCTCTGGGAATCAGGCGTGAATCTATGTATGTATGTATGTATGTATGTATGTATAAAGCAGGTTCGTAACTGGGTCTTCCATGTGTTAGGTCTGCTTCATTACCTCGTTAACAGTCATTATAAATTATCACTTAGGCACAATATTTGGCTTGTGTTAGACCAATCATATCGTACACTAGTGTAGTATTCGGACACGGCCAAAAAGGATCCATAGGCTTCAAACTCTACAAAATAGTTGCATGCGCCTAGCTATGTGAGCAACGTAGTTCGTACGCAACGAATATTTACACATAGATCTAGAGCTGCCGACGGTCAGGCAATTCATGAAACAGTGTTCCCGTAGCTACATTGACTCTGCTCAGACACACCCCAACCCCCTAGTGGTTGCGGTGATTAAATACAAACTATCTAGGATTTCGAACGTTAGCAGACTTAGGTACATTTTAGACGAACCTGTCGATATGACTACACTCATTTAAGACAGAAGAGAGAAGAAGAGGTCGCGCATACATACAAAATCATCCGCGGTTCCGCCTTCGCCGCTAAGGTCGGAATACGAGTTACGCTAATATTAATCCGGCGGATTACCTTAAACCCACATTGTCTACAACGCCATAAGCTGAGGTCCGTGGCAGTCCGCCCTTGAGGGTTAACGTTGTCTAGAGTATTTTAAAACGGGTAAGGAAACTTCTGCGCTCACCCATACACTGCGTAAAGTTGTCAAAGACTTCTGAGGCCAACAACTAACATACACAAAAAAGCACTTGAGCTACACAGTCCTTCGGTATATTGTTGTTGATTTTGGTTGATAAATTAATAAATAATAATAATTGTTTATTTGTATAACAAATTATAATCGATTTTCTAAAAGTACATTAGCTACTTGGTTATTTAATAAATAACCGTGTATTAAAAAGATGGTATTAGTGTAAACACCTCTCTTTATACATAATAAAATTAACTATATTTATTTCAAACCCAACGATATATTACTTATCAAGAAATGTGTAGCTATGAGAATAATTTGTATTTTAATTATTTATATCTATGGTAGTGTGTGGTACGGGCGTGTATGAGGAATGTGATGAAAGTGAATGAAGCCAGAGAAGTGTGTCAGGATCGTAGCAAATAGAAATCCGTAGTCTCTGCCTACCCCTCTGGGAAACAGGCGTGAATCTATGTATGTATGTATCTATGGTAGTAGCCAAGTCTAATAATATTACTATTTTTTTAAATTATTTAATTCGTAGTATCACTCAAGATGAGCACAAAGTATCTTGAAGTCGTGCTGTGTTTTGCTTTTCCTTGGGTTTGTGTTAATGAATTACTGGATTTCAAGCCAATGGTATATTCCAACCATACTTTCAAAATCAGGATTGTGTTTATTATTTTAAACGTCTAATTCTTGCTTGATATAAATTAGGTTTCTTCTGGATAGTTCCACTTCAATAACTACGACAGTTTGTACTATCCATTATAGCTGTACCACCACCACAAGGTAAGTCGTGATACTTCCAAGGATCTGAAAGTAGAAAATTGATTTAAAACAACAGGAAAGGTTCACAAATTGTCGTCTACTTCACCAGCTATGACTTAAATCCTACACAATATGGCCAGCCTATTACCGACTTATGAGCCTATTAAGAGATACCATGCCGCTACTGGAAAATTCTTAGTAGAAATACCCAGTAATACTCCTCAGCTCACTAATGAAGCCAACAGAAGTTTAGTTGCCAATGTAAGCGCAAGTTACTACTTGTGCTTCAATTTGCAATTAAACTGAAACCATGGAACCAATGATACAGGCTCTCTGAATTAGCTATCAATATAAAAGCCTTTTTATTTTATTGAGAATTGTTTTCCATAGTAATAACAAAGTTTTAAATCTACAGATGATAAATCTTGCACATATTATCAAATACATGTATAGCTTTGAGAGAGGAGCAGCCAAAATCTTTCAAAATAGGCCTACATCAGGTCTGTTTATAATAAAGTACCTAAAAAATTATTGTCTACTTCCACGATTCCTTTCCATTCCATCAAGCAATGTTGTACATCGTCAGCCATCCCACAAATTTCACAGTTCGGTAAATCATATTTGTCAAACAAGTATGTTGCTCAGTGGGGAGACCAAGAGACTGCAATGCAGAGGGTCTCGGGTTCGAACCCACGTCGCGCACCTCTGACTTTCGGAAGTTATATGACTTTTCGAAATTATGTGCGTATTGATTGACAACTATCGTCTGCTCCGTGCCTCGGAGAGCACGTTCAGCCGTCGGTCCCGGCTGCCATGAACATCTATGGCAGTCGTTGTCGTTGTGTCGTTGTGTGTTATATAACTTCCGAAAGTCAGAGGTGCGCTATCGTGATAGAATGTAACTGGGATGTAATTTTAATGCATGTACTGCCCTTTTTAAATCGCTTTGCTGAGAGCGAAAAAAAGGTCAGTAGTAGACCAAGGGGCAACACGAAAAGGCTCACTTTGGATAATTTTACACCAGGTCCCTTCGTCTCTTGACTTTTTATTAAAATATTCTTGCAGATATTCATAGCAATGATCTTTGTATACACTGTATAACTACAGAGTAAAAGGATTTTTGTAAATATTTTATACATTGGGTACTTAACCTGGGCGACCTGACTGACACGTCCACAATAAAAAAAAATTGAAATTCATCGCAATTGGAGGCCTCTGTACAAAAGGTAAGCAGGTATACACATTAAAAAAAAACATAAGCGCGTCGTAAATGTATACCCCACTTCCTCTTTCGGTCGTATACAATCATGTGTCTGCATGTGTTATTTTACCGTAATAATGATGGATCTATTAAGTTGGAACATCGTCTTCGGAGTGTAGACGACGTTGTTCATCATGAGATACTTGTAGAACATCTCGAGCTCCGAGTTTAGCGCTAATTGTTCCGGCTGAGTGTTCCGCATCATCTCACTGATCAGAAGTTTTGTGACGTCTATCTGTACAAAAAAGGATTCAAGGTTAATGTATGATGTATGTATGAATGTAATAATGTTAGGTTAATTGGTTAGCACCAATCATCGCCTTCTTAAAGTTCTCGGGAAAAGTAAACTGCTGATATTTTTTTAAGTACATACTCATCCTCCAATTCTATATACATATTATGGAGTCGTTACCAAGGAATTGAACTATCTTTGTCAGTTGTTAATTTGGCATTGTCGTCTAATTTTTATCCTACTACGTTTTTATTAATACTTTGCAATAAGGTACCTGTTTCTGGGTCTGATGGCATGGCTCAACAATCATAATCATATCCAAGAAATAGTACACCAACCACAAAGTCTGCATAATTTTTCTCAAATACTCCTCAATACTGCCGACTGAAATACGCACATCATAATGGCTTTATCATGGACGTCGATGTGCCAAAGGCATTAAATGCCTTCGGCTGCTACTAAGTTAGTACTGTGGTAGTGAGCCAAAGACATACAATTACGGAGCATTAACAAAAGGTAGTACATAAATATTTTTTTTCAAGAAAAGAATTTTTCATTGCAACGTGGCTTCGGCGTCTAGAACCGTAGATGCCGTGCACTTTGTCCTCTTTTGTCATCTGCCGTATTAGTGGACTATTTCTCCACTCTTATCATTTATTAATTTTAAATGATGTTTACAATAAATAGGATGTTCTGCATACTACAACGAGTTTGCAGTAATTAATAAAACTCAGCATGTCTTGTTTTCATACATTTTGATTAGTGCATCGATAGTTTCGCAAGAGGCTCTTTTAAAAAATGTATAACATGCATCAAGAGCTGTGTACATGTATATGATCGCATCTCATCGCCTCACCTTCATCTCTCACACCAATCAATCTACTTGGCGTCCTTAAATCTAATGACATACTTACAAAATCTAAGGATTAGATAGTATGACGTCACAACAAGTTGCAGAAAAAAGAACGCGATAAGCGTTAATAGCACCATCCCGTTTGTATCCCCCATGTCTTGTACAATGTCGCAGAGACTACAGAATATATAGCCAAGATGGCGCAAGGTCTCAGAGGCTGTGTCCGAATGTTCGTAGATCGTATCTGTGTAAGAGGCATTATATTGTACTATTTTTGAACCAACAAAATTGATATTTTATTTAGCATATGTACATATGTATGTATATTCTTTAGCTTTTGTTACTGGCATTCGTCCTGCGTTATGGTAAGCGATCAGGTACAGTAGCCTGTTAATGTTTGTAGCATGAAGATATCAAGTTCGTTGCTGAGTATTTTTTTCAAGTTTCTTCATTCAACATTAAAAGGTTAAGTCGTTATTTAGAAATGTGTGAAGATGTTTTGCGTTTTCCATGTATGTAATTCAAACAGCAAAAAATCTACCCGAAATTTTACATGTCTATATGAGTAGGATATACTTACCTCCATGAATTGCCAAAGTATCGATAATATTGTTTAAAGACTTGTAAGGAACACTGTAGTAATCTTTCACTTGATTAGCTGGGTTTGTTACTACATTGGTTGGATTCAACGCTACAACAAAAATAATCTTGTATTTACATCCATATAGAGGGTTAAATTATAAATACTAATAATCTTTCACCCATGTGTTTTACAAAACTGAATACGTTTTCCAACAAACATACTTAAGCAAGTGTAATCGTGCGATTATGGTAACCTATTGCGATATTCGTATATCTTGATGCAAACATCAAATAGTAAAGTTTAAATAAGTCACGGATTAAAGGTCATTAGTATATTTCATTCAATTCTGTATTGGCCTACGTATCCCAAAAGGTGGAAGCAGAGGTGTATTACACCGACAATTAGCCGGTATCCCACATAATTGCGGTGAGGCTATTACTGTCCATTAGGAATATATACAGATCCGTGTACACACCAAACATTTCCTAATTCAAAATTCAGAAATAATTCTCTCTAACCGACAATTGAATTCAAGTTACCACAATCTATAAGCAATAAAGAAGATTTACGTAAATAATATTTTTTTTGTTTTCGATACTAGGACGTCGTTGACGTATATTATCTACTCTAAAACAGATATTTCGCCTATTTTCTTAAATAAGTGAAGTACAAAGATACTTACATTCATTACGAATCCGTTGTCCTAATTCCTTTAAGCAATCATTGAGATGATTAAATGTAGCGAGTACAGCAGTATGTATCAAAGCTATCTGCAGAATCAGTAATTTTAACATGAAAAGCTCAGCATATAACGCTAGAAACATTCCTTCCACAAATACTGCAACAATCATTAAGGTGTCCATATAATTTAATAATTATTGGTGGATCTATGTTCTACCTACCACCAAAGATTTTTATTTTTATATACACGTCGCGTACCACAGTTTTACAAGACGAAAGTCTTTGTCCAGTATGTGTTGCTGATGATACGGATCGGAGACCACGTCTCCGCTCACTCTGGGCTTTATCAGAAGGCTATTTCGCGGTTTACTCAAAGGGCGATAAAGTGAACTATGCTTGGATATTTCCTACGGGAACGAATGGGAAATGAAGAGAACCACAGCAAAAGTAAAATTTCCGGCATAGGTAGCTCTCCGGATAGCCAAGCTAGTGCCAGTAGTCAGGGTACTTGACAGAGCTTGCGGAACCATTGGCTTTCCAGACAAAAAGCACCCAGGCTTTTGCATTTGGCATTTGGCACAAGGTGGACCAACGACCTAGTAAGGGTCACGAAAAGCGCTTGCAGGCCATCCACGATGCAAGCGATCCACGGCTAGTATGTGTGGGAAACTTACAAGAACTTATGTCCTGCAGTCAGAGGACGTCTTTCGATTAAGATGATGATATATGTGTAGGTAGTCTATTTAATAAGGAATTGGCCATGGCCTTGAATCCCACCCATTACATAACCGATGTGAGCCCAACAACACACACACACACACACACACACAAGTATTAAGCTTAGATTGGGGTTAAACTAATTAAACTACTAAAAAAATACAACAGTACATCTATTAGGTTGCAGTACGGAGACAGGCATTCCGTATTTTCTCCTCTTTGTAGTATAAGTCGCTTTACTGACTCTATTTGTATAGTGGCTTGCAGTACCAGAGGAGCTAACGCGCGTCGCTGACCCCAAGAAAAGGAGATAAAGATTAAATTTGATGAAAGTAAAAGTATAGGAGAGGTAGAACATTAAAGTAGTTGAACTTCGAACATTGTGTTGTGTATCTGCGATGAGAGTAGGATTTAATTAAACTTATTAAAGAGGCATTCTAGTGTGGGTAAACAATATTACAGTGACCTCCGAATGGGGTGAACAGAACTTAGTTCGATTCAACCCCTTGAAGACACAAGTGTGCGCGTTTACTGCCAAGAAGAACCCTTTTATCATGGCGCCACAGTTCCAAGGAGTTACTCTCCGAATCTCCGAAAGTATTGGGATCCTCGGCGTGGAAATCTCAAGTAAAGTCCAGTTTGGGAGTCACTTGGAGGACAAAGCTAAATTAGCGAGCAAAAAGGTGGGTGTACTGAACAGGGTGAGGCGGTACTTCACACCCGGTCAACGTCTTGTGCTTTACAAAGCACAGGTCCGGCCGCACGTGGAGAACTGCTCACGTCTCTGTGCAGGGGCCCCCAAATACCAGCTTGACCCACTTGACTCCCTACAAAGACGGGCAGTTCGAATCGTCGATGATCCCAATCTCACGGATAGATTGGTGTCGTTGGAGCAATGGAGAGACTTTGGGTCTCTCTGCGTGTTCTACCGACTCTTTCACGGAGAGTGCTTTGAAGAACTGTTTTATTTGGTACCAGCGGCCCCTTTCTATCATCGTACCACTCGAAAACTAAGCAGGGTTCATCCATATCACCTGGAAGCGTTCAAATCCAGGACGGTACGCTTCCAGCGATCATTTCTCCCACGTACGTGCAAGCTCTGGAATGAACTGCCTGCTTCGGTGTTTCCCGAGCGCTATGATATGTCCTTCTTCAAACGAGGTTTAAAGAGAGTTCTTCTTTCACGGTAGGCAGCGGCTTTGCTGTGTCCTGACATTGCTGAAGTCCATGAGCAGCGGTTACCACTTTCCATCAGGTGGACCACTTGCTTGTCTGCCACCGAGGGCAATAAAAAAAAAAAAAAGTCTTGGTTATTAGTAACGGCTTTTGCCACTATTGTTGTACGTCAACCGATTAATTTGTTGCCATGGTTATTAGTGCCCATCACTAATAACCATGGCAACAAATTAATCAGTTGACGCTAGGGATATTGTCTTCCTTAAAATAGGCACACAATATTCTTTCTTTTGCAAGTAATGTTAAATAGAGTGAAAATTTACTTACAGTTACCATTCTTTTCGATAACGGTTTTATAAAAGACAAAGAGGTCTATAAATAAATAGATATGTCCACAAATGAGTGACCAAAATGCCATCAAGTGCTCCGTTTTACAAAGTGATCGGCGGAATCCATATTGGCTCAATTCTCCATTGATCTGAAATCCAATGCACTGAAGTGATTCATCAATTTCATCATTAAATCTCCCTAGAGTCTATCATGTTAGTTTACTATTGGATAGTAGCTCTCTGCTATCCAACGATAAAATCTTATGGGAAATTATATTATATATAATTATTTATTCGATTCGGGCATTGATAATCGTAATATGTAACGTAACCAATAACCATACAAAATAATCTTAAATATTATTTGTCCATTTATTTTTACATTTTGTTTGTGTACTGCTATAGTTAAATTCGGAATAGTGTAAAGAACAAATAGCTATAATTATTGGATATTTATTGCCGGCCCATTCATACGTTGAAATCAGCAAAGCTCTAGGTACTACTTGTGAACATTCGACTTTCAATTCATAAAATAATTTCAATACCAATTTTACATTAAATTTTACACAGTGAATGGCGAGATTCACGGCGTATTAAGCTGCCCAGCTAGAGTATTGCATATTACTAAATGAAGCATCTATGTCTCCTCATGAAGAGTGTAATTTAAAAGATAGGTTTCATTTTCACATACCTTTTCAATGTGTGCAAAGCTGTTGATCATATTCTCCATCCTAGGAATACTAGAAAAAGTTTCTGAGAGTAGCACCGCCAATATCGAAGATAGCGAGATGACACTCAGAAAGCGATAAGATGTTGAGTGAACGTGCATTGGAATATCATGCTCCAGTCTAAAGTCCATTACTGTAGAGACCATTGCAAGAATGCCTGAAAAGTATATTTAAATCTGGCACTGGCTGTGTGGAATATCCACATATATATTTCTTTATATGAGTGAAAGAATTGGAATCTTTAAAAGAAGTTATACCCTCCAAGAGACATATATTTTTAATAGTAAAATCGTCTAGGAAATTGGTATTTTGAAACCGCTTAACTTACACAACAGCTTTTTTAGAGGACCAAGTTCCAAAAAATTATGTTTGCGTAAGTTAAGTGGCTAGTGGCAATGGTACACAAGATATCGAGCTCTAATCAAGAAAGAAGTTATTAGGTTTTCTTGTGATATTTCCATCTCCGAGGAAATATCACAGGAAAACCAAGCTGTAATACAATGAGAAAATGGCGAGTGTAAATATTGTGCTTGCGTATACACTTGTGCACTATAATATATCCTGCGCAAATGAGTAGTCACAGTTAGTTTAGTCTTAGTAGAAAATCGGTCTTTAAGCGTGTTATATAGTAATAAAAACATAAAACGTGCAACAAAAAAGATATGTACTCCCTTAAGATACGTGGCACTTTGTAGCAAAAGTAATTTACTCATAAGCAAAATAGCGATCTTTCCATAGATACTAGCGGCTCGGGACACTTGGATGCACCAACCGCCGGGTACCTTCTTGAAACTTAGAGCCGCTATGCCATAAAACTGTGACATTCGAAGCACGAGACCTAATATGCCAGATACCGTACACTGGTGTTGGTAACCTAACTCCATCATATTACTAGGTCTGGAAAAATACAATAACAGGTTGTGATATATAATGTACGAGCTCTACGTAGAAGAGGTATTACGACATTTTAATTGCTATTGGTAGTAGATAAACCAGCGGCGTTATTGTAGGTATACCTAATGGTAAGTGATAACAGCCAATTTTGGATAAGGCGGTGCCTTTGGCGTTGTAGAAGCAATGCAAAAGAAATACAGCTATGCCATAGCCAACAATAATAGGCTGAGAAATAGGGTCATTGTGTAGTGCTCAGTATACTGAGTAACAAAATAAGGGTAAATATGTTTCTGACCTCTCCTAAAGTTTTGACCTATAAACGCTTTGGCATAGATATCATAACAGAATAAACCATTAGCACTTTGCTTGATTATTAGAAAACTTGTATTAATAGTATTTTAGACAATATTTTATAAATTGAATATATAAAATATTGTCTGTAGCTTTGAGAAGCAATTCGGGTTTAATGGCTGTCGATAGCATTAAATTTCATTCCAACAAACAGATGTAAATAAAATAATCATTTAAAAGATACCATAAAACAAACAATACATAGTCGATCGTAGATAACTGTTCAATTAACTATTATCACAATGACAATAATTAATGTTGTCACTGTGACAACAATTAATTGTCCAGCTATCTTAGCTACTATCGAAATCTAAATAGAAGCCTAAATTTCGTGAGGTACCAAAATTCAAGTTATAGAAGGGAATGGAAAACGATGTACAATAGATCTTGATTATGGAATCCGATGAGTATAAAACCAGCTGGGTTATAAAGCGAAGATCTTAAGTAAGTAAGTACATCGGTAATTCTTTTTAAACAGTAAGGCACGGTTATACTTCAAGATGACTTTTTTAAATGGTCAGTAATAGCCTTGTAAGATAACATTGGATTGCCTCGTAAGGGTCTCGTATTAAATCCAAAGACACGCTCTTCTGCTTTTTACTGCGTGCGTACTTATGTGCGAATTAAATAGTTAATTATCGCTTGCATTAACGGTGATGAAAAACATCGTAAGAAAACCTGCATGTCTGTGAGTTCTCCATAATGTTCTTTAAGATATGTGAAGTTTGCGAGCCCGCACTAAGCCAGTGTGGTGGACTATAAGTTAATGAATACCACATCAATATCGGCTTTACTAGATGTTACCCCAATTTAAGTAAAAGGTACTTAGTTGACTTAGACAAATTCAATAAAGTGATTTTGACCCAAATTCGACTGAATGTAGACAGGAACTTGAGCAGAAAACGGCTCTACACAATAGCAAAAGTTACAAAAGTCATTACGATCAAGGTGTGCACATAAAAATTTGTGTTACTTGTGTGCACATCTTGATGAAAATAAAAATGGATTTCGATGGACCTCTTTAACATAATGCACTGTTTCTGGTCCACTGAGCTTCGTTCTGCGATTATCATGGGTACGGGGTATAGCTCCTCTTAATTTTGAAAAAGTTCGTGGTGGCTGGCGCATGGTTATTAGAGCTAGACACAATTGAATAACTATTGTGTCAGGCCACTGGTATGCCATTGGGAGTCAATAGGTAAATAGGGCGACAAATAAGACCAGCATGATGTTTAACAGTTATTATATCCCTTTTTTTGTTTTTTTTTTATCGTGGGGGAATGCTTTTTCGCATACCTCTCCGCTGAAAAGGGGAGCGGAGAGGTTATGTCGGGCTCACCCGGGAAAAGATGGAACATCCCGGGTACTACCGACTAAACCTACCACGGTGTGCCAACTCGCTGCCTTGAATGGTGGGTGAGTCCCTGGAACTGAAACTACATCAGCAACCCACCCAGCAGTGTCCAACACAACACGGACGACGACTCCTGGGTGACACCCCGGCACGACAAAGGGGGTCACTCCGACTCAATGACGACTCCCACAACGCCTACAAGTTCACGGCGCTGCACCGCCCAGGCAGGACATGCCTCGAGCGTGTGCTGCGCCGTGTCCTCTACACACCCGCAGTGGTGGCAGATGGAACTCGGTTCCCTCCTAGCGACCGTGTGCAGGTACTTGCCAAAGCAACCGTGCCCTGACAACACCTGCACCAGTCGGAAGGAAAGAGTCCCATGCTGCCGCTCTGCCCACCGTTTCAAAACCGGCTGGAGGGCCTCAACGGTTCTGAATCCTGCTAAAGGCACCTCCAGCCGCGCCTTCCACTTTCGGTATACGCCCTGGTGGGCTCGGTTCCTTGTACCAGTTAAAACCTCTGGGAGAGGACGAACACCCATCTCCTCCCATACCGACGATATCACTTTAAAGGTTTCGGCGAGCACCTCCGCTTCCAAGTCCCACGGGGGAGTTCCGGCCAAAGCGCAGGATGCGTCGGCCGAAACCGTGCGGTATCCGCGTATGACCCTGACCGCCATGACTCTCTGCGGTCTCCGCAAGAGAGGCCTACATTGGGCGGTCAGGGAGTCCACCCACACCGGTGCGCCGTAAAGCGCCATCGACCGAACAACCCCCGTGTAGAGCCGACGACAACCGACGCTGGGCCCGCCCAAGTTTGGTAAGAGCCGCCCAAGAGCGGAAGCAGCGCCTAGGAGCCTTGGAGCGAGACGGCTGAAGTGCTCGTCGAAACGCCATCGCCCTTCTAGTACCAGGCCCAAGTACCTCATATGGGCCTGGAGTGGTACACGAACCGAGCCCACCACTATCGAGGCGCCGCTGGGTGGCTTGCGACGGGGCCCATGAAAAAGTAGGGCCCCCGTTTTGGAGAGAGCCACCCTCAAACCTAGCGCCTCGATACGCCCGATCACCTGAGAGACCCCCACGGTGGCCAGGCGGGCTGCCTCCTCGAAGTTACCCCCTCGGGCTGTGACGAGAGTGTCGTCAGCATAGCTGATCACATTCAGCCCGGGGGGTAGGACACCACGTAGGGCAACAGTTATTCTACCCTGTGGCAACATGCCATGGCCGTTCTCGTATTGCCACTATTTTAGTACAGCTGCTACTAGTATAACTGCTGAAGAATATACTTGTCTTTAATGAGCTTGAAAACCGAACTTGTTAAAGGCACACATAAAGTTCGCTGCGATTTTCTTTATGGTGGTAGTCCTTGTTGTTGAAGAAATCCTAAGTTTATGCGCGGTGCCTAAGTTAGCTCCGTTTTGACTTTCTTTTTTCTTTTCTTTTTATCTTATCATACGTAGATATTGGCTAAAAAAGATATTGTTGCGTTTCATTCGGTAAAAGTGACCAACGATTCCTTCACTTTTCCTCCGCCTACTTTCTTTCCTCCATTCCTAATACTACATCATGGGTAGTAATCGTGCCTGCAATACCAAGGACATGTTTTTTATGTTACTACGAACCACATTGAGCGAAATGTGGATGTATTAAATCTCGTGTATGTATTTTATTGGTGGGTGTGTTGGCACGTATTGTTGCTGACATGTTAGGTTCAGCTATCTTGCATGTTTTAATAGCAAATTATCGATACAATTAGGTTACATCACTATTTGAGTATCATCTTGTAAACCGTGTCTTTTTTAAAATACCACCTGTGTTCTCGTACCCATAGAGTTTAGAAGTTGTAAATTGTGATTAATGTCATCTAGCGTAGAGTAGCAGCACTTGGTGGTAAAATAATTAACTCTTTAATAATTTTATCAATATGAAATGTAGTACCTTAAAAGAAGGTTGAATAGAATAGAATAGAATATAATAGAATTCGTTTATTTGTCAAACATAGGTGATTACAATTTATGGTTTTAAGTCTATAATAAGATTGCTATGTTTTGCCCTGTTGGCATACAAAAGTTAATTAATACCGATATTAAAATACAGTAAAATATATAAAATAAACATGAAATAATATCCCTTTATATTTAAATTATACAAAAAATATTATTATTGATATTTACTCATTCTAATTAGGTACATTGTCGGATTATTATTACGCATTAATTACAATATTATGTCACGGTTATAACATTATTCATAAATTAAATTACAAAAATTACTATTTTATTAATACCTATGTTATTTTATTCAAAACTCTTTTCATTTAAAAAATCTACAATATTATAATAAACTTTTTCAGTTAGTAAGTTTTCCAGTTTTCTTTTGACATCAGAAACAATCAATGATTTCCATGATCTGAGCAATTTCATAAATATTACTGGGGCCATGCAAAAAATACTCTTGCACATGAGAGTCGTTTTAGCATCATACAGACACAGTTTGGAATGTTTTTCTGGGAACTACTTCTGACAACTGTGCAAATAAATTTATATGAGCCTTTGTTCGCGTTATTGTAAGCTATGACTATCAATCTCTATCCCTCGGGAACCTTTTTCTCAATGAAAGGTCCTCTATGTTCTTTTCTGTTCCCCTGACAACGAGTATGCGTAATTTCATGCTGATCGGTCGAGCAGTTAAAGCGTGAAAGCGAAGCAAACAAACTCACATTCGCAATTATAATATTAGATAGGATTGTAAATGAATTAATAAAAATATGCGGATGATTGTGTACACACGGCTACACATCAAGTTAGACAACCTATATATGCATAACTACGCTACATACAAAATAGAGAATTGTCGGAAAAGGACAGTGCATAGTGGTGTCGATGTAATGGTAAGGATAGAGCGTTCTTCGCACAATGGCCCAATTGTAGGGCTAAGTGCGGATAACACACGTCCAACTAACTAAGGATAGAGTGTAGCAAAAATATAACGCACTCTCTTGCACGATTCGCAGCGTTCAACTTCTAAAAGTTCAAAGTTCAAACAGTCTAGGTTGATGTGTCGCTGTCTGTTGGTACACACAGCGACACATCAACCTCACCGACACAGATAAATAACATGGATTCCTTTCTTTTTATCCGGTGATATAAAGGAAAGAATCCATGTTATTAATCTGTGAGTCAACTGATAGTCATAACTAATTAATTCTGTGGAAAACCCTCCATTAGATGCGTCATCCATTTTTGAGAGTCAGTGTTTCAATAATTTTAACAAGATCTTTTAACTAAGTATTTAATAAGGACGTTTTAATTAATATATGACGTCGTTGACTAGGTGGAAGTTGAATGAGTTTGCGTTTATGCTCACGTCCGTGAGGTCTTGTCTTCGATTCACAGGTTGTGTAAAGTGTTGATGAGTCATTCTGTTAATTAAGTTTTGCGATACACAGACAAAGTTCCTCTTAAAATTAGTATTAATATGATACTTATGTACGCTGAGACTACTCGATTGACTGAACCCAATATATAAAGCGTGTCACAATAAAGTGTGGTCATTATTTCAGGGCAAATACAAACATGAATAAATAAATATATTATATATTTTATGACGATATACCATGTGAATAAACAAAATATTAAAGAGGGAAATAACATATGGAATCTAAATATATACTTGTAAAATGTATGAATTTTTTATCCGTTAGATGAAGTGATTGGAATTAACTCTCAAGAATTTATTATTTATTTTTATTTATTTATTTAGGTTCATCCACAGCAAATGTATTATACATGGTTAAAAAGAATATATATAGTCGACAATAATTATGCTGATACACTTGCCAATTACGGATAAACCAACATGCACATAATGACAGTACTGTACATACAAATTTAAATTAGAAACTACATACAGGCAATTTTTGTAAATAAATAGTTGTACATGAATATAAGTATCTTAAAATAATATAATAATCGGTTAATTATTGTAAACAGAGATTGCAAATCTAAATCAAATATGAAAACGAATAAACTGATAAAATTTTTAAGTTGTGACCATATTGTTATTGATGGAGTTTTGAAAAGAGGTGAATGTGTGACGTTTCAGCTTGTTTCTCGAATCGTTGTAAATATCAATGGCAGGTGTGGATTTAGCTACTGAATTGTACTCTCTGCAGAGTCGGTGTAGAGGTGAACTGTAACCTATATTAGTTCTGCATGTTGGTATATAGTAGACATTAGATATAGGATATCTGGGCATTTTATGAGGTACTTGAAGGCCGATACGTGAGACTAATTCAGCACAGTCCAACTTGCCGTTAGCTAGTTTATGCAAAAAAGCTAGATCTTGTACCAGCCGTCGTTCGCTAAGGGAATACATATTAAAATGAGCTAATCGTTGATCATAGGGGCTTCTGTGAGAGATACCACTGGAATGATAAGCGAGGTTACGTGTAAATGCACGTTGGATTCCCTCAACACGTTGAGAATGTACAGCATAGTGTGGACTCCAAACCATACTGGCGTATTCGAGTCGATTGCGAACTAAGGCATTATAGAGGATGATTTTGGTTCTTGGCAGTTGAAACTCTTTGGTACTGCGCCTTATAAATCCGAGCATTTGGGCTGATTTTGTAACAATACTGTCGACATAATTGATAAAGGTAACTTTGCTATCGATAATCACACCCAAATCACGAACTTCTTTTACTTGGTCAAGGATGACGTTATTTATGCTGTACGACGAAATTTGTGACTGTTTCTTTCTTGTGTATTTTATATGGCAACACTTTTTGACATTCAGTGTTATACTATTTATAAAGCACCAATCGACAATTCGGTCCATGTCACTTTGTATAAGAATTATATCATCATGACAAGTAACGGTTTTGTAGATTTTAAGATCGTCTGCGAATAACAAGGCTTTGCAGTGGTGGATTGTTTTAGTAATATCATTAATAAATACAGTGAATAGGACTGGTCCCAGATGAGATCCCTGAGGAACCCCTGAACTACCGTAATATGGGTATGATGATGTAGAATGTTAATGTTGTCGGCATTTGTCCGGCGATGTCCAAGTCAAACAAGAAGAAGATTAATTACTAACATATTATACTATAATAATATGATATAATATTCTATCACATACACACAACTGTGATTAGAATTTTGTATCTAAAAGAAAATAATATTTTAGAAAAACTAAAAAATCACGCTTTATTTAAAAAACCAAACTAAAAAGAAGTTTTTTTTTTATAATTCAGTATAAGGATAGAATGATTAATAAAAGAAATCATTTTATATAAAAAAGCGTGGGGTGGGTGTTATTAAAATATCTTAGAAAGCACCCCTTTGTTAGTTTTTTTTAACTATTATTTTAGACTTAGAGAAGCGGTTTGCAAATTAATAATTATTATCATTAACATTTGGTTCCTTTGGAGTTATTAATTCTGCCTTATAAGTGATTGTCTGATCGTAAGGTTTCAAGTTCGATTCAAAGGTCGTAAAAACAAAAGTAAAATGAATATTATTATATCATTTTTATTTTATTTTTTCATTCAGTAATCTCATATTCTAGAATACTTTGCATATCCCTGTTATCCACAAATTATAATAGATTATATTATAATACCGACTAGTCACTGCAGACGTAATAATTACTATTTTAAAATTATTTTGAACATATAGTACTGATTATTCTTCTTTCACACACAAGTATCCAATTCTAGCGAATCCAGTCGGGCAATGGCGGGAACCAAAACGATTAGTTAGCCTTGGAGGTGTTTTCCTCTCCAGTTTTGACTCTTCCGTTGGCTGCACACTGGCATCTTGAAGCAAGACCTCACGTCTTCGCCTGTTCTTTTGAAGACAACTGTCTTGAAAAGAACACTTGACAAGCGGTGATAGGAGTCCGGGGAGAACTGCATACATATTTTTTTCTTCTTTTTTAGAGTTGTCTATATCTGAAGAAATCTTTTTGAAGAAGTCCCACAGTTCCTTGGTGTCGCTGCAGTCACAATCCTCGGCTTTAACAAGAGCGGCGGCGGCGGTCACAGCGAGCGCGAGCAATAAATATTTGGCAGCCATGTTTACACAGTGATACTCGCTACTTGAATGAATTGTATCCTCTGTAGTCGCATGCTTATATACGATAATTCGTAGCGTCTGAGTCAGCTTGTGTATTCATTATCAATGTTTCGTTCGTCAGTCTTGAGTTCAGTGTAATTGTTTGTGTAATGTTTTTAATTTTAATAGGAATCGTACGCGTCAAAGCTCATTGATAAAATGGTGGCGCTGTGACAAAAAAATAGGGGTCCACAAAAATTTATTTGCTATATTATATAAGTGAAGAACTAAAATGTTGGCTTGACTTCACATATCAATATAGGCAGGTCAACGATAGTTACTTGTAAAAACTTGTATATTCCATATTCAGCACCAGTGACTTGACAACTTTAAAAAAAAAAGGTCAGCCTGCCTACCGTGCTAGGTTCAGCCCAGAGAATAAAAAAAATGGTCACCTGTAGAAATTTTATCAAATTTTAATTACGAATGCCAAGGAATATGGTAGAAATGTAGGTAATTGTAGGGATCTGAACATGCAAAATTTTTTAAAGTGGTCTCTGAAACAAAAAATCTGGGCACCTCTGGTCTAGATAATGATCGCACGGTGGCGTAGTGGCTTATGTATTTGCTGCACCACTGGCACTGCGATTGTTGTGGGTTCTATCCACAAACGGGACAAAACAAAAATAATTGTGTCCGTTGTTTGTAATAAATTATTTCTGATATATCATCCAGGTCTAATGATATCAATATATTTCTTAGAAAACAGCGCCTTATTTTCAATGTATGTATATACGATATAATATACCTATATTATCATTATATGTTTATACCTGTTATATCGTGTCTCGAAGTTTCTTTAGGTATTTTCGACGATCCTTAAGAGATAATTTTGTGTTCTTTTTATTTATTAGAAAAATCTAAGTTATCAATTGAATTTAAACAACTTTATACGGATTTTATCACGTTGTTTAGTCATAGACAGACATATATTTATTCCATGAAACTGTGTGTACAATGGTGTTACATAATAAAAGAATCAACAGGTACCCGTTCGGGTAATGCAACTTTACATTTGTTAATTCTAGTAGGTATACATCAAGAAATACTCAAAACTACACATAATATTATTTATTATCAAAAAAATCCCTTAGACTATTATAGAAGGCGTTATTATTAAGCCAGTTTTTAAGGGATATGATTAAACACACGTATAGCAGTAATATAAGCGCTTTTACATTAAATATCATTGTTTATAATAGGGAAGTTAATATTATATTTATATTTACTGCGAACATTTAAATAATTGTGCGCATTAAAATTTAAAAAATCAGTTCTATTATTTTTACAAATATGCAGGGCGCCAGTACCTCTATAATTTTTTTACAAAACTCTATAGTACATAATTCTGAAATTTTAAACTACTATTGATAATCACTTTTACTAGTTACTTATATTTAAGCTATTTAAATTTTTAAAGCTATCAGGTTTAATTTTTACTTAATAATAATAATTAATTTCAATGTATAATATTCGCGTAAACGTAAGGCAAAAGTAATTAAGTTGCATTACTTAAATAGTATTTTTCTTGTTGGTAATTAATACAATAATTACAGTAATTTTGCCGATTAGATTAATAGTCACTAAGTAATAGTCGTTTTTATAGTCATGTATGCTAAGATTATTTACGATTGCTTCAGATGTGTTAAAGATTAGCAAAGACCTAAATGATTTTTTATGTTTTTATGCCATACTGTCTGGGAGCCAATTCTCGTAATAAAATCTGTTAAAAATAGAGTTCTAATTTAGTCTAATAAACTTAGGTTAATTTTAATTTAGTAGAAAACAAATTAGGTAATTAGGACAGTGATATTAATGACACTGAGACTAAATAGGCATACTATTCTGAACAGTTTTATTACAATAATTGGCTCTAACCAGTCATTAGACAGTCTTTACATTAGATTAGAGATTAATATTTTATTGTATACATATATATATATATATACATATATATATATATATATATATATATATATATATATATATATATATATATATATATATATATATATATATATATATATATATATATATATATATATATATATATATATATATATATATATATATATAGTACGGAACTTGTATCAATAAATACTTTAGTTTTTTTCAAAATATATCAAATTACACAACAGTTTGTATCATTATAAACATTTTACCTATCTTAAATATGATACAGTTGTATAAAGATTCAAATTCAATTTGGCTTACCAATGCCTGGTTATAATGTTAATTTGAATTTATTATACACAAAGGAAGTATATTTATTTTATATATTTTTGTTTTATTAAGCCCTTAAAGTATCAACCTCCAAAAATACGATCTTCTGACACCAAACCAATATACGATGTGTAAAGTGGTTCATGTAAATTTAAATTAATTGACACATAAAACGACGTTAATATTCGTCGTGTTAACTGATACAAATTTAAGTTATTTTTTTTAAATTATAAATAAACTATATAAATTAATAATGTTTTATTACACTGAAACATGTTCATTGGTATTGTTTATCACTGACATTAATCAGTTCCTATTTTAGCAAAGGAGAAAAAGAGTAAGTTAATATCTCAAAATCATGATTTTCAAGTTACATCACTTTTTACTAAACGTACACAATAATAATGATCTATTGATGTTGGTGATGATAAAACACGTCTGTCTAATGTTAGGTCCGAACTTATAAGTTAAGGTTAGGTTTCTATGTCAAGATTTTTTTGGTATTACATACTTACTATATTTTCCCTGCGGCTTCGGTCGCTTTGATGAAGGTTATCTCAAAAGGTTTCCATCTTCGAGAAAAGCGCGAATGTGGGTTTGTTTATTTTATTGTTTGTATCCAGGACAAGTACCGACTTTTTCCTGGATGAAAAGTATCATATATGTCCTTTTCTGTACCCCTGACAACTTGTATGCAAAATTTCATGATTATTGGTCTAGTAGTTAAGGCGTGAAAGCGTAACAAACAAACAAGAAAATAAACAAACTCACATTCGCATTTATAACATTAGTTAGGATTAGGATAGTAAAGATATTAAAAGTCTGACTTATAGGTTACTTGTATATTTCAATTGTATTACAATCATCCATCACAAGCTATGGCAACTAGTGATACGCAATTGTTAGAAAATTTGCGTACATTTCGACGTCCTGCATTCGAATGTTGAACGTTTTGTTGTAACTGATTGTTTATTCGAATTATACTCGAGTATTTGGACCACTACTTGATGATATGTTGATAAAATTGCAGTAGAGCGCGCCTGAATCGCTTATTTTTGACAATATCATCCTGTATACGTTTTATAATGTTTATCAACATCATATACAGCAGCGATATCCCAGTGGGGGACCGTTGGACTGCTACAGACAAGTTCGATTACAAGGTATGATCTCCATGTGCGTATTAAATATTTAATTATAGTTTTAACGGGGAAGGAAAATCTCGTAAGGAAACCTGCATATCTGATAATTGTCCGTAACATTCTCGAACATTTATGTGAAGTCTGCCATCCGGCACTGCGCCAGCGTGGTGGACTATCACGTAACTCTTTCCATACTGAGACGTGGGTTGTGCCCAGCAGTGGGACACTTTATGAACTTTATATTATTATAATATTATCAAAATCATTAATAAAACGTATCCATATTATCATTTTATTAAAAGTCTTTTAGTTTAATCTGTTACCCAAAGATTTAGGATTTTTCAGTAGCCATTTGAAAAAAATTTCCATCTGAAAAGCCCAAAACTTTGGGTAACTAAGTACTTGAGTATCTAACTTTGGGTATATGATAATATGGATACATATTACACATAGTACGGCTATTGAATACTTGCAAATTTAATAGACTTTGATATAACCCTTATAAACTGACTTAACAATACGGATTGCCTTTGCCAGTGGTTCAGTACCTGCGTGGTACAAACAATATAGAACCAAAGAGCCATATTATTATGGTCTTATACTGGTTACCTTAGTAGCTACTAGCAAAATTCTTCATCTTGTAAACAATGAATTGGTGCCGGTGTCTGACCCCCGTAACCTAGCTAGAGGAATACTAGTATCGTAGCAACGTGAGTTTCCCCTTATTATAGCTTGTAGGATACGTGATAATATTGGACTACTTTTTTCCTTGTAAACTATCAAATCTTGCGGCACGCGTTTCCTTAGCAAGACAATAAAAGCAATAATTGAGAAGTATACATGAGTATAATTGTCATTTAATAGTCGTGTTCACTTCGCTGGGGAATAGCATATATGTATATGTTTGGTCAGATACTCTGGTCGAGCAAAATAATAATGGTTATTTTTTTAAAGATGACTAGAAATGTAGGTCTCTTCCACTTTAATAAAATTATTGGGAAGAGAACCCGCCACGCACCCTCGGATTGCCCACCCCAACTATTGCAATAGAAAAAGGTTGACAATACCGAACTCTTTTAGTAAGGGACAGCCATGATGTGGGACTCGGGCGTACTCCAACTTGCAGTATTCTGCTTCGAGCACAAAATATGCATTGACACGTGTTTCACCTCAGCGCGAGGTGTCTCCAGGACCGTTTAGCAGCGAATGAGCATGCTTTCACTTTAATCACCTGTATGATCATAGGTGACACTTTTGTGTCCAATGATCATCTGTGAAAATAATCACCTAGGTGTTCAGAGCGACTTCATTCAAATTATTATTTTAATATACGTAAATCACCTTTTTGTGAACATTACCCAATATTCATATTTTATATAAGAAAATTAACATTATTGATGTTCGATGTGTTGTAACAAATACAAGAATTATAATTACTAGTATTCCCGGTAACGCCTTCTGCTCAGTCAAAAGCTTATGTTAGGAGTGGATTTACGTCTGTAATGCAGCGGGTAGGCATCGAACCTATGAATATTCGATGCCAAGTCTAATGCTGTAAAACTTTTATCTTATGTTGCGTGTGCCACTGCACTGCGTGTTACAGATTTGAGCCACACAGTGAACATTTGTTTGCGCCGTAAATAGAAGTTTCGAGTCTGGGTGTTGTTTGTGTCTGTTATTTGCATGTTTGTAAAAGTTTACTGTAACATAATTGTACTGACAGCGACTTTATCTATCTAAAAAGAGTAAATCTCTCATAAAAACATAAGAAAATATTAAGAATAAAAGCAATTCCTAATTGATAATATATTATGGGCTAATAATTTTCGAGAAAGAGTGTCATACCATGTAGTCATAAAACTTACGCCGAATTCAATTCTCTTATGTGACGCAGACGATGTTGCGCGGGTCAGACAGTTTTTTTTATAAATTTACGTTGTATAGCGTAGTAACGAATAATTAACTTTAAAATTGAGATGGAAAACTAAAGTACAATTTTTCTTATCTTCCCTTAAAAGGTTCATATACTTATCGTTTGTATCCCCGAAAAGGTAGAAAGAGGTGTATCACTCCCACATTTCCTTAGCTAAGTAGTAAGATCCAGTAGTAAAAACCAACTCTATTGCCGTCTACTACATGCACATATCCCGAATCTGTGCTGCTGTTGAAAATTTCTAATAGAAAACCACCAATATGTTCGACTTGGCAATCAAAATAGCTTATATTTTCGGTCAAGCATAAAGTATCGGACCTCAAAATTAACGACAATCAAACTACGTGTAATCAACGAGACAGTGACATAGCCAATTTTTTAAATAGGAGCTTTGTCCACATGTATATTACTAGCTTCCCGCCCGCGGCTTTGCCCACGTGAAAATCGAAATTTTCAAGTCACTAACTTCAACGGTGTAGAACTTTAATATAAAAGATTTCATCCCTTTTACCCCCTTCGCGTTGGAATTTCCAAAAATCCTCTCTTAGTGCTCTCCTACACTCTCCAAGGAACATACATGCCAAATTTCAGCTTCTTGCGTTCAGTAGTTTCGGCTGTGCGTTGTCTGTCAGTCACTCAGTAACGGAAGAGTTTTATATATATAGATTATATGTGGACGGAATGTGATAGAATATTAATTCTAATAATATCCTATCATATACACACAACACTATCTAGCCCAAACTAAGCAGAGCTTATACTATGGCTACTAGATAATGGATAAACATATTATTATTTACTCTTTTGTTGTAAATACGTACATATTATACATAGAAACACCCAGACCAACACAAACATACTGTCCATGCACACAAATGTTTGGCTTGTGCGGGAAATTGTACCAGTGTGGCCAGTACTTATACGCTTAACTTTTCTGGCAATTTCTACGTCGTTATCAAGCATATATGGTCACATACTCCCGTCAAAATAACATTCACAACATTCATCACTATAACCTATTACTATTTAGTAGTTTTTGTAATCATCCACATAATCCCAGTTCTATGTTTAATGTAGGTATGATGTAATCATATAGATGGGAAATTATTCAACTACCTACCGACATTTACATTATTCCGTTGTAAAATCATGGTAAAATCATGGTAATTTTCGGAGAAATACTTGAAATCACGTTTTTTGGGAGCCGTTGTATTCACGTGTATATAAAGTTACGTTTTAAAAAGCGAAAAAGGTGTGTAATATGGACTACGTTTTTGTTTGTTAGGCAGTGTGATAACTTTATCTGAAAATACCAGTAATAGTAACGCAATATCTTAGCGAATGTTATCATGCTGTCGAAGACGTAACGTTGCTGAATATTGCAGTTTTTTTTATAGAATAAGGGTCACGAGACATCTCTAATAGTTTAAAAAGCAAAATTACAGAACACACCGAATTTAAGTAAAGTGAGTAATGTTTTCACGTATCTTTGGTACCTGATGCCTATAAATTCGGCCTAAGCTAGCAGATAAGTGTACGTTCAAAGTACACACTAACACTACTCTATCCCACACATTTTGTAACTCAGAAAATAAGTTACGTTTGGCTGCCCTAGTCTCTTGCACTATGAGTTAAATAATGTTTAAAAACGATATCGCTGGATTTGGATATATTAAATCAAGGTTAAAATTAAGTTAAGCAAAGGTATGACGAACCTTGAGCGTTATAATATATGGTAAACGATTTGTTAAGCTAGGTTGACATTCAAAACCGCTGAAAGAATTTTACAGAACTAGTGTCCAACCTTCACTTATTCAAGTGACACATTGAGAAGTAGACATATTCTTTAAAGATATTACCTGACTTTACAAGTTCATTACTAAAGCTACTAATAGAATTTGAAAACTTCTTAATGACGTTTATAATGCTGGCATAGTATTTCAATATATATTATTTCTAAAAATATTAAGGACTAGTTTCCACTCACGACTTCGCTCGCGTAGAAGTAGGTTAGGTTATATAAGTATCAATTGGGCACGCCACAATCGTGGCGGTAAGTCCCGTTTTTGAGGAGTGGCTGGAGAGGCGGCATGGCGCCCTCACCTTCCGGCTGACACAGGTAATGACTGGTCATGGTTGTTTTGGCCAGTTCCTGTGTCGCATAGGTCGGCAAGAGACGCCCGGTTGTCACCACTGTGGCGACTGCCGCGACGTTGTTGAGGACACGGCGCTGCACACATTGACGGATTGCCCCGCCTGGGCATCGCAGCGCCGTGAGTTGATCGCGGCAGTCGGTTTGGTTGCCCTCTCGCTCCCGGCCGTGGTTCAATCTATGGTCCGGAGCGAGACGTCGTGGAACGCCGTCGCCTCCTTCAGTGAGGAAGTCATGTCCATCAAGGAGGCGACGGAGCGGGAGAGGGAGCGCTTAAACCCTCTCCCCAACCGCAGAACCGGGCGCCGGAGGGCGCGAGATGACCTCCAGCCACCTTGAGGTTTGACCTGGGGGTGGTGGGCTTCGTGGGCCTGCCCGCCACCCGATCAGCACCAGGTCCAAGAGGCGGCGTGCGTGTTCCCACGCGCGCCTCTGAGCCGTGTTTTTGTCTCCCTACAAGGGGACAGTAGAGGGTCTATTATGCAGTGGCCTGCCGTTTCACACGGCGGGCCGAAACCTCGGCGGGGTCGCGATTGCATGTGAAAGCGATTCGCGCGGCCTCGCCGTCTATGGTTATGTCGAGGAACACCGTGGTAGGTTTAGACGGTATTACCGGGGTATTACTCCCCCGGTGAGCCCGACATAACCTCTCCGTCGCCCCGCGGAGAAGTACGCGTCAAAGAATTCCGCCACGTAAAAAAAAAAAAATATATAAGTAACAATACGTTTTTTAAAATAAAATAAGCCTCTGTTACTCTGTGATAATATAGCTTTCTAATGATGAAAGATTTTGAGTTAAATCCTTACAAACAAACAAACATACAAACAAAAAATCAAATCTTTCCTCCTTTATAATATAAGTATAGATTAGTATAGACAAGAATTATTTTAGAAATTAATTAGACTGCAGCTGTTCATTGCTATACATAAGGCGTTCTAAATCAGCGACACAATATCTGGTCTTCTGCCTTCCGTACCCAGTCTCTTGCCAGATACAAGACCGCCCACCTTTTATCTACTAATCTACTTTCAAAATAGATGTCATTATAATTTTATCAATAACTAACCTTCTTAAAACTAGCGGCAGACACTGGTTTAACATCTTAGTAACGTTTAACAGAGGAGTCAAAAAATAAATTTATTTGAATTTAGATCGGATTAAAAGTATCCTTTCGTGCCTCCATGTTTACATCTGCAGTATTTGATGTTCTCAAATTCTCTAAATCATCTTCATTGTTCGATAGATCTTATCAAAACCGTTCCACGTCCATTTTTTTAACGTTAAACCCAGTTTTTCAGACGTCTCACAGTGCATTGAGCAGAAGACAAAAAATAAAAAACACGAGTATCTATTTCCACAAAATTGTGTTAATTTTTGTAAACATCATTAGTTATTACAAAACTCCAAGCAGTTAATAATCTGTGGCTTTACGTGTTTACTTAGTTTTAACTACCCTCATTAAGGTATTTGAATTGTAACAAAATAATCACTTCATTATCATTTAATAATTGTTATTTGTACGAATCGCACATCATAAAAATAGTTCTACATTACTTGATAACCAATTATGAAGATCACAGGCCAAGGTATGTACTTTCAAATATTAATATAAATAAGGCTGGAATGGATTATAAATATGTTTCTACATGTCCTTTATCTTGCTGTGTATAATTCATTTATCATTTATGTATTATCAAACTTTGATTAAGGTTTTAAACGAATACGACAAAAAACGTGTTTATGATTTTGCTTCTAACTAGTTCTACCTTACATGTAGTTTCATATTTACATTCATTTGTCTGCGTCTATTTGCTACTAATTATTTTATATTATTTTTTTCAGGTAGTGTCAGTTCTATAAAAAATCTCTGATCTTGTTGAAGTATAGATAGAAAACGAAAAAAGGTGAAAACAAGTTGCCGTTTTTAATAAAATTTGTTTCCTGTTTAATTGCAAGCGCAACAGTTTTCAGAAT
This sequence comes from Catocala fraxini, assembly GCA_930367265.1. Lineage (NCBI taxonomy): Eukaryota > Metazoa > Arthropoda > Insecta > Lepidoptera > Erebidae > Catocala > Catocala fraxini. The sequence continues at coordinate 20,203,322 of OV884043.1, forward strand.
AAATCCGAGACGAAATAATGACCGCAAGCAGACTTTTTTGTGTGCAAATGAAAAGAAGTTTGTCGAAATCGCCATAGACTTTTACAACGATACAAGACTTGGTTGCAGCAGAAGATATGGTTTCCACATTGTCTAATAGTGGACCATGAACAGTCTGGCCTTAGTCGTTCACGTTGTCGGCCACTCAAGTCTTTTCTTCGCATTGCGCCTTTTTGACGATTGTGGTCTTTGTAGATATGACTCATTGAATTTCGAGAACTAATTGGTAACAACTTTATATTTAAACAGGGACTATAAAAATACAAAATATTAACAGGTTACCTGTCCGATGAATCACATATGATACATAACAATAGATTTTCTTTTGTGTCTATCACGGGACAGCGAATGGGTTAAAAGTCAAAGAGTGTCATGTTTAAACAAGGCATAACCTTAAAAATACGACCATTTTATTTCGTGGGGTCGTCAACTTGACGACAGCGGTCTTTCTAGTGTTAAAGAGTTAATAGTAACCAAAGATAACACTGTCGCTATATTACTGGTCCATTGTCTACTTATTTATCATAAAATTTCCACTTAATATTATGTAATTAAAACATTATTTATAGAATAAAATTTCCGAGAGCTCGTCAACATCGATGTTTACCTACTTGATAACGCCATTTAACAATCTATAAGACTAAGTGAGTTAGAGAGCATGCGCTCCAATAAGCGTTACAAACAGTCTAGTTGATTTTTATTCTTGATTAAGACTGAAACAGGCGTGGTGAAATGCACTAGGAATAATTCCTGCGTCGCGGGGGACTTTACAAACATTCAAACAACGGACACAAAGAACACCCAGACACGAAACAACCATTTGCGGTTCAAACAAAGTTTTGTCCCGTGTGGGATTCGAACCCACAACACTCGGCGCGGTGGCAGCGGGCGAGGCGAGCCACTGCGCCATCCGCGCAGTCTCCTTTACATCTTAGCACGTATATAGCCAGTGTTTAAAACGTGCTTTATTTTTTTATAGCTTGGGTTGTGTAATAAATAATGTTATCGTTTAAGTAAATTAAATAAATATATTCAACAATACTTCTTTAATTTACTTACGCGATAGTTTATTTGCACATTTGCTAATCAATCAGTCAGCATGTTGCAGTCCATTATTGGACGTAAGCTTTTAAATTAAAGGTGACTACTAGGTGACTCTTTTACCAACAATTTACCACAATAACACGTTCTAAATATTTTTTAAATACGGTACCTACATAGCGTCAATAAATTAAACTGCTGTACTGAAAATATGTCGAAAATTATATCAATATGTAAATTAAACTTAATTACGGTAACTACACAATAAAATATTACTGCTGCATCTTAAACACGAGTGTGTCAGAGCTTTCCAAGCGACACGAAAATCACAAACTGCTAACTGCTTTAATAAAACAAAAATAATGCTAGTATTGTAATTAGGTTACAAACTGTTTATTTTTTTATTCTGCCATCATTCTGCTAAACGTGACCTAATTCCCACAACAATTTGAAAACTTAAAATTGACGACATTACATTGGTACTGATAAAAATTAATTACAAGTAAACTGGTTCGGTAAATATGAATATAATTTCCTGTACAAGTCGATCTAAAAATAACCAAGAAAGATTTTATTACGCAACTCGTTTTTAATGTATGTAAGTAAATTATTTTTGTAAAATACTCGTATTTCTTATACGGATTACATTTGCTTAAAGATTCATAGATAAATAAATTTTCTTCTCGCATATACCATAATGTCTGGATATAATAAATAGCATGACCATCTTGACCTACATTTAAAAAAAAGAACCCTTATAAAATAATATGGATTCAAAGACAATACGAACTTTTTGTTCTTATAACATGTTCAAGTCAATATGGTGGTACTCAATTGCGTCGGTCGGCATCTAAGCCGGGTATAAAAGATGATGAGATCCAATCCTGCTGTCATTGCGATCGATACTGTCGTGTGAGAAGCCGTTTATCCTGCCCGTGGAACTAGGCGTTTAGTGATTCGAAATTAGAATAGAATTTTTATTCACTTCATATTAAGTTCAGACCGTGTTTTTTTTTTAATACTCCTATTCTACTTTTATGTGATTTTGACGGATCTTTGGCGGGAATTTCGGCAGGTATTTACCTATATTTTTTTGCTCTTTATCCCATTTTTTGACATTATCACACCATAAAAAGTTTTTGAAAAAAGGTTAATAAAATAATATAATTTAAAGTCATCAGAAAAGAAAAGTAGTAGACGTTCCTACGTGTACAATTTTCTTTTATGATGACTTTAAATTATATTATTTTATTAGCCTTTTTTTTAAAACTTTTTATGTCATTTTATTACTATAAAAACCTTTCTTAATTTTTCATCTGTTGTTTAAATAAAATAAATACACATTTTAATTATTTAAAATACTAAGACTTGTATTACATTACAATTCAGGACCGTAAAAATTAGACATAAGTAAGCTAAGATTCAATTGTTACGCAATTCAATTGTTCTTTCCTAATGGGTATCGCATGTGCAAATTAAAATTTATGCATACCTAGATAAACCAAAGATAATATTCTTAAAATGCTGAACGTTTTGATAAAATATTTTACATGCTTAAGGATTATAATGTATTATTTAATTACAAGCAACTAAAATAAGTAAATATAATTTAAACTAACGTATAAAAACGCGCGCGGGCATCGTCGGCAGCATTTAAAGAGAGAGAAATACTTATTGAATAAATTATTGAAATAAATAAATAAATGTTTGGATCGCGGATTCGCTCGTGCTGTTTATATAATAAAATAACGTGTATAAGACGCCCGCGTTTATTCTCATAGTTTAATGTAGTAGTAAAGTTAAAGGATTTTAACTAAGTAAATATGCTATTATTTATTCACCGCGTGTATCTATCGCAAATATCCACGTATTTCATTGTTTCTCCTCGTGGTCAATATGAAACTGCGTAAAGCTGCGTATAAAAAAGCGTGAAAGGAAATACTTCCACTTCTTCCAAAAAAAAGGCGGTCATTTTTTATCATATTAATATTTATTTGGTAAATATAACATCTATAAATGTTATTTAATTCTACATTAAAAGTACACGCACTAACAGATTAAGTAAATTAAATTAAAATAAAATAGTAAAATATAATCTGTATCAAGATTTTTATAACTCACATATCATTAAAGTTGCAAATTTCTTTTGACACTATCTTTACACATCAAATATTAACTTTTAAAATAAAAATACTATTTATACAAAGCCATCCCTAACATTAAAGATAAGTATATTTAAAAGAAACAGACAAGAAACTCAAATCATTTTCATTTGCTTATAAAACAAACTATTACTCGCAACCTCACCTGCCTTTAAAATTTCACCTACCATTCCACATCGATCAACCTATCTCTATTCCAAATTTCATCGAAAACCGTGCAGCAATTCGTGCGTAATAACGTTTCTTTCCCAAACTTACACCTCTATAATTAAGATTTAAATATAACGGCAACCTCTTCCAAATGTCATATTGTTTTTTTAACCAGATACAATACTACATATAACATCGATTGTCTGGTATAATATAGAATGTCAAGGAGTAAAGTCAACGAAATGTCAATGCTCTGTATAATTACTAATAATTATTACTAGTAGTATTCCATATCCGCTTAGTAATTATTCCTAACATACATTACGTTAAGAAATTAGTGTACATTATGTACAAGACTGATGATCTTGCACACACATTAGTTGGTGGCACGTATGCGTTATTTTGAATGTAAAAGGAAATTTCCTGCACTCTGTATAATTTCTGTGTCATTGAAGTCATGTTATTCTTTACAAACATCCCAACAACGGACACAAAGAGCCACCCAGACTCGGAACAACTACATATTTGTGGATCACACAAATGTTTGTCCCGCGTGGTAATCGAACCCATAACACTGGGTAAATTCTCCCCCGTGACACAGGAATTATTCCCAATGCGGCACTTATTTTAATAAAAGAAAGCCCTTATTAGTCCTGTGGTGTAAGTTTGCCGCGGGTTCGATTCCCTGCTGAGATTGAACAGTGTAATTCGGTTTTTCTGTTTGGAAATTCTCTGTAACAGTACACTCGACTGTTCATGTGCCCAGTAAACCACAAAAGGCTTGTCTTAGTACGTGGAACGTAAAAGCAACTGCCGTAATGTGAGTGAAATTCACTACCAAATTTCCCCTTTAGAAATATATAGACATGGCTTAAGTTATGCTTTCTTTAATGCCGTTTTGAGATAGATATTTTCTTTATAGCTTAATCTCGAGCGAAGCCGCGCGCAAAATCTATTTATACATAAACGAATATACGTCTTTAGTATTTCATGGCAAAACTGATATTTTCGTATGAAGGGTTCCTTTGTAGAAGGTAGTAATAGTAGCTGTTTCTTTGAGGTTACTATAACAGTAACCTCGAAGAAACAGCTGACGATACGATGACGCTGTGACGGTACATGGACAAACAAAAATATGCCAAAAGTGAGGGTGAATCAAGATTCTTCTGCATCACAAACGGAGACATGACATCGCAGCACCAGTCAGCTTGTGACCACGGCCGGTGTAACCTGGTTGAAACGTCAAGCATAAAAAAGGTAAACATTATGCATGATCGCGTTAATACCCGCTACATATTATTATATATGTCGGAGACGGTCATTAGTACGGTTACGAAACGCGGCACGTTAGTGAAGATGTAGCAGCGCTGTTGCGATGACGTCAACACGCAGCCAACTTTGCGTGCTACGACGGAGCCTACTTAAATGGAGGTGCCCTATATTCGACGGGGGGAATCATTTTACCGTCGGCGAGTGCGGACCTCCCCGCTAGGAACTGTCATTCGTTTCGTGCAAGACATTCGTGTTAATATTGTGAAGACAATAAAAGTGATCAGTGTGCATTTATTGTTTCACTTTGCTCGATCACCCTATTGTACGCCCGCATTATGTCTATCGATGGGGTTACTGAAAGCATTCAATATCCAACATATATATATATCGCATTCTTAATAAAACAGCGACTTAACTCGAAATTTGAAAGTAAGCCAATTTGAACTCTAATTGTATATGTTAAATTCTAATATTATATTTGTGTTAAATCTTTTCAATAGAGTTCAAATTTGTTTAATCAAAAATACTGAGATAAGTCTCTGTTTTATTAAGGATGCGATATATATATGGGTTGTTCCGTATTCATCATATGACGTCTCATCCTATTTCATTACTCATCCTAAACTAGTATGCCTAACTGATCCGATTACATTATTTTAATAAAGTTTCTTTATTCAAACGAAAGGAACGCCCTTACTCTACCCGTGGCAAATATTACCGGAAAAAAGTATGGATAGCAAAACAACCCTTGGCTTTGCAAAAGTAGGTTCGGTTAGGTCAGTAACAGTACTTAAAAAAAAATATATAGCCTATGCTAGATACTCTGTAATAATAAACATATCATATGAAGAAAAATTTTAAAATCGGCTTAACAAGTCTTTCCTGTTTATAATATTAATATATATATAGATTACGAAAACAGTAATGTTTGTTCAGACCGTCATTCACCCAAACTTAAAAGCTTTTGCGTAATTTAATAATCGGTTGAGCTAGGAATACTTACAGGTTATCGCTATATCCGAGCAGAGATCTCCCGGAATCCCCAGGACCCAGTTAGGGGTCACACGGCGGACAGAGCTCCCCGATTTCCGCGGTGGGCTGTGGGTCGCTTGAACCGGGACCTACTAGAGGAGGCAGCCATAGTGCAGTCGTGGCTGTCTCCAGTGCCTCCTGACGAGGGGGTTGATGCTGCGGCGAGCCGCATTCGTGTTTCGTTTACGCAGGCTTGCGATGCGGCCATGCCGCGCGTCCGACGTCGGCCTCCTAGGAAGGAGGTCTACTGGTGGTCCCGGGAGTTGGCGGACCTCCGCGAGGCCTGCATTCGTGCCCGGAGGTCCTACACCCGCAGCCGGCGGCGACGCCGCGATGATAATGGGGAGGGCCAGCTGTACGAAGCGTACCAAGCAGCGCGTGACGCTCTGAAGCTGGCCATCTGTCGCGCCAAAGAGCAGTCGCGGCAGGAGATGCTGGAGGGACTCGATCGTGACCCCTGGGGTCGCCCATACCGCGCGGCGCTGAGCAAGCTCCGTGCGACGGGCCCCCCCCTTACCGAGTCCCTTCAGCCTAGCTTCCTCACCGAAGTGGTCGAGGGCCTATTCCCGCCACAGGCGGAACACACGCCCCCGGCGATGGCCGCAGAGGCCGAAGACCGGGAGGACGAAGAGGTGGTGGTCCCGCCTGTCACGGAGGCGGAGATGGGGGCGGCCGTTCTGCGCATTCGCTCGAAGCGGACCGCCCCCGGGCCGGACGGAATTCCGGCCCGAGTGTTGGCCCTTGCCCTTGACCACATGGGCGACCGCCTCAGGGAACTGTTTGACGCTTGTCTGTCGTCGAGGAGGTTCCCTGAGTGCTGGAAGGTGGGGAAGCTGGTGCTCCTGCCCAAACCGGGGAGAGCCCTGGACTCGGTTGCGGCTTACAGGCCTATCGTACTGCTGGACGAGGCGGGGAAGTTGCTGGAGAGGATTCTCGCTGACCGCATCGTCCGGCACCTCGAGGAGGTGGGGCCCGATCTGTCGGACGCCCAGTTTGGTTTCCGCGCCGGGCGTTCGACGATCGACGCCATTTTGGCCCTGAGGGCCGCGACCGAGGAAGCCGTCAGAGGAGGCGGCGTGCTGTTGGCGGTGTCCTTAGACATCGCCAACGCATTTAATACTCTGCCATTCGGCAGCATCAGGGAGGCACTCCGATTCCATGGGGTGCCCGCATACCTGAGGCTGCTGGTGGCAGACTATTTGGAGCGGAGGTTTGTGTTGTGCGAGGACCGAGCAGGCGACGTCGTGCGCAGGGCGATATCTCGCGGTGTTCCACAGGGGTCCGTCTTTGGCCCTCTTCTGTGGAACATCGGCTATGACTGGGCCCTGCGCGGAGTCTTACCCCCCGGGCTGAGCGTATTCTGCTACGCTGACGACACGTTAGTAGCAGCCCGGGGACGCAACTTTGAGGAGGCTGTTCGCCTGGCCGCCACAGGTGTCTCTCAGGTGGTCGGGTGAATCGAGGCGCTGGGGCTTAAGGTGGCCCTCAACAAGACGGAGGCCCTGTTGTTTCACGGGCCCCGTCGCGGGCCGCCTGCCCGCGCCTCGATCACCGTCGGCTCGGTCCTCGTACCGGTTCAGGCCCAGATGAGATATCTGGGCCTGGTGTTGGATGGACGATGGCTCTTCGACGAGCACTTCCGCCAGCTTGAGCCCAAGCTGGACGGCGCGGCGTCCGCCCTGGGCCGATTATTGCCCAACCTAGGCGGACCCAGTTTGGCGTGCCGGAAGCTCTACACGGGGGTAGTACGGTCGATGGCACTGTACGGCGCACCGGTGTGGGCGGGGTCCCTGACCGCTCAGAACCGCGCGCGGCTATGCCGACCGCAGCGCACTATGGCGGTCAGGGCAATACGCGGGTACCGCACCGTGTCCGCAGTCGCGGCATGTGCGCTGGCCGGTACTCCCCCGTGGGATTTGGAGGCGGAAGTGCTCGCCGACGTATATCGGCGAACGGCCGAATTTCGGGCAGGCGGAGGCGGTCGCCCTCCGCCCGAGCAGGTGCGCGAGTGGCGCGAGGCCGCTCGCCGAGCCATCGTGGCCCGATGGTCAGCCCGGCTGGAGGCTCCACGTGCGGGTTTTCGCACGGTGGAGGCGCTCCGGCCGGTCCTTTCGTTGTGGGTGTGGCGACAGCACGGGACCCTTTCCTTCCGGCTGGTGCAGGTGTTATCCGGGCATGGGTGTTTCGGATACTACCTGCACAAGGTCGCGAGGAGGGAATCGAGTCCCGTCTGTCACCACTGTGATTGTGATGAGGACACGGCGCAGCATACGCTGGAGTTCTGCCCGGCGTGGGCGCAGCAGCGTCGTGCCCTCGTCGAGACCATCGGTGCGGACCTCTCGCTATCGGCCATAATCCGCTCCATGGCCGATAGCGACAGAAACTGGTGTGCGGTCGCATCCTTCTGCGAGGATATCATCTCGCAGAAGGAGGCGGCGGAGCGGGCCAGGGAGGAAAGTCTCCTCGCTGACCCGATCCGTCGCCGGCGAACTGGGCGGCGACGGCGCGCCGATGCGCGCCTGATGCCCCCCTAACAAAGCGGAGGGTGGGAGATTGGGGTTTTTATTCTCCCACCCGCACTCTTCCGCGTAGAGGCGGCGTCTCTGGTGCACCCAGACGCCGCCGCCAGTGTTGGTGCCCGCGAGGCGCGGGCAGTCGCTGGGTGGGCCGCTGATGTTGTATCAGGTTCCAACGGCCCACCCGTCATGGCGAATTGACGGTGCACAGGGGGGTTTTAGTCGGTATGCCGGCCGTGTTGTAGGCCGGTGAGCCCGACATAACCGTCCCACAACCCCAAGTGGGGCGGTATGCATAAGGCGCATTTCCCCCCCCCAAAAAAAAAAAAAAAAAAAAAAAAAAAAAAAAAAGGAATACTTATAGGTTGAATAAAGAAAATGAAAATGAAATAATTGCTGTCGGTTGAGTAAGGAACGTAAATAGGTTGAGTTTGGAAAAAAAACAGTGTAGGATGAAACGTCATAGGATGACGCCGGAACAACCCATATATATCATGCAACGCGAAAGTTTAAAAGTTATTACTGTTATAGTGCCAAAGGTACGCAGATATGTGTGCATGTCCATGAGCGAAGGTTACCATACCATCAGGTCAGCTACTGTCTTATTTGTCAACGATAGCAATAAGAAAATAATGACGTTTTCGTTATTTAACTAAATGAGCAACTTTGTGTGTCTATTAGATACTATAAGTTATTTTAGATACCTATTACTTGAAATAAGTTATAGTTTGGTGTGTCCAAAATTTAATGTCGCTACGAATATGTATAGGTGCATAGGTGCCTATTGCACGACAGGCGCAGTGACTTTGGCAGATGTGTCGCCACGACCAGCGCACTATACGTTGTGGGTTCGATGACTTCTTCTTCTCCCTAGCCTTTATTATTCCAAAGTCACTTGGAGTCGGCTTTTCTAGCCTAACCAGATTTGACTGGATATCAGTTTTTACACGGAGCGGCTGCCACCTGACCTCCGCAACCCGAAGGCTAACGATACCCTAAGGCTAGACCAGTGTCAGGATATTATAGGACACTGACTTCCCAATAACGACTGCCATAGACATTCATGGCAGCCGGGCCGACGGCTTAACGTGCTCTCTGAGGCACGCAGCAGGCGATAATTGTCAATCAATACGCACATTATTTCGAAAAGTCATATAACTTCCGAAAGTCATAGGTGCGCGATGTAGTGGGTTCGAACCCGAGACCCTCTGCATTGCAGTCTGTTGGTCTGCCCACTGAGCTATCGCTGCTGTATAGTGTGGGTTCGATCACTCACTATACGGTTGAAAATGTATGTAGTCCACAAAACAGCAGATTTGTTAGATGTTTCTAACAAATAGTTATTATCAAGGAACGTCTTAACGAGATCTTTACAATAAAATTAGGTATGTCTATATTAAGATAGATAAATAATTGATTTTATATATAACTAACTGTGCCCGCGGTCTCACCCGCGTCAGTGGTATTTGTGGTTACTGCGCCGCTCCCGAGAGCCGTAGCGTGATGTTATATAGCCTATGTCCTTTCCAAATTTCCTCAAAATCGGTTCAGCGGGTTAAGTGTGAAAAGGTAACAGACAGACAGAGATACTTTCGCATTTATAATATTAGTAAGGATTTAAGGAATCTGTATAACGTTGATTTATCTTATCTTATGTGGGGCCAGTCAGTGCAGACCGGCGACACTTCGACACAGTGGGATCTTTTGTGTCGACACTCTCCTAATAACGACTACCATAGATGTTCATGGCAGCCGGGACTGACGGCTTAACGTGCTCTGCGAGGCACGGAGCAGGCGATAATTGTCAATCAATACGCACATAATTTCGAAAAGTCATATAACTTCCGAAAGTCAGAGGTGCGCGACGTGGGTTCGAACCCAAAACCCTCTGCATTGCAGTCTGTTAGTCTACCCACTGAGCTATCGCTGCTCTAACGTTGATTTAAGTAAACAATTAAATAAAATCTGTAAAAGTCGACACAGATAGGTAAAATAAAGTATTTAGACTGACTTTATTTGTAAAGTATAAAGTACGTTTGTCCGAAATAACGTACTTGACACTTTATTTTAAAATACGGGTGGCAATCCTACATGCAAGTGTCCTTACAATGATTTTCTACGCTATAAAAGCGAGCGATATTTACTATTCAATACGAACATATCGAAAATACAGAGGCGCGTGCCTTCAATCATTCAATTAAGCCCAAGAAATTGGTGTGCGTTTCGATGGCGCGGTCACGGCGATATTTATAAAAATATACTATTCCAATATTTTGTAAAAATTTGTCAAATTTGATTCCCAGAATCATAAATTTGTCAACGTTATGGTTAAAACGTTATAAGGGTTTGAATGTGGCCGTGCCATTGAAACGCGGAGAACCGAGCGGCCACGGAGATCTTTAAAACTGAGCGTTGCAGAGACCCGAAATTTAAGTAAATAATAGAATGAATTTGTAAAAAATTTGTAAAAATATAGAAATTTATAGAAAAAAATCCTAGGTTTATATTTTAGGAGCTGTAAGACTAACACCCCATGGCCGCGCCATTGAAACGGTGAAAGACACAGTATCGCCGATATCTCGATGAAAAAGCATCGTAGCGGTCTGAAGTTTTTGTAAAACCTAGATTTGAATTTGTCAAAATTCGTAAAAATATACAAAAAATCCCTAGGTTTATATTTCAGAAGCAGTAAGACTAAAAACCTTCAATACGTATTGAAAGTTATAAGGTTCGGTAAGTGCGATAGAGTGACCATGACTATTGTTTACAGAAAACTTTCCACATATTGTATTAGAAAGTAAATATCTCAGGGATTCTAAATTAAATTAAAATAAAGCGATAAGATATAAAAACATATGTTTATTTCTTTAAAAATCACATAAATCACAGATTGTTTACTTACACTAATTCTCATTTCTAGAATAGAATTCTCTAGTTAAATCACACTTGCTTTATCTTATAGAAGTTTGGGGTAATGCTGCTAAAACTAAAATACAAGAACTTCAAAGAATACAAAATAAAATTATAAAATCACTCTTTCGATATCCGCATCTAACACCAACTGTTAAAATTTTTAAAGAAACAAAGCTAATGAGCATCTAACAACTTTATATATATAATACTTGCATCACAATAAGAAAAATTATAGACAAAAGCATCCATACTAACCTGTCTTTCGTAAAGAAATCTCAAATTTGCAAACGCAGTCTTCGTCGCCCTAGCTTACTTGTATTACCAAAAGTTCGAACTAATTATGCAAAAAGTAATATTACATTTGAAGGAGCACAGCTATTCAACAAACTACCATCGGACATAAAAAATGTAAACTCACTTAGTAGTTTTAAGTCTAAACTGTCGCAATATGTATTTGGGCACATTTCGCCATGAGTTCCAGGCATAGCCTATATCGAGTGGAGAGTGACCAACTGCGTGTAATCTTAATTACCTTTAACTAAATTAATTAAGCTACTAAAGGAGTGTTCGGTGACTATTATTTGTATTTCACTAAATGATGTCTTGTTATTTTCATGTAAGTGACATATTGTATGTCTTTCTGAAAATAAATTCTTTAAACTCACACTAAGATATATATTTCTCTCAAAATTACAAATCACAGATTATTTTGTTATACATTATAGGACAATTTCTTATTAATACGACCTCGCATGGCCAAGGACTTTTTTATGGAACCTTTTTGTCGAAATCTTACAAAAAAATGACATTTCACACAAACCAAAAAAAAAATGGGTACCTTGTATGAAACGTCATTATTTTTGAAATTTCGATTCGTTCCTTGGGTTACGAAAAAAAGTTGTTGGTTATGGGAATATTCCAACCGTAAAGTACTTATAGTTTAAAATCACCCTGTTTTTTTATATCTTAATCATCATCTATTAGACCATATGTCAGATTATGTATTGTTAGAGGTTGGTTAGAACTTGTGTGCGTTCCGGTTTTATTATCGTCATAACAAATCATTCTGGAATTATCTATTAAGCAATGACACTTGTAATGACCAATCATGCCTACAACTGGGGGAACATATTCCACAGCACCTATCAATCTATATTTTTTTTGCTTTATTTTAATGTAATGAGGTATTTCTTCGAGCTTAATTTCGCCTGTGCCATTGAGATCAAATAAAATAATATTACTAAATTCGTACGTAAATCTTGTGGTTTCGTTATGGCATATTAAACAGACTTTTAAATTGGAGCCATCGATAATGACGGCATCTTCGAGCCCTCCGATTCCGAATAAATTTATGATTTCCATATTGATCAACAAAAACACTATGGTTCTATTTGAGTATTTGGCGCATGTTTCGGTTAAACATACTTTGGTTACATTGGCACTGTACAGATACTCTAAAAGTATGTGTTCAAATATAAAAGCCATATTACTATCGCATCTATATGTATTGTTTTCGCTTTTGTAATATTTAGTAATAATTTCTTCTCGTAGTTTATAAGCACCATTTAAATTTGAAGATTCTGCTAATATCTTTATAAATCCACGGATTAAATTGCTGGTGCATGTATCAAATATTTGTTGAATGTTAACATTTTGTTTGTATGCAAATGCTAACAAAAAGAAAACTGAATCAAACGCACATGTATTAGTAAAGTTCATACTTTTATGGATAGAATTTACTAAATTCCCATTTTGCAAAAACAATACTGAGATATTTTTCGCGGAATATCCCTCTCCCCCCCAGTTTTCAGTATATGAAGGATTTTCTGTAAATATGGAATCAGAAGAAAATGATTGTTTTGTGTTTATTTAAATTTTTTTACACTGCGTATTTTTTTTTGTTAGCATTTACCTTTTTCGGCCCTTGTTTGTTTGTTTTTTTATATTTTCTAGAGTTATGTTAAGATTTTCCGCAGCTATTTTTGTTTCACCTAATATAAAATTGTAGTGAATTTTATAAATTCATCCACATTGTATTTATGTACACGTGTTTCAAATAATAAGTGTTTTAAAGTTTTAAAATAAACTTTCAATAGCTGATGACGTTGGTGACTTATTTTCTGATTTGTAAAAAGACACATGACATTGCCCCACAGAGGCAATTTGATCATTAACCTTTTAAGAGTTGATACTAGATTGGGTAAGTAATAGTCATTTGGTTTATTTGTTTTGTCTTTTGTTTGATCCAAGATTTTTTCTTTATTCACAAGCTCATCAAACCAATCTAAAATATTGTCATCGTCAGTTATTGTTACATAATCATTAGATAGATCTTTTTTGTCATTTTCTTTAACTGGGTCACCTATCATAACCAACAAAGATTTGAGGTATTCCATAGAAATTTTATAAGTTTCATTGTTTGTGAAGTCATATTTGAACATTTTTTGCAAATTTTTATAATATGACAAAGTACAGTCTTAATTATTTCAAAATTTTCGCACTCTTTCACAAATAATATACTGCGAATGTAGAACATTTTTATATTTATATCAACGTTATCGAAGCTTCTTAAGTTGTATACGTTTTTGACAAAGTGACTTGTGTCTAATCTTAAGAATACTTGAGGCATATCGTTACTTTTATTCATTAATACTAGAAAAGATTGTCGTAGATTGTCTCGGACTGTTTGAAAAATAGTAAAAGCTTGAACGTTTTCTGCTATTATTGCTGAAGAGTCGTCAGTTACTATCTCGTGAGGGGCAGCACGTACTTCGTTGTGCCATCTTTTCAACCATGATAATATAGAATCCGTTGTGTGGTGGTCAGTAATCAATTGGCAAATTGCTGTCGACTTAATAGTTGAAGATGTTACCATGGCAACATAGAGGAATAATCGTTTCGTTAGCAGAGATCCATCTGGGAGTTTGATCGTTCGGAAGAATGATCCAGTTGCATCTATAGTCATTGTGACATGAGGAATTTTCTCCATATAAGCCCTGAAGTATTGGATTTGTTGTTCACACCAATAGCACAGATGAAAGCTCGGTACCATAGTGAACCCGCGAATGAAATTTTGATACGTAGCCTTTATCGACATCATGAGAATGCTCATGATTGGATCAGAGTGCAATCGACGACTTTGCCTTTTCTCGTGCTTTATTTTCCTTAAAGCTTCCATCGTAGGTAGCACTGGAGAATTTACAGTACTGTCATCTTTGATAACTACGGAAGCAATTTCTTTGTGGATAACTGTAGCGGGTTTATATTGCAATTTTTTCGCTAATTGACGTCTTTTGTACGGTGTGAGTTTCGTCTTCTTGTTTGGATTGTGTGGCATTCTATTATCAGTATTAAACAGAGTACAGGTGATTGTCACTGTTTTGTCTGTTTCTGCTTTGCTCGTTATTTCCGAAATACAACTACATTGTGAGCACTTTCCTTTAATCAGAACATTGTTGTCTTTGTCGACCCGCTTAGTCTTGAAAACCCATGTGCATGGAAGTCTTGTAGATTCCCATAGTTAATCTCGTAGTAAGCAGGCCCACTTGTACTTAGGTAGTGTTTTGTACTTTTTATGTGTAGAGTTAGTATTAGGATCACGCCTAATGTAATTAACTGAGAGGGGTTTCACTTTTTTCCAGTCATATACATCCAGTAAAAAAGTAAACTCTTTTATACTTTCAACGTCTTTTGAAGTACATTTCACAGGTGAAGAAACTGTGCTACAGCACGAAGGAGAAGTTGAGGTAGTTTGAGTGAGTGAACTTTCTTCATCATATTGTTGGCCAAAAATCGTCTTGAAATTTCTTTTAAGTCTCATGAATAACGAATACGGTGTCATTTTATTGTTCAGTTCTTGAGCAATAGTTGTAAATATAGGATCGTTGTATAAGATTTTGTGATTTCTGCAAGTCGATGCATACTTAAGAAATTTGTTATTCAGCTGCGCCGCATCAATTTTTGGTTTTCTACCTCTTACCATGTTTCTGTAACAATATAATAATAATAATATTTTTCTATAATGTCCACTTCTTTGTATAAGAAATTTACAGCAACACAACAATTTACAACAAGCTGTAGAGTTTCCAATAGATAAACGCCTAATATGGGTGTACTAAGGGCTTCCCGGAAGCTGAATGTATACACTCATATTTGACCATAAGCCATAAAAGTTATGTGACCGTTTCGTTAAACCTAGATACAGTATATAGTAAGTGTTAATTCCTTCCCCCAGGCTAACCAAAACAAAAGATGTTTTAGGGGCATCACTTGCACCCCTGCACCAAAAGCTGGGTATGCTGATATCGCCTAATCTATATATATATAAAAGAAGAACCTGACTGACTGACTTACTGATGATCAACGTACAGCCGAAACTACTAGAACTAGGAAAGTGAAATTTTGCATACGGTTTCGTTTTATGACGTAGGCGAGCACTAAGAGAGGATTTTAGGAAATACATATCCTAAGGGGGTAACGTAGAAGTTGCAAGTTTGTATGAAACTCCGTCAGTTTTAAAGTTAGAGCTCTGAAATTTTGTATCAGGCTTTCTGGTTTTAAACTTTCACTTTTAATGGACATACCACGCGGGCAAAGACGCGGTTGACATCTGGTATACTTATATAGGTTCAACAATCCCTTGTGGGGTTTTAATGACGACCGGAGTTACTGTCTGCGTAGCGAAAGGGGCTTTTGATGGAAAACAAAAAAACATTTTTCCTGACAAAAAATTAATATTGAAACTTCTAAAAAAAATACATAGCAAATACATAATTTAAACACAAAATACACGTTTCCGCATAAAAATATCATTACGATTGATCGACTAGTATTGAAATAGTAAGAATACTTACTAATAATAATAATTATAATTAAATACTAGACTTGAGCCATTACGAGCGTGCGAACTGAGTCATAAACATAAATCATTACGTCAAAGGAATGTCACAATGCCACGCAATTCGTTACCGATAAAGGGATGCCGCTCGGACGCAGGTAGCATTTTGGATTATTTCCATAACATTTCCCTCATTAGGTACCTGTTATCGGCTATCGACAAAGACTTTTTTGCTGTTACACACAACACCTAGGCAGTTCCATAAGGCTTATAAGGAGGTCCGATAAAAATGATTTATGACTTAATTCGCACGTTTGTAATGAATGACTCAAGTATAAGTATTATCATTACCTACAAGACTAGGTCAACTAGATTTACTAATAAATTAAAAGTGTTAAGAGAGTAAGGGCGGGTTGTTTCAAACGGTTGGTTAACGTAACTTACTTACGTCAAATAGTTACGATTTCGTAAGGTGCTTTACGTACGTTAAAATAAACGCGTTGTTTCATTGCATTAGAAACCTTTATTGAAAAATATTTGCTACGGCAATATATCACTGTTCACGTCAACTTCTTATTTCTCTGACACTACAAAACTCGACCATATGCAGGGGCATAAGGTTTATATTATATTGCAAGTGGGGCCTCCTAGCACAGGTATTTATAATACTTAAAAGGAGATCCTTTTGTAAGATTTACAGTAGAATTTGTATAAGTTTATGAAAATAAAAAAATATGAAAATTATTAAAAATTATTGCAGCTAGTTTAGCTATGGAGGCAAAACAAGCCGAGAGAGATATTCATCATAGGCTGTTACTTTGTCTCTTTTTGATACTTGTCATTAGAAGCAAAATGACGTTGACCAGTCTATAAAGCACCGGTTAACGTGATCGTTAATTTTTGACGTACGTCAAGGCCTTCATTTTGTGAAACATCACTTTTTGTAGTTTGACGATAGTTAGCGCCATTTCAACGTATACGCGTCTGTTAAGTGTACGTGAAACAACCCGCCCTAAGTAGTGTAAATGACTTACTTACCTTGTTACGAAGTATTAATTTGAATCTCAGCCGTAAGACGTACCGAAGCCCAAATTGTAACAGCAGAATGTAATTTCCAAAGATAACAAATATCCGAAACAGTGCGTAAATCAAAGTCCGTATAAATACCAAAATTTAAAACACCAAACAAACACCAGTGAGCAGGTACTGCATGCGAATTAAAGGAAAGTAAAACAATGACTGCAGGCTTGACGCGATCTCTTTTAGGAGCGCACATATTGGACTGCTGTGATTGGTTAGAGAGCCGGCCTTCGTCTCCCGCACTGCACCTCCGTTTCGTTGGCTCCTGTATGTTGTACGGTATGTGGCCTTATTGGTAATTCCTTTAGTGAAATTCAAAGTCGTACTATCGTTAGTAAATAATACAACAATAATGGGTACCTTGGTATGACACCTACCGTACCTACGATATTGTAAATAATGGGTTATTTAGTCTTAGACATAAGTTATGGCTCAGTTTACAATTATTCATCAAATAATGCTATCTTACAGGAATTATGAATTTTTAGAATATTTTTTAGAATTTAGTAATACGAACATTTTTCATAAGTCTTGGTCACTCTATCGAAAGATTCTAAACATATTGAAGGTTATAGTCTTACAGCTCCTGAAATATAAACCTAGGATCTTTTGTATATTTTTACAAATTCAAATCTAGGTTTTACAAAAACTTCAGACCGCTACGATGCTTTTTCATCGAGATATCGGCGATACTGTGTCTTTCACCGTTTCAATGGCGCGGCCATGGGGTATTAGTCTTACAGCTCCTAAAATATAAACCTAGGATTTTTTTCTATATTTTTACAAATTTTTTACAAATTCATTCTATTATTTACTTAAATTTCGGGTCTCTGCAACGCTCAGTTTTAAAGATCTCCGTGGCCGCTCGGTTCTCCGCGTTTCAATGGCACGGCCACATTCAAACCCTTATAACTTTTTAACCATAACTTTGACAAATTTATGGTTCTGGGAATCAAATTTGACAAATTTTTACAAAATATTGGAATAGTATATTTTTATAAATATCGCCGTGACCGCGCCATCGAAACGCACACAGAAATTGCGTGGCAGTCCAACGGTCACCCACTAGTCAATAATAATAATATTCTATCACATACACACAGCACCATCTAGCTCAAACTAACCAGAGCTTGTACTATGGGTACTAGACAATGGATAAACATACATACATATATACTTTTTTTTTGTAAATACCTACCTAAATGTTTGACTTGTGCGGGAATCGAAACCGCGACTTCAGGCGTGGCAGTCGGTTACACTAACCACTACGCCATCGAGGCCGAGTCCATTGCTGCTTTACTTACCAAGAAGCATTTATATTTGCACTATATTAATTATACAATACAGCCAGGTGTAAAAATGTTAGAAGCTAATAAAAATATAGGAACGCCGCGCCGCGCCGGTTAAACGTTGCAATGGTTTAAAACGGCTTGAAGCACTCCGTAATAATATACGACCTCCAGCCACCCTGAGTAGAAGCCTGCGGGCGGTGGACCAATTGGGCCGTCTACCGCCCGATCAGTGCAGGTCCGAGTAGGCGGCGTTCGTGTTCCACACGCCTCTCGATGTCTGAAAGGGGACTAGGTCCCCCCGCTTTGTTGTCGGGGACCAGGTCCCCCAATTAGGTGTGTAAATTCTTGTTATGTTTGTGGGACCCGCCACGTCCATCGGCGGGTCAAACCTTTGAGGGGGTCGCGATTTGAATGTGATCTGATTTGTGATTTGATCTGTGATTTGAATGCGATCCGCGCGACCCCGCCATAAAGGTGTGAGGAACACCGCAGTGGTTTTAGTCTGTTCAGCCCAAACATATGGGCTGGATCCCGACATATCCCCATCGCCCGCCCCAAAACCAACGATGGGGAATGTGATGTGCACATTACCTCGAAAAAAAAAACTCCTTAATAATATGTATCTATATTTTTATCGTATTACGTATCAAGAATGAAACATACACCAGATTTAACTTAGACCTCCAGGAATACAACTGTGAAAACCACATTCAAGTTCGCGCAGTAGTGTTTGTGTGATACGCGTACTAACATAAAGACAAAACAATCTAACAATAAATATTTTTGCGTGTATAGCTCCTAAATAAACCACAAACATATTGTTTTATATATCTAGTACTAGATTTTATCCGCGGCCTCGCTCGCGTTAATTTTAATTTTGTCATCGTGGACCCAACGTTATAATTCGCACCCTTAATAAAACAGAGACTTATCTCAGTATTTTGGATTAAACAAATTTAAACTCTATTGCAAAGATTTAACACAAATATAATATTAGAATTTAACCTATACAATTAGAGTTCAAATTGCCTTACTTTCAAATTTCGAGTTAAGTCGCTGTTTTATTAAGAGTGCGATATGTCGTAGTACCGGGAAGCCGTTTAACGTTAGTAAGGTGTTCAAATCAAAATACATACCAACACAGAAGAGTGGCTAATACGTGGGGGTTGCGATAAAAAAACGTTGCATATTGATAGGGTGAAGTTACCATTTGTCTGATTAAGCTTTTTATTTTGTACATGGTCGCGTGTCTGTATTTTTGCATAAGTTTTTAACCGACTTCAAGAAGGAGGAGGTTCTCAATTCGCCAGTATGTTTTTTTTTGTATGTTTGTTACGCGATTCCTCTGCCAATTATGAATTGATTTGGAGGATTCTTCTTTGTTTGGTGACCTGCCAAACAAAAAAGGAATCCTCCAAATAAAAAAAATGCTTTCTTGTGTTAATATAATTTTCTTCGTTGGTAGTTTAGCTCATAATTTGGGACTTACTCGCTTTTGCTCGCGTAAATGTAGGTTCCGTTAGTAACAGTACTTTTTCTAGATGAAAGGAACCCTATGTTTTCTGTCCTCCTGACAATGTAGGTAGGTATGTGCGAAATTTCATGACGATCAGTCGAACAAATAAACAAATTTACGTCCGCATTTATAATATTAGTAAGCATGATATAAGTTGGTATATTGCTGTTTACCGAGTATTTACATAATTCAAGTATCTTTTGCCTCAGAACTAGCGATGCAATATAAATAATAAAATAATTGACGATAAATAATTATGTAAACATAAGTCTTACGCCGTCTTACGTCTTACTCCCGTATATCCACAATTTGACAGGCAAAGATGATTTCAATTCTCATTGCACCATCTACTAGTTTAGGTTTTACGTAGGAAGCCGGCATCCAGCCTATCGTCTTTTGAATCGGACCCTACGTTGCGAAACCCTATGTTCTTATTGAACATTTACTGATAAAAACTTACTAGTTCTTGCGCGGCTTCACTCGCGTACATGTGCTTTAGGTTGACACCCTAATCAGCGGTATGAAATATACTTTACCATTTGTTCATTTGTTCATATTATTATAATAATAATACACTTTTATTTCAGACAATTGTCCATAAATGTTAGTCATACAAATTCCTTAAAACTATGTTCTAGGAATGCAGCATACACTGGTGTATTTCTGTCGGTATAATACATGACTGTGTGCTTAAGCGCTAGTATAGTTGCTTCGGTTGATAGACCCGCTCTAAAACCGAATGGGCCTCGTGGATTTTAAGCTGTGCAACTATACGTCGCTTAAGCACACCTTCAAGCAGCTGAGCAGTAATTGTAGCTAGTGAAATAGGCTTATAATTGTCTTTATCACAAATATTACCCGTCTTATTTTTAATTATCGGTACCACTACCGTTTTTGTCAAGTCACAAGGCAGATATGAGTGTCGTATACAAAAATTATACAGCATAGACAGAACCCTCGGCAGGCCAGCATTTTGAACATGTTCTATGCTTAGACCGTCCCGCCCTGGCGACTTACCTTATTTTACAACCTATTCTCAGATCTACATTAAATTTCATAAAAACCTGTCGAGTCATTTCGGAGGAGTGCGACCACAACACTGTGACACGAGATTTTTATTTATATAGATTTGCCTAACCTGGGATTCAAACCTAACGATCTGCTATTAACATGATCATGCATGTCATGAGTCCAACGAGGCAGCCTCAATCAAGACAAATCAATTTTAAATATTTTATAAAATGGTAATTATAAAAAATATTATTTACATAATAGGTAATAGTCACAGCGAAGATCGGTTTACTTAAGATATTAGCACAGTTTGTGTCTTATTGACTTTTGTATTTAACGGTTCAATACTACCTAATTGACATGAAAATTAATGATAAGTTACTTTATGCGGTTTTTAGTTTCATAAGATTGGTTATTAACTTCTACTCATAATACCTATTTATTATATGCTAATACCAGCCAAAGCGAATTATGATCACGGGTTATTCCCTGAGTACCCCGATCTCCGAGGCTCCCGTCCCGGAAAACCCCGAATAACATAAATAGGATAATATTGTTATATTATCCTATTTATCGTATTCGGGGTTTTTGTTTTTGTTCATGTTCAAAATGTCTTAACAAGCGATTTTCTCAGAAACGGAGTCGGCAATTCTCACTTCTTCACTATTTATGTCGACCGTACAAGTTGAAAAGAAAAGATTTTTTTATTATTGTTAACAAACAATAACATTTTTTGTTTGTTAAGACATTTTTGTATTGTTGTAAGTGCTAACCGCACTTCGGGCTTGCCCACTTACAATTCTTTTATCATTTTGTGTGATATGATGGTTTGGATATTCTTTTATGTTAAATTTCAATGTTTTCTGTACCTGGGTAGCAACATTTATACTTTAAACCCCAGACCAATTTAAATATACAAAAATTTAGACCTGTATTTACCCCCTAAGGGTCTGTATTTACGGCAAATTTCCAAACTCACAACATTATCAATTCTGCGCTGACTGCGAATGTTCTAACTTAAACTCATGATAACTATGCTCGGGGCGGCAACTGAACCTAAGCACTCACGACGCTTTCAGCCGCAAGCATCTTCAAATTACACACATAAACTATTTTAAATAACTATTATAATTCGTCTATCGACGTTCGAACTTTTTAAGGCCTACAGTTTTTAAGCTTTATATTTAACCTTTATAAGATACATATTTAGTGTTATTTAGGCTTTGTAACTACGTCTTGACATGGACTATTAAAACATTAACTAACAATGAATTTTGCTTGTTCCAGATTACCTCCATATTAGAATCTGTACAGATTACTACAAATATTATCCGCAATGTATCTGATACTGCTGTTTGCATCCGTGCTACTCGGCGCCTCACGCTCAGCTAACGTGAACAATCACATAAAACTACTGACAGAACTAGACAATAACATCGAAAATAATGGTGAGTATTTGTAATATTAAATAATTCATTATCGCTTGCTTTAACGATAAAGGAAAACATCGTGAGGAAACCTGCATGTCTGAGAGTTCTCTACAATGTCCTCAAAATTTTCTATGTATAATATGTATGTATTTACAAAAAAAAAGTATATAAGTATGTTTATCCATTGTCTAGTACCCATAGTACAAGCTCTGCTTAGTTTGGGTTAGACGGTGTTGTGTGTATGTGGTAGAATATTATTATTATTATTATATAGAACATCGTCATACTCGATCGACCACGACCCATCTATCACTAGTGACATCATCAAATCAAGTGTCGAATATTTGTTATTTGAATTATAATCAACAACGAATTGTTGAATCATTACGATGAATAATTGTCATTACACGTTTTTCTCTAAAGAACTAAAAACTAATATCCAGTCAAATCCGGTTAGACTAGAAAAGCCGACCCCAAGTAACTTGGGAATAATAAAGGCTAGGGAGAAGAAGACACGTTTTTCACTAAAGATATTGGTTGGCGTTCCCGAGAAAAAAATTCAAGAAAGAGTGAGGTATTTAAAAAGTTTTTTACAGTCCGCCACAGATTTGAACTGTTCTCGTAATATCATGAACAAATCCAAATTATTAACTACACCTTCCATATTGGTCACAAAAATCCTGTTTATATACGTTGGAATTACTCCTTCCTATCCCTATCATTAAGGTACATTGTTAGGTAAGTCGAGTCATTAAATTTAATTACATTACGAATATAGTTATTAGCAAATAGAAAAGACAATTCGTAGAGGTGATAATTTGTAATGAATAGAACAGCAAATGAACTAATTGATGATTAGCTAATTTTTCTCTATTTGTAATTACTTTCCAACAACAAAGACAGTTTAGCTAAGGAGAGACATACAATACAATGAATTGTTTAAACTTTTAAAGAAATAAACAAAGCCCTTTCTGGAGAAAAGTATTTTTTGTAGAACGAAGCTCTTTTGTTTGAGTTTGCTTTATGGTAAGTATAATTTATAGTCGGGCACGCCACGATCGTGGCGGTAAGTCCCGTGTTTGAGGAATGGCTGGAGAGGCGGCATAGCGCCCTCACCTTCCGGCTGACATAGGTAATGACTGGCCACGGTTGTTTTGGCCAGTTCCTGTGTCGTATACGCCGGCAAGAGACGCCCGGTTGTCACCACTGCGGCGACTGCCGCGACGTTGTTGAGGACGCGGCGCTGCACACTTTGGCGGTTTGCCTCGCCTGGGCATCGCAGCGCCGCCGCGCCGTGAGTTGATCGCGGCAGTCAGATTGGTTGCCCTCTCGCTCCCGGCCGTAGTTCAGTCTATGGTCCGGAGTGAGGGGTCGTGGAACGCCGTCGCCTCCTTTTGTGAGGAAGTCATTTCCATCAAGGAGGCGGCGGAGCGGTAGAGGGAGCGTTTAAACCCTCTCCCCAACCGCAAAACCGGGCGCCGGTGGGCGCGAGATGACCTCCAGCCACCCTGAGGATTGACCAGACAGGATTGATTGACTGATTGAGGATTGATTGGGGGTGGCGTGCGTGTTCCCACGCGCGCCTCTGTTTCGAATCCGTCTCCCCTCTAGGGGGAGGACAGTAGGGTTTAAAGAGAGTCAGTGCCTTTGGGTAGATCTGTTCGTGTAGTGGCCTGCCGTTTCATACGGCGGGCCGAAACCTCGGCGGGGTCGCGACCGCATGTGCAAGTGATTCGCGCGGCCCCGTCGATAGTGGTTTTGTCGAGAAAACACCGTGGTAAGTTTAGTCGGTATTCCGGGAGGTACATTATTCTTATACCATCTTTCTTTTACCCCGGCGAGTCCGACATAACCCCTCCGCCCGCCCCCGCGGAGGGGTATGCGTCAAGCATTCCCCCACGTAAAGTATAATTTACAGTATTAAATAAAGAATCATCCTTTTTTAAGTTCTTCACGTATAAGATTTTCTTCGGTAAACTAGTGTTTTAAAGTAAATTTCATTATTTATCCGTAAAATTTATATTTAACACATTATTTAAATAATTTTAAATGAAAAATATTTTCGTTGTACTTTTTTTCGATAAATATATGTTTTAAAATTATTATTATTCCTTAATTATAAGTATTTTAATGTAACACAATTATTTTATCTATGATATTATAGATAAAAAGTACTTTTTACTTATCTCTTTTTTCATTTTACCGAACCTCATAACACTTAAAGGGGCAACTATGGGTCCGCGCTGCTAGTGTAGAATTGTAGCCAACAAGCCAAAGAATAACACTAAAGTAGTTAAAGCTAGACCTGTCAAGACTTGGCTAAATTTTAGCAGTTTTTGTTACATTCCATACAACAAAAATTGAAAAAAAAAATCCGGGCAATCTATCAGTTTTAGAGAAAAACGTATAATGACAATTATTCATCGTAATGACGAGATCTTTCGATAGGTATTTTTTTAAAATGGAATTTCTTAAAATAAAATCTTGTGTTCTCATTTAGCAGTTACGACCCACTGTGCGCCGCGCCGCAGTGACTACTGTGGGTTCGGACCCCACACGGGATAATTATTTATGTGATCCACTTATGATTGTTCTAAGACTGTAGTTCAATTCTCATGATAAAATATGTTTAGGATAGATATATATGTATATCCAGTCTCTATATATCCAGTCTATTGAGTAGATATAGTTCTTACAGATACATATTATTATGCGATAATATTAGAAACATCAATCACATACACACACACATCAATTATATACAAATGTATAACCGTCAAATGTAAACTAAAATACAATGTTTTATAATTTAAGAGTATACCATTTGTGATATTTATAACAACTAGCGGTCGCCAAGTTGTCGAAATTCGACCATAATTTGATTTTAATTTTAAGGTTAATCGTTATTATATATACCACGAAATTGCAATAGGTACTTAAGGTATGTAACCATAGTTACGAAGAATTGTACGACATTAACTGAACCATGCCGAAATACTACAAACGCGATTCGACTGCGTGTGTCAAGTGCATGGTTGTGTGGGTAGCGTTTTTTCATTAATTTAATGTATTTCTGATGCATATTTTATAAAAATACTAGGATTCGCCACTCCTTCTCCATATAAACTTTAACTGTGCCAAATTTCATATTCCTCCATATGCACAATTTTAGTAAAAAGGGGTACAAAGTTTTTGCTTCACGTATTAATATATACAAAGATGACACCAGATTGGGTCCTTATTTCAAAATGTTTTTATTACGAGAATTAGCCCTCTAGGCGTACTTCGTGTCCGTCAAATCCATATTTGTAAAGCCCCCAGCAACACAGAGCCTGGCCCAAGGGCAAATTAATAGGTAAAAAAAATTAACGAATATTTTACATTATTTTTCGTAAAAATTACACATCACAACACAAATATAATATGTTGAATAAGTACAGATGCAATAAGAATGTTTTAAAAGCAATACGGTTGTGGCGGTCGCTTGCATCGATTGGAGTTCATTGGCGCAATTGATACACTACTTTAATACATCGAAGACCACCCGGTACCTTTCATTGGAAGCCAATAAATAAAAATGACTAAGAATGGTAAGGGGTGACTGCCTCGTTAGTCGAAGTTTGCAGACGATGCGAGGTCATGGTTTCTAATCTGAAGTCGGACAAAATAGGTGTTCTTAATATGTAATGCTAAGTAGACAAATATTATATAGCTAATTATATTAGGCAGCGATAAGCCGTTGGACTGCCATGCAATTTTAACACTGAAGCGCGGGTCTCTTCTCAGTGTGAGAAGGGTTAGGCCATAGTCCACCACGTTGGCCAAGTGCGGGTTGGTAGACTTCACATAATTTTGAGGACATTGTGGAGAACTCTCAGACATGCAGGTTTCCTCACGATGTTTTCCTTTATCGTTAAAGCAAGCGATAATGAATTATTTAATATTACAATTACTCACCATTATTTTCGATATTATTGTCTAGTTCTGTCAGTAGTTTTATGTGATTGTTCACGTTAGCTGAGCGTGAGGCGCCGAGTAGCACGGATGCGAACAGCAGTATCGGATACATTGCGGATAATATTTGTAGTAATCTGTACAGATTCTAATATGGAGGTAATCTGGAACAAGCAAAATTCATTGTTAGTTAATGTTTTAATAGTCCATATCAAGACGTAGTTATAAAGCTTAAATAACACTAAATATGTATCTTATAAAGGTTAAATATAAAGCTTAAAAACTGTAAGCCTTAAAAAGTTCGAACGTCGATAGACGAATTATAATAGTTATTTAAAATAGTTTATGTGTGTAATTTGAAGATGCTTGCGGCTGAAAGCATCGTGAGTGCTTAGGTTCAGTTGCCGCCCCGAGCATAGTTATCATGAGTTTAAGTTAGAACATTCGCAGTCAGCGCAGAATTTTTGTTTATTTATATACTTTAAACCCCAGACCAATTTAAATATACAAAAATTTAGACCTGTATTTACCCCCTAAGGGTCTGTATTTACGGCAAATTTCCAAACTCACAACATTATCAATTCTGCGCTGACTGCGAATGTTCTAACTTAAACTCATGATAACTATGCTCGGGGCGGCAACTGAACCTAAGCACTCAAGATGCTTTCAGCCGCAAGCATCTTCAAATTACACACATAAACTATTTTAAATAACTATTATAATTCGTCTATCGACGATCGAACTTTTTAAGGCCTACAGTTTTTAAGCTTTATATTTAACCTTTATAAGATACATATTTAGTGTTATTTAAGCTTTGTAACTACGTCTTGATATGGACTATTAAAACATTAACTAACAATGAATTTTGCTTGTTCCAGATTACCTCCATATTAGAATCTGTACAGATTACTACTAATATTATCCGCAATGTATCTGATACTGCTGTTCGCATCCGTGCTACTCGGCGCCTCACGCTCAGCTAACGTGAACAATCACATAAAACTACTGACAGAACTAGACAATAACATCGAAAATAATGGTGAGTATTTGTAATATTAAATAATTCATTATCGCTCGCTTTAACGATAAATGAAAACATCGTGAGGAAACCTGCATGTCTAAGAGTTCTCCACAATGTCCTCAAAATTATGTGAAGTCTACCAACCCGCACTTGGCCAACGTGGTGGACTATGGCCTAACCCTTCTCACACTGAGAAGAGACCCGCGCTTCAGTGTTAAAATTGCATGGCAGTCCAACGGTTTATCGCTGCCTAATATAATTAGCTATATAATATTTGTCTACTTAGCATTACATATTAAGAACACCTATTTTGTCCGACTCCAGATTAGAAACCATGACCTCGCATCGTCTGCAAACATCGACTAACGAGGCAGTCACCCCTTACCATTCTTAGTCATTTTTATTTATTGGCTTCCAATGAAAGGTACCGGGTGGTCTTCGATGTATTAAAGTAGTGTATCAATTGCGCCAATGAACTCCAATCGATGCAAGCGACCGCCACAACCGTATTGCTTTTAAAACATTCTTATTGCATCTGTACTTATTCAACATATTATATTTGTGTTGTGATGTGTAATTTTTACGAAAAATAATGTAAAATATTCGTTAATTTTTTTTTACCTATTAATTTGCCCTTGGGCCAGGCTCTGTGTTACGGGGGACTTTACAAATATGGATTTGACAGACACGAAGTACGCCTAGAGGGCTAATTCCCGTAATAAAAACATTTTGAAATAAGGATCCAATCTGGTGTCATCTTTGTATATATTAATACGTGAAGCAAAAACCTTGTACCCCTTTTTACTAAAATTGTGCGGATGGAGGAATATGAAATTTGGCACAGTTAAAGTTTATATGGAGAAGGAGTGGCGAATCCTAGTATTTTTATATAATATGCATTAGAAATACATTAAATTAATGAAAAAACGCTACACACACACAACCATGCACTTGACACACGCAGTCGAATCGCGTTTGTAGTATTTCGGCATGGTTCAGTTAATGTCGTACAATTCTTCGTAACTATGGTTACATACCTTAAGTACCTATTGCAATTTCGTGGTATATATAATAACGATTAAACTTAAAATTATAATCAAATTATGGTCGAATTTCGACAACTTGGCGACCGCTAGTTGTTATAAATATCACAAATGGTATACTCTTAAATTATAAAACATTGTATTTTAGTTTACATTTGACGGTTATACATTTGTATATATATTCGGCCCGCCGTAAGAAACGGCAGGCCACTACACGAACAGATCTACCCAAAGGCACTGACTCTCTTTAAACCCTACTGTCCTCCCCCTAGAGGGGAGACGGATTCGAAACAGAGGCGCGCGTGGGAACACGCACGCCACCCCCAATCAATCCTCAATAAGTCAAAATCAATCAATCAATCCTGTCTGGTCAATCCTCAGGGTGGCTGGAGGTCATCTCGCGCCCTCCGGCGCCCGGTTTTGCGGTTGGGGAGAGGGTTGAAACGCTCCCTCGCCCGCTCCGCCGCCTCCTTGATGGAAATGACTTCCTCACAAAAGGAGGCGACGGCGTTCCACGACCCCTCACTCCGGACCATAGACTGAACTACGGCCGGGAGCGAGAGGACAACCAATCTGACTGCCACGATCAACTCACGGCGCGGCGGCGCTGCGATGCCCAGGCGAGGCAAACCGCCAAAGTGTGCAGCGCCGTGTCCTCAACAACGTCGCGGCAGTCGCCGCAGTGGTGATAACCGGGCGTCTCTTGCCGGCGTATACGACACAGGAACTGGCCAAAACAACCGTGGCCAGTCATTACCTGTGTCAGCCGGAAGGTGAGGGCGCTATGCCGCCTCTCCAGCCATTCCTCAAACACGGGACTTACCGCCACGATCGGGGCGTGCCCGACTGTAAATAATTATACTTACCATAAAGTAAACTCAAACAAAAGAGCTTCGTTCTACAAAAAATACTTTTTTCCAGAAAGGGCTTTGTTTATTTCTTTAAAAGTTTAAACAATTCATTGTATTGTATGTCTCTCCTTAGCTAAACTGTCTTTGTTGTTGGAAAGTAATTACAAATAGTGAAAAATTAGCTAATCATCAATTAGTTCATTTGCTGTTCTATTCATTACAAATTATCACCTCTACGAATTATCTTTTCTATTTGCTAATAATGTAATTAAATTTAATGACTCGACTTACCTAACAATATACCTTAATGATAGGGATAGGAAGGAGTAATTCCAACGTATATAAACAGGATTTTTGTGACCAATATGGAAGGTGTAGTGAATAATTTGGATTTGTTCATGATATTACGAGAACAGTTCAAATCTTTGGCGGACTGTAAAAAACTTTTTAAATACCTCACTCTTTACTTATCTTTTATTTTCATTTTACCGGACCTCATAACTCTTAAATCTGAATTTTTTTCTCGGGAACGCCAACCAATATCTTTAGTGAAAAACGTGTCTTCTTCTCCCTAGCCTTTATTATTCCCAAGTTATTAGTTAGATTTGACTGGATATTAATTTTTAGTTCTTTAGAGAAAAACGTGTAATGACAATTATTCATCGTAATTATTCAACAATTCGTTGTTGATTATAATTCAAATAACAAATATTCGACACTTGATTTGATGATGTCACGAGTGATAGATGGGTCGTGGTCGATCGAGTATGACGATGTTCTATATAATAATAATAATAATATTCTACCACATACACACAACACCGTCTAGCCCAAACTAAGCAGAGCTTGTACTATGGGTACTTGATAATGGATAAACATACTTAATTACTTTTTATTTAGTAAATACATACATATTATACATAGAAAATTTTGAGGACATTGTACAGAACTCTCAGACATGCAGGTTTCCTCACGATGTTTTCCTTTATCGTTAAAGCGAGCGATAATGAATTATTTAATATTACAAATACTCACCATTATTTTCGATGTTATTGTCTAGTTCTGTCAGTAGTTTTATGTGATTGTTCACGTTAGCTGAGCGTGAGGCGCCGAGTAGCACGGATGCGAACAGCAGTATCAGATACATTGCGGATAATATTTGTAGTAATCTGTACAGATTCTAATATGGAGGTAATCTGGAATAAGCAATTATGTGTGTAATTTGAAGATGCTTGCGGCTGAAAGCATCGTGAGTGCTTAGGTTCAGTTGCCGCCCCGAGCATAGTTATCATGAGTTTAAGTTAGAACATTCGCAGTCAGCGCAGAATTGATAATGTTGTAAGTTTGGAAATTTGCCGTAAATACAGACCCTTAGGGGGTAAATACAGGTCTAAATTTTTGTATATTTAAATTGGTCTGGGGTTTAAAGTATAAATTCACATTTCTTTAGCTGTTGCTACCCAGGTACAGAAAACATTTAAATTTAACAAAAAAGAATATCCAAACCATTATATCACACAAAATGATAAAATAATTGTAAGTGGGCAAGCCCGAAGTGCGGTTAGCACTTACAACAATACAAAAATGACTTAACAAACAAAAAATTTTATTGTTTGTTAATAATAAAAAAAATCTATGCTTTTCAACTTGTACGGTCGACATAAATAGTGAAGAAGTGAGAATTGCCGACTCCGTTTCTGAGAAAATCGCTTGTTAAGACATTTTGAACATGAACAAAAACAAAAACCCCGAATACGATAAATAGGATAATATAACAATATTATCCTATTTATGTTATTCGGTGTTTTCCGGGACGGGAGCCTTGGAGATCGGGGTACTCAGGGAATAACCCGTGATCATAATTCGGTTTGGCTGGTATTAGCATATAATAAATAGGTATTATGAGTAGAAGTTAATAACCAATCTTATGGAACTAAAAACCGCATAAAGTAACTTATCATTAATTTTCATGTCTATTAGTATTGAACCGTTAAATACAAAAGTCAATAAGACACAAACTGTGCTAATATCTTAAGTAAACCGATCTTCGCTGTGACTATTACCTATTATGTAAATAATATTATTTATAATTATCTTTTTATAGAATATTTAAAATTGATTTGTCTTGATTGAGGCTGCCTCGTTGGACTCATGACATGCATGATCATGGTAATAGCAGATCGTTAGGTTTGAATCCCAGGTTAGGCAAATCTATATAAATAAAAATCTCGTGTCACAGTGTTGTGGTCGCACTCCTCCGAAATGGCTCGACAGATTTTTATGAAATTTAATGTAGATCTGAGAATAGGTTGTAAAGTAAGGTAAGTCGCCAGGGCGGGACGGTCTAAGCATAGAACATGTTCAAAATGCTGGCCTGCCGAGGGTTCTGTCTATGCTGTATAATTTTTGTATACGACACTCATATCTGCCTTGTGACTTGACAAAACGGTAGTGGTACCGATAATTAAAAATAAGACGGGTAATATTTGTGATAAAGACAATTATAAGCCTATTTCACTAGCTACAATTACTGCTCAGCTGCTTGAAGGTGTGCTTAAGCGACGTATAGCTGCACAGCTTAAAATCCACGAGGCCCATTCGGTTTTAGAGCGGGTCTATCAACCGAAGCAACTATACTAGCGCTTAAGCACACAGTCATGTATTATAGCGACAGAAATACACCAGTGTATGCTGCATTCCTAGAACATAGTTTTAAGGAATTTGTATGACTAACATTTATGGACAATTGTCTGAAATAAAAGTGTATTATTATTATAATAATATGAACAAATGAACAAATGATAAAGTATATTTCATACCGCTGATTAGGGTGTCAACCTAAAGCACATGTACGCGAGTGAAGCCGCGCAAGAACTAGTAAGTTTTTATCAGTAAATGTTCAATAAGAACATAGGGTTTCGCAACGTAGGGTCCGATTCAAAAGACGATAGGCTGGATGCCGGCTTCCTACGTAAAACCTAAACTAGTAGATGGTGCAATGAGAATTGAAATCATCTTTGCCTGTCAAATTGTGGATATACGGGAGTAAGACGTAAGACGGCGTAAGACTTATGTTTACATAATTATTTATCGTCAATTATTTTATTATTTATATTGCATCGCTAGTTCTGAGGCAAAAGATACTTGAATTATGTAAATACTCGGTAAACAGCAATATACCAACTTATATCATGCTTACTAATATTATAAATGCGGACGTAAATTTGTTTATTTGTTCGACTGATCGTCATGAAATTTCGCACATACCTACCTACATTGTCAGGAGGACAGAAAACATAGGGTTCCTTTCATCTAGAAAAAGTACTGTTACTAACGGAACCTACATTTACGCGAGCAAAACCGCGGGAAGCTCGTGACATGTAATTATAATAAACTTAAATTTTTAGAAAACGAACAAACACCGACTTCGAAAATATATCTACACGTAAAAACTTAAACTAAAAAATCCTATAAGCACTAGAAAGTTAAAAATAATACTAAATCTAATAAATCAAAAATGTTAAATAATTAACCTATATAACCTTTTTCTTTTTTAAACTATCTTTAACCTATAATAAAATTTAAAATAACATAAACCTAACTGCCTATAAATATTATTAGGTAAACAAATAAGAGAATAAAACATTTTTTAAGTCCCAAATTATGAGCTAAACTACCAACGAAGAAAATTATATTAACACAAGAAAGCATTTTTTTTATTTGGAGGATTCCTTTTTTGTTTGGCAGGTCACCAAACAAAGAAGAATCCTCCAAATCAATTCATAATTGGCAGAGGAATCGCGTAACAAGCATACAAAAAAAAACATACTGGCGAATTGAGAACCTCCTCCTTCTCGAAGTCGGTTAAAAACTTATGCAAAAATACAGACACGCGACCATGTACAAAATAAAAAGCTTAATCAGACAAATGGTAACTTCACCCTATCAATATGCAACGTTTTTTTATCGCAACCCCCACGTATTAGCCACTCTTCTGTGTTGGTATGTATTTTGATTTGAACACCTTACTAACGTTAAACGGCTTCCCGGTACTACGACATATCGCACTCTTAATAAAACAGCGACTTAACTCGAAATTTGAAAGTAAGGCAATTTGAACTCTAATTGTATATGTTAAATTCTAATACTATATTTGTGTTAAATCTTTGCAATAGTGTTTAAATTTGTTTCATCCAAAATACTGAGATAAGTCTCTGTTTTATTAAGGGTGCGAATTATAACGTTGGGTCCACGATGACAAAATTAAAATTAACGCGAGCGAGGCCGCGGATAAAATCTAGTACTAGATATATAAAACAATATGTTTGTGGTTTATTTAGGAGCTATACACGCAAAAATATTTATTGTTAGATTGTTTTGTCTTTATGTTAGTACGCGTATCACACAAACACTACTGCGCGAAATTGAATGTGGTTTTCACAGTTGTATTCCTGGAGGTCTAAGTTAAATCTGGTGTATGTTTCATTCTTGATACGTAATACGATAAAAATATAGATACATATTATTAAGGAGTTTTTTTTTTCGCGGTAATGTGCACATCACATTCCCCATCGTTGGTTTTGGGGCGGGCGATGGGGATATATCGGGATCCAGCCCATATGTTTGGGCTGAACAGACTAAAACCACCGCGGCGTTCCTCACACCTTTATGGCGGGGTCGCGCGGATCGCTCTCACATTCAAATCGCGACCCCCTCAAAGGTTTGACCCGCCGATGGACGTGGCGGGTCCCACAAACATAACAAGAATTTACACACCCAATTGGGGGACCTGGTCCCCGACAACAAAGCGGGGGGACCTAGTCCCCTTTCAGACATCGAGAGGCGTGCGGAACACGAACGCCGCCTACTCGGACCTGCACTGATCGGGCGGTGGACGGCCCAATTGGTCCACCGCCCGCAGGCTTCTACTCAGGGTGGCTGGAGGTCGTATATTATTACGGAGTGCTTCAAGCCGTTTTAAACCATTGCAACGTTTAAACGGCGCGGCGCGGCGTTCCTATATTTTTATTAGCTTTTGACACAAGATTTTTGTTTAAGAATTCCATTTAAAAAAAGTACCTATCGAAAGATCTCGTCATTACGATGAATAATTGTCATTATACGTTTTTCTCTAAAACTGATAGATTGCCCGGTTTTTTTTTTTCAATTTTTGTTGTATGGAATGTAACAAAAACTGCTAAAATTTAGCCAAGTCTTGACAGGTCTAGCTTTAACTACTTTAGTGTTATTCTTTGGCTTATTGGCTACAATTCTACACTAGCAGCGCGCACCCATAGTTGCCCCTTTAAGTGTTATGAGGTTCGGTAAAATGAAAAAAGAGATAAGTAAAAAGTACTTTTTATCTATAATATCATAGATAAAATAATTGTGTTACATTAAAATACTTATAATTAAGGAATAATAATAATTTTAAAACATATATTTATCGAAAAAAAGTACAACGAAAATATTTTTCATTTAAAATTATTTAAATAATGTGTTACATATAAATTTTACGAATAAATAATGAAATTTACTTTAAAACACTAGTTTACCGAGAAAATCTTATACGTGAAGAACTTAAAAAAGGATGATTCTTTATTTAATACTGTAAATTATACTTTACGTGGGGGAATGCTTGACGCATACCCCTCCGCGGGGGCGGGCGGAGGGGTTATGTCGGACTCGCCGGGGTAAAAGAAAGATGGAATAAGAATAATGTACCTCCCGGAATACGGACTAAACTTACCGCGGTGTTTTCTCGACAAAACCACTACCGACGGGGCCGCGCGAATCACTTGCACATGCGGTCGCGACCCCGCCGAGGTTTCGGCCCGCCGTATGAAACGGCAGGCCACTACACGAATAGATCTACCCAAAGGCACTGACTCTCTTTAAACCCTACTGTCCTCCCCCTAGAGGGGAGATGGATTTGAAACAGAGGCGCGCGTGGGAAAACGCACGCCACCCCCAATCAATCCTCAATCAGTCAATCAATCAATCAATCCTGTCTGGTCAATCCTCAGGGTGGCTGGAGGTCATCTCGCGCCCTCCGGCGCCCGGTTTTGCGGTTGGGGAGAGGGTTTAAACGCTCCCTCTCCCGCTCCGCCGCCTCCTTGATGGAAATGACTTCCTCACAAAAGGAGGCGACGGCGTTCCACGACCCCTCACTCCGGACCATAGACTGAACTACGGCCGGGAGCGAGAGGGCAACCAATCTGACTGCCGCGATCAACTCACGGCGCGGCGGCGCTGCGATGCCCAGGCGAGGCAAACCGCCAAAGTGTGCAGCGCCGCGTCCTCAACAACGTCGCGGCAGTCGCCGCAGTGGTGACAACCGGGCGTCTCTTGCCGGCGTATACGACACAGGAACTGGCCAAAACAACCGTGGCCAGTCATTACCTGTATCAGCCGGAAGGTGAGGGCGCTATGCCGCCTCTCCAGCCATTCCTCAAACACGGACTTACCGCCACGATCGTGGCGTGCCCGACTGTAAATAATTATACTTACCATAAAGTAAACTCAAACAAAAGAGCTTCGTTCTACAAAAAACACTTTTTTCCAGAAAGGGCTTTGTTTATTTCTTTAAAAGTTTAAACAATTCATTGTATTGTATGTCTCTCCTTAGCTAAACTGTCTTTGTTGTTGGAAAGTAATTACAAATAGTGAAAAATTAGCTAATCATCAATTAGTTCATTTGCTGTTCTATTCATTACAAATTATCACCTCTACGAATTATCTTTTCTATTTGCTAATAACTATATTCGTAATGTAATTAAATTTAATGACTCGACTTACCTAACAATATACCTTAATGATAGGGATAGGAAGGAGTAATTCCAACGTATATAAACAGGATTTTTGTGACCAATATGGAAGGTGTAGTGAATAATTTGGATTTGTTCATGATATTACGAGAACAGTTCAAATCTTTGGCGAACTGTAAAAATCTTTTTAAATACCTCACTCTTTACTTATCTTTTATTTTCATTTTACCGGACCTCATAACTCTTAAATCTGAATTTTTTTCTCGGGAACACCAACCAATATCTTTAGAGAAAAACGTGTCTTCTTCTCCCTAGCCTTTATTATTCCCAAGTTACTTGGGGTCGGCTTTTCTAGTCTAACCGGATTTGACTGGATATCTGTTATTAGTTCTTTAGAGAAAAACGTGTAATGACAATTATTCATCGTAATGATTCAACAATTCGTTGTTGATTATAATTCAAATAACAAATATTCGACACTTGATTTGATGATGTCACGAGTGATAGATGGGTCGTGGTCGATCGAGTATGACGATGTTCTATATAATAATAATAATATTCTACCACATACACACAACACCGTCTAGCCCAAACTAAGCAGAGCTTGTACTATGGGTACTAGACAATGGATAAACATACTTATATACTTTTTTTTTTGTAAATACCTACATATTATACATAGAAACACCCAGACCAAGACAAACATCCATGTTCATGCACACAAATGTTTGACTTGTGTGGGAATCGAACCCGCGACCTCAGGCGTGGCAGTTGGTTACACTAACCACTACGCCATCGAGGTAGACAAATAATATATGGTCTCGGACTACATTTTTTCGTATATCCCATTAGATTTTGCTGGCGGCTTTACTCGCGTTTTGTCAATTATTGATTCTATGTCCCGGGAACAGTACTTGTTCCTGGATGAAACGGTGCCTTATGTCCTTTACTGTACTACTAACAACCTGAATGCGATATTCCATGATGATCGGTCGAGTTGTTAATGCGTCAAAGCGTACATGTTATGTGTATATGTTACACTTAAGTAATCATTCTCCACAATTAGCTATATTAGATGGTCTCACTAATAATAATATCAAAACAAAAACAAACAAAACAATGCAAATAGCCGCCAGTCAACAACGCTGAGGTCGATTACTTTGTTTACGTTTCACTCTGCGCATAATATTATAATAATAATATTCTACCACATACACACAACACCATCTAGCCCAAACTAAGCAGAACTTGTACTATGGGTACTAGACAATGGATAAACATACATATATATACCTTTTTTTTTGTAAATACATTCATATTATACATATGTATATAATATTGTGTCATCAGTGCCTATTATGCAATGATTTTTTATTTTATTTGTACTTACCCCCTTTATTTATTTGATAGTGACCTATTTTATTTCTACCTCTGCTCTCATATTTTAAAATGTACCTACCTAATTTATAAACATAATTTAATATGCCGTATACATTTTTCTTGTGTATGTATGTAGCAAAACCACATTTATTGTATTTTTGTTATAATGTTAAGCATTTGCCTCCGTCCGTGAATCAAATGTATCGGGTGACCAACTGAAAACCAGCGCTGGTGCACTCAATTTGGGCGCCCAGCTAATGCTGAGGTGGTGACCCTTTTCGGCGAGGGCATACACATTTTGTTTTTAATATGTATAATATTTTTTGTTTGTTTTAACTAATTGTGTATGCTCTGTACGAAATCAACATGATTTCTATCTTTCTTCTTCTTTTTTTCTTACAAACAAACTTACATTCGCATTTATAATATTACTAATAATATATTTCGGAGGCCCAACCTGCCCTCCCCTACTGGAGGGCAAATTTAAAAAGCTGGCAACGCCTTTGTGACTCCTTTAGTGATGCGGGTGTCCATGGGCGGCGGTAATCGCTTACCATCAGGCGATCCGTCTGCTCGTTTGCTTCAAATACCATAAATAAAAATACTGAGGATTGCAAATGGCACTTACATTTACAATGGGATATAGAGTTATCTGCCTGTATGGCGCAGCAATAATGTTTGGGATAACTGTTACTGGGATATTCCGTCAAAAATCCTCAGCAGCACGGAGAATTAAACTGTCCTCAGTGAAATAAAACCGTAGCCGGCGAAATATGGGTGTGAGATAAGATTGCATTTAGAGGCGTTATAATACATAGTTACTATTCACTTGTTATAGTTGATATTATTTAATTTACAAAGGCAGTAAATACGATAGTGAAAGCAGTATAAATACGATGGAGTATATTCAATGTGATCGAAAATTGTTGTAGGTACATCTAGTATGTGATAGTGGAACTACATCAAAATTATTTTATGTTTTTTTTGTTAAATGATAATTAACATGTTTGCATCAAACTATTATAGTATATTATTAATTAAATATAGCATAATTAAAATTTTAAAGCTATGTCAGTAACAAATTGGTAATTAATATCGCAGTATGTTACGCCATCTAGTATCATATAGCAGCACTAACAAACGTATGATGTACTAAAAAAACTGTATTAAATATTATCAAAGCATCATTCATGTTGTTTTGATTATTCAAATACATTCTCGAAGGGGTAGACAGGGTGTATCTCATGGCAGGCTGTAACAGCCCACGTTACGAGAGTATTTACGGAACAAATCCTACATAATATATTGGATGTTAGGTACAGAGGCAACAATTTTTTTTTAAATTGCCTTCTGATGGACATATTTTGCCAGGGCTGGCACAAACTTTACAAAGATAATAAAACAAAGTTTTCACCAAGATTTTTCTTTTATTTATTTACAAGGTATAAATTGAATGAAAAAGAAAATGAGAACAATGAAATAAAAGTAAAAAAAAAGGTGAATTAATGTAAGTTGAGGTACACTAGGTCAAGTTGCTCGTTGAATGTAAAGTTGCCACAATTGACCGGTACCTATATAACAGTAAGCTAAGTCGTCTGCCGAGTTAAGAGAGGTTACTCATAATTTGCTGTCCCACTTATCCAATACGAAATAAGAAAATTAAATGTATTCTTATTCAATTTCATTAATTATTTCACTTATTTTCAGCCGTAACTCCCACTAAGCAATCCGGGACACTAAGGTTCCTAACGTTCACACACCGACCGCGCGCCACATACACGCACTCTAACGGCGAAGTGTTGGAACTAACGTGTGACGTAATCGGAGCGCCAGCGCCATCTATACATTGGTTTAAAAACGATGCGCCGGTATATGAGGTAAAGCAATTTAACATTGAGAATTATTAAATTAGAAGCATTTAATAATTAGCCGTAAAATACCACCTCCATAATTTTAAGACGTGTACTATATATAACATATTTTTTTAATATTTCATTAGCGCTTGCCTATGATTCTTGAAATGAGAAGAGTTTAAATAGTACCTAGTATAACTAAGACTTTAAGTCTTATTAAATCTTTATTCTTCTTGGCTAGACCGCAAAGCGAAAGCGAGAAGCCAATTTAGATTTCCATAAACCTCTCTAAAAACATATCTCCATTGTCCAGTACAGTGCTATCTACAGCTCGAAACAAAAACAATTTTAAGTTAATCACAATAATTATGTGTCTCTATTGCAGTATGACGTGGAATCAAACGAGTTAAAAGACAGCAACCCGACGTCGCTCGCGCGGGTCATATCAACACTGCTGGTCACTAAGACGGTGGACCAGGATGTGTATACGAGTGTCGTAATCGCCGGCACGAAGACCGCGAGGTCTACAACTGTGGTTTATAGCGCAGGTATGTATTATAAAAGTTTTGAAGTATTGAATCGAAGTAGGGTAAGTAGTAGTCGTAAGTTATTTAGCGAAAGTCCATTGCAATAAAATTATTGGGAAGAAAGGAGAGTTTTGAAGACCTACATACCTGCTTCTCCCATTCGATTTCTTTCTTCAATGCCATTTTCTCTAATATCAGTAACGCGCCAGTAGGGCTCATGCATTGCTGATACTACTTATCAAATAGTCGATGTGCTTGATCATGTAATCTCACAACATTTTCTCAAAAGGGTAGGTTGCGGTATTCTATACCTACATTTCGCTAGCTGCAGTTTTAGGCTTCACGTTATAAAGTCTTTACACAGGACACAGTGCGAATTTATCGGCAGAAAATGCCAATAACATTTTGCTCCATCCAAAACCGGACTTGAGACCTCATGCACAGCATTCGCATTTACTACCGCTGCGTCAACGAGGCAGTTCGGGTTAATCTGATGCCAATATAGTGAGCATATTATGTCAGGGAGATATATAGTACTCACCTTATCCCTAAACCTAATAAACTTCTTCAAGACGCCTGGAAAATCCTACGACCGATATATTTTAATAAATTCATACATTTTAAAGCAATTTTGCAAGTTTTAGTGATAGGTAAAGCACTAAATGATAATAATATCAGTCAGAATCGTTTAGTTTAAGCTTCAATGTTAAATTGCCTAAACATGATTCTAACTCCCACTACTCGTCAACAGATGACAGCACACAACTATCAGAACGAGCGAAACTCTTTCCGCTTCAGCCGCGCATTGTCGTCACTTACGAGATGTACGTCGACACCATCGGCAACAACATCGTGCTACCGTGCCGAGTCAAGGGACACCCCAAACCTCACGTCGTGTGGAGAGACAACAGGGGTGCTCTCATCGAAAAAGATGACAGGATGAAAGTAGTAAGATTGCTGTAGAAAGCTACACTGATTTACTGATAGATGGCGCTGTATGTAGTGATACTTCAATGTTTTTAAATCATGTTAGATATTTATTTTATTATTATAGTAGCTCCTTAGCTTAAAATGTTTACATAGTTTTTTTTATATTAACACATTTTGTTTGTGTTTCAAAAACTTGTTACTAGATGTCGATGCAGTTATGGTTTTAAGATTATTCGCTTGATGTATTGATGTATGAATTATTTTAAATCTGTATGTTTAAGCTGTTCGTTATAGCACTATGGCTGAGACTATCTACTAGAATAAAATAAAATAATTAACTCAAAGCTCGATACCATATAGGAATTCACATTATTATTAAAAGTATTAAATATCTTCTATAATTTGTAACTAGATGTTATTATAATTAAAACGCATTCCCCGTTTTAATCCAGGTGCTTCGTTCAGGCGAGCTAGTAATCTCATCACTTCGCTGGAGCGACATGGGACAGTTCACTTGTTACGCGACCAATGTGTTCGGCTCGCAACTCGCCAAAACGTTCGTGTATCCTGCCCGAGTAAGTATTACCTTTTATTGCCAAAAAGAATATCCTTAAACTACACGCTATCTTATTAACATTTTAAATATATAATGACAAAGTTTATAATGGTGCAATTGTTTATGTGGTCACTCTGCCACTACAAGTGGTCTGATCATTGCGGGTTAAAACGCCACACAGTACAAAAATTTGCGTAATCCATAGATGGTTGTAGTCTGCGTGATCAAAATTGATCTCTGCCTAGTCTCTCAGTGAGAAATAAAGCAGCCTTGATATTCTCGTGGCTTGCATGGGTTCGATTCCTAACAAGGTGTTACTGAAATATTGTTTCTGAATATTATTAGTAGC
The DNA here is from genome assembly GCA_930367265.1 of Catocala fraxini. Lineage (NCBI taxonomy): Eukaryota > Metazoa > Arthropoda > Insecta > Lepidoptera > Erebidae > Catocala > Catocala fraxini. The sequence continues at coordinate 20,244,844 of OV884043.1, forward strand.
AGCACAGAACCTAGAAGAGATCTCGGAAAACGACAATTGACTTGCCCTCAGCTATTCCTTTTTTTTATATTACGTCACTAATGTCACTATATATAATTTTCTTTTGTTGTAGGCTGGTTAAAAGAAAAAACAAGCGTCGAGTATACGTAACTGGATGACCTAGTTATTATAAGTTTGTAATTAGGGCCGCCACACGCTGCACGTTCGAACGCTGTGGTTCACGTTTTTAGGCTTCTTGTGACTTATAAATGTATCAACCAGAAATGACAATATCAATATATTTACAAAGGTAGAATTAAATTACGAAGCAATGTCATTTTATAACAGGTAAATGCAATTTTTTTTATGAAATAATGTTAATTTTAGACAAGAAAATGCAATTTTTGACGAAATAATGTTATTTTTGATGTAATAATGACATTTTGACAGGATAGCCATTTTTATGTAATAAGTAATAACCTTTATGAAAACGAAATGTTTTTGTACTTGCCTGTCATTTTATCCTTAAACACACAAAATTATGCAGTTTTTAATTGTTATCTTCAGTTATATGTACAATTATATATAGCGCATAATTTAGATGGCCTTAATAATTTACCCAAGCCAGTCATCGAACCAACTAGTACAGGAGTATTAGTATTCCGTACAATTACCAGTAAGTCAAAGAGGCAAGTTAATTATAGTACATAATGTAAGTGTCTGTAAACAATGTATAATTTTACTGTTCTTGCTTCCCTCATTGTTATTTTATACAAATGATTGCAGGAGTTTTGTAAACAAGCGTTAAGTGCATTCGGGATTGTTGTTCACATACCTTTTACATAATATATACATGTACCTGTTTCTATATCCACCATATGTATAAACTGCCCCACTGCTGGAAATGGACTTCTTTTCACAATGGTTAGTCAATAGTCGACCACGCTGGTTCAGTGAGGGTTGGCAGACTTCCCATTAAATGTTAGTGATATTGTCCTTAAGTGTTAGAGCGAGCTATAATTAACTATTTTATTTAATATGAATATAAATTTGTATATGTCAGGTGCGCGCCGTGGGATTGAACTTGAGATCTCTGCACCTTTTTCATTCAAATTGATGCAATTCACTATATAAGTCCACTACAAAATTTAAATTCATGTAGACTTATTTGTATCATAACACCTATTATTACATGCAGCAAAAATAATTTTATACTCTATAATAAAGAAAATATATTATTATATTATTTCCAATATAGATATATTGTTCGCTTGTTTACATAAATTCTGCATATATATTCCTTTCCTTTTCATGTTCATTTCATATTAAAGAGGTTTAAAGGAAGCTTAAAGGTGTATTGAGGCGGCTGGACTGCCGTGCGGTTAAAAAGGCAGCGTTTCACCTGGTTATGTAAAAACTCCCTTAAAAATCGAGTCTGCCTATTTTTTTATTATATTTTCTTTAAGATAATGTTGTTGTTTTTTTTTAATAATAATAATAAGACACTATTACGTGTTGAAAAATCGAATAATATTGTACTAAATATTTTAATGAATTAAATAATTGTGATCAACTTTAATAATGTATGCTTATTATTTGTAGACTGTAATTGAATATTGATAAAAATAAATGAAATGATGAATTATTATTGGTATTATTATTTTTGTACGAGTATTTTCTAATATTTTCTGCTAGAAAATTACCCGGTCCTTCCGGTCCTACCCGGCTTACACCGAGCCTTGGGGTAAATATACCAGGGCCCTTGGAGACGAACATTGGAAATCATACATAAAATACTTCAAGCAATTGTCCGTATAATTGATTTAGTAAAGAGATATCACAATAACTGAATGATTATTCCGATAGAAATGGATGGAAAATGCGGGTGTACGTTACCGCAGCCAAATGTTGTGCTTTAGAAAGTTGAGAATATAACAAATAATTAGTTTATCGCGAAGAGTAATTTGTTCACTAATAGCAAAATTTATTCAAGTTGTAGTTGTAAAGTTATTCGAGAAAAACAGATTTTGCTGCAGTAATGTTTAAAACATTACCCTGACAAAACTTGTTTATAAAATCGTTTAATCCCGGAAATAAATGCATGAATAGATAGCTTTTGTTGCGTATTAAATGTTTGTGAACAGCAAAATTTGTATGGTGTTGTGGTTTTGAAGTTATTTAAGATTTTGCTGCGGTAGCAGAAGACCGTAAGAGGTTCGGCAAGTATGGGTTCGATTCATCAGACAGCCAAAGCGGTGGCTTTTTCTGTCACGAACTTTTCATTAGCAGCACGACATTTGAAAATGTGCCCAGTAAGCGGCAATAGACTCGTTTTATACATGAGACCTAAAACCATAGCTGGCAAAAAGTGAGTGCATAACACAGCTTTGCCTACCCCCTTCAAGTATATAGACGTGAGACCATATACATTGTGTTTCGTGTCCTGACAACTGTTTACTTACAAATAAGAGTTATATGCTCAGCTTTCAGGTTAACATGAGTCAAATGACATTTTGAATTTCCTTCTTTATGCTAATTTATATGTTGTTGACGAAACGTTAACAATGTTTAAGTGATTCCGCGAAGGCCCTTTTTCGAGATTTACATTTAATTGAGAGTTTGTCGCGTTACGTGTATGATGACTGCGCCGCTTCCGTGGCTTAAAGCGTGATGATATAGAGCTAATATATAAGATCATTTAATAAATAGCCCTAAAAGGATGTCTAGGAAGCTTAGTGTTAATATTGCTAATTTATAGCAAACAAAAAATTGAATTCATATTTTCGCGATTTCAAACAATATGTTTATGATTACTGCTCCACGCCCGCGCCTTGTAACGTAATGTTATAGGTATTTAAGATTGCGCTATGACCCATTAATGACCTAACCAAAAAGTAGGTTTTAAGCTAGTTATATACATAATATATCTAATTACCTACGTAAAGTGCGTAAAAAAGTTAAGCTAAAAGGTTTTATACTCAGATCAGAGATACTTGGCTTGGCACCGACTCCAAAAATTGTAAAATTTTATTTTAGGTTAAAGATAGTTTAGGTTATATAGGTTAATTATTTAACATTTTTGATTTATTAGATTTAGTATTATTTTAAACTTTTTAGTGCTTATAGAATTTTTCAGTTTGTTTTTACATGTAGATATAGTTTTGAAGTCGGTTTCTGTGTTTTTTCTAATTTACTTTATTTTAAAATTTTAGTGGTAAGTAATTATATTTTGTTTATATATAATATGGGTAGGCCTACTAAACCCACTGCTCAAATGAGACATTGTTAAGAAAATTAAATGGAATGCTCTCCGAAGAAATCAATTGGAGGAAGGCGAATTGCCTGAATATGTCCTTATAAAATTTGATGACGCGACTGTCGGCCTTAGAATAAAAGATGATGACGGTTGTGTAGCAATATCACCTGCTTGCACAACATTCCAAGAGCAAAGAGGATATGGAGATGTCGAACGCAGAATGTTACCGCTCATCTTAAGCTGGGCCGTAACTGTCCACAAACTGCAGGGTACAACCCTTGATAAAGCAGTGATCGATTTAGGAAATAATTATTTTGCAAAGGGGCATATTTATGTAGCCCTCAGTCGCGTCAAAACCTTAGAAGGCATTGTCTTGTCTGATTTGGATGCAAATAAGCTTTTAAATCGACCCCACGATGAGAAAGCTTTAACAGAAATGACACGGTTGCGTAATCTTTCCAACAACTAGGTAGTTTTCTATAAGATTATGTATAATTATTATGACGACTCCGCAACAACAATGCCTACAATTTTCTTTGTTCTTGGCTAATGTTTCTGTGATGACAGTTAAAACAGAGATTGAAAGTCTTCATCAAAACTTTTGCTGAAGGGAACCACAAACCAAAACATCATCAATGTAATTTTTTTTTGTTTTGTTGATTTTTTCAACAAGCGCTTTATCAATGTCGATAAAATTTATATGGGACCACCTCTGAAGTATGACCTACCAAACAAAAAAGAATCATCCAAATCAATTCATAATTGGCGGAGTAATCGCGTAACAAACATACAAAAAAAACATACTGCCGAATTGAGAACCTCCTCCTTTTTGAAGTCGGTTAAAAATAGAAACAGTTATGGAAAAAGGAACCAATCCACAACTTTGGTAAAGGAGAATGCTCTGGCTTGTATGAATTCCAGTATCGATTAATATTGGTATAAATATTTTTTGAGTCGAGATGAAAGTTACCTCGTTATATAGGGTATAATAAATACTTTAAAGTAAAATAAATATGATTTACGAAAAGCTCCGAGATTTTTAGAAAATGCTCTTTTAAAAGGAGTTAGGTACTCTTACTTTTACACGGAGTCATTGTAAACACATTCATTGTTATGGTAAATGTATATTTTATATTTGTATTAAACAAAAAGTGTTGATTTTATTCACTTAACTGTAATCGCTTATTTTGGCACATTTCGCTCGGCGCAGTCTTAATGCTTCTCTATAAACAGTATTAGACGTATAGCCGTCGGAAACAAAGCATACAGGTTCCTAGGATTACTAACACGCGACAGAGCCACACAAAGCTGACCGTGCGTTGAGCGGTGTGCGGTGAGTTTTCCATACTTGCAACTATCAGCGTCTGACCTTGGGCTTTATTAATTGTCATTACATAACATAGGGTCACTGGCAACTGGACTCGTTTAAAACTAAACGGAAAATTGTTTGGAATGAGAGGGATCTGGGGTATAAAAAACACTAACACATGCTCCGCAACCTGTTAAAATCTCTGCTTCTATCACGTTTTGTTGTAAATTGGTCACTTTTAATCTGGTGCCATTACAAAGTTTTGGTGAGCTTAGGTTTCGAAGGAGCATTATAGGTACGCCTACCTTTAAATTTATCCTATGAGCTGGCAATCCAGGAGAAATGAGAGATTTAAAAAATTCGACTGGTTTGTTAGTAGATTCTTCTTCCATAACCCTATTAATGGAGATATACTCTACATTGTCTCCCGAAACAAAGCTCAACATTTTGTGGTGACAAAATAGTTCTTCCGCTTGGCCAGGAATTTTCGTGAGTTGCTATTTGCGTTACGTTCCCATACACAGGTGATATAAGGTCTCGCATCAATGAAAAAGTGCAACACAGATTTTAATGTAGAACAACTTTGCCTTGGTCCTGCGTATACATACTGTTACCAATCTCAAGTAGCAAATCTGAAAACTCTTGTACATTTTCGTTGCCTCACAAATGCTAATATATCGGCTAAAACCTCGTAACTTCATCGTTATTATTTGTGAACCCCACTGTTGCTTGGTCATTGCCCTCGTTCACGTATAGCTATACTACCAAAAGACCAACTGTTGTAGTCCTATTGCCAGCAGTGCAATGCAAGCGACTAATTGATGGGTATACTTTTAAATCAGCGCCTTTGCCAGCACATTTAAATATGTACTGTGGTAAAATGCGATTCTTTAAATTGTTATAACTTTATTATTTGTGAACTGACTGAAATAAAACAAACACTAGATTTTAAGTGAAGCTTACCACAATACATTAGTGAAAACCGCATCCTACTCAGTTAAGCCGTTTTTGAGATTAGCGCGCACAAACGCACAGACAAACAGACAAAAATAATAACAATCACCGTTTTGGGTTCTATTACATTGATAAAGGTCCCCAGTGATGGATTTCTCATATATCTTCCATGTACAGACATCGATATCAATCAATCAATCAATCAATCAGCCCACCGCAGTCCACTGCTGGACATAGGCCTCTCCCATTTTACGCCACAACATCCGGTCTTCCGCCTTCCGCATCCAGTCTGACCCAGCTACCTTTTTTAGGTCATCGGTCCACCTGGCCGTTACACTTTTATTATATGTATATATGTATATGTGTAGATATAGTGTAGCAGCGTAAGACTATTTATCTATGCTAAACAAACGAAGAATTTAGTATGATTTCTTTGTATATTTATATTTCAGATATCAAGCTTCTTCGGTCTGGCGCCACTGCGTTTTGAGTCCCGCAGCAATGGGTTCACAGTCACCATATCAGGCGCTATGTGCGTCTATAGCTATATTCTAGTAACTGTTCTCGGTAAGAAAACGAATTGTTTATTTATTTTTATTTATCAGTTTGTATATATATATTAGCGATAGCCTAGTTGTAAACTGGACTGGACCGTTGGACTGCCACGCAGAGGTTTCGAGTTTGACTCCAAGCACGCATCTCTGACTTTTTGAGGTTATATGCGTACTAAATAGTCAATTACCGCTTGCTTTAACGGTGAAGAAAAACATCGTGAGGGTTCTCCTTGTTCTCAAAGACATGTGAAATCTGTCAACCTGCACTAGGCCAGCGTGGTGGAATATAGCCTAACCCTTCTCACACTAAGAAGAAGCCTGTGCCCAGCGTATATACATACATATTACGTGGCCAGATCTAAGAATCCGCTACCCACATCATGATATCGTTTGGCCAGATCAATAAATATAATCAGCATTTGACGATATGAACAGCCAAATGCACGGCTACTTCACGATATGCTAAAACATTAATATACATATTGTAAAATAGGTACCTAAATTATCTACTGTTAAAGATGCTGATATCGAGCTGTTATGTATCATGGCGGTGGTCAGTTATTCCGATAAAAATGCTCCAATTGAAGATAAAAGTGAAGGGAAATGTCTTACAAGAAGAATATATAAGTTGCTTATTTATTTGAAATTTTGATTAAACCTTTGATATCATGGAAAACTTAAAGTCAATGATAAGGCAAAAATTGGATTGAGATATCCTCAAACGTTGCCGTTTAAATGACATGATCGGTATTAGCTGATCACAACATAAAATAAAACTAATTCATGAAATAGTCGGCCTCATCATGATGTTATCAATTCTAAGATCTGGCCACAACATATGTATATTCTGGCATGGTTAAAGAAAGGCAATGACGCACATGTTCTGGTCGTAGCTTATAGACACTTCCAACACAAGAGGTTTCGCTCGCTCCTAACCGACCTTGCGCTGACCTAATACGTTAAATGTCGCCGATAAAATCCATGACCAATACAAACTTTCTTTTAAAATCTATATAAGTATTGAACTGACACTCAACGATTAAGATTTTTATGGACAGTTTTTTAGTTTGAGTTTTAACCTTATCCTTACTCAAGAGTCAAAAGGTCAAGGTAAAGAGGTTAAAATATCTGTCTCTCAAGAAATACAGTTACAAAAATTGCCCTGGGTTGTAGAGGTAGAATATCTCAGATGGCTTATAACTTAAGTACATTTATTATAGATATATAAATAGTGTTCTTGCTTGTGGCACCTGTCTTTGAACATTAGTATATAAGGGAAAGATTTAAATGTTTGTATGTTTGTAGTTATTTTTAAATAAATAAACTTAAAATTTCAAGAATGATTTTAGTAAATCTTTTGCTATCAGAGAGCTTGTCTTACAAGACACCAGTGGCCAGTAGCAGGCGCAGTAATCATAAATGTAGGTCAAACCGCGGCGAACAACTAGTTCTTATAATTGACGACAATAGTACTAAATAAACAACTGCGGTATATTTCAAGAGCATGTCCAATCATTGAAGTTTTCTTGGTCAATAGTTTGATGATGAAGAATGATAAAATTTATTACTTTCACAGTTATCTGTACAATATTTGGGCTAGTTGTTGAGATAAATGTGGGAGTGGAGTTTGCAGCGATCGCATTTACTACTGCAGTAATTGAGGCAGCCTTACAGGTAATTTAAATAATACGTAATATGGCGATTAAAAAGAGTACAAGCCAGGCCAGTTTCTTGGCAATCGTCTTAACAGATCACAAGCAAGGTTTTGATTTTTCTAGAACATGACAGCTGGTTATTATTTTATATTCCTGGATGGTGGTAACAATCATTCTTGTGCCTTGAAAGAAATTTTAAAGAGTCCATCCAGATCCAGGGAATGAAATCTAATATTTGTGTAACATTTGTGTAAACACATACACTTAGATTTAAGTAGATACTAGCTCTAAGCTTCAATTAGGTTTAACTGTACTTCTGAAAGTAATATGTGGAAACGCCGTGGATTGTATATTAATTTATTTTGTTATGTATCTAGCCAGTAAGACACAATGTACAGTTGTTTGTTTTCCCCAATAAAATAAAATAAAAAAATTAAAAAAAAGTATTTGTGGATTACTTAAGTAATGGTTTCATTTGGGAACTGAACACAACACACCCACTTGTTCTGATGAGATGACTCTAGAAACCAGTGCACCAGCCATGTAGTCAAATATATATATTGACCTCAATTTAGCTGACATAATATGGCCCTGATACTCATTAAGCACCCTTTTTCAACCAATCACTTTACATTTCAGGTAGACAATAGCATCGGTGGCCAATATTCCGTGGTGTCCGAACGGAAGCTATGCATTATCATTCTCGCCATACTGGTGTTCTTCATCATACTTATCGCTGATGACTTCACCTTCTACGCGCTTCAGGCTAAAAAACTGGATAGGGAATGTAAGTGTTCAATCATCATATTTTTTGAACCACTAATGTAGCCAAAAATATTCGCGTTCTGGTTGAATATCTTTTTCCCAAACCGGGAATCGAACTAAAATACAATATTTTTGTCAATATATGGACATATCACATTCTTGAAATGAGTCCCGTATCGTAGGAAGCTTTACAAACATGTAAACAATGGTCACAAAGAACACCCAGATTCGGAACATCTATATGTGAATCACAGACTTTTTGTATCTTATATCTCTGTGCACTCTCTGCGCAGTGGCAATGCGAGGCAGAGAAAAATTTTTAAATTATTATTATAATTATATCATTTAATTATTTTCAGTTAATTTATTGTTTTTAGTTTTAATTATTTGAGGAGGTTCACCTCCTCATCCACGAATTGCCCACCTCAACTATTCTAATAAAAAATGTTTGAAATTATGAAATTCAGCTGGAGATGGACAATCACGGCGTCGTATCCGACTTGCAATGTGCCGCTTCGAACACTAAATATGCTTGTATCGACGCATATTTTATGTGTTTTACCTCAACACTAGGCATCTGAGGACAGTTTGGCAGCGAATGAGAAGCTGAAGTCATTGGATTCAACTAATTGTAAAAAAAAATAAGTTAAAATTTATTGAAATTAAACTGCTGTATACGGATTTTATCGCGTTGTTTATTTGACACTTTATTACAAAATTTTGAAAATTGTTTCACTACTACTACTATTAAACTTTACTAATTTTTAAGCTAATTAAATTATTATTAAACTATTTAGATTTAATTTATTTTTACTTTTACACTTTCCCCGACGTTTCGGTTGCTTTTCAGCAGCCATGGTCACGGGGAGGCTAAGATGGCAGTTGTCTCAATGTTCCAGTGTAGTTATTTCAAAGTACCCGAACATAATTTAATCATTGGTGTTTCTATTTTCAGTCAGTCGTCGTAGTTCAGTCGGTTTCTAGTTTCAATGGGCTCCCCAGTATCGCCTGTCGTTGCTGACATATATATGGAGGACTTCGAGGCTCGAGCTTTACATACTGCCCCCATCACACCCAGGATTTATAAGAGGTTTGTAGATGATACTTTTACAATATTACCAACAGATAGTGCAAGTGTATTCCTAGAACATCTTAATTCCATTAATAATAACATCCAATTTACTATGGAATTAGAGGCAAATAATTCATTAGCTTTCTTAGATGTACTTGTCATCAGAAATCCTGATCATACTTTGAGCCACACTGTATATAGGAAAAAGACCCATACAAATAGGTACTTAAACGGTGAATCTCACCACCATCCTAAACAGTTAGCTACCGTGGGAATGTCTTTGTTTCAGAGAGCCCATGGGATCTGTGACAAAAAACACCTGGACGCCGAGCTTCAACATGTCAAGCAAGTACTGCAAGACAACAAGCTCCAACAGCCGCGCCGCTGTCACAGATCCCGAGAAAAGCCAGCCACAGTCGAGCGCCAGCCTGCTATACTGCCTTATGTAAGGGGTGTCACTGACAAGATTGGCTACATCTTGAAGCGAGCTTCAATCAACACATACTTCAAGCCGCCAACGAAGATAAGTCAATTTTTACCATCCGTCAAGTGCCAACTACCTTTACAAGATGCAGGGGTCTATAAAATAGATTGTGACTGCGGACTCTCATACATTGGTCAAACCAAGAGAAACATAGGCACCCGCATAAAAGAACACATAGCTGATGTAAAACACCAACGCTCGTTGAAGTCTGCTGTGTGTGAACATGTGCAACAGGGGACCAACCACTACCTGAGATTTGACAAACCACAGATTCTCGCTAAAGAACACCGATTCCTACCAAGGATGCTTCGCGAGGCTATTGAAATCAAAAAATATCCTAATTTTAATAGAGAAGATGGTTGGAATGTACCACCAGCTTGGGATCCAGTAATAAAAATAGTCAAACCCAAGAAGAAGCAAACCACAGCTAGACTTCATGATACTTTGAGCTCATTCTGCGTAAATAGAAACACCAATGATTAAATTATGTTCGGGTACTTTGAAATAACTACACTGGAACATTGAGACAACTGCCATCTTAGTCTCCCCGTGACCATGGCTGCTGAAAAGCAACCGAAACGTCGGGGAAAGTGTAAAAGTAAAAATAAATTAAATCTAAATAGTTTAATAATAATTTAATTAGCTTAAAAATTAGTAAAGTTTAATAGTAGTAGTAGTGAAACAATTTTCAAAATTTTGTAATAAAGTGTCAAATAAACAACGCGATAAAATCCGTATATAGCAGTTTAATTTCAATGAATAATATTCGCGTAAATAGAAGACAATATTAAGTTAAAATTTGTTTATTATTTCCAGGGGACATCGTAACAAACTATATCGGCTTCTACTTGCTGTGGTTCGTTGTGATGATCTTGGACCTCCAGTTCGCTTTGCGCTTGCACTCACTGCCAGACATGTTTCTATACCTGGTGAGTGTATTTTTAATAATAGTAAGTATTTAATGGTTTCACGCAAACGGAGTCTGCATCTGTATTTGCTGAACATTATCATTCGTATCAGCTTAGACTTTAAGCCGGCTATCCATGAATTGGGTATTATAAGACAATTCTGTATAATAATTATTAATATTATTGTTATTATCTTTAGTTTGTTAAAGTCAGTAGCATATGGTATAATAGTTGCAACAACTTGTTGATATGAGTTGTAAAATACTGAAATTATATTTAATTGGCGATTTAAAAGAGTGGCCGTGAGTTTCTTGCTGGTTTCTTCTCATAGGCTCCACCCTTTGCCTGAACCTAGCAACTAACCTAAATGTAGCTTCAGTAACTTAGTAAACTTACTAACCTATATATTTTGACGTTTATAAGTGTTACTTTGTGACCTTAATGAATCAATTATTTTTGACTTTGACTTAATAGGAGGAAGAAAATAACATATCTTAGTTTTATTGTTGCTTATATCAACTAGTATATTGCCATAGTTTTCTTACTTCGATTTACAGCTGCTACGTTCATTTGATTTTTATAACGTTAAGGTCATGATCTCCTATTTATCTCTCTTGTATATTACTAATTATAGCAATATTCTTTCCGCAGTGGAGAAACCCAAGAGCTCATCACCGTTAAACATATACGCTATAAGAGTAGCGCCTTCTGACTCTCAGCGATCAGCAAATGTCAGTCTGCTGGTGGACGTCATGACGACGAGAGAACAAAGTGTCATCATAAAAAGAACAGGTATTAAACTAACGATTTTCACCTGGCAGCGTTAGTGAATATGAATGCTGTGCTTGAGGTCTCTGGTTTGATTCGAAAAGTTTTATTGGATTAACGAATAATGAGTAGCAGCAGGGAGTCTGGAACTGTTGCCGGTATACGGTTTTATGCTCTATCTAAAAACATAGGCGGCATGATGTGGATGTAATACCTGCCGACGTCTTCGGGAATTCACGAGTGAGACTATGTAGAAAGATAATACTTATAAGAAGGTAAACTTTGTGTACTGTCACTGCATATCCGAGTTATTTAATCAACTGCGCGATTATTGTCGTGTGTTGGATTTTATCTATGGATAGAGGCATTGCAATGTTATTAACAAAGATCACAAACTGCAAAAGATAAAAGACACTCTATTTAACAAAACTGAAAACATAAATTGCGAATTTATTGTACCAGTGGTCATCTACATCAAAGTTCAAACGTAATTCATAAAACTTAATATAATATTTTTTAGACTATCGCGATTTGTACACATACTTAATATAATGATAGAATATTATTATTATTATTAATGCTCAGTAACGGGTCTTACTCGTGATAAAGTCTTTAAAAGGTAATAAATTATAATATAAATAATAGTGAGCAAGTGAGGGTAGTTGCCGAAACCCGCACGTCACGAAGGCCCCGCTGAGCTCACACCAGTCCACCCGTGACCACGATCGATGCAAGTCGGTCGAAACGTCGCGTCGGGCAATCAATAGGTATTACCTTTTAAATACTTTATCGCGAGTAAGACCCGTTACCGAGCATTATATTAAGTATTAATATAATCTTTCTGCATTTCCGCATAAACATCAAAAACATTAAACATAAACTTCAAGTATGCCAAATATCATAACCCTCCGTGCGCGCAATATGCGACATAACAATAATAACGAAGTTTTCTATTCTAGTAATACGTAATTAAGACAGTAAGTACACATATATACATGTCTCTAAAGCATATACAATTGATGTTCAAGCAAGCGGTGAGTCTCGTCTCATAGTATCTCCATGCGACGCGGTCCGACGTCTGGCGTCACTTCACGGAAGGTTTTGTGACGTCGTCAAACGGATAGACGACAGCTACGGGCTACCACTCGTCGTGATACTGATATCCACACTACTGCATCTAATAGTGACACCCTACTTTTTGATCATGGAAATAAGTACGTATTTTCAGATAAATTTATAAAAATATCGCTAACAAACACTTAGCTACCTATCAACCGAATTACTCTCAAGTCCTTGATCAATGATTAACCTTTGGTCAACAACCCGCTGTTATTACTTAACTATTACTCGACTAACACTAAATCTGGAGGAATGATTACAGGTGTTTTCTTTTTATTAGGAGGTAGTTAATACTTAGCTACCTCTAAATATTTTAGATTGGTTTGAAAATAAGGCTGCTTATGGTTACGTTTCTAGGTTGACAAACAAGTGTACAACTCTTTTGATAGTAAGCGGTCACACTATGGACGCTTGTAATATCAGGACTGTCACTCACATCAACCTTTACAAAATATGTTGTCTGTACTGCCAGCATTAGGCATAAAGGTTCACATCACATCAAATCCTCTTAGTCTTCGCAGAAACACAACACAAAGGTATTTGGCAATCTTTGAATTAGCCTTGTAGTTAAAGACAAAGAAAATTATTCGTTTAAGTCAACACGTATGAACAATAAAGTATTGTTTCGTGAGTTGACTAAAGATGCATTTTGGGGTACTAGCTAGATTCAGGTAAAGGGTTTAGTCTATGAGAAGATACCGGTCACACTTTTGTAATCGCATTAATTTTGGTATTGTACAACTCATATTTTTGGTTGAATGAAGATACTTCTTTAGCCAGACATCCAAATTAAGCAAAATCTTGCAGCGGAGTGAATGGGCTCTTAAAAGGCAACTCTCTTTTATGAGGCCGTTTGTTGAAAACCTAAATTCTTACCCGTCAGTTGTCCGTCCTGCGAAATAATATGTGATCTAACATTTATATAGGTCCTTCTACGAAAATCCTTATTTTGTCTTCGTCTTCTTTTTGGTCCTAACCATAACGAAGCTTTAAACATTGGTAAGTTAGGTTATACATTTTTGCTTTATGTCAATATATAGCATCTTGTATGTTGCAGTTGTGTCGACGAACCGTGTCCATTTCTTAGTGCTGCAGTATCTGTGGTGTGTGACGCATATGCTGCGAATGATCGTCGTTGTCGAACCAGGCCATTATAGTATTGCTGAGGTAAAGAAAAGAAAATACACTACTAACAAAATTAAATAATAGTCACCATATGACTAACTGGTGGTGGTCTCATCGTCTTGAAGTGTTGTTGAGTGTTCTTTTAGAGTACCCGAACAATATTTAATTATTTATTGGTGTTTCTATTACTACATTAAAAATTACCTGAAATTTGTATTTTTTAAACAAATCACGAGAATATCCCTATGGAGTAGTGAAATTTCAATGTACATTCACGTAAAAGTAAGACACCATTTATGTCACAATTTATCGTAAAAATGATGTTCCTATTAAAGTTGTGATTAAAATATGTTAAGAATAAGAATAATTATTTGCATTAAAAAAATACGTTTAGTTTGGTTATCGGTGGTCTCGACAATTAGAAAGTAGTCGATCAATTATATATATTCAATTAAATATACGCGAAGTTGTGTTTTTATTTTTTATTGTCAAGGGAAAACGCACGGAAGGTCTAGTGTGTCGATTAATGACATCAGCGCCATCTACCGGTGTGCTACCATCACGGCTGGATATATTCTCCCGTCAACTCCTGCTGGAGTCTGTTAGCTACGCTCCCATGGGAATGTGCACTCTAAGTAGACCGCTAATGGCTTCTGTGAATACTCACTGGATAATGCATTAAAAATGTCTACTGGTATACACCAGTAGACATTTTTAATGCATTATCCAGAACGGGACAAAGTTATACGCTCTGTGAAGTATTGTCTTATTTTCGTGCATACATTAATAGTGCTTCTTCTAGTCTGGAAGGGTCTAATGGCTAAGATGCACTGTCTTACTGGTCCTGAGGTAGCCGCAACCGCAATACGCGCAGCAAATTATGAAGGCCCAGGTTTGATTCCCAGGTTTGTCAAAGTGTTACTGGTTTATTCGAGGGAAAAAATTCTGTTGTAGTTGTATCCGGCAAACGACGATAGAATCGCAACCAGATTTCGGTTACACAGACGGCGCAGCGGACTAGCATTCACCTCGCCATTACCACCGCGCTGAGTATTATGAGTTCGAACCAACCAAGGGACAATAATTTTTGTGATTCACTAGAAGTTGTTCTGAGCTGGAATGTACTTTGTACAAATATAATACTAAGCTAGCACTGCCAGTGCTCTAGTTAAAATTAGTAACAAGTGAGCCTAGTGGCCAGCCAGAAAGAACGGAATGGCCGAGTCATGCAGTAAAATATGGACAGAGAAGTTAAAGCTAAGAAGTTCAGTATTCTATCTAATCTACAATTGTTAACACACGACTCGTATGTTTTTTTTAAGTATGTTGCCGTATATCTACTGTAATTCAACAACTGTGTAACGGGGTTTATACAAACATACCAATAGGATCTGTAATACTGACGCTGGCATAGATGACACAGAGACAGGCGGTCTCTAGTGCTAGGGATGTCTTTAGAAAAGAAAAATGGATATAGCCTTATGAAGATTTTAATAATAATTTCACAGATAGACATATAGACAGATAGATATATTTGCCAAACGGGTTTTTTTTTTTTACACGGGGAAATCTGCAAATCCCGTTTCCCATCTCCGGTTTTGGAGCGGGCCATGGGGATATGTCGGGATCCAGCCCATAAGATGGAAATTTGGGCTGAACCGACTAAAACCACCGCGGTGTTCTTCACACCTTTATGGCAGGGTCGCGCGGATCGCTCTCGAATTTAAATCGCGACCCCGTCAAAGATTTGACCCGCCGATGGACGTGGCTGGTTCCACACAACCATCACACAAACTCACAAATACAACAAAAAACACACACAATTGGGGGACCTGGTCCCCGACGACAAAGCTGGGACCTAGTCCCCCTTCCGACATCAAGAGGCGTGCGCGGAACACGAACGGCGCCTTCTCGGACCTGCGCTGATCGGGCGATGGATGGCCCCAATGGGTCCACCAACCGCAGGCTTCTATTCAGGGTGGCTGGAGGTCGTCTCGCGTGCCATACGTGCTAATGCATTTAGATGTAATGTATATTAACTCAATATATTAAGCGGATATATATTCAGCTGTATTAACTTCATATAGTGACTATTTTGCGTAGATTTTCCATTATTTTTCTCCTTAATAACAACTTAATTGCAAAAATTGTCATTACCTAATATATTCTGTGCATTACGCAGTGAGTGTACATTTAGTCATAGTTAATTTAGCCAGTGATTGTAATTTTCCTGAGTGTGTAACGGTTTGTAAATCGCTAATATAAAAAAAAAATTGAAATTCAACTGCTATATACGGATTTTATCGCGTTGTTTATTTGACACTTTATTACAAAATTTTGAAAATTGTTACACTACTACTACTATTAAACTTTACTAATTTTTAAACTAATTAAATTATTATTAAACTATTTAGATTTCATTTATTTTTACACTTTCCCCGACGTTTCGGTTGCTTTTCAGCAGCCATGGTCACGGGGAGACTAAGATGGCAGTTGTCTCAATGTTCCAGTGTAGTTATTTCAAAGTACCCGAACATAATTTAATCATTGGTGTTTCTATTTACGCAGAATGAGTTCAAAGTATCATGAAGTCTAGCTGTGGTTTGCTTCTTCTTGGGTTTGACTATTTTTATTACTGGATCCCAAGCTGGTGGTACATTCCAACCATCTTCTCTATTAAAATTAGGATACTTTTTGATTTCAATAGCCTCGCGAAGCATCCTTGGTAGGAATCGGTGTTCTTTAGCGAGAATCTGTGGTTTGTCAAATCTCAGGTAGTGGTTGGTCCCCTGTTGCACATGTTCACACACAGCAGACTTCAACGAGCGTTGGTGTTTTACATCAGCTATGTGTTCTTTTATGCGGGTGCCTATGCTTCTCTTGGTTTGACCAATGTATGAGAGTCCGCAGTCACAATCTATTTTATAGACCCCTGCATCTTGTAACACTTGTTGGCACTTGACGGATGGTAAAAATTGACTTATCTTCGTTGGCGGCTTGAAGTATGTGTTGATTGAAGCTCGCTTCAAGATGTAGCCAATCTTGTCAGTGACACCCCTTACATAAGGTAGTATAGCAGGCTGGCGTTCGACTGTGGCTGGCTTTTCTCGGGATCTGTGACAGCGGCGCGGCTGTTGGAGCTTGTTGTCTTGCAGTACTTGCTTGACATGTTGAAGCTCGGCGTCCAGGTGTTTCTTGTCACAGATCCCATGGGCTCTCTGAAACAAAGACATTCCCACGGTAGCTAACTGTTTAGGATGGTGGTGAGATTCACCGTTTAAGTACCTATTTGTATGGGTCTTTTTCCTATATACAGTGTGGCTCAAAGTATGATCAGGATTCCTGATGACAAGTACATCTAAGAAAGCTAATGAATTATTTGCCTCTAATTCCATAGTAAATTGGATGTTATTATTAATGGAATTAAGATGTTCTAGGAAGACACTTACACTATCTGTTGGTAATATTGTAAAAGTATCATCTACAAACCTCTTATAAATCCTGGGTGTGATGGGGGCAGTATGTAAAGCTCGAGCCTCGAAGTCCTCCATATATATGTCAGCAACGACAGGCGATACTGGAGAGCCCATTGCGACACCATCGACTTGTATGTAGAATTTATTGTCCCACAACAGATAGCCAGTTGTTAAGCAATGCTTAAGTAGTTCTGCATATTCCTCAGGCATATTGTACTGTATTAGCTTCCTTTTAGTTATTTCAATACAGTCATGTGCAGGTAAGCATGTAAATAATGACTGTACATCAAAACTAACCATTGTTTCATTGTTAGTGAGACGTAGGTGTTTAATTTCACTCACAAAATGGTATGAATCCTTTACATGTGCTCTCGAGTTGCCTCTGAGTGGTGAGAGTATCTTCGCTACGTGCTGAGCCAGTCTGTAAGTTGGTGTGTCGATCTGACTCACTATAGGACGTAGGGGAGCGTTTTCCTTGTGTATTTTTGGTAACCCATACAGCTTTAGAGGTTTTACGCAAGCTGGTATTAATTGTTTAACGTCTAGATCTAGTTTTCCGGAGTATTTATGAATCTATGTGTGATATTTTTTTCGGAGTATTTATCCGTATATAGCAGTTTAATTTCAATGAATAATATTCGCGTAAATAGAAGACAATATTAAAAAAAAAATTGTTACATATTCTGGATTAATTAAAACCTGCTTACCTCTACCTTTCGAAGGGATAATGCATGTTTAATTATTAATCTTTTTTCAGGTAATTGGCGCGGTGACCACATATTTGGTGATCCTTATACAGTTCCAAAGATACGACAACTGAAATAACCTAATCTTCTAGTCATGTAAAAGATCCCCTTGTAAATATATTTAATCAATAAAGGTAGCATCTGTACATAAAAACGAATTTTAAACTAGTTTCTACCCGCTACTTAACTCGCGTTTATTAAATAGAAACTGGGATAAATAATATTTAAGACATAGTTTATCTGCATGTAAATTTCCTTTCAAGTTTCTTTTAAATCCGATAAATTGTTTATGCGTCATTTTTACAAGCTTTTACAATCATAATATCACGGGAATTCGTCTTACTCACCACCTTTTATTCTCGTTACTACTTACAACCATATGAATTTATTTGTTTTGTAAATTTTATCTTCATTTACTTCTTCTGCATTTTAACTTTAACTATAGTAAGTCAACATTAGTCCACACACGGAGAACAACACTGACGTGATAAGAAAATAAGAAGCATCGGCAAAATTATTGTTTTTTATAGGTATACTGGCGATTGCGTCTTTTTTTAATGATTCCAAAAAGGTAAAAATCTTTATTTCTAACAAGAACACTACATTCCTTCTTTTTCCTTATGATGACAGACGGCAGACCTGCCGTGAGGAGTGCAGTTATCTTGTCACGTATTAGGTATAGAATTTTAATTAAATTTACGATAAACGCAAATATTGACGACTCGATGGCGTAGTGGTTAGTGTAACTGACTGCCACGCATAAGGTCGCGGGTTCGATTCCCGCACAAGTCAAACATTTGTGTGCGTGAACTTGAATGTTCGTCTTGGTCTGGGTGTTTCTATGTATAATATGAATGTATATACAAAAAAAAGTATGTATGTATGTTTATCCATTGTCTAGTAGCCATAGTACAAGCTCTGCTTAGTTTGGGCTAGATGGTGTTGTGTGTATGTGATAGAATATTATTATTATTATTATCTAAGATTGATAATATCAATCTTAGATATTGGCGTTTAAGCAGTTACCAAGTGAAGATGGTGTGAGTCTCTGTTTAAACATCACCGCATGCCACAGACATTGATGCTCAGGAAGGCGCTGTGCTATTGTGATGCTCACATTACACGAAGTATGTAAAGTATAGAAAATATAAAGGGAAGGTCCTCCGACCAGGTATAGACATGATGATGAGACTGATAAAAATGTGCACGGTTCTTATTACTACTATGCGCCTAACAGCTCAATAGCTGATAGGCGTAATAAGAATCGTGCACAGAACACTTCCTGCTGCAGGACAAATGTGTGTTTGCTGGCAGAATAAAGTTTCTCGCGCGTACATAATATGTATGTCTTTAGCACGTTCTGTGGATATTGACTGTTTTGACGGCGTAGCGATATTGAATGCGACCGCTGTGCATAATCTCTTGGTTGGTTTTAGACTTAATTTCTGGATCAGTCAAAGTGTTGTTGGAATTTTCAGTTAAGAAATTCTCAGTAGCATCAAGTAGTTTGGAAGTGTGCTCGGTAAACGACAATAGGCTCGCCAACTACACTCTTCCGTTTACGTCTTACGATACACTTCTGCCTATCCTTTCAAGCATATAGGCTTAAAATTATGTATCTTCATCATCTATAAGTACTAATATTATAAAGCTCAAGAGTTTGTTTGTTTGGTTGGACGCGTTAATCTCAGGAACTATTGGTCCAAATTGAAAAATTATTTTAGTGTTGGATAACCCATTTATTGAGAAAGGCTATATGCTATATAACACCACGCTACGGCCAATAGGAGCGGAGCAGCAATGAAAAATATTGCAAAGACAGGGAAAATTCTCTTATGTGAAGCAGACGAAGTTGCGCGGGTCAGCTAGTATATCAATAATTTTCTACAAAACAAAACAGATTTACCGCGAATACACCTTAAACTTCTTCTATAAAACACAAAACGTAGCACAAAACCGCATCGCATGTAATTCAAAATTAATTTAATCCTATACTTTTCTCCGCTCACACGTTATATTTCATGAGCACATAGTTTTGTGCTCAACGCGGAACATACATTAAAAGTTGTGGAACACGATGCATCTCAACTTTGCTATTACATTTTCATAGTATAACACTCAATTGCTAAATACTGGAGCGCTTATTTAACTCGTATTAGTTGTGTTGGCGTTGAAGCTCTTCAGTTCTAGTGTAAACAATGTTGTATGGAAACTATCTTTGCAATATTTGGAAGGTGGTTCACTGCATGCATGCTGGTTTCCTGGTCAGTCAACATGTAATTACCTCCTTGAAAACTCTTAATATGAGTCCGGTCTGTGCAAAACTAATAGATATTGGCTCTGTAACTTCTTTTTGAGGGATGATTTTTTGCTACGTCAGCAGCCGTAATGGGCGAGTAACTTCAGCCCACAAATATTGCAGTTCATATCCATAAAAGCGTCCATTAATAGCTGCTTATCATTAGAAAGATTAACTTAACATAGTAACGTTGATGGTTGTCTACAATAGATAAATCCACCCCTGTTATCTTAAACACAGAGATGATATACGTATATTATTCATTGACGTTCATTCGGTAGATCTAGATATGGAAAATTAATCTTTTTTGTTTTGTAAGAAAATGATACATGACTCGATTTGTACCTTCGCAACCTTTGGATCGGAGTTATTCAAACTAAATAAAAATTAATAAAACATTTTTCAAAAAATAATCATATCGTAGTTGATTGGTAGAGAAAAATTTCTATTCAATTTTGGACTACCAAAATTGGTAGTAGCGTTTGCCAAATTATTGTTTTCTGCCTTCATCAAGTCCTTCGTGATGAATGTCTATTGCCTCACGGTCTTCTAAGACTCTAAGTTGTCTTCAACGTCCATTGGCTCAGAAACAGATATATTTAGCCCATTGCTACTCTAGCTTGCCTATTCTACAAGCTACATAATACATATGTCGGTAGACTTGGTTCTTTGAAGGGTGGGTTACTTCATTTTTGAGTTTGTTTCTCTAAAGTAATTCAACCATAGCACGTTCCATAGTATGCTACGCAACTTTCAATCTACGATCTACATACGCTGTTAGATTGTGCATATAAGCGTTCGTATTTATGCAGCGTAGACCATAACAGGTAGTAGGTACAGATACAAAAAATATTGAACGATGGTACCTACTTCGTTCTCTCAGTTTATTTATATTAAATGCCTTATTGCTGTAATGGCTTGAAGCAGGTGCGGCTTGGCTGCGTATTTTGTGGTCTTGGATAAGAGATGCAAGTCGGAACAGCAACAACAAAAAATAAGTTTTTAGGCTTTACTGTCAACCAATTTTCAGTAACCGCCTGGCGTCAGTAAATCGTCGAGTAGGTACCTATGTATATAATAATTATTTATTTATTTCAGAAAACTGTTTCCATAGACAGCAAATAATAATTTATTACAACCATAAAATTTTCAAATTCAATTTAAAAAGTATTTTTTTTAAATCGCACTAAATAACTATGCTAGAATATAAAAGCACGTAAAGCCATTAGTGCTGTGCGCTTGTATTGGATTGCCTTCCCATCGGAGTATGATAGTAATAAAATAAAATGTATAATGTATATACATATATTTCCAGACTTGTGCACTATAGTATCACCTGATCAAATACTTAATCGTCGCCGTTGTGACCAAAATTCATTCAAACATGGAAGTCCAGTTTACGACACGTTAATACATATAACGAATGATTTAGATACTAGCTTACTAGTTGTTGACAAACAACTAGCAAACGAAGTGTGTGTTGCTTGTATGCGAAAAGTAAATACATGTCATTTCGACGTCTTTGATGATATTTCACCATTTTTTATTGCCAAATTGGCAAGTTGTTTCAAATGATTTTATACGGACGTTGCCAATTATTTAGTGACTGTACAAAGGAGCCAGCTCGCTCGAGAAAATACTATTACAAGCAACCTGCGCAAGAATGCCGTTGCTAAGTTTATCGTGCTTTCATATCATCCCATCTTTAATTCCTGTATCTGTGATACTGAATTTTTATTTTTATTATATAACTAGATTTTGCTCGCAGCTTCGCTCGCGTAAATTTTGGTTAGGTTAAAGTAGTAATTTTTTTTGGATGAAATTTCTTTATCCAATTCTATATCCCAGACAACATGTATGCGAAATTTCATGATAATCGGTCGAGTATTTAAGGCGTGAAATCGTAACAAACTTATTTCGCAATTATAATATTAGTTAAGATTTAATTAAAATGTTTAATGTACCAAAATTTTGTTTGCAGATTGGTGTTAATACTGTAAAATGTCACACGTTTTTAAAGTCTGTCTTTTCTTACGATATAATATTTATTTATTATACTTATTACTATAAAATATTTACAAATAGTTCAAACAACGCTAAGAGAATGTGGTCTCTCATAAATAATTTGGCTAACAATAAAATTAAACAAAGTGGTGCTCCCCAAAAGCTTTTAATTGACACTAGAGAGGTTACTGAGCCGGACGAAATTTGCGAGGTTTTTAATAAATACTTTTCGACGATAGGATCGTTACTAGCCGAAAAAATACCCAATGAATATCGTCAACCCTCGTTATCACCTTTCAAAACACTAAAAGTCGAAAGTCATACACTTTCCACTCTGGCCCCGTGTGATTACGTGGAAATCAACCGGATTATTAAAGAACTAAACGTGAACTGTAGCACCGGTCTTGACAAACTAAGTACAAAGGTGATTAAATGTATGCAAAGGTTTATTTCTGGTACCTTAGCTGAATGTTTTAATAAAGTTATGAGTGAAGGCGAATTTCCAAATTCTTTGAAAGTGGCTAAGGTCACACCAATTTATAAATCCGGACTTAAAACTGACCCTGGGAACTATCGCCCGATATCTGTGTTGCCTGTAATATCGAAAATCTTTGAAAAGATTATACATCATCGGTTAACGAACTACCTGGACTCCTTCAATTACATTACGGACCGTCAATATGGATTTAGGACCAAAAACAACACTACTGTAGCAACTATCGATCTAGTAACAAAAATAAACGATAATATAGATAAAAAAAACATTGTATTAGGTATTTTTATAGATTTAAAAAAAGCTTTTGATACCGTAAGCCATAATCTACTAATAGAAAAGCTAAGAAGTACTGGTATCGAAGGTAATGCCCTTAAACTTCTAAAATCCTATCTGTTAAATAGAGTACAGGTTGTAAAAATAGGAGATTATGAAAGTAATGCGTTACCAATCACATATGGTGTCCCACAAGGATCAATACTAGGCCCATTATTATTTTTAATTTATATAAACAACATAACAGAACTAGGACTACATGGTCATATAACTTTATATGCAGACGACACATGCTTATTTTACTTCGGTAATGATATACAATCCCTTATTTCACTAGCTCAAGAGGATCTTAATACCTTGCTCAAATGGTTCCAATATAATTTGTTAACAATTAATATTTCTAAGACATGCTATATGATTTTTAAAGCTAAAAATAAAATAATTCCAAAATATGACCCATTAACAATAAATAACATTCCACTGGAACTAAAATCTTGTGAAAGATATCTTGGTCTAATAATGGACGATAAAGTATCGTGGAATATGCACCTAGATCACATAAAAGATAAACTGTCTTCACTTATAGGATCACTTAAAAGCATTAGCCATTGCATTCCTACTAAATTACGTTACACCATATATAACTCCCTTGTTAAATCACACCTATTGTATCTTATAGAAATTTGGGGCAATGCTAACAAACTTAAACTTCAAGAACTTCAAAGAAAACAAAATAAAGTAATTAAAATTCTTTTTCGATATCCATATCTTACACCAACTAATAAAATGTTTGAGGAAACTAAATTGATGAATATTCGACAATTATATGCATACAGTACCTGTATTTTAATTAGAAAAATTATTAACGGAAATATCCATTCAAATTTAAATTTTATTAAAAAATCACAAGTAACCAAACGCAGTCTTCGCCGTCCTAGTTTATTGATATTGCCTAAAATTCGTACAAATTATGCTAAGAAAAATATAACTTTTGCGGGAGCACAACTTTACAACAAATTACCACCTAGTATAAAAAATGTAAATTCATTAAACAGTTTTAAGTTTCACTTGTCCAAATATATTATACAAAATAAAAACTTCAAATGATACTGTTAAGCGCGACCAATACACAGCGCACAGACTGTAAATTATTATACGCATCGACGACTTTTGTACCTACCTACATTATGTTTATTTATTGTTCTCATGTAAGTGGATTTGTGTCTTTTTATGAGAATAAATTCTTTAAACCTAAACCTATTTACAACGTGTTACGACACTTGGCGACTCGATGCCATATTGCGGCAGCAAGCGTTTTGGCAGTTCAAATAATCCGTGTATTTTGTAATGAAATAGTTGTATGAAATACTAATAATATCAAAAATTATTTGTGGGCTCCATAGACATGTACAAATTATTTTGTGGGCTCCATAGACGCCATTAATAATATGATATGGTTGTCAGAAAGTAGTTAAATTGCCGATTAAATGCACATAGTTGTTGTGAGCCCATGAACGCGGCGGCTGTCTTGTCAAACACAAACAAGTCATCATGATCTAGCAACGATTATAACATCCTCAATGATGTTTAGAATTCAATAACAAACTTCCAAATTGCTTTAATCACTCATTACGCCTACGCTTATGCATGGCTTAGCTATGGCATAATACTATGGGGAAATAGTAAAATAAATCTTCTTTTCTCCTAAACTGGTCCATCGCACAGAGACAACGCAGCCGAATCAGTGCCAGTGGCGTTCTTGTTGTAACATTAAACAGACAATCCGGACCGACCCTGTGCGTAATAACCAGTGATCGGAGTAGGTAGATTGATTTTTGGTACTTGTATCATAAATGCACACAGAAAGAATAACATGGATAAGCCATTTTCCCGGAAAGTAATTCCGGTATTTCCGGATTCAATTAAATATTGTTAATGTTGGTAGTGATATTATTCCTACTCAATTCAAAATTTAAAGGAAGGTATCAAAACTAAATTAATTCATTATTTATCTGTTGAATAATAAAAACAATCGAATTCCGATCGAAGCTTTAATTTTTATTTTTTTATTTTTAGCCTTTTATGGCTAGAACTTTTATAGATAGACATAAATTGTTGCACTTAAATTTAAATATTTTCATAGGGGTCATGGTAATTTGCATTAAGGGTAGAATACATGACGGGGCCCCATAGAGGGCCAATGCCTGCTGGGGTCGTGAGACTGTTCTAAGGATGCACCACGACTCTGAAACGTAAAGGGCATACGAAGGAACAGGTTGATTTTAGTCAGATTTTAGGACCAAAAAAAAGGGGTAGAATAAAGAAAAAAGATAAAAATCAACATTGTTTATTGTTAAATATGTACATTTTACATTTATTCACATTTTTAATCTTCATCGATTACAATGTCAGCATCCTGGTAATCCTGATCTTTACAATTAAAATATATAACTATGAGTTTCTCTATACTTTCTATTTTCAACCTATTTCTTTTAACATCTAAAGTCCATTTATAAATGGAAAAAGACCGTTCTACATCTGACGATGTCAAAGGAGCAAATTTTAAAAAAGGTATTAAATTATGTGCTTCATCTTTTTCAATGGCCTCACTATATTCTCTAAGTGTGTCTAAATCTGGGTTTCGTTCCATAACACGTTCTATTTTATTTTTTATATTTTCTGAATTGCTCTGATTTATAGCATCTCTGACGTTGTCAAATGCTCAAAGTGAATCTGTCAACGATAAATTATGCTTTTGCAATTCTTTTAAAGACAAATGAATTATAAAATAATTGTCTTTAATGTAATTTAAATCTTCTTTTAAATTTTCTTTTTCTATAATATTTTTTGCCTCTCGAATAGATACCGCATCAGAGCTGCTTAAACAAGATAATACTTCTTTTATTTTTTCAAAGTTTTGAGCGTAATAAAATGCTGCCTCTAACCAAGTGCCCCATCTTGTAACAACTGGTTGGGGAGGTAGCGGCAAATCTGGATATTTTTCTTTTAAAATTTTGACTCTACTTGGGGCTTTCAAAAATACCTTTTTAACATTTGCTATTAAAATGTTAACATCGTGATATTCTAACCTAATTTGCTCAGATACGCGATGAAGAGAGTGCGCCAAACATGTTACGTGCTTCATTTCAGGTAAGTATTGTTTTAAATTTCGTCCTGCAGACAGCATATATGCAACGCTATCAGTGCAGAGGACAAGAATGTTACCTACCTTCGATTCAAAAGAATCTTCCCAAAAGTTTTCCAAACATTCTAACACAAATTGCGTGATTGTTTGTCCATTAACTACAGTTAGCATTTTACATGCTACCAAATAAGGTCTAGTCAAATTGCTAGGATGTAATGGTTTTATTAAAAAATGGACTATATAGCGACCTAAAAAGTCTGTCGTTTCATCTAATGATATCCATAGTTTCTCATTTTTATAATTTTGCCGAATCGAATTGATTTTATTCTTAAAAAACTTGTCCAAGTAAACTTTCCGTAACTGTGATTCATCTGGCAGAGTACGATTAGTACACGTACAACAACAGGTACTACACATATATTTTTTAAAGAAATCTTGAAAAGTAGTATTTTTCATCTGAGACCACGGAATATTGCACAAAATGAGAAATTTTATAAGATCGAAATAAAATTCCTCTTCGGGCCGCTTAAACTTTCCCTGGTGTACTGCTCCTTCGATATGTCTTTTAACGTTTCCTTTATTTATGGTTGTCAAATGGCTTTCACATTTTGAACAGTATATTGTACCACTAGCGTGATCGTAAAGTAGTTCGGGATGACCGGATATCCATTTTTCTACAGTTTCAGCCTTGACGTTTGCCATATCTGAACTTTGTTTTAGAGATGGAACCTCGTATATATCACCTAAAACAAAGACATGAAAAAATTACATTTTATTTAGTTTATTTAGCCTACTCCGTTTGTTTTATTTTTCGTGGATCAAATTTAGTCATTGAAATTTCACCCTCTTCCTGTCAACCGATTGATCTAAAATTTGGTATTCGCCTTTGATTCTGGTGACAATACAATTATGTATATTCAATATTATTGTCAATCCAAAATGGCTGCCGCTACAAGATGGCGGACAACTTATTTTTTTTTTCAATCCCATCAATATGGGTATCAAATGAAAGGGCTTGTTACGTAGAATATTTTGTAGAGAAGTAGATAAGGCCTATAGTAATTTATTTTACCAATACATTGCAAGAGGACACAGGGCATTCAAATTATATACGGATTCCAGTAAAATGTCAGTTAATAGTGGAGTTAGCTGAATTGCGACTACATTACTAGAATATCATAATTTTGTTTCGCACTAAGCTCACTGGTTCATACTCTATTAAAGATTTAACAATATTAAGACTCATGGTATGTTCAGCAGGTTAAGCGAACAAACACAATACTAAAAATATTCTTATAGTACATCCAAACATGCTTTATACTCCTTGTAACTAGTAAAATATTACTTACCAAAGCTTGGTTTAAATATGTAGATCCAATTCAATAGTGAAAAATCTGAGTCCGTATATTCGAGCCAAATCGTGGTTTAGAGCAGATTCCAGAAGTCAGTATGTACACAAGCCAGGGTCAAGTAACGTTTTCACAACACAGTAACAAACAAAGATGCGCACTCTACGAACCGAAGTAAACGAGTGAGCTACCTGGCATGTCGTCGGCGGGCGTACGCATTGTTCTGATAACCGGTTATTGTACCACCCATGATCCTTTGTTCTGATTGGTCGTTGGGTTTTGTCAAATCGTGACTGAGTGCCGTTAAAAAAAATATGAAGAATAATAAAGAATAATATTGCTCATTTTATTACAATTCCTACTTTTTTTTGAGGATGGCAAATCATCAAATGACTCCTTCCACTCTGGCAGAATAAAATTCCTACATAAGTTCCGGTTTTTTTTAAATAATCCACCAATTCCGGAGGAATGTCCATATTAATATATACGTTTCGGATCAATGACCCCATTTCAATCTACCTACTCCGATCACTAGTAATAACACAAATTCAAATATTACAGTAAATCTAAAATACTGTTTGTGCCTATAAAGATAATACAGATGGGCCTTGATTAAACTATTGCTATTGTATATAGATTATAATATTATGTAATTATCGCTGGCATGACAATCTATACTAATATTATAAAGAGGAAAGATTAGATTTTTTGTAACATAGACTATATTTTATTTAAAAAGAGTAATGTTACTAACATAACCTAACCTACTTTTACGCAAGCTTAGCTGTGGGCAAAAGCTAGTACCTAAATAAATAAATAAATCAGCCACCGGTACCGCTACGGCTCCGCTTCTGTGTGTGGTGGGCTTAATTCATACTGTCAAAGAATCGACATTTAAATACGATAGCAAAATCCCAACAGCACACAGGACGAGGCAATCTACTGAGAAAAATAACTTCGAGAAGTGCTAGCGTTCTGTTCTATAACCTAACAAGCTTCCTTTACAACTCAAAGAATCAATATTTAAAGACGAAAACAAAAATTGCTTAATGCAGCAGCTAACAATATTAACCATAGACTTAAATTTTTTTCGCTACGTTCAACACAATTTTTTCTTTTTGTTAATTTTTGGCCTCATGTGGTCTCTACAACTTTACGCGGAATGTGGGTGAGCGCAGAGGGCTCCCAACCCGTCACTCTTCCATAGCGAGTATTTGTACTTACGTTGTGAGCGAAACCATAGCGCGATTCAGCCGTACGGGGCACAACGCCATCTATCGAGGTGAGGTGTAAATTTTGTGCCGACTACATCACGAACGACAAGGGAAATGAACAGTTACGTTGTGTTTTATCAGTCTCTAATATACGTATAGTACACTTTTCTTATTGGCTGGAGGATAGCTGGAGACAATACATATAATAGAGACCCATTACTATGTATTGTCTTTCTATTTAGTAGAGAAACCAATATAGTTTGATCGATTGCACGGATGGCGTTGTGGTTTTAGTGGTCGCCTCGCCACTACGCCGAGCGTTGTGGATTCGAACCATACACGGGACAATAAATTGTGTGATTTACAAATAGTTGAGCCGAGTCGGAGTGTTATATGAGTCCGTTGTTTGGGCATATTAAAAGATCTTGCGACACGGAAGAATATTCTTAGTGCGGGTGATGTACATATATAAAAAAAGGAAAATTAAATATTAACTACTTCTACTAAGCTCAAATCGACCAATGTGGTTGAGGTAAACTAGGTACTGCTTCTGCAAAGTTCGTTGTAACAAAACTACTCATGTTTCTTTCGTATTTTACTAGTAAGGTAGTTAGGGGTTAAAGTTTGAAATTGCCGATTTGTACTGAGAAATTGAAACTCGTTTTTGCCGTAAGATATATTTATTTATTCGATATATTTACCCTCATTATCTATACATTGCTGCCATCTAAACGGAAGTTCATTTATGCCTTTACGATAAAACTCCGGGGATCTAGATTCGACAAACTGTGCGAAAGCCTTTTATACAGTCTCCTGGGAAGAAATTTTGTTTCAAGTAGAAAATTGTCCAAATCACGAAAAAAATGGTAGTCCGTTGGAGCAAGGTCTGGCGATTACGGAGGATGACGTATGATTTCTAACTGCAGCTACTGTAGAGTTACAATGGTTTCACGTGCAGTGTGAGGTCTTGCGTTATCATGAAGCAATAATGGTGAAGATCGATTCACGAGTCGGGGCTGTTTCACTGCCAGTTTCGCCATAATTGTTCGAAGTTCGGCACAGTAAACATCTGTTGTTATTGCTTGACCAGACCTGAGAAAGCTATAGTAAATAACACCATGAAGAGACCACCAAACAGTTACCATTACCTTTTTATTGGTAAGCTTTGCTTTAGGGCACTGTTGCGGCGTTTGACTGAGGTCAGCCATTGCATTTTTCGCTTACGGTTATCGTAAAGAATCCACTTTTCGTTGCATGTCACGATTCGATCCAATATTCCTTCATTTTTGTACCGA
Source organism: Catocala fraxini (assembly GCA_930367265.1). Classification (NCBI taxonomy): domain Eukaryota; kingdom Metazoa; phylum Arthropoda; class Insecta; order Lepidoptera; family Erebidae; genus Catocala; species Catocala fraxini. Next base: position 20,275,089 of record OV884043.1, read on the forward strand.
TTTAACAAGGCAACACAAGTTTCAACACGCATTTCTTTCTGCACATCAGTCAAATCATGAGGCACCCATTTGTCATATATTTTATCTTATTGATTTGATCCAAATGAGCCTATATTGTAGGTAGGGTAACGTTAAACTATGGCGCTAATTCCTAGGTAGTTTGACTCGGATCTGCTTCCACCATCTCTTTCAATTCAGCGTTATTCACCTGTGTGAACGGTCTTCCACGTGGTTCGTTCTTCAAGTCGAAGTTTCCATTACGAAAGCGTTAAAACCAAAAACGCACGGTGCGTTCATTTGAAGTCTTTTCTCCAAACGCAGCGTTGATATTGCGAGCCGTTTCTGCCGATTTAGTTCCGCGTTGGAACTCATATTCTTAAATTACTCGGTTTTTCGAAGTATCCATCTTTCTCGTCTAAGCTGAATAAAAAAAGCAATTGAAAGTCGAAAATCGAATGTTAACATTTTTTAAAAGAAAATTTTATAGGTATCATGTAACTAAAATTTCTCTCGAAAATCTCATACCATAAAGGTTTTGTGTCAATTCTAAGTATCTATTACTATACAACGTCAACTTCATACTTTATATTATTCTTACTAATGTAATAAATTAAAATGTGAGTTTGTTTGCTTATCTGTTAGTTTGTTACACATTCACGCTATAACTATTCGACCGATTATCATGCAGATTTGCATACATGTTGTCAGGGATACAGTAAAGGACATGTAGATTTAGATTTTGTCACTAAGTTTCTATCCTGAGCGAAGCTGCGGGCAAAATTAAGTAATAAATAAATTGTTTTTAACACGCGTTAGAGTACATGCTCTATAATTAATATTGCACTTTATCGTTCCACTAATAGTCTTGTTCAGACTAAGCAAGTTAAACAATATATTTAAGATAATATACGTAACGTAATACGTAACGTAACGTAATGCAAAATTCAATGGCCCAGACAAATATTTTTCAGTGGAAAAGTTTATACACACCATACCATAAAATCATTTTTCATTTCATTCATTCATCAAATCAAATCACAATTTAATTTATAAATGGCAAACAAAATTTTGCCCGCGGCTTCACTCGCGTAAATGTAGGTTAGGATAGTAACAGTCGCCCATCCTCTCGCTGCCGGCAATGGTACTGTCCATGGTCCGAAACGAGGGTTCATGGGAGGCCACCGTCACCTTCTGCGAGGCAGTGATGTCCGCGAAGGAGGCGGCGGAACGGGAGAGGGAGCTGGTCTCTCTCCACCCAAACCGCAGGAGACGTCCAGGGCGCCGCCGTAGAGCGCGCGCAGACCTCCAGCCACCCTAGGGGGCAGCCTGCGGGCGGTGGACTTGGGCAGTCTGCCGCCCGAGCAGCACAGGGCCGAGAGAGGGGCATAGACGTTCCGCGCACCCCCTTCAGTGGAGCGGAGGGCTGCACCATCTGGTCCTCTCCCAAACAGCTGGGGCCCGCCTAGTCACGTGGCGGGCCAAGACCTGTCGGTGTCGCGGTGAATGCTAGCGCGAATCCCGTGGCACCGACACTAGGTACTGGAGGAACGTCGTCAGGGGTTTGGTGGGTATGGGGCCGGCTTCTCTGGCTCGAGTCCCACACACCCGCGCCCTGCCCGGGCGCGGAAGGAGCGTAAAAGTATTACCCTGACGTTAAAAAAAAAATGTAGCCGTCGCCCAGGAGTCGTGGTCTGCTAGGTGGGTCGCTGAGGTAGTCTCTTTTCCAGCGGCCCATCCACTATACAAGGCAGCGAGTAGGCACACCGTGGGATTTTGGTCTATAGGCCCGAAGTACGGGAGAGCCGGACATAACCCTCTCGCCTCCCTTTGTGGCAAGCATTTGCATTTGCATTAGACGCAAATGAACACGAAAAATTTTCTGAACTAAAAGGTATTCTACATCCTTTTCTGTTCCCCTGACAACTTGTATGCGAAATTTGATAATTACCGGCGAATAGTTAGGGCGTGAAACCGTAACAAGCAAACAAAGGAACTCACATTTCCATTTATAATATTAGTTAGAAAACTATACACTATCGACGCCCTTTTAAAATATATCATCCACCGAACTATTCCAGTGTTGAGCACAATCGGTAGCAGATATAAATTAATAGAACGTGGAAAACAAAGGGGATGGCGGCGGTATAAGCGAAACTTGAACACTGCTTGATTCAAGTTTAATGTTGTGACACACTTACTGTACGAATGGCTTACTTCAGCCAACAGCCCATATACTGTATATCCCACAAAGAGAAGGTAGAAGTTTTCACAACCAATTTTAGCTAGCTATGTTTTAAATCCTACATTTATTGAGACCGAGCCACTTGCCTAAGAATAATAACTATTACTACGAATAGAAGCGACAGTGACTCAAGTAGCAGTATGACTGGCAGTACTACAATATCGGCCCCATACGGTTGTTACCACTCCCACGCCAAAAGAAGTTTAGCTACTTTTCGTTGGTGGTTGACTTAACTTAATATTAGCCTTTTTTTATTTATCATCGATAGACGAAAGAACAAAGGTCAGTCCTACGATGATTAATTAGGGTCGTCCTTCTGTAATTGTAGTAATTAACGAAATTAGTTCACTTTATTATAAGTAATTTTATTTACATTATATTAACATAAATAATTTTAAAACGAAATATACTAATATACCTGAAAGCGCAGGAGGGCCTTCATCAGAATTCATCGTAGACACGTGGGCGAGTAATAGAAATGACTATTCACTTCGGCTACAACGTCTTTTAATTTTCTTCACAATTTAAATTATTACACAAACACTTTTAAATAAAACCGTTACGTTTTCTAATGATTATAATTTTCACGAAATAATGTCACAGATAATCACACTTTTATAGCAGGCTTCACAATCGACACAAACTAAGTTCAAATCTATGCGGATTAACACGATAGATAGCGATTCGTCACAGACGTGGTGCGCTGGCGGCGGTTCGTACTTAAGTGTCGTTTTAAAATGGCCGCCCCGCTACTATCGACACGACGCTCCGCTAGAGTGACGTAACAGCTCAACGTCACTCTTGACACCGACATTTCTGTGAGGCGCCGGTATACCTATATTTACAAACGTATTAAAAAGATAACATAATTACAAAAACACAAATAATTATAATACTAAATATTTACAAAAATGGTTTAGGCATCGTAGAATTCTTTAGCATCGCTGTCAATTAGTTCACTTATATAAAATGTCAGGGATTTGCTATAGCTATCTATCGTACTAAATTCCAAATACCTAAAATATCATACGTAATCTCACAACGAAATTTACGAAAAGACAGAGATGCAGTTTATACACAGTTTTCAGGGCCCACGTAGCCTATTGACGTGAACCAAAGTTACTGAGAATTTAACAGGAAAACCAAATTACCCTAAGGCTGTACCAGGGACCTAATGATCGCAGGCAAATAGTACAAATCTATGCCATAAGACCAACAAGGTATTCTGCGTGAGAACTACTTCAGCAAATAACTTCTCCAAGTACTTACTAGGAGAACATAACCCAACAAGCATCCTTTACAATTCACGTCCGTGGGTAAACATATGAAATGCCTCACCCATTCGGTGCAGTAAGTAGCGGATGTAATACATTCTTGGGCAGCGCAAGTTCTGCGCCGTGAGCTTGCGGCTTGAATTAAGATACGGATCACTAATAAACCTCGAACTATGTGCACTAACTGTTTTATAATAGTTTGCAAGATTTCTGTTCTACTCTAAGGTAATTGCGAAGTTACTACTTTTGAATTGCAATTTTGGTGCTATATTAAACACTGTAAATACATAAAATATGGGGAGTGAAAGAAAGTGACTAGAATTGAGAAAGATGGTTAGATGGATAGATGTAGGTGATTGTAGGTCCTTCAAGCCCAAATTCCGTCACGGTGACTATCTGCGCAGAAGATATAATATCTAGTGTGTGCGCAAACATAAGTGCACTCTCTGTTTCCACACGTCCCGTGGCAGATCAGTCGCAGGACTCTTTGTTACTGCGACGACGACGATGCCTTACATGCTTTACGCGGCACAGGTATGTGTAACTCCGCGACCTTCCGAACTCCATGCAACTACTGAGAATTTCTTGTTGTAAAAATCCAATAACTCTTTATCGGCTGAGGCAGTCAATAGACATTTATGGACAATAAAAGACTGATCAAGAGAGAATATAAGGCTAATGTGAGTAATAGTAGTAGATAAGACCTCGATGAATGTTCTCTGACCGTATCGGAGACATTTTGAAGAAAGATCCGGTTAAGAGTACCCGTATCTGTCGAGTGCGCATGATGAATGTAATGAAACAGAATGAAGCAAGAGAGGTATGCCAGTATCATAGCAAATGTAAATCTATTGGCAATGCCTACCCCTACGAGGAACAGGACTGATCCCATGTAGATATACTTAGTTTTTAAGTAAGAAGTTGAAGAATTTCTTTTTGCACTGTTACACTGGACACCGACCTTTAACTTTTTAGACAAGTAATGGTAAGTCATATCAGCCCGTAAATTTTGTAAAAAATATCTAAGTATATTGCACAAAGTACCCCTTACACATCTTGAGAAACGTATGGCTATACAAGCTCCTAAAAAAACCCATACAGCATTCTCAACCTAGATATTGAATCATGAACAGTCCCAAAAATAACCGTAATTTAATGCCACGTGATTATCGAAATTACGAACTATCTTTTAAGTATCATTTCCCAATGTCCCCGTCTGTTTTCTCCGATCTGTTAGAACGACCCCCGTTATCGACTAGGGGCTGCACTACTAGATTGAGAAACGATGTTTTATTATAATTTATCTGTTATGCAATGTTGTTTATTCGTGGATTACGTGTATGAGCAATAACTTAGTATTATGCTTCGATTGCAATGTTTATGTTTGCGGTGCAATATATGCTTTTATCAGCACGCGTGGGAATAGGTGATATTGCTAGTATATATATATATAGTTTTTACAAGAAATAATATAACATGCCATCAATATTATTTCTTGTAAAAACCCACCTCGTCGTATTCTTTTACGCAAAGTTTCAGCTCCGATTGTCAGGTTACCAAGTGCTATATGGATGGCGAAGTGAAAGTTGGGAAATTGATCAGCACAGGCGACAAAAAAATTATGAGCCGCAAATACTAGCTTCGAGTAGGTATTGTCTGTGTTTGTTGTTTGAATGTTTGTTAAGTCTACCGCTCTGATACAGGAGTCTTCAGGATATTTTCGGTGCAGGAGTTGTATTTTTAAACACAAGAAACAATTTTAATAGCCCGTGAGACTAAATACATACTAAGGATCAAGTCAAGTCCAAGAATACTATTTGCCAAATTTAGTCTGGTGCTTTTGCATGTGGAAAACCTTCGGGGAGGCTTAAGTCCGGCAGTGGACGTCTTACAGCTGAGATGATGATGATGACTTTTCGAAGCACACAAACTGTCTCACATATGTATATCTACCTATATTCCTGAAACACAGACTCTCCGTCTACCTTAGGCACCAGTTTCCCACATTACTTCTAAGTCAACAAAATTTATGTCTGATATCAAATGTACCTACTTCAACTATTTTACCGATTCTTTTTTTTTATTTAGGTATGACTTCTTGTCTGGATACACAGAGATATTTTAACACATCCTGCTATAAACTATGTAACCTACTCTATCCCTAGTTTCTGAAAGCATATCGACACAACAAAATTATAAGAGACGATCAAATTTCTGTCATTGGCTGACTGAAAATAAATTAAAATTAAAATTTAATTAAAATTACCAAAAAATACTGCACCAGAGAAGGATCAACTAAGAAATCCCTAATTGACCACGTTAGTACCAACTTGAAGAAAGATAATTTCCATGTGATGACAATCAACTCTTCTTTCTCTGACCATAAACAGCTATACGTGGAAATAAAGAAAATCAAACCACCTCCAAAAATGCACTATCAGTACGAAGCCATTAACTACAAGGAACTTTTTGAATCAATAGAGCGATCTGAAATAAATAAATTAAACAATGATTATACAAGGTTAGAAAACTTAATTAAAAAGCATACAGAAGAACATAAGATGTTAAAGATTAAAATTATCAATGAGCCACAAAAAGATTGGATTAATAAAAATATAGTAAATCAAATCAATGACAGGAACATAATGTGGACAGAACTACAAAACAATCCAGACAATGGAGACCTAAGAGAAAAATTTCACATCAAAAGAAATCAAGTAACCGATCTGATCCGAGAAACGAAGAAGTCATATTATAAGAAAGAATTTGAAAAGAACAGTGGGAAGCCTAAGAAACTATGGAACTTACTAAATACCCTGGCGAATAATAAAGCAAATCGGAGGTGTAGTCCTTTAAAACTCATTGTTAATTTAACAGAAGTTACAGAACCCAATGAGATATGTAAGATATTTAATAACTTTTTTGCTACCATAGGGTCGTGTTTGGCTAATAAAATTCCTAAATGCTTTCATGATGATTACGTTCACGCACTACCAAAACAAACTTTACAGAATTCTCAAATGAATACTTTTAATCCATGCACTGAGAAAGAAATCCTTAATATCATTAATAACCTAGATTCAAATAGTAGCGTCGGAATAGATGGTGTAAGTACGAAAGTAATTAAATGTATTAAGGAAATAATTCTAAATAAATTAACAATTTGCTTTAACAAGCTTCTACAGGACGGATAATAATAATATAATATAATAATAATATTCTACCACATACACACAACACCATCTAGCCCAAACTAAGCAGAGCTTGTACTATGGGTACTAGACAATGGATAAACATACATATATACTTTTTTTTTTGTAAATTCATACTTATTATACATAGAAACACCCAGACCAAGACAAACATCCATGTTCATGCACACAAATGTTTGACTTGTGCGGGAATCGAACCCGCGACCTCAGGCGTGGCAGTCGCTTACACTAACCACTACGCCATCGAGGCCGACATCATTTCCAGACTCACTCGAAATAGCCAAAGTTACACCCATTTACAAATCCGGAATAAAAACAGACCCTGGTAACTATAGACCAATATCTGTATTGCCAATATTATCAAAAATTTTGGAAAAAAATCTACATACACGGCTTTTGAACTACTTAAACTCCATTAACTTCTTTTTTGATCGTCAGTATGGATTTCGGTCTCAAAGTAATACACTAACAGCAACAGTTGATTTGGTAACCAAAATCAAACATAATATTGACAAGAGAAACATTGTACTAGGAGTATTTATTGATTTAAAAAAGGCCTTTGACACCGTTAGTCCCAGATTGCTTTTAAAAAAACTTGAAGTCATTGGTATTACCAGTACACCTCTAAAAATGTTTGAATCATACTTAACGAACAGATTGCAGATAGTAAAAATTTACAACTCCCAAAGTCTACCACTACCCATATCCTACGGCGTTCCACAAGGATCAATACTAGGGCCTCTGCTCTTTTTAATGTATATTAATAATATACACGAACTAGGCTTAAACGGGAATATTACTCTATACGCCGACGACACATGCCTCTTTTACTTTGGTTCGTCTATACATGACCTCATCTCACAGGCCCAGCAGGACCTTGACGTCCTTTACGAGTGGTTTCAGTATAATCTACTGACTATCAATGTTTCCAAAACTAGCTATATACTTTTTAAAGCTAAAAATAAACCAATACCCGATTACTCACCTCTCACAATAAATAATAGACTTTTACAGGTTAAAACACATGAAAAATATCTTGGCCTACATATAGATTCGTCCTTAACATGGAATTTTCACATTAAACACTTAATTAATAAATTAATATCCCTCCATGCTTCCTTACGGATTAATTTTCGATGCATACCACGCAAACTACGTTTTAAAATTTACAATTCCCTGGTAAAACCACATTTGTTGTATCTAATTGAAATCTGGGGAAACGCTGCAAAAACGAGATTGGGCAAATTACAAGTCTTACAAAACAAAATAATAAAAATGTTATTTGATTATAAATTTCGAACAGAAACTAAAAAAATATATCGTGAAACTAAATTAATGAACCTAAAACAATTATACATTTATAGCACTTGTATTTTCATTCGCAAAACAATTAACAATAATGTCCGCACTGAATTACAATTTACTAAGCGGAAAAAAGTTGGGCGCCCCTGCACGCGACGCGCGAGTTTCATAGTCTTGCCTAGAATTCGAACAAATTACGGCCAAACCGCAATGACTTATGACGGTGCGCGCCATTATAACAAAATACCCTCCGATATAAAAAATATTGTATCTTTCAACATATTTAAAAAACGATTGGCACAGTATATTATTACAAAAGTATCGATTTGAGAAATCTAATTGTTTTTCTTTTGAATGCGAACTGTTTTGGTAATGTGTGTTTTTGTGTAAATAATTATTTATAATAGAATACCAAAAATAATCAAACAATGCCCTGTTTCCCAATTTAACCCGCGAGCACTCGCGCTATGAGCATTTCCCTCACGGTGAATTTCAAATTCCCGCCATTTATTGATTTATTTATCTATGGTCGTCGTTTGCCCGACAGCTGAGTTTTATACTTACCTCGTCCCGCGCATAACGGTTTTTTCATCTTAGTGTGCGTCAATCGCTCAGTGGAGGTGGTTTGTTTAGCCGGGTCACGTCCCGCGGCATTTTGCTCATCGCGCGAGTTACAACGTAAGTATTATTTTTTAGTAGGTCCTTTATTTTTAAATAGTATTATACTTAATTAAAAGTCTTTATTGTTATTTTATTGTTAAATACAGGTCAACAATGAGTTTATTATGCAGTGTACATATAAATATAACAATATTTTTACAGATGGATAGACGAAAACAACAAATTTTGTCGTGGCTACAAGAAGATGATTCCGAAGACATAGAAGAAGAGGTTTTTAGAGCTGATATTATTGAAAGTGATGGAGAGAGTGAGCACAGCGATCATCACACTGATACTGAGCAGTCATCAACGGAAGATGATGAAGGTGAGAGTTCCCCTATTCAACCTGGAAATAGACTTTATTATATGGCGAAAGATCAACAAACTAAATGGTTCTACAAGCCGTATCGTACTAATGTGAGGACTAGATCACATAATATTGTTACTGAGAGACCAGGAGTAAAACCAGTTGCCAAAGAAGCCAAAGAGATTTTAGACTGTTTTTTTCTCTTTGTGAGTGAAGAAATGTTGACTAGTATTGTTAGATATACAAATATTCATATACAAATTATTCAGAATAGATTTTCTAGAGATAGAGACTGTAAAGAGACTGATATTATAGAAATAAAGGCATTTATTGGTATTTTATATATGGCTGGTATAAAAAAAATGAATCACCTGAATTTGAAGGAAATGTGGGACAAAGACGGCACGGCTCCTGACTTTTTTCGAGCTGTAATGAATCTCAATCGATTTATGTTTCTGATGAGAACTATAAGATTCGACGACATACACTCTCGTTTGGACAGGTCTCAGATAGACAATTTGGCACCTATTCGTGAATTATTTGATTTTTTCGTTGAAAAATGTCGTGCAAATTATCAGGTTAGTGAAAATGTGACCGTTGATGAAATGTTGGAGTCTTTCAGAGGCCGTTGCAAATTCAGGATGTATATTTCCAATAAGCCAGCAAAGTATGGCATAAAAGTGTATGCATTATGTGACGCACAAACTTTTTATACCAGCAATTTAGAAATTTATCCTGGAAAACAACCAGTTGGACCGTACCATTACGATAATACCGCCTTTGGCGTCGTGAAACGTCTGTCTTGTGACATACTAAACACTGGCAGAAATATAACAGCCGATAATTATTTCACTTCGATTCCACTGGCAGACGATTTACTGGCTCACCGCACTACTCTGGTTGGGACGCTAAGAAAAAATAAAAAGGAAATCCCACCCTTCTTTCTGAACATGAAAATAAGACCCAAGCCCAGTAGTATGTTCGGTTTCAATGAAAATAAAGTGTTGGTTTCATATATACCAAACAAAAAAACTAAAAAGAATGTTCTTATGATTAGTTCATTGCATAATGATGATCGAATTGATCCAGCCTCTGGTGATAGCGCGAAACCCGAAATCATCACTTTCTACAACAAAACCAAAGGAGGAGTGGACGTGGTTGATAGACTGAAAGAAGAATATTCAGTGGCTCGAGTAGCGTGCAGATGGCCGCTAAGATTATTTTTTTCTATCCTCAATATTGCCGGGATTAACAGCCAAATAATTTATAAAGAAAATACAAATACAATTATTTCTCGGAGACAGTACCTAAAACAATTAGCCTTGCATTTAATGCAACCACAGTTGCAACGAAGATCTACCATGCAGAACCTTTCTTATCCTCTTCAGCAAATTATCAAACGATTTACAAATGAACCCGCCTTTTCAGAGGCTGTGAAACCTGATGGAATCTGCGCAATCTGTCCAAGGCGTAAAAATCGCAAGACAAAAAAGACATGTTTTCCGTGTAAAAAATTTTTATGCACAGAACATGCATTTACTTTGTGTGACATATGTAAAGCTCGTGCATTTGATGAAGATTAATGTTTTATTGTTCACTCCTTAATATTTTTGACGAAAGTTATGTTTTTTTAGTTTATACCAAAAGTGCACTTAAGAAATGCCAATTTAGTTCCTGAATTTGTTATTAAAATATTATAGTATAACGAATGTTATATATTAAAAATAAATATTTGATTTGATTTTACACGATTGTTTTATTATATAGTAGCAGTAATATAAATAAATATACTATAATTTATGTACTTTTTGGTTATTTGTAAAACGTGAGCAAAATGCTCTATACGCGAGTGCTCGTGTAAGTTTTAAAGGCGCGAGTGCTCCCGGGTTAAAATACATTTAAAAAAATATCTTATATTGAAGTGTTATTACAGCTTAACATAATTTTTGAATGATATTGTTTAAGTAATAATATATTACTTCTTATTATTATGACATGATAGAATTAATAGAAACTGTTTCTTATTATTTATATTTGACATGATAAAGTACTAATTATTATTTTGTTTTGACATAATTTCCAGTTATTATTTTGCTTTTTGACATACTTATATTTTTTAAATTCATATGTTTTTTTGATATTAATTATTATTCCTTTTTTGATATTATTATTGGGTTATTTTTCAATTTATTATTTGATTCTGATAGTAATCTATATTCTACCAGTGTTATTTTGTACGCCGTACTTGGCAAAACATGCATGAACATTCCTTTAGCAAACCACCATGTACATAATATGTCATACCTACTCATGTTTTTACAAAAATAAATGTCTTTGTCTTTGTCTTTGTATAACCAATTGGTCTATAAATGTTTTTGTGTATATGATTGTACTTTTAATAATTTATTTAAGTAAGTACTCTCTTTTTAATAACGTGCGGCAATGAATGTTACCTATGTCTTTTTATTGTAAACATGTTCTCATGTAAGTGACTTTTGTCTTTATGAGAATAAATGTCTTTAAACCTAATTAAGAATAGGCAACCAAATCACTTGTCAAACTCATGTTTGATCTTGACATGAAGTTGATTAGCTTTTCAGAAATCCCGCGCACGTATGTATATTGTTACTGATTGTATGCGTCACATAAATTATGTTTGCATAACAATATCTCGGATGTGCAGAAACTAAGGATCTCTACTTGATCCAAGCATATTGTTTTCTTCGGGCGTTCACTTTCAAAACACTATTTATCCACTCTCGTTGATAAAGTGGACTTCCAGCTTGATCTGGAAGTCTGGGGTCGTCTACCTGGGGCCCGTTGGGGATTGTAGAGCGGTCTCCTATTTGTCTTATTTGTCTTATTTGTCTAATTGTCTTATTACATGTGTTTGCACAACTGTTATTTTTTCACCACCATATGTAACTTTTCTATGTGAGAGAAAAGCAATAAACTCTTATCTTATCTATCTTATCGTCCCTACTCCAGTGTATATTTCATAACGCATAACATTCTCAGTAGAAGCATGAAGGCTCGAACTGTTTCTAAACTTTGTACTGCTACTGAATATTTTCAGAACACCAAAATACACTGTTCGACGCTGGCACTAAACCTTGTTACGTCACCACTATTGCACTCGATCTCAAATCATTACTGGTAACCGATTTTTAACCTGTAATTTTCTGGAATGTCAGACATACTAAAAACTATTGTGTCTCACCGCCGGTGTGCCGCTGCGAATCAGTAGATTAAATTACAATCACTTAAAAAACGATTACCAATTTAAAACGTCTATACATCTGAAACCAGCTTATACACTTCAACAAAAAAAATCACATCTATAATACTAATATTATAAAGCTGAAGAGTTTGTTTGTTTGTTTGGTTAAACGCGCTTATATCAGGAACTACAGGTTTGAATTTAAAAAATCTTATAGTGTTGAATAGCCCATTTATCGAGGAACACTATAGGCTCTATAACATCACACTTCAACCAAAACGAGCATCAATGAAAAATGCTGCAAATACGAAAAAAAACCTCTTATGTGAAGCAGACGAAGTTGCGCGGGTTAGCTAGTATTATATACAAAGACATATTTAATAAACTTAAAAGTTATAACGTAACTGCAACTTCGGAACCGCAAAGCTGAAAATCCAACTGAAGCACTTAGCTCTCGTACTAAACATATTACGACCGTGCAAAAAACTCACGAACTTATCTTTGAAACAAACAGCAGCGAGACACGGAATATAATAAACATGTGACCTTACTACACCTTTGGAATAAAATTTACTTATATTTGTAATAGGTTTTGGCAGCGGCTTCGCTCGCATAAATGTAGGTTATTTCTATATCTATCCCACGGGAAAAGTTCTTTTTGCATGTGAGGTACCTCATGTCCTTATCTGTACCCCTGACAACGTGTATGCGAAATTCCAAGATGATCGGTCGAGTAGTTGACTACTGCGAAAGCGTAACAAATAAACTTACATTCGCATTTATAGCATTATAATTAGTATTAGGATACCCACTATGGTTTCTACGTATAAAAGCAAGATATTTAGAATTCTTCAACACAAGCCGGAAAGAATATAATAGGACCATGATTGCTGCAAGGGACAGGTTAGCTAAATAATCTATATAATATCTTAAATTATAGCCGGCTGGCTACTGGCAAGAAACTCATGGTTACTTTTATCATCGCAAGCAAACTTTATATTATTTTTAAACTCGCTGATTTCAGCATAAATGGGCCGGCTCGACCGGAGAAGGACTACCCTCTCACAGAATATCAACGTGAAATAGTAGTATTCCTACTGGTGAGTGAGAGTGCCGGAGGCCCAATCACCCTTTATCCCCCTTCCCGCTACTTCTCCTTCCTACTTCCTTTTTCTCCTAAAGAGTCGGCAACGCGCAAGTGACCACTTACTATCAGTTGGGCCGTAGGCTTGTTTGCCACTATAGTGGAATAAAAAAACTCTCTTTAAGAATCTTATTTATAACAGGTTCCTCAAAAGGCTTTGCTGCCAGTGCAACGGTCACAGGGAGAAGGCGCCTGCGAGAAGCCAAACTACTCCACTTACAGCAGATACTAAAGGACTAAGAAACTCTGTACAAGTTTGCTTGACTGCAATCTTCTACCTACATTGCCACTACAAGACCTAAGACAATAATTTAAGTCTAAAATTCCTTATTTAAACTTGTTCATTGATGACAGAAGTTCACAATATTGGGCCATGAAATATACCACCAGGTTGTTAAATTTAATATTTTTTTTATTTAAACGTTTTGCCGTATCTTGTATCTAATTAGATATAAAACTGCAAAACTTCATGATACTTAGAGTTAATTCTGAATAAAAAAACACAAAAAATACTTTAAAATAACTACACTTCAAGAGAACGAGACCATCACCGACTAAATCTTTCCTTACTTATAGCTGTTGTAAATCAAATATAACGTCAGAGAAAATGTTTATATAATTTAACAGTTTAAAGAATAGGAAAAGATAAAAGCCAGACTAAGAGCACCTTAAACCGGCGAGCGTGTATGAGGAATGTTATGAAAGTGAATGAAGCCAGATAAGGGTGTCAGGATCGTAGCAAATGGCAATCCGTAGTCTCTGCCTACCCCTCTTGGTAACATGTGTATATATGTTTTAATAAATCCGTGAATAATACTTTAATTTTATATCTTAAACTATAAGTATACAGTATTTGATATTAAGCTAACTCTTAGCTTAAGTAACCGTGTTATATATTAGCTGCGGTAGGCGTTATAAATCGGCTCGCTGCATGCAAAATCACAATCTCACCCGTATTACGTATCCACGCTACATCGTAAAATCCTTATGCAAACTCGATGTAACTAGTGTTGGGAAATTCTCACAAAGTTTTTTTAAGAAACTGAGAAGTCGTCTGGTAATGTGAGGCTTAATTTTGTTTGCGACTTTGCCTGTAAGCAAAGTACATATCTTAGTAGAAATCGCAGTCGTTGAAATTCTGTAGCTAGTTTCTGTTAATATAGTTTCGATGACTCGCCATTAAATAAAATCAAATTATTTATTGTGAACTAAGCGTAATTTGTACACTTAGTAGTTTTAGAACAAATGATTTGATTTGACGCCGTTACGATAGTATTACATTTAACAACTCAACGTAATAATATTGTCTTCTATTTACGCGAATATTATTCATTGAAATTAAACTGCTATATACGGATTTTATCGCGTTGTTTATTTGACACTTTATGACAAAATTTTGAAAGTTGTTACACTACTACTACTATTAAACTTTACTAATTTTTAAGCTAATTATATATTTAGATTTAATTTATTTTTACACTTTCCCCGACGTTTCGGTTGCTTTTCAGCAGCCATGGTCACGGGGAGACTCAACGTAATGTCTATTTTTTAAAACGAAATATGTGTCTTTGTTCTTATATAAATATTGTTTTTACCTTATGTGCTTTTGCACCTATCTGTCGGTTCCAGAACGACAGTGAAACCTTAAACAGACATTTTGTTTTATTTTTAAGTGTTTGGAAAACTTGCAGCTAATAAGGACTGAGGGTGTTGGGCAGATTGCGAGTAACTCAGTTAAGTTACATATGAACCATATTTAATCTAATTCAATTTAGTAAACGAATATAATACATAATTTGATTCACGTAAAATAAAATGGAGGCCAACGAAATCATAAGAAAATACCGGTGAGATTACACCGTTAATTATTGGCTATCTTGAGCTCCAATATATCTGCTCACAGGACTTATTGCAAGGACATATTTCCCCAAACGGATTGTCCAAGGTTTATTTAGACGATATAACTCGCCTTTAAAAATATATGTATTAACCCCGCGATGCCCTTATGATGATGCGAACAACTGATTTCAAATGATATTTAAATGCAGTTGTGTACCCTCAATTAAATGTATATGGAACAAAGTTCAAAATATTGTTTTTTCTATAGTGGTAAAGCGTCATATTTATTTGCTGTAACTTGTCAATTGTAAGTTAACATCTTCAGGAAACCTGCACGTTTAAGAGTTCTACATAATATACTCAAAGATGTGTACAGTCTGCCAACCCGCACTGGGCCAGCGTGATATGCTATGCTCTAACCTTCAGTGTGTTTTCACACTGAGGAGAGGCTCGTGTCCAACAGTGAGACAGTTTATACAGTACTATTATCAGTTCCAAAACTTTTTCAACGTAGCTGTTTCATAATTGTATATGCCTCTTATAATCTAAAACGTTGTATACAACTATTACTTAATAACGAAGTAAATATACCAGATAAGTACAACACTTTAGCACATTGGATGCACACATTTTAATGTAACTTTGTTCAGTACACATCTTTTTGAGGGTGGCTGTACAATTTTCGTGATATCTACGTTACTTGGACTTAAAAACTCAGAGTATATTGTCGACATATTCGAACATATTTCAAATGGCCAACACTAGCGCTTATTTAACTCATATTGTGCATTTTTTTGCTGACACGACACTATAACACTTTCAGCACGCAGTACCTACTCATGTTAGTTTAGTCACCGTGATTTGGACATTGTAAATTATTCCATACCAACGTAAAATGTATTCGGCCCAAACAACATCAATGTTTTGGCTTTTTTAAACTTACTGGGTGCACTTGTGCACTACGTAGGTATCGATATATCGACAAGTATGTTATCGAATCTGATGATGACGGAAAACGAAAATTATCCAGCAACAACGCAAGGTGTCGGTAGTGATGTATTTGTCCACAATTATTAAAGCAACAGTTGCAAGAGGAAGACCTAGGCGAACGTTTCTTGATCAGATCGGTGGCGTTTTGGACAAAAGCCAGGTTAAGAGAGCCTTGAACCGACGGGCGTGTATGAGGAATGTGATGAAAGGGAATGAAGCCAGAGAAGTGTGTCAGGATCGTAGCAAATGGAAATCCGTAGTCTCTGCCTACCCCTCTAGGAAACAGGCATGAATCTATGTATGTATAAAGGCAAAAATACAAATTCTCTTCATACTCCAGCCAAAAATTGAATGCGTAGTAAAAAGATGGCATTTTATGGAAGCCTCATTGATTAACATAAGTTTGCGCTTATGCTTACTAGCGACTGTTCGACTGTGTTTGACTGTTGATTGGACTTGGATTGGACTTCCACACCAGGCGCAGTTTTACGGACTTTACTTCTCAAGATTTTTTTTGTAGCAGCAGATTCAATTCTGAAGCTTGAAATGGAAGCCGATAAAATACTTGGTCACTATCACATGTGATCTGCTATCAAACCAAACAATCGTATATATTTTAGTTTTCTTCACCTCTGACTTATCGTTTGGTTGGCTCTAAACTATTCGAAATATTTGGCATTACCAGTTTTCAAATCTAGGAAGAATGGATATAGCGGGTATGAAAACGTCGACCAACTGTTCTCCAGTAAGCCCTTCTTAATACTTTCACTTACTTCTCAAAAGCAGCGATAGCCTAGTGGGAGACGGTTGCCACGCAGAAGTCACGAGTTCGATCTCAAGGCCCTTATCTCTGGCTTTTGTGTGTAATAAATAGTTAATTATCTCTTGCTTAAACGGTGAAGAAAAACACCGTGGGGATACCTGCATATCTGAGAGTTCTTCAAAATGTTCTCGAAGTTATGTGAAGTCCACAACCCGCACTGGGCCAGTACGGTAGACTATGGCCTAACCCTTCTTACAATGAGACGAGCCCAGCAGTGGGTTTAATACAGGGCTGATATTATTTATACCTCTTAAAAAGAACCCAGCTACATTGCATTGTAATTTGCTTCTGACGTTGAGTAGCATTTCCAGATCACGTAACTAGCTGTGATTATATAATATAACATTGAAAAATGCACAATTGTCAGTCATGTGTAATTTATGACGAGGTTAATCTATTTGTATAACATAGAGATTAAGGTATAAACTATAAATCAAATTAGATATTAACAGGCTTACATTAATAGGCCCATCTATATTGACAACTATCTATATATTACTTAAACGGTAAATGATAATATCCCGAGGAATCCTATATACATAGCCGCTGACTAAAATCTCAATACATATCTTATTATTACTATATATTATAAAACAAAGTCCCCCGCCGCGTCTGTCTGTATGTTTGTTCGCGATAATCTCAAAATCTACTGAACGGATTTTCGTGCGGTTTTCACTAATAGACAAAGTGATTCATGAGGAAGGTTTAAATGTATAATTTGTTAACGTTGTACTATCCGTGCGAAGCCGAGGCGGATCACTAGTTTATATTAATTTATCACGTATAGGTATTTTCTTTGTTTGGAAAGTTAAAAGTAATGTACTTCTTATTTATATTTTATTAATAACTATTTATGTTATTAGCGATCTTAGCACACGTGCAGAGTAGCAGTACCAAAGAGATCTAGTTGAAAACCAGCAGTCGCATTTGGGACAATAGACGCGATTTATTTGTTTATTTAATGTATTTTACTATGGTGAATCTCTGTTCGTTCTGCCGTCTTTGTTAAAATTATTACGTTTTTGTGGTGACCTCGGCCGTGTCACTGCACCGAATGTTGATTTGATTCCCATACGGGGCAAAAATTTATGTGATCCACAATTAGTCATTTCGAGTCCGAGTGTGTGCTTTGTATATATGTAATAATTTCCACAATACAGAACTATTCTTAATGCGAGATTGTTGTATGATTATACACATTGAGTTGATGTTTTTAATATAGTAAATCATACAACCCTTTATGGCTTTTTTATCTTTGTTGATACCTTAGTTCTAAACATTTTTATTTGCAAGGAGTTGAGGCTTGGCTAAGTAAAGAATTTAAAATATATTTAAACGCTTTTCTTTCATAAAAGAAACAATTAAATAGAAATATATCTGTTTACTATACTGGACAGGGCCTTCGGCTTATATATGTTACGGCTAAAGGTGGGTGTGAACATAAACTTAAGATTAGCCGGCTACAACTAGGTGCAGCCGGCCACATGCGGTTAGATTATGTTAGGTTAATTTTGAGGTTAGCCGGCTAAAACTAGGTGTAGCCATACTTCGGGTATTAGCCGTAACATATATAAACCGAAAAGGAAGCAATCATTTGATCACCATTGCCAACGCACCGCAACCTCAATTACAATACACAACTTAATCATGTAGGTGTCAATCCACTTAACTAAATAAAAACAAAGCTAACATCCTCTGAAGCGACGTTATTATCATGTCAAATCAGTGTCAAACTATCGCAAAGGCTTTTAAGTTCCATTGTGAAGTTTTGTTGTAAATAGAGGTGTCTAGACGCTCCAGAAAAATGCGTCATTTTTATAGACAACGCATTAGTTTTGATATCCTGTCAAACCTTATAAGTACTTACTTACTACTAAATTAAAAGGTTATACTGACAAACATAAGTAGGAAATTTAGAAATGAAGCTGGACATTCGATGACCGAATGTACAAAGAAGGAAGATGTTCCTAAATGTGCTTCATGCTCTCGTTTTAAGAAGCCTAGCAACCACAAGACGGGTGAAACTGATTGTCCAGCCAGAAAATAAGCTGAATATAGATATAAACTCAGTAGATTATGAGGGAGCCTAGATCGCCGTTTATTTATATCTTTATCACTTACACTAGTTAGCTTAGATTCCCATTGTTAGACATATCCTATGTTTATTTCATAAACACTATATATGTCAACTAATATTTAAATTCAAAATAATATAAATAAGTGATATTATTTTCATTGTAATAGTAACTTATTATAGAACAGTCTATATTTGTTAAATATTGTTAAGAATCTGCCTATTACACTGTAATAGCACATAATCATCGCCTGTGGTACAGGTATAACCTAGTACAGCCGTCCAAAGTAATGTATCCTATTTTAAGTATTTTTAAGACCTATTGTTATTCATATTTGTGCCAACTTAAACTTAATAAACAATTATATTATATTATATATTATATTTTAAAAGTATAATTTTTGAAGAAACTAATTTGGATATTATGTAATTTGTACTGTGCTTTTTCTTTGCATGCAGTTGCATACAATAGTAAAATATCACTACTTTTCTCTGCTGACACACGGAATGGACTCTTATGGAAAGTCACCACAGGAATACTGCACAAGATTATTTGAAGGCGGGTTTAAAGGATGCGGATGTCTCTTGTCGTTTGGATAACTAGCATATAGTAATTTTTGCGTAGTAGAGTATAATATAATAGTTTATGTTACGACAATTCCTACCGGCAAAATAAAATTTTTAGAAAGGACTTTAGAGAATATTTCATATACTATAGGTTCAGTTACCTAAGTAGATAACCTCACTTTTAAGGGAGCATAACATCACAATGTATTTTGTTTGGTTTTAAACATTACCGACGTTTTCTCGTCCAACTAATGCATTTACACTTGTCATATGAGTATATGGATTTTCTATTTAATATTCTGGCAGTTTCTTTTCATCGTCGAAATAATTTTTCAAGAGTGCATATTACCTTAAGGACCTTCATATACTACCAAGGCGTTTACATGATCCATTTAATCACAAAATGCATAATCTTTATTCTTAAATTTAAGCCTTTCTCCTAATTATTCTGAATAGAATATAATCTCTTAGTAATTCTTAGCATTATAATCAGTTTTCATGGAATCGTGAAAACTGAGATAATATGAACTATATATACTCCATATTGCCTGTAATGCCTTTCCCTTCAATATAAACTACATACTTTCACAATGCGCAAATATTTTATTTCAACACTTCCCCACATTATCGACTGCCGTCCCTCGAGACGTATCGATAACTCCGCATTGCAACACTACGCTGTAAAACACTGGAAACTGTAAAGTGTTTACGTTGATATTTACAAAATGGCGCCGGCGTTGCGGCTCTCGGTACTAGGCGCACATGAATGTATAACACGTGGCGCTATAAAATGCGTAAATGTATGGAACGTGATTTATTGGAAGTTTTTTATTTTACTGGGAGGCATTAAAGAATTGTGATTTCATTGCATGTTTATGGCTGGCTTGTTCAGTTATGGTTTTGCACTGAATAATTAAAATATTCTAAAAGATTTATGAAAAAAGGGAAGAAATGTAATGTGTGTAGTGTCTAACTGGTTCTCGCTACTTTACCCATATTTATGATTATGTAGTGTGATGTTACTAGGTACTTGATTTTGCCCGCCTACTAGATTTTAGGTTAGGTTAGTATCTCCCGGGTATTCTGCATGTAAAGTGCCCCATGTCTTTTTGTGTTCCCCTGACAACGTGTATGCGAGATTTCATGATGATCGGTCGAATAGTTAAGGCATGAAAGCGTAACAAACAAACTCACATTCGTATATATTTACTATCGCATTTATTAGTTAGGATATAATAAAAGTCAAAATCATCCGATTTTTGGGAATTTATTGATAACAAACAAACAAACCTCTGCTCTTTTCAATATTAGTATATTTCCACGAAAGCGTTAACAGTGAGCAAAATTATGTCTTACTTTTTTAATAAGAATATTTTAATTATTTCAGATCTAATAGCTGCTATCATAACCCTTATGGAAATATAAGAGATTCAAGGACGTATATGTTTTGCAAAAAAGGACTAAAAAGATTGCTTGTTTTACTGTTTCTGTATTCATAACCCTGTCTTTATACTTGCTCTTAGTGGAAGTAACTATTCAATTTGCTCCACTTCTACAAGACGACGACTTTATTACGCTGGAAGTTTAATAAAAATACTCAAGACACACTGTCTTTTTAAAGCTTGAGTTTTTGAAACGAGGAATTTAATTACGAACTGTGTAATTTAAATAGCGGTGGGTAATGATCAAGATGGCTGACGATAACGTGGTATAGCAGAGAAGTTTGATATTTCATTGAAATTAAACTGCTATATACGGATTTTATCGCGTTGTTTATTTGACAATTTATTACAAAATTTTGAAAATTGTTACATTACTACTAATATTAAACTTTACTAATTTTTAAGCTAATTAAATTATTAATAAACTATTTAGAATTTAATTTATAAATCCGTATATAGCAGTTTAATTTCAATTAATAATATTCGCGTAAATAGAAGACAATATTTTGATATTTCATTTAAATATATTTTAAACATACTTATTTTTTTAAAATTTATTCGTTACTTACTTCTCTTTCTATCTGTAACACGGCATAGTACTACTTAATGAGTTCCTAAAACAGAATACTTTAGGACGACTCCTACAGTACTCTGTTTTACACCCTTGTGTTTATGCGATAAAGGACTTCAGGCTTCTTAGCCAGCTGCTGTTATGTTGGCCGGGCACCAGTAATACTTATCTCTTCTTTGTGTACCATTTGGATCCTATTTTCAAATGAGCAATGCCTTGTATCTTATCTGGGGGCCAGTCAGTGCAGACCGGCGACACTTCGATCCAGTGGGATCTTTTGTGTCGACACTCTCCCAATAACGACTCCCATAGATGTTCATGACAGCCGGGACCGACGGCTTAACGTGCTTCCCGAGGCTGCTCCGTGCAGGCGATAATTGTCAATCAATACGCACATAATTTCGAAAAGTCATATAACTTCTGAAAGTCAGAGGTGCGCGACGTGGGTTCGAACCCGAGACCCTCTGCATGGCAGTCTGTTGATCTACCCACTGAGCTATCGCTGCTCTTGAGTAATGCCTTAGTAACATCTTCGGTGTTGGCAATGTATATACATGTGTACATGTGATCACCCATATGCGTGTTTGGCATTTTAGTAGTATAATATTGTCTTACGTTTACGTGAATGTTACTTATTGAAATTAAACAACTTTATATGGATTTTATCGCGTTGTTTATTTTTAATAAAGCACTATTTTAAAATTATGTAATAATAGTAATTTATAAAAAATAAACAACGCGATAAAATTCATATAAAGTTGTTTAATTTCAATTTCAGTAGTATGAACTACTTTTACTGTCTAGAAGTTCGGAATACAATGCTATGTGGTGTATCTCCTATAACCATCGCACCCAAAATACAACATGAAAGAAAACTAAATAACCTTTAAAGTTCCTTAAGGATACTTGTTCTTCGCTACTGCTTGCAATAGCATGCCTTTATCAAGGGCGTTTGCTTACTAATAGACGGTTAAAATAAATAATCAAACTATTTCTTTGTCTTTGTCTGCCTGTGTACTTCGTGAAAAAAGGTCACCACCAAATTTTATAGTAGCAGCCATTTTATAGTAGCAGCCATTTTACGTTTTCTTTGCGATAGACCTTGCGATCAACATTTTTTTAGATCGATAGTTGCTTTCATTAGTGACAAGTACATATGTAAATTATCCTATTTCGTGAGCCCAGTCCAGTTCCATTACCTTTATGCTCACTATCAATCGTATAGTCGATATCACGATTGCACAAAATGTTATGGTGGTTTTCTGTAAGGAAATGCTAAGCAGTAACAAGAAATTAGAACTGTCGTGCTATACTGCTAATAAAAATAAATCTCAAGTAAAACCAGATTACTAAAAATCACGCTCTAACAAGTATGAAACAAGAAAATATTCTCATTTGAAAATGTTATGTACGAACTAACATACTAGATTTTGCCCGCAGTTTCGGTCGCATTAATGTAGGTTATGTCAATCAATGTCTACCCCTTGGGAACAGTTCCTTTTTTGGATAAAAGAATTGAAATTGAAAGGTATGTATGTATGTATGTATCTTATGTGGGGGCCAGTCAGTGCAGACTGGCAACACTTCGACCCAGTGGGATCTTTTGTGTCGACACTCTCCCAATAACGACTGCCATAGATGTTCATGGCAGCCGGAACCGACGGCTTAACGTGCTCTCCGAGGCACGGAGCAGGCGATAATTGTCAATCAATACGCACATAATTTCGAAAAGTCATATAACTTCTGAAAGTCAGAGGTGCGCGACGTGGGTTCGAACCCGAGACCCTCTGCATTGCAGTCTATTGGTCTCCCCACTGAGCTATCGCTGCTCTATCTGGATGAAAGGTACTCTACGTCCTTTTCTGTACAATCCTCTGACAATGTATGCGAAATTGTATGATGATCGGTCGAGTAGTTAAGGCGTAAAAGCAAGAAACTACAAACAAACTCACATTTGCATTTATAATTTAAGTTAGTATTTATTGTATATTATTATATAAGTAGGTATATATTAGTATATTAATTTTATTTTCCGGCGTAGTCGGGTTAAACCTCGTTTATAACTCCATTGTCATCTCCCATTACCCATAGTAACTAACTGTTATCCTAACTATATTTTAACCAATATTATAAATGCGGATCTGAGATTATTTGTTTCGCTTTCAAGCCTTAAAGAAATTGCATTTTGCACACACGGTGTTACGTTTACAAAAAAAGACATGGGGTACCTACCTTCTAATCCAGAAAAAAAGTACTATTATTATTATTATTATTATTATTAAAGCGATTTTGAGGTTTCTTCGGCAACCATCCAGCAGGTTAATGAAGAAAAATTATCAAATTTTAACAGCCAATTCCAATGTCAATCTGATAGACATTTAGCAGAATTTCATAGATATGCTTATAGTAGTAAGCTTGATCTCTGCTTTACTATTTATAATATAGAGATAGGCATGATACTAGAGCAGTTAAGTAAAGTATTTGGCCGTAAGACAATCAGAAAGTGCCTGAACCTAATGAAATAGCAAAGCTTTCCACTCAACACTTATTGCATGTTGGCTAATATTTACGAAATTGTTCACTTCGTGCAGTCGGCACCGACTAACGGCTGGAATACTCTCCCCATACCATAAAACTCGGCAACATATTAATTATAGCGCTATATGCAATTTACAATTTAAGTCAGTTAATATTTTGTGGTAAGGTGGTTCCATAATACTGCCGAACGTTGAAATAAGTTCAATTTCTTGTTTTAAATAAAATTGGCCAATGATGCCATTATAACCGCGTTCTGTATTATTTTAATAAAATAACTGCTAGCTGTGCTGTACATTGCTTGCGTACATTTTTAATATTTTGTAAATATGGTCGGATTTTTAATTTACATTATGGTTTTTGGTATATTATCACAACTGTTATTTTATAGATTCATTGGTAAAGTCACATTTGCGAGTTTCAATATAAAAAATCTGGTAATTAGGAACCTACACATATTACGTGTATATCTTCATAAAAGTATCATCTAAATCAGTTCAGCTATTTCTGTGGTAAGCAAATAATGAGGAAACAAATTATAAAAGGGTTTCAAAATGTATCCAAACGTGCCTTGTTGAACTAACAGTCTCGGACAACGATTCGACGACATTATTTAAAGAATTTTCAGAAGCAATAGGGTGTCTAGAAGTGTGCTTTATAGAGTGCATTAGGCACGTCCCTTACGTATTAGTTAATAATATACCGTAATATACATGTAAAACTCCTCTGACAACCCCTTCGAAATCACACAGGCGTGAATCTATGTATGTATCCGACATCTAGGTCCCTGAATATTTAATTAACGCTCAATATTGATTGCCATTCAGTTTGGCAGTACTTACATACAGCAAACATGTAACGAACGAAGTAGTGTACCAGAGAGAGGGTAGTAGCAGAACTAACAATAGCATAGCGAAGCCTAAAATTAAAGCATGCAAATTTAACAATCACGTAAAAGTTCAGAAAGTCTTGTAGAAAAGCCTTTTATTAACCTTTTAAGCCACGGCGGCACACGGATGGCCAGAGGCAATACATTTTTAAGTATATCTGGTATTCTAAGACTTGATAGATTAAATGATCATAATATATGCGTATGTATATGACTAGTGGGTCGTCCAAGATACCGCTGGAATAACGAGATAGCTAAAGACCTGAAAGACATAAAACCCGATTGGTCTGGCTTGGCACAAAATAGGAAGGAATGGCATACTTTAATGTCGGAAGCCATGATCCACTTTAGGTCGCTGATCCAGCGAAGTAAATAAATACGTACGTATATTAGGTTATTATTATATGTAAGTCCGATTCGTCGGCCAAGATATCGCTGGAAAGACGAGATAGCCAATGACCGAGAAGATGAATGTGTGTGGTCTGACTTGGCACAAAATAGAAAGAAATGGCGTACTTTAATGTAGGAGACCGAGATCCACTTTGGGTCGCTGAACCAACGAAGTAAGTATATATGTGCATATTATGTAGTATTACGCCTATATCCATGAACGGGGTATGTAATAGATGATATAACAACAAAATCTCTAATATTAACAACATATAACAACGGGACCTATAATTTTATTTAATATAGCGATTAGTTAATATAATAAACGATTGATTTAATTTTAAAATAACTAATTTCTATAAGCATAACATACATTAAATATAACATCGTTTGACATAACATACATTTAATATAAAATCGTTTGACATACCACTCAAAAGATATAAAACTTATTTGGTCTAAGATAGACTTATGGATGGTTTAAAAAAAATAACCACTAAGGCTAAGGCGGGAGCGAAGCAGAGCGGAGCTCCCGCCTTAGCCTTCTAACCTTACCTATCCGAGTCGGGGTACTCTGAGTCGGGGTGTTAACCATAATGACGTTTTTTATATATATTAAACGTTAGACCTAATGATTTTCGATTAAATAAACAATATACATATTAAACGTTAGACCAAATGATTTTCGATTACATAAACGTTATATCAAACAACGTTATACTAATTAAGTTTTAGAATAAATAAATGTTATATGTAAAGAAATTATATCAACAGTTGGTATATCTCACGTTGATTATATCTAATGAACGATAATAAAATGAAATTAGACCAAATGAGTTAATACGTTATGAGACACACCCCCATGAACGGGTAGGCATATGTGTATTACTTCTATATTTTGCCAAGCACAGTTTTAGGACGCACGACACATAGGCGAGTTTATTATTGTTTATCAAGCACAGATCCAGACGCCGCGCTGCTGATTAGAACTTCTTGATAGCAAAGCCAAATAACACTTTAATAAGGTTCAAATTAGAACCCCACGATGCTCTATGCTCCCTACATCTATAAGTATATGTATGTATATATCAAAATCTCGTGTCACGGTGTTTGTGATCGCAATACTCCAAAGCGGCTCGACCGATTTTTATAAAAATTTAATTTAATATTTGGTAGGTATGAGAATAGGTCGTTAAGTATATTTCATACCGCTTGGTGATTAGGGCGTTAACCTAACCTACATTTACGTGCGCGAAGCCGCGGGCAAAAGCTAATATATATCTATAACCGCATGTCTAAATACGCGAAAGTGTAAGTAGATGTAGTTGTATTACATCCATATTTTGCCAGCTGTCGTTTAAATCCCGCGTAATACAGGGCTAGGTTATTGCGTCCTCCGGACACAGTTTAAGACCCTACAAGCAACTTCTTGACAGCAGAACCAAATAACACTTGGACCGTCCGAGAATCTAATCTGAGACCTCATGCACAACATTTGCATTCAATATCTTGTGCAACAAAGGCAGTACCTGACTAAAAATAGAACCTCATATAAAAAACTTACTTCAAAGGTTCAGGAATTCAGCTAACCTTTTGACTATTTAGTGCTGAGTGTCGGCCAAATCACGTCGGATACACACAGAAATTGCCATGAAAGTTTCACAAACACTCAATATGTTAATCGAATGCTGCTATCACTGCTAGGTAGCTACCACCGACCATTAACATAAACAAATAGAAACTCAAATCTATTTAAAATCTTTTCTCTCTCAAAGTTAAGCGCATATTTCTTGGATCCAACACAATAAAAACTCTTTACAATTTCTGTATTTACAAAAGCCTAAAGTTCTTCCATCCAAACTTGCGGCACAATGTAAATACCGAAATCTTTTGGCGGATCCGTTGAAAGTTTTGACAAAAAGGACTGAGATCGTCTTGGGTTTAGGTTTTGAACGAATAAGTGGGTAGTCGCATCGTTACAGGTCTCACGAGACACATGCAGAGTCTGTGTGACCGGTGCCGGTGAGCTCACAAGGAGCCATGCGTGGTATTTAATAAGCGTGGTAAGCGAGCAGAGACTAAAATAATAGTGGAAAGAAATCCCTTATGACAACAAATGAAAGAGAATTTATATTTTTACATACATTTGCAGACACTATTACTAGATACTTGCTTAAAATAAACTCAGTTAAACTTTGCCTCAACTGAGTATTGAACTTGGGTCAGTCGCAAGTATAGACACAATCTTACGCTGCCTCTTACATATTTTAGTTAATACCGTATATCAATATTCAATTTACATAAATGTTTGGTTATGATACAGTAACCATACATTAATATAATAGTTATAATAAAATACTATGTTATTGTCCCGTATCTTCATCCTAAACAACTTCAAAATTATAGCAAATTATTGCAAATGAGTTTCTACAAATTTTAATCAATATTATTATAATCAATCTCATATATTAAAAAAAGGGGGATTTCTTTTTGTTTTTCATATTGGTTTTATTTGGATACTATCAATAAACACAATTCTTTAAAACTAAATTATGCTTACAATATTATAAAACAGAAATAAAAAAGAAAACTAAAACTCTCTAATAGGCGTCATAGAATTCCTCCGCATCACAATCGACTGGTAGTGTGCCTAGAAGACTCGCAGCATTGCCACGTTGAATGGCAATGTTTATTCTTTCCGCGAAATAAAAGCCAGCCCTCTGGTCACGGGAAGCGTCGATTAAGCTTTTTGCTATTTCACTATAGAGAGCACGAGTGGGACCCCATTACCCGTTTCGACCATATACGAGTCAAAACCAGAATCTCCTACCACGTTTTTGTATTTGCGCCGTTTGAGAGTCACCGCGGATGCAGCAGCAGCGCCAGCACAACCCGCCGTGCTGGGAAGATGTGATGGCACAAGGGTGTCGACACACGTTGCGTCCCACACCAAAAGCCTACCCATCTTGCAAGGCATCAATGACAAACCATCCGGTCTTTTCCCATCGTCACATGCCAAACCATTAGGTTCAAGATGAGCTGGCACGCCAGCGGAGACAACAGCACGATGGATAATGTCATTACGTTTGTCATTAAAACGACCAGCACACCTACTACATTATAGGTCATGGTGGCCAAGGCCATCGACGGCTTCACCATAGTGACATCAAAGCAGAGAAACACATGGAGCACCTAAACGGAGGCAAGAAGCAATGCGGAACGTTGTATCGTCCAACATAGCGCCTATGTTGGACGATGGAAGTGCTTGGAGCCAAAGATACGATTCCCACTCCCCCACAGCCAATAAACGGGCACGCTCAGCAACATAAGGAGATGTGTTCATGAGATGTTCTCTCACCATGCTGCAGAGCGGTCCCTCCCACTGACTGAGAGAATAAATCGGATGGTAAATCAAGGCTTGAACAGATCATTTTCCAATCACTGCGTCGGTCTTGCACGACACTTCAGAATTAACCGAAGAATTAAATTAATTGGAAGCTAAACTTTTCCTGGTCAATTCTTCAGTGCAGTGGACCAAAGACAGGAACGCCGGTAAACTGACATCACACATTTTACGAAAGCCTTCTTTTTTCGTGGGGACATGCTCCTTATGCATAAGGCCAACCAAGCAAACTGATAACTGTTACCTGGAGCCACACTCGGACGTTAATGGGCAAATTTTAAATTTTGCTATGTCTTTGCCGAATAATATCGTCGAAACAGGAGATAATTTTTTATAATTCCCTTAAATCTTTAACGACTACCAGGCCGTATAGTTATAAAACACTGCAACAATTTTAAAACAAAATACACCGTCTTCGTGTCTAACATACAACACGTTCCTAACAACAAAACATTGATACATGAAGGATGTTTATACGCTCATGTACATTTTCCGTTCACAGAGTCTACCTATTCCAACATATTTACTTGAGCAAACATAATTAAGCCGATATTCAGATCAAGTTACTCTTGTAAACAACTCCAAATGCTTCTAGCGATCGGTATATTGACTCAAGAAAGAGGGATCTTTCCCTTATAGAGAGCTTTTAACTTACACAAAATGAATAGTAGAAAACAAGTTTTAATTTAAAATTTGTTTTGAAAAGTGTTTAAATTAATTATTTTGTTCTGGAATAATATTGGGTCTAAATTAAATCTTGTAAATGAATTGAGGGCTGAAGTTTGGATCGTTAAGAGTATTATTTTGACTTTCTTTTTTTAGAGTAACTACTTAAGTTGGCCTTAACAGTTTTTATACTAAATTAACTACTAATTGTCTTTGTGTTACCGTTCATGTACTTTACTAATAAGCACGTATCATGTATAAACCATTAGGGTGGGCAAGTTAAATATGTTTGAAATATTTATGTAACTTAGCACTGGAAATAAAATAGAGAAAATCAACATGAAAGTATGTTACCTCCTCCATACAGATGATCTTATCCACACAATTAGTGTTTAGGTTCCTTAATTTAGCGCATGCGCACGGAGGGCATAGTGATTTAAATGGTCGCTCCGCATGCATCGCCGAGTGCTGTGGGTTCGAACCCACATGGGAAAATTTTGTTTGTATGTTTGTATAGTCCAACGGACCACGGGAATTATTCCTAGTGCGGGAGTTGTATTTTATTATTTAGACAAATATAATGGTTACCATCATTTTTCTGCTATCGCAGACAGAAGTAGTGAATGATTCCTTTATTGAGTCACTTGCATGTTACCATCCAATGATATTTGCATAGCTATACTCTATAGCTTTGTCTCGATCTCGCGCACAATATAATGCATATTTAAAACGAGATTTTGAAATACTTATCTTCATCGAGTGATTACCAGACGTACTGGCCATTATGCGCTGAAATTGTAAACCATTATTGTATAATTTCTAATTCTGAACGAGGCTAGGTGTACCTCTAGATATACTCGCACTTCAAATTGCTTCTTTACGAGGTACCTATGTTATACCACGTTTTGCTGTAATGAAAAATAATGACATAGCGAATGTATTAAGCACGTAAGCAACCATAAACTTTTCAATACTATAGTGTGAATTAAACTTCTAGAACAAACTTTAACAAGCAATAACCACAAAAGTAGGGTAAACAATCTCACGATCGTTTGGGGTAACTTAGCACCACATCCAGCCACTATCCATACGAAAATATATTCATACAAGCGTTGGTTGAATTTCTTGGGAACAATGAACGTGTCCCGTAAATTGTATGAACGCTTATATGACTTCGAACAGGCTACCTAAATATAATCGTACACAATAGATGTGCAGTGCTGCAAACTTTAAATCCAATATGTCAAGTACGTGACCGGTAACCAAAACGCTAAACACGTGCCGTGGCTACCAGGAGGCAAGAAATGAAAAGCGGTATGCTTTTCACATTCGATGTCCACTCGCTTCAGGATTTAGTACGAAAAATTTAAAGCTCGCTCGACTGTATTGTTGTTCTATTTCGCATAAATAGAAAAGAATAATAATAACATAGCACTGATTTATGAAATATTTTCTTACGTTTACGCGAATGTTATACATTGAAATTAAACTACTCCATACGGATTTTAACGCGTTGTTTATTTGAAAACATTATTCATTGAAATTAAGCTGCTATATACGGATTTTATCGCGTTGTTTATTTGACACTTTATTACAACATTTTGAAAATTGTTACACTACTACTACTATTAAACTTTACTAATTTTTAAGCTAATTAAATTATTATTAAGCTATTTAGATTTAATTTATTTTTACACTTTCCCCGACGTTTCGGTTGCTTTTCAGCAGCCATGGTCACGGGGAGACTAAAATGGCAGTTGTCTCAATGTTCCAGTGTAGTTATTTCAAAGTACCCGAACATAATTTAATCATTGGTGTTTCTATTTACGCAGAATGAGCTCAAAGTATCATGAAGTCTAGCTGTGGTTTGCTTCTTCTTGGGTTTGACTATTTTTATTACTGGATCCCAAGCTGGTGGTACATTACATTATAAATAAAATAATACATTACATTACATTATAATCAAATAAACAACGCGATAAAATCCGTATATAGCAGTTTAATTTCAATGAATAATATTCGCGTAAATAGAAGACAATATTATGAAAACATTATTATTACATCATTTTCAAACTATCAAACTACTACAGTTAAACATTACTACTATTAAACATTTTAAAACTACTTAATTAGATCAAAATTAACACTTGCCCCGATGTTTCGGTTGTTCTTCAGCAGCCATGTGCTTTGATTTAAGGTATATTCACCATAGAGTAGGTAGAGGTATTCTAGATCAACGTTTCGCTTAGGTACGTTTCAGGTCGCACGAAATTGAGAGTGACTCTATTGAATACTATATACCAAAATCTGTGCTGCTACTGAGATTTTATTCACAGAAATTCCCAATTACGTTTTACCCGATCTGGGAATCAGACCCTCATGCACAGTCTTCATATCGTTTGCGCCATCGGAGCAGTCTTTAGTACCGTAGCCTATGGACGCGTTTTGACAGCTACCCTGTATTACGTGTTACTAAACTAAACATTAATAGTAATGTCTACTAGACCCATCACCATACTACTGAGAATTTCTTAACAGAGAAACCTAATACCCATTTACCCGCACCGATTTGGCTTCCGCAACGATAATAATTAACTAAACTAATGTTGCAAATGTACGTTTACATATAGCCAAAGTTCGACAGAACGTTTTTTTATAAAATCATGTCGATCGAGTCATCGACTGACTATTTAACAGACACATTCTATATTCACATAATATATAATTTTATTCTGTAACCATACAATGATTAGAAAAAGGTCTTGACGAAAATATATGTCTCAGTAGCTTTGCCATACTATGTATGAACTCAGTTTACGCTTCTGAAAATTAATGATTTCTAAGTTACCTTTCGGACGCCAATTCATAGTTTCTATGCCAATTCGTAATTCTATAGACATATTTCTTCAATGATACAATGATCAGCTCAAACTTATATCTTGTTTTGTCTCATTAATTGCCAAAAAATTTGATTTTATCGTACATAAATATTTTAACGTTTGTCGGCTATGTAGTTAGCTAAATTATGTTCCTGACTTCGTTTGTATCCAGTTGATACACAATGTCACTTAAGGGTGTCAAACTATACACCATAGCTGGCTCTCTAAAGCTACAAAACTTAAAATCGCCTTAAAATCCATAATATATTGAGCAGACAATGCTTTTAGTACCCGTTTTATTCTGTGGCAATAATATCCAAAAGAATGTCTACGTGCATGTATAATTTGCATCCAAATCCATCCCAATAATTAGGATGCAGCTATAGGTGTTTACACGTGATTGAGTAACACTGCAATAGCGTAGTATTTAAAGTGATCGCCTCGCCACTGCCATCATACCAATTGTTGAGGGTTCGATCCCCACATAAGACAAAAAATTGTTGTCCACAAATAGCTGTTATAAGCATGAGATTTTTTTGTGTCAATTATAAAGGTTTGTAAAGTCCCTTGTGTAAGTGGAATAATTTATTTCAAGTGCAAGAGTTGTATTTTTAAAGAAAGTTAAATAAAAATGTAAACCCCATCACAAACTATAGCATTTATAATATTAGATTGCTAAAAGATTCAACAACATTATTCAGCATTATCTACTTAGACAGACTTAAGTAATCACAACTAAAGGTTGCCCAACTCTAAATTTCATTAGACCTAAAAAGGTGTCTGTTCCCCCGCACCATATGGCTATAACCTCCCTCCCTTCTGGACTCCTTTACCCCCAAAGTTTCAGCAAAACGTTAAACGCTAAAGAAACTGCAACTTTATTAATCAAACTTAACTAATACAAATTTAATGTTACTGCGACCCTGGGGTCAGGGGTCCCCAGTTTAATCTGAAAACTACGGCGAGTTTAATTGTGTGTGTTTAACCTTAGTTTGGTGGATTAGTCTGTAGGTTGACCACAGATATACAACCTTGTCTAGTACTTTACATGTGACTCAAAATTGTGGTCGTTAAAAGGTGTAAAAATCAAATGACGAAACCAAACGAACAAACGACGACGAACGCATCCCTGACTGTTTGATGATAGTAAACTACGAGAAACTGTCATACTTAAACAACCGCGGTCAAACGTAATTTAAATCCAAGATAAGATCATAACTAAAATACTTAAAGCCCAGGCTTTTCTATAGAGTATTTTTGTACATTTTGAGTCACTAATAGGTAGGTAAGTACAATAAAACACCGAGTCCTGTCTGACCGGCAACCATTAGCGAAAAGGATGTAGGCCAAATACTCAACAAGAAGCAAGTGCTTTTATCATATTTAATTTGCTGTTTTGAATGTCTCAGTGGCATATGATAGTGAATATGAGAGCTGTGCATGAGATCTTCTGCATTCGAGCATTCTGTTTCTTTGTTAGATAATTTAAGTAATATCATAGGATCTTGAAATGTGCACAATGAACAGCAATAGGCTCCATTCTATTACGTAGGATCTGGAAAAATAAACTTTCTTAATTACACTAAATCCTTAGTTCTTTAACTCCTTCCTTAACTACCTTATTTTCCTTACTAACATTATGAACAAGAAATTGTGTTTATTGGTAGGTCCTTTTTCACGCACCAATGAAGCAATACATCGATATTTTTGCATAGATACAGTTTCAGAATCACAGAGTAAATACAAGATACTTTCATTACAAAAAAATGCACAGTAGCTTCTATGAAATAGATCATTAAAACCACTAAAGCAAATTCGCTAGTAAAACCTGTCTACTATAATGTTTATGCAATGCGACAACTGTTTATAAGGACAGGTACACAGCTCGAGCTTTTTATTCTATTATTCGGTTAGGTTCTAAATACCATTACAGAGTATTAAAATGTGGCCGGATAATAGCAGTAGGCTTGGACTCATATTACGTAAGTCCTAAAAATCTGCCGTTTTTTATTTAAATCCTTACTTCCTCAATATTACATCCTCATCCTTAGTAACATTATAAACGTATAATTATGTTTGTTGGTGCGTCTTTCTTCGCGCAGAAACTCACTTTTTGTGTCTGAGAGTAATATAGGATACTTTTTACCCCGGAAAAATATTGTTTTGTGGGACAAGTCTTTAGAACCACTGCAGCAAAGTCGCTTGTAAAAAATCTAGTCTATTATTTTTGCAATCTCATAAGCAAGAAAATACTCAGTAGCTAGTCGCTTCTGTATCGCCGGTAAGACAACCGCTTAAGATTATTTAAGAGTGAGAAACGTCAGACCGTTCGCTGGTAAAATGTTTTTAAAGGATAAAGTAATTATTTTCGCTCGTCCGACCCCGCGACTCACAGACTACCACACTTTCGTTACGGGTCAGTAAGCATCGCACTTTGAAAACATATTTTCTTAACATTAAACTATTTATTAAAATTATTCGTTGACGTTTATTTTGTTAGGTTTACACGCCGCGCGCCGTTGTAGGGATAACGTTGATGGTTTTATGATAGCATGTATTCATGGTGATTTCTAGCATCTATTTTAAATGACATTAATCCTAACTGATATTATAAATGCGATTGTGAGTTTGTATGATTGTTACGCTGTCACAACTTAACTACTCGACAGATTATTAAAAAAAATGCATACACGTTGTCAGAGGAACCAGAAAAGGACAACTAGGAGAAAAGGGTACCTTTCATCCCGAAAAATTTTATACTTTTGCCGCGCGAGGGTTAGGAGGTGAGGAGGATTATACACTCACATTACAGCAGCTATGGGTTTAGTTCTGATATAAGAGTTGGTGGTATTTCTGTACATATAATACTTCAAAAAAATGTTTGATAATATAACTCTAAATACATTTGTATTTAGAGTTTTACTATCAAAAATTTTTGTGCTGTACAATAAGTATTTTTTTTTGCTATGCAGTTAAATACTACCAGTAAACAATTGGTTGTGGAACTGTATGTATGTGTTTATGTACAGCTTATCCTCGATCTACAGCAATATTAAAACTGAAGAATTTTTATGTCTCTTGTTGTATATAATTTCAAGAGCTACATATAAAAATCAATTTTTTAAGTTAGATGGCCTATTTACTGATTCAAGGGTACCCAGATACCATTTAACTCGGGTGAAACTGCGGGACAAAAGTTTGATGTAGAATTAGATCCTTTACAAATCGCAGTTTGCATCTATGGTTATAAGTTGTGGACACGCTAAAATAGGAAGTTGTTAAGTTGCCGCTAAAGTCAGCGTGTGATCGTGAGAACTCGATCGATTCCCGGGTTAGGCTAAGATGTTATCGGATTTCCTGTTAGAACTTTCTTAGCACATAACCTGAGAATGATAGACCGCAAATACGTTTGTCCCGAAAATTGTTACGTTGGTTTATTTTTGTAGACAACTCTCATCCAAGGAATAAATCCTGTGTCGCGGGCATCTTTACAAACATTTATACAAGCAGACACAAATAACACCTAGACTCGGAACAAATGTTTGTGAATCACACAAATTTTTGTCCCGTGTGGGATTCAAAGTCACAATACTAGACCATCCGTGCAGTGAGATTAGATACGAAGCTATGCGCTATCTAAGTTTAAGATACCACTGCCTACCCTTTCACGAACATATAGGCGTGAGTTTATGTATATTTATCACGGTATGGCAGAAATTGATTTCACATGTCACATCTACATATATGACGTTATGACACGACCATTTCCCTGGATATAAAATGGCGGTCACAAGAAAGTTATAGCCCATCATCGAGGGTAATTTTTCAGCCATCTGTAACAGAGTTAGGAATAAGTTAATAGTGATACCATTTAGATACTCGATGTTGATGATGTTGAATGTGAGTTAGTTTCCAAGCCTTAACTACTCGACCGATCATCATGAAATTTCGCATACACGTTGTCAAGTACAGTAAAGGACATTATTACCTGCTACCTTAATCTTTCAAGTGATATATGTAATGTTGCCTGGCATTGGGAAAGGAACTAGAAGTTTTAACACAGGTTATTTTGTGACCTAGTAAAGCTGCTGGTTGAGATCTATTTTGATCGTATAAAACCAAGAATCACTTTTTATAGTATCTCTAACTTATGGTTTTAAGAGAAAAAACTCTTATACAACAGCTTTGTCTGTCCATCCGTCCGTCCGACCATCTATCTGTTATACAACTTTTAACTAAAGAACCGTAAGAGCTAGAGACTCGCGGTCACCGCCATTCGACTCAGCATAGTAGATATACCTCCGAAATGACTATGAACTTTAACCTCTGACCTCATGGTCACGTGATACTGTCTTACAACTCAAGAACCATAAGAGCTAGAGACTTGCGGTCAACGCCATTCGACTCAGCATAGTCGATATACCACCAAAATGACTATGACCTTTGACCTCTGACCTCGAGGTCACGTGACATCATTTTTTCGAACTCTAAGATTTACGGCAATTCATGGCCGTTTCTCACTTGTATATTGTTGGAGCTAATAAAAAATTATAATGATTAATTAATAAGCCTAACTAACCTAACCTACATTTACACGAGCGAAGCCACGCGCAAAATCTAGTTAATATTATAAATGTGAAAGGTTGTGAAGATATTTGGATGTTTGTTACTCAGTAACGCGTAAACCGTAAAGCAGATTTGGAACAAACTTCGCACACAGATAGAACATACATACATAGATTCACGCCTGTTTCCCAAAGGGGCAGGTAGATACTACCGATTTTCATTTGCTACGATCCTGTCATACTTCTCTGGCTTCATTCACTTTCATCACATTCCTCATACACGCTCGTCGGTTTAAGGTGCTCTTAACCTGGCCTTTGTCCAGGACGTCTCCGATCTGATCGAGAATCGTTCGCCTAGGTCTTTCTCTTGCGACTGTTCCATTCACACTAGCCTTATAAACTTTCTTAGTCAATCTTTTCTCGTCCATTGTTTCTACATACCCAAACCAGCTTAACATTCCCTTTTCTA
This sequence comes from Catocala fraxini, assembly GCA_930367265.1. Taxonomy (NCBI): domain Eukaryota; kingdom Metazoa; phylum Arthropoda; class Insecta; order Lepidoptera; family Erebidae; genus Catocala; species Catocala fraxini. The sequence continues at coordinate 20,312,552 of OV884043.1, forward strand.
TTCTTGTCATTATATCCACTTTCATGCCGCATCTCTAGAGAGAGCTTCTTTTGACATACCCAACTTTCACTTCCATACATAAGTGTGGCCACTAAAATAACATATCTTAGATTCATTCATTGGTAACTTCATAGTATCTTATGTGTCAATATAGAATACTTATTATTCCGATATGTATACGGAGAAAAGAGACTAACTAACCTCCGGTTTGCAGACGACATAGTGCTTTTCTCTTCATCTGCTTTAGAGTTGGTACAAATGCTGAATGATCTATGCAAAGCCAGCCTCGAGGTTGGACTGAAGATGAATATGTCAAAGAATAAATTGATGGCACAAAGCGCAAAATCTACATCGAGGGTGTGGAGCTTGAATATGTCCATGAGTATATCTATTTGGGCCAATTAGTCACATACGGCGCTCAAACCTGGTATTTGACAGCAGATCAGAAGTCCAGCCTCGGGGTCTGTCAGCGAGCTATGGAGCGCAGCATCCTGAATGTAAGACGCGTAGATTGAATAAAAAACACCACACTGCGCTCCAAAACATAGGTCGTGGATGTGTGCCATAAAGCTGCAGAACTAAAATATGACTGGGCTGGCTATGTCTGTCGCATGTCAAATTCAAATTCAAAATAAATTTATTTATGTTAGATTACAAGGTAACACTTATGAATGTCAACGTTACACTATATATTTTCTGTGAATTTACATTTACTGCCACGTTCAGCAAAGCAAAGGTGTAGGGCTCATGAGAAGAACGGGCAAGAAACTCAAGGCCACTCTTTTTAATCGTCAAGTTTTTCGTTTACAGATCATAACAGCTGTAAGCTGGTGCAACCATTTCTCCATGAACTACTATTAAACATACTCAAGCATTTAATAAATTTTTATGGTAGCCTCTAAAGCAGCAATATGGTAAATAGGAGCATCCACTTACATGTACATAAATAATCAAGACAAGACATGATTGTAGTCCGTAGTTTAAGCTTACCGTTTAAATAAAAAAGTAGTAAGTAAATAATTGAATTCCACGAAATCAAGGTCGACCAGTCACCACAAGTAGCACCCGTTCACAAGTACGACGCATGGGCCAGCCATCGCCCCCTTCGCCATATTAAACAATATTTACAAAAAGAAAACTTTACGGAACTGTCCATAATCACAAGATGTCTTCATTGCACATTCTTCTTGATTAAAATACAACTGAGTATAACAACAATGTAAATTCTAGCTTAAACAAGGCGTAACATTACAAAAACAAAAATAAGTGTTAGTATTTGTCGTTTAGCGTCCTGTGATCTGAAGCCAATATTAGTGCCATGGATGTCTGTCATTCTAATAATCATCTTTATTATAATATGCTTTAAAAATTAAGCAAGTTTTAATTTTAACTTTAAATGTATTATCTGGTTATTATAGAATATTGGTCGGCACTTTATTATAAAAACGTATACCAAAACCCATGAAGGATCCATGAACTTTATGTAGACGTTAGAATGGAACACATAATTTATATTTATTTCTAGTATTGATGTTATGTATGTCACTATTGTTATGTATAAATGTATACTTTGACGTGCATAATATTAAAATAAATATATTGTGATGCTACAGTTAAAATACAGTTAATATTCTTAAATTTTTCTCTGAGCGAGATTGATTGATTTAAGTGATGTCGGATGATCTATGGGCTAAAATCACCACCTTGTGGGTCCCAAATCGGAAACGACCTTGCGGCAGACCAAAAGTCACATGGAGTAATGATTTGCAGCTTTACAATAAAGACTGGCAAGTTATAGCTCAAGAAAGAGAGAAGTGGAAAGAGGGTAGGGAGGCCTTTGCCCTGCAGTGGGACAGATTAGGCTGCAAATAATAATAATGTTTACACGTGGGATGCAGTCGAGGGAAGCCGCTGGCAGAAGCAACTATTACATAAATTGCTACAAAATTCGGCTTTTCCATAACGTATAAAACGACTATTATCGGAACTTAACAATTACTAACTTATAAATCACTAAACATATACTTAAAACATGACAACAAACCCACGTGAAGGACTGGCCATTGCAACGGTAAAAGAAATTTCTGCAGCTGGCCAGACTTATTTGCCCTAAAAATAATATAGGTACCTTAGTCACTTTCTATTCAGACGAATTGAATGACATTTCATTGAGTAATATCTATTTAGCGCCATCTAGATAAATAGAGATATAATAATATACATACACCCAACAGGGTGAGACCGTTTCCACGTGTAGGCTCTTTCTAGGTTCCGCGGCTATCCAAACTCTAAAATACTAAGATTGATTTCAATACACGAATAATAAATATGATATAAGCCTTTCAAATCTGTTAGTAAGAATAATTGTCAAATTAATATGCAAATGAAAAAAGAGGGATATGACGTAACCGCTATATAAAAGCAGGCATGCGAGAGAAATATCAAAATACCCGCACTACGCCCCCACTTCTTTGTCTGTCGAAAATTAAAATATTAATGATAACTCCTCCATTTCTACAAAAAAGTTTATTTTAAATGCTGTTTACCGTGCCGTATATAACAACGTATAAATTAATAATAGGTGTTCACTCTGGGGTATACGTAGCTTATATTACAATTCCACTAATTAACAGACATGTTTAACTACTAAATATTTAAGCAATGCTTCCCACATAGGCTCCTGTATTGCCCCGATAGTGTGAAGAAGTGTATTAGACCGACATTTTGACTGCTAGATGGTGTAGTTGTTTGCATAGTCGCTTGCCACTGTCACTGCACTGAGTGTTGTGGGTTCGATCCCAGCGAGATAAAAATTGTGTGATTGACAAAAGATGTTCCAAATGTCGGTGTTATTTGTGTCCGTTGTTTTAATGTTTGTGAAGTCCCCTGACACAGGCATTAATCCTAGTGCGAGAATGATTAATACAACAAAACTCGCCAGATTTACTATGTAATATGTTCAACGTAGTAACAGCACCGATAGCTTAGTGGGGAACCGTTGGACTGCCACGCAGAGGTTTCTTGTTCGACCGTAAGGCGCGCATCTCTGACTTTTCAAAGTTATGTGCGTATTAAAGAAAATAATGAAAAATATTATTAAATTATAAATTTGTAATTGATAATTTGTTAATAGAAATAGAATTATTAGATGAAATTGATGACAATCAGTGTCATGTTTGTTGACAAGAACCGGAGGTCGTTCAGAAATGTAACACAACATTAATATAATGCGCTCAAACATTATAATATAACGTCTTTTTTGTTATTTTCAATATACTTTTAATTATATTAATATGTATACATATAAGTATCATATAAATACCAATATTATTATTTAGTATAAAATTACTTTTGCCCTATAAGAGACCATCTTCTGCCTAATTTATTTGAATTGTTATTTTGTTTTTTGTTTTAATTATAAATTTTAATCGAGTTATGTATCCATGTTACTGGCTACATGCACCGAAATCATGCAGGCTCTGCGAGAATACCAGCGTTGTGGATATACTGCAACATTGCTGACGCAGGACCTTATTTGTTCTTCTTATACATATTGGTTGTGTTTCCTGTTACCTCATGAGCGTGGAACAAATAAAATTATATTTCTTTCTTTCTATTAAAAGTTGAATTATAGCTCGCTTTAGCGGTGAAGGTAAACATCGTGAGGAAACCTACATGTCTTAGAGTTCTCAATAATGTTCTCGAAGATATGTGAAGTCTACCAATCCGCACTGGGCCAGCGTGTTGGACTATGGCCTAATCCTTCTCACACTGAGAAGCGGCCCGTGCCCAGCAGTGAGACATACAGGGCTGATATTATTATATGTTCAACTATTGGTGCATTGCCCATTGCCAAACTTCTTCATACTATTAAGAGTTCTTTATAGAACTAGATAAGAGTCAGCCTAGTGTTGTCATGCCAGTGAGTATTTTTTTTTCTGGGTTGAAGTACGTAGATGTTCCTAGTCGACAGTAATGGGCTCTTCGTCTATTACTTGGAACCAAAACAAAGCTAATTAACTGTGAGTGGTGTAATCCAGTCCTGCCTATACTATCGCAGTAAGACTTTTTTATTTTAATAAAGACAGCTCACGCTCTAGGAATAATTCCTGTGTCGCGGGGGACTTGGGGACTTTAAAAACATTCAATCCTTGGACACAAAGAACACACAGACTCGGAACACCAATTTGTGGATCACACAAAATTTTGTCCCGGATTCGAAACCACACGATGGCGAGGTAATCACATAAACTACTACGCCATCCGTGCAATCTACCTACATGTCTCAATGTATGTAAATTCTCATATAGCAGTGTGGGCGTTCTTATCTTAAAATAGTTTTAATCCACAATACCCGCAGCGGTAGATATCTACTACATTACACCCACATTATGCCAACAATAATTTTAGGTCTTACGTTATAGGGACCAAGCATATGTATTTCATAACAAGAAAACTTAGTAGCGTTTTAATTGACTCGGAAATCGAATCCAAGACCAACACAGTAGTCGCAAACACTACCATTGTGCCATCAAGACAGTATTTCACAGACAGTACATAACAAAGCCAAATACAGCTGGAGTTAAAATACACTACTGCCAATCCCTTATCGTAAATACACGCCTAAATCTATGTAGATTCTTATGTATGTTGACAGCAATAAATATAATTTGTATTACTTGTACATATGTATGTACATAGCTAAATGAGAGCAGCGATAGCCAGGAGACCGTAACGCGGTTAGATTGCCACACAGAGGTATCGAGTTATATCCCAAAGCACATTCACATATGACTTTTCGAAGTAAAAGTATACAGGCAAAAATATCGTGAGGTAACCTGTATCTCTGAGAGTTCTCTAAAAAATACTTGAAGATATGTGATATCTACCAACCCGCACTCGGCCTGCATGGTGGTGTATGGCATAACCATTCTGACACTGAGAAGAGGGCCGTGTCCAGCAATGGGACAGTCTATACACGGGGCTTATATATACATAGCTAAGACACATACATATTAATGTACAGTATACGATCGTTTAGTGTACCTCTGCCTATATTTTCGGGGAAATACCAGGCGTGATATACGAAATTACATATATTAGCTTAGTTACAGTTATATTATATAGTATACAGACACGAAATATCACATCCTAATACAATAGAGAAGTACAATATAACGTTTACGATTCCTTAGTGCAAATTCTAGACCCCGGTGATTCATTCCAACCACACATGTGAAACATAGGTCACAAAAGATACACCATCTACAACCAAATATACACCTTACGGCTTATGAAAGTAAGTATCAAACCGAATGTTTTCGATTCCAATCTATTAAATAACTAAAACGATTTGAATCAAGACGAAGAAGGTCAAAACTGCGGCGGAAATTAGACGAATAGATCTTTATTGCCACCGTGTGAAGAGTATATGCAGACGCGCTGCATCGGGGGTTGAAACAACCCTCTAAAATTCTGTACAACGCTCAGTCTACGCCAGTCCGTGGGGCCGGACGGACGCATCTCGCGCGCGTTACTGTATTCCGAACTTTCCACTCCACCATTAGAAAAGTCAGTGTTTTTATTTTCTTTTTTGTCGGAGGACGTGATCGCCAGTAGCATTCAGGTAAGTGCAGTTATGTATTCATAATTCTTTATTCGAATCGCGTTCGTTCACATTCAAATGATTCCTTTTTCTTTTTACGGTTAAACTTTGGTAGTTAATCCGCTGGTTTTCCTTTAGGAGGGCTTATTAAAAAAGTTTAAGTTTAGCCGGTGTATTTAAAAACTCATTGGAGAGTATTTAAAACGGTTTCGGTCTGGGGTATTCTTGATTTTATGGTTTTGCCTTTTATATACTTTTAAAGTGACGTAATTTGTCGGTATTGTTTTTCTTCTTTGGATTAGAGAGAGATTAATGGCTGTTTTATTTGTCTTAACTAACAATTTATGTTACGACCAATATGTATATATTTTTACTTCGTAACTTTTGTTCTCAAAAACTAGAATTTGTATCAATAAAAGCTGCTTACGTTGACGATATTATCGTCCAATTTTCTCACATGATTTATATGAAAAAACTAATATGATATCGCAAATAAATTAAATAACACCCACGCAATCAGCGTTTGCAAATAATTGGGTACCTTGCCCTAATAATGAGGAATACTGGGTACAGTTGTGGAACTGTAAGCAATTCCCTAATGTATACGGATAAGCGGCACCAGGATAGCATGAAAAGACAGATATATTCATGTGTGCTATGAATGAAATAAGCCATGTGCTGGTGGGAGGAGAGGGTCGCTATCAGGAAATTAGTTGACTAGCTGCTATTCATATTTTATGATAGCTTGAATAATTACACAGTGTTGTTCATTGTGTCTGTTAAATATGTATTGTACCATCTTTACTGTAAGGAAAATGAGAGATGGCTGCGAGTTGTGTGCTCTGAGACGAATTTTAGGTTAATATTAATTTTGAGGCGTGTGTTTCTGAATTACTTAATAAAATATCTTGATTGAATGGGATGGAAGACTCTTTAGTTTTATTTGTATATTATTATTCATCATGATTCTACTCTTATTTCGTGTTAATTAGAGCCGGCACGTTATTTGTTTTTCTTCCATTTGTATCTATTATCTGTCATTTTAGCATTCACTTGCTTTTAAGCCTGGTTCTTATATAAGAGGCACTTTAGCTACGGACAATAACATCTTGACATATTTTTTATAGAAAATATGTCAAATATTCAACTATGCGTAGGTGAAACGACTCGTTTCTTAATAAAAAATCCTCAATCCTAATATATTTCGAATAGTCCTTTCATTCTTTTATAGATTCTCATTGAAAACATTCGTCCCTATAGTTTCTATGATATAGATAATACCTATTTAAATTTATGCATAGGCCCTAAAGATTATATATATATATATATATATATATATATATATAGCAGCGATAGCTCAGTGGGGAAACCAACAGAATGCAATGCAGAGGGTCTTGTGTTCGAACCCACGTCGCGTACCTCCGACTTTGGGATGTTATATGACTTTTCGAAATTATGTGCGTATTGATTGACAATTATCGCCTGCTCCGTGCCTCGGAGAGCACGTTAAGCCGTCGGTCCCGGCTGCCATGAACATCTATGGCAGTCGTTATTGGGAAGTCAGTGCCCTATAATATCCTGACACTGGTCTAGCCTTAGGGTATCGTTAGCCTTCGGATTGCGGAGGTCAGGTGGCAGCCGCTCCGTGTAAAAACTGATATCCAGTCAAATCCGGTTAGACCAGAAAAGCCGACTCCAAGTTACTTGGGAATAATAAAAGCTAGGAAGAAGGCCCTAAATATTAAATAATCCAAAGCAAGTTGGGTGGGTTAACAGATCGTTTTATATCTGTGCTGTGATAACTATAGATTATGAATTATTAATTTTACTGATACAAGTATCGTTATAAATATACCCAACACAATATTATTATATCGTGTTGGGTATAATAATGAAATACCAATTTGAGCCTGTACTTTCTTATTGTAAGACAATAGCATCTTTACTTATTATACTTATTTAACTAAAACATCGCTTATTTTTATAAATAAGTTATTTTAATTAAAATCGTTTAGTAAAGTATAAATATAAAGGTGTAGAAAGTAATGATGAATTTTATAGATATTTATCGAGAGTTCGTATGAATCATTCAGTTACAACATTTTAGTGTTTCTTGCTTATCGGGCGACTTAGCGACTTAGCGACGGATTAGACGACTCGATGGCGTAGTGGTTAGTGTAACCGACTGCCACGCCTGAGGTCGCGGGTTCGATTCCCGCACAAGTCAAACATTTGTGTGCATGAACATGGGTGTTTGTCTTGGTCTGGGTATTTCTATGTATAATATGTATGTATTTACAAAAAAAAAGTATATATGTATGTTTATCCATTGTCTAGTACCCATAGTACAAGCTCTGCTTAGTTTGGGCTAGATGGTGTTGTGTGTATGTGATAGAATATTATATTATAAATTGCAAGAGATTACACTGAAATATACAGCCAAAAACTAGCTTGCGCAAGGTGTTACTAGGGATCATAATGTCGTGAAAAACAAAGGACTTGAAAATGTTTAAAGATCATGCCGTAATATATTGAAGATGCAACAATTTTGCTCCACAGATGTTCACATACTTAGGTCTCAAAGTACCACTAACGAATGGCAAGTTTACTGATTAGTTAGTTTATATTATTCTACTTTAATTGGTCTTAATCTGATTGTCTTAGGCCTGGTTCCTACATTCAAGAAACGAGTCGTTTTAGCTACGGACAATTAAGTTAGAAAATATGTTTCCCTTTTTGTTTTTAATGACAACTACCGCACTAGGTTTAAGTCCTGGGCCGCGGAGTATTTACAAATATTCAAACAATGGACACAAAGAACACCCAGACTCGGAACAACCATTTGTGGATCACACAATTTTCACAGACAATAATTAATATAATCGACTTTACATTATTAATCTGCTATAAAATTTATTAAACAAGTGAGAATCGGCAATGAATTGCCGTAAATCTTAGGCGCCGAACACATCGCCCCGGCGGTCTGCGTTCTGCGGTCGAGTTCTGCTTTCAGCGTTCACAGTTACCCACACAGCGAGGGGTCCAGAAATCTGGCGTTCACTAACGTTTGTCTCGCACTAATTCAATAAACCTTTCAATTTCGTCGGACATAGTGACCGCTTATGAAAAAAAATGGAACTCCGACAGAACGTGCGTTCTCTTTGACCGCCGTGGTCTGATTGCTTTTGTGTGTGTGAGATTCTAAGACACCGCATATATGACAGTGAACGCGGAACGTAGAACTCGGAACTCTGACCGCTTGATTACCCGCAGTGGGGGCGGCGTCTTAGAGTTCGAAAAAATGGTTCAAGTAATATGCTAAGGTCACGTGATACCACGTGACCTTGAGGTAAGAGGTCAAAGGTCATAGTCATTTCGGGGGTATATCGCCTATGCTGAGTCGAATGGCGTTGACCCCGAGTCTCTAGCTCTTACGGTTTTGGAGTTGAAAGTTGTATAACTGACAGACGGACGGACATACAAAGCTGTTGTATAAGAGTTTTTTCAAACTCTAAAAAGAAAAACAAACGTTTCGTGAAATGAATAATAGGAATATTAAACCATTCTATTTCTAACGCCAGCTATTTTTAAATACAAAGGCTTTCAAAGGAATACGAGGCTACGAGCTATAGAATATTAATACACTTGATGAAGCAGACTTGAGAGACGCAATCCATATTAATTGACGGTAAAGTGGAGAAGGCTTCTGTGAGAAAGGGTGGGGTTTGATCCCTGGACGAAGCATGTAATTTTCTAGGAATATTTAGCTTAACGATTGAGATTTTCTTCATTATTGGGATTTCTGTATTTAAATATATTTTGAAGATAATACTATATTAAGAAATATGTTTTCATTGCAATACAGGGTTGAGAATTAAATACTTTAACAGTTCCCTGTTCGATGAATGACATAAGATACATAACAATAGATTTTCTATTGTGTCTATCACGAAACAGTGAAAAAGGTTAAGATTGTCAGTCTCATTAGTTTAAATGGTGAACCATTGTGAAGTCCTCGATTCGATTATTTAGAACGAGTGACACGTTTTCACCTTTTGCTGTCTTCATGTCACATTACCTGATGCCATGCTACCACTAAGAATTTTCCGAACGGGAATTGTACTCAAGACATGGCAAATCTTGAGATCTGCCATACTTAAAAGTGTATGATTATGCTAGAGGACCAATGCGATTATCCTATATTGAAGGCTTTTCTAAATGCCTTTATTTGTACTGCAATGTATGGCTGCTACGTTATTTAATTAGTACTTTTACTAATATACGGGCAGGCAATATCAACCATATTATAAAATACACGTTCATATTTTGAGTTTTGTTTGGAATGGTCGATACATTCAATTGGTTTGAACTGATCGGGGTTATAGGTAAAAACTGGCAAATACCAGTTTTTACGTTATTTAGTGTATATTGCAATAAAAATATAGCTATGCTGTTTTGAAGCTCATGTTCTCCATATTAAAGAAAACATTACACTGTGATTGAATGAATGGCGACCGTTCACATTGATGAGTTATAAACGTCTGTTTTTCACTAAAGCGCGAGACACAAAGAAGATTACTTATTTCACAGATTTGCTTCTATTCTATCTATCTTCTCATCTCCTGGGACTTGGTGATTTCTTAAGATAGCTCTTACAATTTTCACTTTGGCTAATACAAGATTGTCTTATGAAAGGTTTTTTTATTAAATTACATACATACATAGATTCACGCCTGTTTCCCAGAGGGGTAGGCAGGGACTACGGATTTCCATTTGCTACGATCCTGACACACTTCTCTGGCTTCATTCACTTTCATCACATTCCTCATACACGCCCGTCGGTTCAAGGTGCTTTTAACCTGGCCTTTGTTCAGAACGCCTCCGATCTGATCAAGACACGTTCGCCTAGGTCTTCCTCTTGCGACTGTTCCATTCACACTAGCCTTATAAACTTTCTTAGTCAGTATTAAATTAAACTACTTTATACGGCTTTTACCAGTTTATTTAAATTACAGAAACGTTGGGGCAAGTGTAATGCAGACGGCGATACAATTAGAATAAGGTAGTTAAATTCATTAAGTAACATTCGCGTAAAACTTAGGCATTACTTAGATCTTATAAAGGCTAAAACTAATAACATTATAAGGAAAAAGATCACTTAAATAATTCAAAAATTCATACTTTTTATATTATCTGTAGACTGCCGCGTTGGTCACGTGTCTTGTAGATACTTATATAGGTGTGTGACGGTCACGAGATTGAATCTCGAGTCAAGCAAATGTTCACAAAGTTTTAATATTTAGATATTTTCAGTAATATACGGCGTCTAACAATGGGCCCTATAGACGCAAATTATACTAGGCTCATCTTCTGTTACACAGGACCTTAACGCATGGTGAAAATCTATTGGTTGTAAGTGCTGTCAAAGCTGTTGTGACCGGCGGATGCGATTTTAACCGCTATTTGTAATACCTAAATATACTGGTTAATTTCGCATACTCTTGCTGGAAATGGTTCCACCTTGGTTTGAAGGTTGGGAGTGTGTGAGCCAATTGCTTTCAGCCGTCCTTTCAACGACGTCTCAGTTGTCTAATTACAAGTGCAATTTCACTTACATTTTAGTAGCTATATTTTTGTGTTTAAGGCATTGTATTTATTTATTTATTTATTTAATCTTACAACTAACATAACAGGCAGATACCTAATTCGATAGTGTGCTACATCAAATCTTATAACTAAACTTATAGAATACTCTATACATAATATTATATAAAACTTATTTTTTAGGTGTATAATACGTTACTATGTACAATAAAACCTTTGCCAATTCACTCCAATTACCCGTAAAGATATCATTTCTGTAATGAAGTTCATTTATGATATTAATAGATCTGGTGAGTGAGCTTTTTGCCAGTAGGTTAGTTCGAGCATGTGGCACAACTAGCAGTGTCGGACGTCGCCTCCTCCCTACGTAATTGTCCGGCACACAGAGTCTCAACCTATGTAACACTTCCGGATTATTTTCTATACCACGCAATAATCTTATTAAATAAGCCGCTAGGTGGTATTCACGGCGTACTCGTAATTCGCTATACCCCACCATACCCAGCACGAACAGAGTCGGATACATGAGAGGGTAAAACGGATATACTCCGTAGTACCGTTGGTAAAGGTGCCTAGTGAATCCATTCTGTACCCGCTCCAACATCACACTATATTTTTGTTCATGTGGCGCCCATACAACAGCACCGTATTCTAGATGGCTCCTTACTAGCGCGTCGTACAGGGCCTTAACAGTTGAGATGTTTGTGAATGTTCGAGCCTGTCTCAGAATAAATCCCAGGTTCCTATATGCTTTCTTGCATATTTGTTGGATGTGGTCACGGAATGTTAACTGCTGTGTGAAGTTAACACCTAGATCTCGCACTTGAGTTACATTTTTAATTGGTTCGGTGTCTATGACATATTTATAGTGCAGAGGTACTCGCGCTCGGGAGAAACTCATGACTGAACACTTAGCTATATTAAAATACATTTTGTTCCTTTTGCTCCATTCTACGACTCTATTTAAATCGTCCTGTAACAGTTTACAGTCCTCGATATTTCTTACCTCACACAACAACTTGAGGTCATCTGCGAATAATAAACATTTACTGTTTTTTATTACTTTTGGCAAGTCATTTATCATAACAATAAATTCAAGAGGACCTAAATTGGAGCCTTGGCTTACCCCAGATCTGGTAAAATATGGTTTTGATTCAAATCCCTTGTAATCTACATACTGTTGACGGTCTCTCATGTAGCTGCTAAAAAAATTTAAAAGCTTTGGTGTGCATCCGACTTCTGCCAGCTTTATTAACAGTATGTCATTATCCACAATATCAAAAGCTTTCTGAAAATCAAGATAAGCTACATCTACTTGTGCACCTGTATCCACCGCCGGCACCACCATGGCCATGAAGTTCAGGAGGTTGGTAGCAGTACTGCGCTCCGAGCGAAACCCGTGCTGCGCATCTGACAACTGTACCCGTATCTGACCCATTACACTGCGCTGAATAGCAGACTCGAATACCTTTGCCGGAGTAGACAGCACAGCTACTGGTCTATAGGTCGCAACATCATGTCCTGGTTTACCCTTAGGCACTGGGATAACTCTAGTAAGTTTCCATTTAGACGGGAAGGTAGTCGCTTTTAAGCAGATGTTAAATATGTATTGTAGTGGTTCCGCGAGCACCGTACTACAATCTTTAAATAAAAGCGCTGGTATACCATCTGGCCCAGCTGAACGTTTAGGCTTAAGAGCCCGCAACGCTTTGCTAACATCTTCTAAAGTAAGTGTTTGTATGTGCACGCGAGCACCATTCATGCCGTACGTCGCTGCTATTCGTGCATCTAATCGTGGCGGATCTTTGTTGTAGACAGACTCAAAGTATTCTGCGAAATACTCAGCACACTTCTCTTCATCTAAGTACTGATCATTTATCATAATAGAAGGGCTTCCTGCCGTACTTCTATTTGCTCGTATATATTCCCAGAACGATTTCGGGTCCTTTGCGAACTGACTTTGAATTCTATTCGTATATTCCCTGTGCGCGCATTCTATCGCCTTTTTAACGCGCGTTCTATAACTAGCGAACTCTTTGTAGTCACATACCAACTTAGTTTGTTTGTATTTTTTATGAAGCATCGCTTTATATTTTATATCCCTAATTATATCACTTGTATACCATTTTGGGTAGACGAACCTATTGTCATGTTTATTTAGATTTTGTCGTTTTTTTCTAGGCACACATGCATCCAGTACACTTATAATGCTATTATAAAAGTATTCTATTATCTTATCGACATCCACTATTTCATACAACCCATTCCAATCCAGGCTGAAAAGCATTTGGTACAATACATGAAAATCCGCTTTATAAAAATTCCACTTAGGTCGACAAATGCGCTCGCTAGCAGTTCCCGCAGGGCGCGGGTCGCGCGCACCGGCCGCGGAAGCGCGAGCGGCACGTTGGCGCATGCGCACTGTGAGCGGCGGGTGGTGCAAATCCACGGGTACTAGCGTCTCGTCCGCGCGCGTCACTTCTATTTCATTATTAAAACCCGCACTCAATACCAGATCTAATTGTCTACCTAAATTATTACTTACTTTGTTATTTTGCGTGAATTGACAATATGACATAAAATATTCAAAATAGTTTTTAACATTAATAGGGCAAGAGTATAAATTAAAGTCTCCTATAACAATACTTTCATTATACCTAGTACACAATTCCTCTATTATTTTAAACAAAAGAAAATAGTCATTTTCAGAACTATTTGGAGGAATATAGCAAACACAACATAAACATATAAATTTATTTTTTAAATGCACGGTGGCACATACTATTTCGAATACACAATTGTCAATTAATATATCGGGCACTCGTACTTGCCTCAACTCGTAGCAGTGTGCGGCCACGAGAAGCGCGCCTCCCTGTTTCCGCCCATCCGCTCGATCACAGCGTAGTATGTGATAACCAGTTGGTATTATTTCTAAATCATGTATGGATTTGTTGCAACCTGTTTCGGTGATTGCATACAAATCATAATTCATGCTCTCTATATTTGTTCTAAACTCTTCTAATTTGGTACGAAGACCTCTAACGTTCTGATAGTACATCTCAATGCTCGAGTACTGTACTGCCTACCTCTCCCCCCTACAGGGATATGAAAATACATGTCCTAATTAGGGAGGTGCCTTATTAGTGCGTTGCGTCATCGCAACGGATCAACGCATTGTATGCCACATCTGCCATATCGCGAAAGGACGACGCACGCACTGATTTCAGTCTTCATTCCACAATGGATCGAAACACTGTCCGTCGTCGCACCAGAGCTCCGACAACGAAGCGCAGCACCCTGCCCCCACTTCGTTTCTCGTCTGTCGATCCGTTAAAACGTCGCGTGCGATGACGCAACGCATTAATGTGGTATGTCACAAAAAATATATGGAAAACGATGCAGCGTCGATGCTGCGACGACGCAACGCAACGCAACGCACTAATGAGGCATCATCCTTACGCTCTTATTACAAAAATATCTTAGCCGACACGTATTAAAACAATACTAGTAATTTACATTTCAAATCACTTAAACTATTTCGATGCACCTAAAACTATAAAAGTGTTAAGGTGTCGTCTAAAAATACTCTGCTTCATTATTTGCGTAGGTTCTGAATAGCTATTCTGAGATTGTAGTATTTATTTAGTTGGAGAGTAAGGCACGTTACATCTGTGCAATACTGTGTGTTCGATCCCACACGAGTTCGATCCACAAAAAGTAGACCCGAGTTTGAATGATTGTAATGTACCCAACGACAGAAGATTTATTCCTATTGCACATATTATCTTTAAAAGAAAATGGCACGCTGTCAAATGTCTTTGAAAGAGTTATGTTTAAGTAGATGCAAATAGTTATTACGATTAAATTATTATTTTAGATCTCTTTTCGAAAGAACTCGTCCCACATATGGGAGGTACGAACTATGGAAATAACTATGTCGAGTTCAGTACCAAACAAATTTGACACACAGATAAAACATTACCTTAGGCTTACTACTTCATATTAATATTTTTAAATAGTTTTAAATAGGTACCATATGTATGTATCTTATGTGGGGGCCAGTCAGTGCAGACCGGCGACACTTCGACCCAGTGAGATCTTCTGTGTCGACACTCTCCCAATAACTACTGTCATAGATGTTCATGGCAGCCGGGACCGACGGCTTAACGTGCTCTCCGAGGCACGGAGCAGGCGATAACTGTCAATCAATACGCACATAATTTCGAAAAGTCATATAACTTCCGAAAGTCAGAGGTGCGTGACGTTGGTTCGAACCCGAGACCCTCTGCATTGCAGTCTGTTGGTCTCCCCACTGAGCTATCGCTGCTCTTAATAGGTACCATAACTTACAGCTATTATTTGGAACCTATAGACTTAGCTTTAAAATATGTTTTACAAGATAATTACAATAATTTTAATGCTCCAAATACGTATTGTCGCCAAAAACGGGCTATAAAACACCTCGTACTTATTTCCTTTCGATTTAAGAAGATTTAATAAATATCACAGAGTTTGCTAGTAATAGTCTAGTTCGAAAACCTTTCCGACTGAAATATGGCAGACAAAAACGACAGTATGTAAATAGGTAGGTACTGAGAAATTCGTTGGACTGACACGTAGGGGTTCTCGAATTTGGCTAATACTACCCGCCTCTGTTTTTACAGTGGTACTTGTGTATTGTGCGTATTAGATTGTTAATTATCACTTGTCTTAACGCTCAAGAACATCTTCGTGATAAAAACTATATGCCTCAATTCTTCTTAATATTATTGAAGATTTGAGAAGTCTGACAACTCACGTTACAATAGCTTGATGGATTATGGACTAACCATTATCTCTGTGAATCTATGACTCAAACTATTACTGTTATAATGGCTGATTGCCTGAGAGGCACAGCGATAGTATAAGCTACTACTGTCTATGGGTCTAGGGTTCGAGTCCCAAGTCGGGTAAAGAGTTTTGAATTTCTGCCAAAACAATCTTAGTAGCAGCACGGTTTCTGAAGCTCTGCCCGGTAGACGGAAATATACTCACCGTCTTTAAAGTAGAATTAACCTGTCAAGTCTTGGTATACTAGACATAATTAAAATGTACTGTGTCTGGCCGCCAGTGTACCGCTGCGTCTCAGTAGGTTAATAGCTAGCACATAACCTGGGTATACAACAATTTTTGGTTATGGAACTATAGACTGCAATAAGCTCGCTTCCTTTTACACGTGCGATATATAGGTGTTGTACTCAGTTGTATATGGTAGGCATAGTTATGCCTACCTTGTAAGAAATAGAGCCGTGACTACGAGTATGTATAATAAAAAGTGATAATAAGATAAAAACCATTTTTATCTTATCTCTGATAAACAACCAATAACAAACGCCGTTTGCGTAAAAAAACTAAATCAAAAATTTAATTACAATATTCTACATCTTTCTCGAAGCGGTTTAAATTAGCTTGATACTACGTAATCCTATTAAGGAAAATAAATTAATTTTAAGGAAGAACCGGCGTTGTAGTAAGCCAGTTATTCACAGTCTAGACCGCGGTCGGTATTACGTGCAATTCACGAGATTTCGGGGACGATTAATTTTCATCAAAGAAACTCGTAAAATTTCGTAAAAGGGAAAAGAATTGCCGCTTGCAAGTAATGGTAGAAGAACTAGAATGTTATAGTATAACGGAATTGTTACTTGGAATGAATTGAATATACCTTACATTTATAGGCACAGTCTGTAGATCCTGAAAAGAATCAGCTATCTTTTTTGGAACAGGGATAGCTCAGTAAATTACCGTGGGACTGTATGGCAAAACTCTTGACAAGCACGCACCTCTATCTTTTCCAAATTATGCGCGTATTAAATAGTCAATTATAACTTGCTTCACTATCACAACATACTATAAAAAAAAAGTTTAAGAAACTATAACCCGACTACGTAAAAAAGGGGTCTAAAAAGGACGAAACAAGAAAATAATTCCGATAGAAATCCAGAAATGTATATGTACAAAAATGGTCAAGATAGAGCCGTGGTCCCACCTACTGTATACTTACTATGAATAGTGGGTGCCAGAAACACCTCCATTAAACAGACAGGGTAAGTTCGGATCAGCCATTTTTACGTAGTCGGGTTATAGTTTTTTTAACTTAATTTAATACTTTTTCGTTTATATAGCCTATGTCACCCGGGCCATAATTACGAATCTATTGACACCTCATCCATTAAAATCGGTTCAGTAGTTTAGGCGCTACGGTGGAACATACAAACATACATATGTAGATAGACTGCCTAAATCATTACCTTTTGGCTTCGCCGTAGTCGGGTAAAAACAAAGTCCTCCTCCGCGTCTATTCGCGATAAACTCAAAAACGACGGAACATATTTTCATGCAATTTTCACCGATACACAGAGTGATTCATGAGGAAGGTTTAGGTGTATAATTTGTTAAGGTTTTATACAATCCATGCAAAGTAAGAGCGGGTCGCTAGTTAACGATAAAGGAAATCATCATGATGAAATTAACATGTCTGAGAGTGTTCCATAATGTTCTCAAAGACTTGTGGACTCTGCCAAGCCAGCATGCTACCATGATAGCCTTCTCATCGTACTGCACAAGCTTGGTGGACTATGACCTAGCCATTTTGATATTGAGAAGAGACGCTTACCCTGCTGACAGTTTATTCACAGATCTGAGAATATTATTTATTATTAATAGGGATCGAGCCTTCCTAACGAACACTCTCGAATATTGTGACATTTATTCAACCTTTAAATGTCAATATCTCTTGTGGTTAACGAAAGTCAGACGAAAATTACTCCGCGGATTGTCTGATATTAAGATGAGTCTGGCTAAACTTTAAAGCTGGCCTAAATGTACTTGGTAATATGTACATACACACTCTTATAACTATATCCCCAAAGGGGTAAACAGAGCTATAATACACACACATTTTGCAACTTACAATAAGGAGGGACACACCCTACTGGCGTTTGTAAGGCACGTTAAATTTAATATGCATATCAATGGAGTCATAGCTTCAATTTGCGCTTTTTTGTGTTTGGTCTTGGTTTCGATGCCCAGATCGGTCAAAGTGTTACTGAGTTTTTCTGTTACAAAGTATTCGGTAGCAGCACCGAGTCTGGCAATATATGTTCACCTGTACTAGTGCATGGATACTTTATAGTCCAAAATCCAATGAACACTCGAATTAGAATGAATATGAATGAACTACATGGCGTTGTTTTATAAATATTGCAACGCGTACTCATTTTTGAAAATAGATTAAATTATAATCTCAACCGAAAACACACTCGAATATAAGGACAGAATAATGTTTGCGCACGAACAGAGCAGCGAGTCATCGAAAGTGAAAATCTATAAAATAATCTACCCTTTATAAATTCATTTGTAATTCTTGGCTTCTTGTTTTACCTTGAGTTGTGTTCTTTTTTAAATAAACTATTGTGAATTGAGATAAAAAAATTGTTCAAAGTAAATTTCTCAAAACTACCTATCAATTCTTGTGTCAATCAATTACCGGCTTATATCATTTTAGTTTTGACATGGGTATGCATTTCTGCAGCTCACTGTACCTGGAAGATGGCAATATGCTCGCCGTCTATTACGTTAGTATTTAAACACATAACTGGATAATTGTGGATATAATACAGATCGTACCCGGCACACCACAATTCGTGAATCTCTTTTTTACGTTCGGTTACATTATTTATACAGAGAAATTTCATAACGAACATAGCCAACATAATTTATAGTTTCATTAATTATTTTAATCTTAGCTAAATTAATTAAGAGCCGAAGCAATGTCGTTCGTATTTTGTATCGGGAAATATAATTTAAGTTTGTGCAACAGTTTAGTTATTAAAATAGAGTTAAGTACAATGTTTTCATAACACACTTAAAATCGGCCCTCTGAGGAAAATTAAATTATTTATAATATCAGCCCTGTATAGTTTATCTCACTGCTGGCCACGGGTTCAGCCTGAGAAAAGTTTGGCTATAATCTATCACGCTAGCCCAGTGCGGGTTGACAGACTTCACATATCTTCGAGAACATTAGGGAGAAATCTCAGACATGCAGGTTTTTTCTTCTCCTTTTTCCCGCTCTTTCTCCTTCCCACTTCCCTTTTCTGCCTCTGGTGTTGCAGGCGTCCATAGGCTACGGTGACCACTTACCATCAGGTGGGCCGTATGCTTGTTTGCCACATTAGTTGTATATATCATATCAGCCCTGTATTAAACTGTCTCACTGCTGGGCACGGTGCACCTCTTCTCAGTGTGAGAAGGGCTAGGCCATAGACCACCACGCTAGCTCAGTGCTGGTTGATAGACTTCACATATTTTCGAGAATATTATAAAGAACTTCTAGACTGCAAGTTTCCTAACGATCTTGTCCTTCACCGTTATAGCAAGCGATAATTAACTATTTATTACGAACATAGCTTCTAAAAGTCAGAGGCATTCCTTGTGATCAAACTTAAGACCTCTGCGTAGCGGTCCAATGGTATCTCACCAGGTTATCGCTGCTTAAATTATATTTAATGAAATTTTATCACAAACTTGCATCTCGCTGTAGTTTCTTGCATACGAATCCTACGGGAACTCGTACGGGGATAAAAAATATTATATATGTTAATACAGTATATGCTTTCGCCATTGGTTTTTGACTTTAGTTTGGAGTTCAGCCAAGTTTTATTCAAACCTGTTCAAAGTTTTACGCTTGATTGAGTAACAAACGTCTTTACAAAGTTTCTCTTTCGTTTTCTTGAAAAGCTATACTTCAATTTTAATATAAATAATTAATTTTAAAAGAAACCTTTTATAGATATAAAGTAATTAACTGCACTGATTGCACGGATGGCGTTGTGACTTAAGTGGTCGCCTCCTCACTGCCACCGCGCCGAGTGTTGTGGGTTCGAAACCCACGCGGGTAAAAAAATTGTGTAATCTATAAATGGTTATCCCGAGTCTGGATGTTCTTTGTGTCCGTTATTTTAATGTTTGTACAGTCCCCCGCGATATAGGAATTATGCTTAGACCGGGGGTCGTCTTTTAAAATAAATAATATCAATTCAAAATATTACCTAGATGTAACTACATATATGTATAACGTATGTGAGCTCAGTACTCCTGTATTTCAGACTAAAGGTTATTTAGTCTTTATAAATTGCATTATATTTAGTTGCCAGTAAACAAAGGTAGCGAGTCAAAAAATATATCGGTTTAGTTTCTAATAATTCGTATATACAGGGTGTTTGGAGGGTGAGTAGCCATAGGAAAATGGTCGATAGGTGATGGTGTTGGCTACGTGTTGCGCCTACTTAAATAACATTTTGCCTTAAGTTTAATGAGTAAACATTTTTTTTCTATTTTTCTAGAAAATCTCCATTTTTTTATATAAAAACTTTAATTATTTTTTTAATAACCGCTGAAATGTTAAAAAAATGATGTCATTTGTTAGTGTAGTCTTACCTTATTCAGATTTAATCATAATTTCATACAAACAATTCAATAAGAAATAACAGAGAAGTATCAAACTTTCATAAATAAAAAAAAAACATCCTTATGTCAACTTCACATGGTAAAATAAAAAAATCTTACGGTGTATGGCATTTACAAATGTTTTTAAAAACTTCTCTAGTTAATACTGTTTCGAGCGGTATGTAACATGTATCATAACTAACCAGGTAACTCAAAAAAAACCGGTTTGTCGTCACGAATGGATTAAAAAGGTGAAAACCTAAACTATTCAATTGAGCAGGTAAAATGTTTTGTCTCGTTGTAACACAGCTAAAAGTATTGTGCTATCTCTTTCATCGGTTGACTATTATGCTCCCTTTGGCCCTTGCGCACCCTGTCGGGTGCATTTAGTCGACACTTGTCGTTCTTTGCTACTTCACGTGTTGTACTTCACAACTCCGCTCTGCGCATTATTTTTGTTTTCGTTTGTTGTTGTTAAGTTTTGTTGTTACTGTTATTTTTAATGGCTGCTTTTACTAACGAGGAATACGCTGATATGTTGATGGCTTACGGCAAAGCTGATGGAAATGGACGAGAAGCAAAAAGAATTTATGAAGAGCGTTTTCCCAATAGACGTCAACCTAATCGTCATACTTTTGAAACGACATTTAGACGCTTAAGGGAAACTGGCAATCTAAATCGCCGTGAACCTGGAGTTGCCAGACAACGTAACGTTGCTGATGACGAACGCATTTTGGAAGCTTTTGATGAAGATCCCACAACAAGTATCCGCACTGTAGCTGCAACACTAAATCTAAGCCCATGGAAAGTGTGGTCTGTTCTTCGCGCTAATGGAAAGTATCCTTTTCATTACACTTCCGTGCAAGGTCTAGAAGAAAACGATTATCAAAGACGCGTCCAGTTTTGCCGTCTCTTGTTACACATGGGTGTTGACAACCGCGACTTCTTAAAAAGTATCCTGTGGACGGATGAATCAAAGTTTTCAAGGGAAGGCATTGTAAACTTTCATAATTTGCATCATTGGGCCCCAAAGGATGAAAACCCTAAAAAGAAAAGAGCGGTGACACATCAAAGGAAGTTTTCGGTTAACGTTTGGGTAGGACTAATTGGCAATACACTTATTCGTCCACATTATCTACCAGACAATTTGAATGGCAATAATTATTTAGATTTTTTAATAAAAAAATTTTAATAATTCACAACGGAAATTAGAAAGAGATGTTACGCATGTATCAGAAATAATGGACATCAATTTGAACAAGATTTGTAATAAATGATTTAAAAAAATAATTTTTTGTTTTAATTGCCCTAAAATAAAGTACATACATAGTAATAGAAGACAAAAAAGTGCAACAGCTAAACCTATTGCACTTTTTCGTTGCGTCATCCAAAACAAAACATTTTACCTGCTCAATTGAATAATTTAGGTTTTTACCCTTTTAATGCATTCGTGACGACAAACCGGTTTTTTTGAGTTACCTGGTTAGTTATGATACATATTACATACCGTTCGAAAGAGTATTAACTAGAGAAGTTTTTAAAAACATTTGTAAATGCCATACACCGTAAGTTTTTTTTATTTTACCATGTGAAGTTGACATAAGGATGTTTTTTTTTTATTTATGAAAGTTTGATACTTCACTGTTATTTCTTTTTGAATTGTTTGTATGAAATTATGATTAAATCTGAATAAGGTAAGACTACACTAACAAATGACATCATTTTTTTAACATTTCAGCGGATATTAAACAAATAATTAAAGCTTTTATACAAAAAAATGGAGATATTCTAGAAAAATAGAAAAAAAAATATTACTCATTAAACTTAAGGCAAAATGTTATTTAAGTAGGCGCAACACGTAGCCAACACCATCACCTATCGACCATTTTCCTATGGCTACTCACCCTCCAAACATCCTGTATATAAATATATGAATGACCGTTCTTGGTGATAAAAAATGGACATACAATATAGTCATGGCAGTGGTAGACATAGAATTCATCTCAAATTATATTTGCTAAAATAATTATTCAGCGAGAAACAGGATACTACGCTTAAATTGAAAAATCGCTGCCCCTCATCTCCTCTTAATTAATTAATCTAAATTAGAAAACTTAATTTTAAAACGTTAAACCGAATTTGATGACCTATTATAAATTTATAACCAGTTTACGATTCTAAGTTAATTACACGAGTACCTTCATAACTTAGTAATTATAAATTCAACTTTTATCTATCCTCTATATTATCCCTCGAGATTAGACAACGAGGTGAAGGTGTACAGAATATTAATTGCGGGCTACGTTTAGCATTATAAATACCATCGATTAGAGCCAGATATACGATATCTATATCTCCTTCATAAATATTATATTAATAGGATCACGCTTGTATATTTTTTGTTATTCTTTTTGACTACCGTACCCTGCAATGTTGGAAATAGAACCTTTTTTACCAACGAATCGCGTTGAGCTGTCATTCATGCTTCGACTAACCGACAAACACACTTTTATTTATAATAATATATTATTAGTAAGAAAACAAAAATAAAGATCACTAGAATACTTTTGAAAACGGGTATTAACGCGATGTTTTAAATATGACGCGATAAATATGTGAATACATGGAGAAACAAAATGTGTAAGCCTACACAAAAATAAAATTCCAAAAAAACCTATTCCCTTTCCAAATATGAAATGATCAGTTGAAAACAAACTCTCTTCAACCAGATACGCATTGGCGTTATTTGCATGTAAATCTTATATCTGTGTATGTACAAGTACTATTTACATATTCTAATATGATAAGTATTTTTATTTACAGACAGAACAGCTTACATTTTTAGGATTTAGGACCGGCAACCTCACAAAAGACATTGTTGCGCCAGCCTTCTTATGGTCACAGGGACAATGCAATCGCGCCGAAAGACCAAGCCTTTCAAAGAGATATGTATGTAAATACTGAGCATTATTGCGTTAGGGCCGGCGCACATATGGCAAAACGCAGCGCAGAGCATTTTTCACAGCCAAAACATTATCGTCTGTGATCACATGTAAATAAGTTTGAAAATGAATTAACACAACACATAATCTTCAGCTACTACAGGAGAATGATAGCGCGGAAACGCGACTGCGCGAGCATTCTCACTACTTCGTGCGCATCCGCTTTTGGTCGCCGTGGTCGCCGAATGACGCTTGCACGCGCAATACGGGCGGGAGTCAAATGGCGCAGCGTTTTCATACTTTCGCATCGATCCGGCGGCGCGCCGGCTATGCGTAGCCACGCGCCCGAACTGTTCCTAGCAGAGGCTCGCGCATGCTCGCACATTCGTGCGAGTGTCGCCGAGTCGTGGCCATGCTCTGCGCTGCGCTTCGCTTTATTATGTGCGCCGGCCCTTAATATCCATTTTCCTTTCTTCTTCGTCGTTTTCTTCATTACTGAAGGTTGTGTCCGTCCTGAAATGCTTTCACAGAGTCGTAGACCAGCTGTTTCCATACCACCCGTTCTTCGGGTTTTCTAAGGGCAGTGGCAACTGTAAGTCTCGTTATTGTCTTGATCTGATCATTCCAGCGGGTAGGTGATCGCCAACGTGGTCTTTTACAGTCAAATTTCCCTACTACAACCAGTTTGTCAAGGCTATCTGGTTCCTTTCGGGTGACAAGGTCAAAGTAACCCAGGACTCGTTCGTAGCATATTGTGGAGAGCCTGGTTCTTATCTTCAGTTGGTCGAGAATGGACTTATCGGTGCGTCTTGCTGTTCATGGTATGCGCAACATTCTCCTCCAACACCACATCTCAAAAGCCTTGATCTTTTTCCGATCCACTGCGCGAACTGACCATGATTCGGAGCCGTAAAGGAATATCGAGAATACTAGAGTTCTCACAAGTCTCATTTTTGTTGTGTTGGAGATATTTCTATCTTTCCAGATCCTCGACCTGCTTATTGTGGCTTTGCTCATCTGCGCACGTAGCCAAATTTCCCTCTCGCAGCCTCCCTGATCACTGATCATTGATCCCAGGTACACAAATTCACCCACGAATTCCAGGACTTTCAGTTCACCCGTACGTGCGTTCTGTCCGGCTCGGTCAATGACCATAACTTTGGTCTTTGATCTATTTACTGAGAGTCCTACCATCTCACTTTCATGCTCTGCTCTATCGAACAGCTCTTGCTCTGCGAGTTCATGCTCGGAGATTACAAACAATGTGGTGTCATCTGCATATTTCAATTGCGGTTGCTGATTTTATTTCCAGCAAACGCGATGCCTCCCTTCCATCCTTCTAGGGCTCTCCTCATTATGAATTCGCCATAAATGTTGAAAAGGATGGGGGATAGAATACATCCCTGGCAGATTCCTTTCTCAGATTTGAAGGGTCCCTTTAGAGTAAAGAAAAATACCATAATCTATGTAGGAATAACCTTCCACGGCCATTGCCAGTAGTCAGTGCCAGCAGTGCAGGTAACCAATCTTACAGATTTAAAGTCTCAAGAGCCTTTACACGACCAATGGCCCCTTGTAAGTTTCCCAAAGGTCTGCATAATTACTTCCTATTAAATTCAAGAAAATTTTGTTATGTTAAAGAAAATTTTGTTATGTTAAAGAAAGACTCCATAATAATGCAACAATAGTTGTCGCAGCTGGTGCCACGGTAGGTAACCAATCCTATAGATTGAAACATTTGTAGGACCTGTTCACGTTGCAACTAAGTTCCCGCGTCAGCCTCCCAAAGGGCCGGCTATTTTTAATATATAATGTGCATGTCTGAAAGATTTCCATAACATTCTCGAAGATAGGGCAAGTCTGGCGTCCCGCAGTCAGCCAGCTTGGTAGATTATGGCCTTAAGAATATAAATTCTAGCTCAGTATATTCTTGTATACAAAGCTAATATTATATTATATTATTATAAAATGTTAGAAAATACTCGTAGAAAGAAAAAATAAGGATAAACTAGATTATACAAGAACCTTGTGATAATAAAACACCACATACGTATTAACTCCGAGAAACAAATTAGCGTCAACATTTGAAGGTGCCTATTCTCTCGATTTATCCTCAGAATGGGAGCGTTGGAGGCTGTATTTCAGAGCACGTGTTGTAGGCATGTTTATGGTAATAAATGACTCGTTGCCACTGTTTAGAGAGACTGAATAATTCTGTGAACCTTTCCTTGTGACTACAGGTGTTCATGTGTTAGACGGTTTTTCAAGACAAATAGGAATAAATGGAAATAAATAATTAAATGATAGTCAGCATTAGGAAT
Organism: Catocala fraxini; assembly: GCA_930367265.1. Lineage (NCBI taxonomy): Eukaryota > Metazoa > Arthropoda > Insecta > Lepidoptera > Erebidae > Catocala > Catocala fraxini. Next base: position 20,338,513 of record OV884043.1, read on the forward strand.
AAATCTTGTATTGCCGGGGACTTTTGCAGACATTCAAACAACAGACTAAAAGAACACCAGACTCGGAACAACTATTTGAGGATCTCATCAATATTAGTCTCACACTCACACTCTGCAGGGGCAGTGGCGAGGCGACCACTTTAACCACTGCGCCATCCGTGCATTCAAATTATTATAAAGATTGAGTGATAGGTTCTATGACATTGGGCTGAACTTATGATTGCATGCAAGCGTGTGGTTTTTATACTACCTATTTGGTATAGGAGCATATACTTTGCTCCTTCGGTAATATTGATTACGACCCTTCTTATGATAAGTAGTTACTGTAGCTTAACTGAATACCAGAAGTATCATAAGGACATAAATAAATACCAGAAGTATCATTTGCGTGTTACCGAAAACTGCATTTGGGATTTTCTGTCAAGAATAATATAGGTAGCAGCCACGCTTACCGGCCTATCTCCGTTTACAAGAGGTCTGTAATAGCTGGCAAAATAAGGGCGTACCGCAGCTCTGTCAAGCTCTTCAAGAAATTTAGGCGTGAGGCTATGTATATATGTATTTGAGCGAAAAACCAAACCAAGTAACCATAGAATCGGCTACTGCGCTTATGCCACAGACCAATAAACAGTCAATATGAAACCGTTATCAGCTTAATAAAATGCTTATGTGACACTTCATTTTTACTCGCCTCTATAAAACGATGATTACTCCTAATAGTCCATGTACAAGGATAGCAGTTGGTATCAGCTGGTTATCTTACGTCGTCGTAACAATAAGTGATAAGAGTAGGCGCAGACGGCCGACGCCTTCGCACTTAATGGCTTCGAATTACCCAATATATGTATGTCTCTGAAACAGGGTAGATGTGATTTTTCACACCCTACTTGGTAGCATATGGGAGCTTATGTATTACACAGTTATTGTTAAAATAAACTACTTTGCTTTATCGCGAAAAAAGGGTACGAAAGAAAAATATAAGCTGTTCTATCTGTAAATAGAAGCACTTATCATATTAGAATATATAAATACTTGTAGACACACAGATATTAGATTTACATACAAACAACGCCAATTCTTTTTCGTATCTGGATCAAGAGAGCTTGTTTTCAACTGATTATTTGATATTTAGGAAATAGGTTTTTTTAGCCTAGTAGTATTAGTAAACTTGAGACTTTTAGTGGTCGAGTCCGAACATAAGGCACGGTTGACTTTTTAAAATTTTCTATATTTTCAATAGTTGGTTATCGGTCGCTTTAATGGTAAAAGAATACATCGTGAGGTAACCTGCACGTCTCAGACTTCTCCGTAATGTACCTTTCTTACTACGCATCCTACTAGGTACTTCTATTTCTGTTTTCTATAAAAGGGTAATACTAGCAATATAGTTGACAACAGTGAAATTCAAACGAAGTCCGATTAAAATAAAAATTCACATTATGTTCCTTCTATTGCCCTTACTTATGTGTATGACCTATCACCTCTAATATACTTTAAATTAATAGCGGTTCATACAATACAATTGTCTTTTATACATATCTACACATTTTATACATATGACACAAGGATGGATAGAACAAAATTATAACGGTTCTGTTTTAGCTATAATGGCTACGGAATACTAAAAAGACATACATACATACAAATACGAACGAAGTACGAAAATAGCGACTTTAATTACCCAAATGGCAGCCACCGTCTGGTCGAAATATGCCGAAATATTTCCGTCCCCGCAGACATATCACCGCAGGTCATCAAAAACACGGTGAATTGAGAGTGACATTAAGACTGCGCCGAGCGAAATGTGCCAAAACAGGCGGTCACAGTTAAGTGAATAAAATCAACACTTTTTGTTTAATACAAATATAAAATATACATTTACCATAACAATTAATGTGTTTACAATTACTCCGTGTAAAAAACTTAAAATAATTAATACAAAATTACGTAAATTTGCACATAAAGGCAAAACAAGCCAACGAACAGACGATTTTTAGTTTGTAACAGTAGAAATCTATCCTATTTTACAACTTAAACGAAACATACATAGTTATATTATAATTTGTCCGTCCCAAATATTTAATTTATTGGTTGACAATAAAGATACATATTTATCAAAAAAGCTCTTCAAATCCTCCATACAACTTTACTATGGCGGTCGCGCGCCGATTTCAATATGCGCCGCACGAGCTCTGTCATTATCTGTCTTACGCTCGGCGCAGTCTTAATCGAGACTGCCTATAATCCTATGAACGCCTGGTATCGTGTGGGCGATACCGTACGCTTTTCACGAAATATACACAAACAAACAAACCTACTGTAAATATTTGGTCTTGTAGAACCGAGAGTTTATTTTAAGTAATTGAAAAATATAGTTCTATGTTGTTATTTATTTACTTGACACAACATTTTTAACACGTATTATTGGTAAAATTTTGATCCTATTAAATTGACTGTCGACTTCGACGGTGATGCTGCGTTAGTGAATTCCGACTGCTGTACCTACTAGTTCATTGCCCGGATTCAGCAGAGTTATTGGGTTAAGTTCTCAGTAGCAGGCTAGCAGCCCGGTGCCTCCTACTTTGAACCTAAAAAACGAAGCACACACACACTTGTAACTCTGCCGGCACATAGGCGTGAGACTATGTATGTATGTGGTATTAGTAAAATTATTTGTACTTTTCAAAATACACGTAAAGTAGAATTCTTTATGTCCGTTGTTTGAATGTTTGTAAAGTCCTCCGCGATACAAGAATCATTACAAGTAGTGTGGGTTGTCGCTAAAAAATTCACGGTTTTGTAACTAAACGGTTATAACGGAACCACAGATTGCCTTAAAATTACTCTGGAAGCTTTCTAATTTCATCTTGTTCGAGTATTTGTAACGGACATTTTAATCAAACACTGTAATAATTGTTTGTAATTCAATGTGCCTACTACGATTAAATATGGTAAATTTTCTGGTCGTTTAGTTGTCATCCAACACAGTTTTAACGTTTTAATTATAAATAAAATATTATCATGATCACTCAAATTCAAAATTGTATACTATCGTTCTCTACCTAATGAGTGAAAGTGAGAGTTCACTATTCTTAGCGTGGACACTTTTTCGTGTAATCTACACAGTGAGGACACATCTTTGACTACAAAGAAGAAATTTGGAAAGAAAGTGTATTGTATAAACCGGTATATAATGGTAGTAGGCGAAATATGCAAGTACAAAGGTTAAAGGCAAGGAACTTCACCAGCGTGAAGTACTTTAAGTGGTCGACTTGCTTATACCTACACTGAATGGAATGAAGAGAGTTAAATTCCCACCAAGGACAAAAATTGTTTCATGTTTCGATGGTTGTTCCGCAGCTGCATACTTGTTCAAACATTTAAAAGTCCTCTGTATTATAAGAATGGTGGCAAGCCAGTAAGAACATACTACAAATACTTAAAATCGCCTTTTATTACTTATTTTGTAATGTATATGTCCCAGTGTAGTTATTTCAAAGTACCCGAACATAAGTCTAGCTAGACTTCATGATACTTTGAGCTCATTCTGCGTAAATAGAAACACCAATGATTAAATTATGTTGTTGAACTTTGAGACAACTACCATCTTAGTTTCCCTGTGACCATGACTGCTGAAAAGCACCCGAAACGTCGAGGAAAGTGTAAACTTATATAAAAAGAGTTTAAATAATATTTTAATTAGCTTGAAATTAAAAATTTATAAAGTTTAATAGTCGTAGTTTTTAAATTATGTAAAAAAAGATTCAAATAAACAACGCGATAAAAGCCGTATATAGTAGTTTAATTTCAATGAATAATATTTGCGTAAACAGAAGACAATATTATGAATTTTACATTATTATTTTTAAATTAATTTGTGTAACCTAAGTGGTATATGGTGTTAATAATCCTGACTAATATTATAAATTCGAATGTGACGCTTTCACGCCTTGGCTGCTCGAAATTTCGCATACACGTCGTTAGGGACATAGAAAATAACATAAGGCGTACCATTAATACTGTTACGCCCAGTGACATCTCTCGGCATTGTGGGAAAGACTCGGCAGTTCCGTCTAATAATTTACACCGCCATCTATTGACATCTTACGGAACTACGTAGTACGGTACGAGAATCTTAGAGAGAATGCTGGTACTTTCTCGAATCATCGTACTGTTTACATACCGAGTACAGCGTTGCTAGAAAGCTCTAGAAACGCCTTACCCGCGTATAAATAGGGCGCACGCGCACCGCCGAGTCAGTTTACAATCGTAAGCGATCAAGTGTTCATCGAAGCGAACGGAAGTGGAAATACTACGGAGTTTGAAGCAGTACAGTGAAAAAGTGTAGTATAGTGTTTATTGTGTTTTAAATTGAATTGTGTGTTTGAATAAAACGTGTTTTAGTCGGTAATATTGTTTATATTCTTATCCGTTGAACCCAGCACGTAACAATTGGTGTCAGAAGTAAGATAAGAATATGCCAGTACTACCGAAGGAGGAAGTGGAAGGGGTGCGTACCAGGAACCAGCGCCAGCAAGATGTGGACCAGAGGCGCTTTGGAGACGCCCCCTCGCCGACGTCAGGTGAATCACGTGACTCCGCGGCTGCAGCGGAACCATCTAGTGCAGCTCACTCGCCGGTGAACCCCGACCTCGCGACTCTGATGGCGTTTATGCAGGAGCAGGCACGCCGCCAGGAGGAGCAGGCACGCCGCCTCGAGGAACAGCTGCAACGCGATAAGGAAGAGGGCATCCGCCGCCAGGAGGAGCAGGCACGCCGCCTCGAGGAACAGCTGCAACGCGATAAGGAAAAGGGCATGCGCCGCCAGGAGGAGCAGGCACGCCGCCTTGAGGAACAGCTGCAACGCGATAAGGAGGAGGGTATGCGCCGCCAGGAGGAGCAGCTGATGATGTTAAAAGACCTCAGCGCAACGGTTGGCAAGGAGGTGAAGGAGGTGAAAGAGCAAGTCCAACGCCACGAAAGTCGCATCGCCGAGGTGGAGAAAACGATACGTGGGCTCAAGGCTGGCGATGAGATCGTGGCACCTGCGGTTGTGGCGTCTTCACCACGAGGCTTTAAAGTCCCACCATTCGACGGATCATCGTCATGGTCAGCCTATAAGATCCAGTTCGAGGCCGTCATGAAATCGAACGGGTGGACACAAGAACAGGCTCTGACCGCTCTCACCTTGGGGCTTCGTGACCAGGCCTTGACCGTGTTAGAGGCGCTTGGTCAAGACATCACGTACGAGAAGCTGTTGGAGGCATTAGAGGCGAGATATGGCGACGCACACCTGGAACACGTGTTTCGCGCCCAGCTGAAAGACCGATCGCAACGTGTTAGTGAAACCCTGCAGCAGTGGGCCCTGGAGGTGGAGAAGCTGGTTCGAAAGGCGTACCAGTCCTCACCTGCGCTCATCTACGGAAACCTCGTTCAAGCTTTCACCGACGGGATCCGAGATCTGGAGGTTAGGGCCGCAGTAAGACTCGGACATTTCAAAAACCTGAAGGACGCCCTAGCCCACGCTCTGGAAGTGGAAGCAGTACGACGGGATGATCGAGCTCACCGTATCAGGGAAGTGTCGACTTCGCCCCGGTGCTATAGCTGCGGTGAGAGAGGCCACATCAGGTTGAGCTGCCCGAAGCGAAGGAGTCCACGCAGCAGTAACCAGTCGCCAGTAGAAGGAACACCTGATGTGCCTGCCGGGCAACAACAGCAGGGAAACGAGTAGACGCCAGGACTACGGGGCGGGTGCTGGCTGGTGATAGGAGAGCCCCAAGGATCTCGATCTCACAATCGTGTGACGGAAACAGCCTGATTATCGAAGGCGAAATTAACAGAATGCCGTGCAAGATGACATTGGACACTGGAGCTTCTCGGACAGTCGTCAGTTTCCGACTAGCAAGACGGTTTCTTGGGGCCTACTACGGGAACCATGAATGTATACATCTAAGAACAGCTACCGGTCAGCACATAACCGTCCGAGGTGAGAAGGGGGTGGACATGAAACTAGGTAATAAAATTTACCGCCACAACGTCATCGTGGCTGACATAGTGGACGACTGCATCCTGGGTTTAGACTTCTTACGGAAGCATCACTGTGAGATCGACGTTAGTCAAGGAGTATTGAAGTGTGGCTCAGAAGAAGTATTCATGGAGGGCGCATCATCAGGCAAAGTGTACTGCCTGAAGAAAGTAGTACTTCGTCCGAGGTCGGAAACAATCATACCGGTTTGTCTATCAAGGAATTCTGATCAGGAAAATCGATGTGTAATTATAGAAGGGTTGGATAACGATGCTTCATGGAAGATTGCACGCACTTCGGCTAGGAATACCAACGTTACATCGGTACGTGCACTGAATCCAAGCGACAAAGAACTGGTACTCAAGAAGGGCACGATATTGGGCACCTGTGAAGGAGCAGTTTGGATGCGTAGATGCCATGAACAGCCTACCAACGCCAAAGTTCAAGGGGCAAGGTACGACGTATCTTCTCTCTTGAAGGACTGCCAGAATAACCTGTCGAGAGAAGAAAAGAACAAGGCTGAGACGATGTTAAACCGGTTTGCCGACATCTTCTCGACAAGTGATGCTGACATAGGCAAGACTGCCCTAGTTCAACACAAAATAAACACAGGAAATGAGGTACCAATCCGCCAGCGACCAAGACGTGTACCAGTGGCACGGGAACATGAAGTTGACACTATGATCGAGGGTATGGTGAAAGAAGGTGTGATTGAGCCTTCGTCCAGTCCATGGTGTTCACCAGTGGTTTTGGTTAAGAAGAAGGATGGCAGCATGTGCTTCTGTGTGGACTATCGTCGGCTAAATGACATCACAAAGAAAGACAGTTACCCGTTGCCAAGGATTGACGACACTCTGGATACGCTAACGGGGATGAAGTGGTTTTCTACACTAGACCTAAAAAGTGGCTACTGGCAGGTCGACATACATCCTCGAGATAAGGAGAAGACAGCATTCTCCACAGGCAAAAGATTGTGGCAATTTAACGTCATGCCCTTTGGATTGTGTAATGCCCCTGCCACTTTTGAGAGATTGATGGAACGGGTACTTACTGGATTGATTGGAGACGCCTGCCTGGTCTACTTGGACGATATTATCATAGTAGGACGCACCTTCGAGGATCACCTTCGCAACCTGGAACGCGTTCTCTCGAAGATTCGAGGAGCCAACCTGAAGTTAAGTTCAAAGAAATGCGCGTTGTTCAGGCGGCAAGTGAACTTCTTAGGACATGTGGTCTCCGAAGAAGGCATCCAAACGGACCCGTATAAGATCATTGCTGTCAAGGACTGGCCAGTTCCGGAGAACAAGACACAAGTCAGGGCATTTCTTGGTTTGTGTTCCTACTATCAACGGTTTGTAAAGAACTTTGCTGACATCGCGCGGCCTCTGCATAAGCTCACCGAGGATAAGATAAAGTTTTGCTGGAATGAGAGCTGTGACGTCGCATTTCAGAAGCTGAAGGAACATCTGTGTAATTCACCAATTCTAGGCTATCCCGACAATGAACATGAATTTGTAGTAGATACAGATGCCAGTAACACCGGCATTGGTGGCGTGTTATCTCAACGTAAGGGAGAGCATGAGGTTGTAATAGCGTACTTCAGCAAGGCCCTTTCCAAACCTGAAAGGAACTACTGTGTCACACGAAGGGAACTTCTAGCTGTCGTAAAGACATTGCAGCACTTCAGTAAAAACTTGTTGGGACGGAAATTTCACCTACGAACTGACCACGCTGCATTGAAATGGCTACTACAGTTTAAAGACCCAGAGGGACAGGTAGCAAGATGGATTGAACAACTACAGAAGTTCGACTTTGTAATACAGCATCGTAGTGGCAAGTCACATGGTAATGCGGATGCCCTGTCACGTAGACCGTGTCCCGACCAGTGTAAGCACTGCGCCAGGCAAGAGGCTAAGCAGGAAGGACTAGTGAGGATGTTGAGGACGGATCTTAGCGAAGACTGGAAGGAAACTTTGCAGAGAACGCAACAAGAAGACAAAGACATAAGACCCATCCTCGAATGGAAGAAAACAGGTGGATCAAGACCTCACTGGAGTGAAGTTGCGGCAATGAGCCCTACCACCAAGAGTTATTGGGCACAGTGGGAAAGCTTGGTTATCCAGGATGGAGTTCTGTGCCGGAAATGGGAGAATGCTCGAGGTGACAAGTGTCACCTGCAAATGGTCGTGCCAAAGCTCAAGGTACCGGAAGTTTTACAACTCTATCATAATGGGAGTTCGGGAGGTCACATGGGAGTTAAGAGAACTCTGGTTAAGATCCGAGAACGATTTTATTGGATCCATTGTCGAGAAGACGTTGAGGAATGGTGCCGTAAATGCACGAGTTGTGCTGCCGTGAAGGGACCACACACTCGCAGCAGGGGTGCATTGAAGGTGTACAATGTTGGAGCCCCGTGGGAACGTATAGCTTTAGATGTTGCCGGACCGTTTCCTGAAAGCCAAAGTGGGAACAAGTACTTCTTGGTGGTCATGGATTACTTTACAAAGTGGCCGGAAGTGTTTGTGATTCCCAATCAAGAGGCATCTACGGTCGCCGACAAGCTAGTCCACGAAGTCTTTTGTCGTTTCGGGGTGCCCTTAGAGATACACAGTGACCAAGGTCGGAACTTCGAGACTGAAGTATTAAAGGAGACTTGCCGGGTGATGGGTACCCACAAAACGAGAACGACCGCTTATCATCCGCAATCAGACGGCATGGTTGAACGATTTAACCAGTCTCTGGAAAGATATCTGGCAAAAGTTGTAGAAAGCAAACAAAGGGATTGGGACAAACACATTCAACCGTTTCTCCTGTCATACCGTAGTGCCGTTCACGAAAGCACATCAGTAACACCTGCTTTCGCTAACTTCGGAAGGGAACTACGATTACCTGCAGACTTGATCACCGGCATCCCACCTGAATCTCCACTCAGCATAACTGATTATGCGAATGATTTGCGCAACAGGATGAATGACGTATACGAGCACATCAGACAGACCGGTCAGCAGATGTCTGAGAGGATGAAGACCCGTTACGACCGGAAGGTGAACAATAAAGGCTTCGAGGAAGGATCGCTGGTGTGGTTACATAATCCGGTACGCAGCAAAGGAAAATCTCCTAAGTTGCAGGCAAAATGGGATGGATCCTATCGCATAGTCACTAAGATGAATGACGTCACCTACCGGATCCAGAAAGGACCACGAGGTACATCAAAGATCGTTCATGTGGATCGATTGGCACGCTACTACGGATCGAACAATGTTCGGGACGAACATGTCTAAGAGGGGGGTAGTGTTACGCCCAGTGACATCTCTCGGCATTGTGGGAAAGACTCGGCAGTTCCGTCTAATAATTTACACCGCCATCTATTGACATCTTACGGAACTACCTACGTAGTAGTACTACACGGTACGAGAATCTTAGAGAGAATGCTGGTACTTTCTCGAATCATCGTACTGTTTACATACCAAGTACAGCGTTGCTAGAAAGCTCTAGAAACGCCTTACCCGCGTATAAATAGGGCGCACGCGCACCGCCGAGTCAGTTTACAATCGTAAGCGATCAAGTGTTCATCGAAGCGAACGGAAGCGGAAATACTACGGAGTTTGAAGCAGTACAGTGAAAAAGTGTGGTATAGTGTTTATTGTGTTTTAAATTGAATTGTGTGTTTGAATAAAACGTGTTTTAGTCGGTAATATTGTTTATATTCTTATCCGTCGAACCCAGCACGTAACAATACCAAAAAAGTGCCTTTCATCTAGAAAAATGTACTTTCTGTATTATCCAGCGAGCGAAGCCGCGGGCAAAAGCTAGTGTATTATAAGTACACTATGCTAAGCCGTTTAGGCATACAACTTTCAAATACATAAGTTTCTGCTGTAGTGCTCGCATTGCGGCCTTTGCATCGAGTAGTATTATAGGTACGATCATTGTATGATACACAAATCTGCAGAGGCATCGATCAGGCATTAATCCTAGTTTTGAAGTCATACTTTTAATAAAAATAAAATAAACGTGCCAAAATAGGTTTATTAGGCGCCAAAGCGCTTGCTGCTCCTAACTGTAGGTGGCAAAATGTGTGTAATTTATATATTATACCTCTGTCTACCCGCTCGGTATTATAAAGAGGTAAGATTTTTTTTTTAAACTGTTCTATATACATATCATACAAAGGTGAGGTGACTACCTAAACCAGTACATGTCTGAGAGTTATAAACTGACCAACTGCTACTGCTGTGGCTGTCTTCTCACTAAAAGAAAGGTTAGGTCATAGTCCACCACGCTGGCTCAGTGCGTGTTGACAGACTTTACATATGTATCTTCGATAACATTATAGAGAACTTTCAGACCAGTTTCCTCATAATGTTTGTCTTCGCCTTATAGTCTAGATGATGTTTTCAAAAACCCTAGGCTAACCATAATACTGAGCAGAGGCCTAACGTTAAGGAAGTTTATATAAACAGGTCAGATATTTAATTCTTTTACTAGCAATTCGAGTTGTAAGTTATCTTGGGAACCACTCCATCTCTTCGTCGCAAGTCCTATCTCACCTATTGGGCTATAGCCAAATTTTATACGAAAGCAATAATTGCAGTCTATATCTAAAACCAACACAATTATTCTACAGCACAAAGTTAATCCGTAAACCTAGTTTCTATTCAAAATAATTGACCAGAAAACTACACTATCCAACAAACGTTAAATGCGTAAACCCAATTACCTTTCCCATTCATGCTTTCCTAGTAACTAAACTCACTAAAGCTCAGTGCAGCCAACTTACAAAAACTAATTCTATAAGCCAGAGATAAAAAAAACATTTGAAAGAAGAATTTATTCTTCGTGGTGATAATCATTAGCTCGTGATATTGGTAATGAACGCGATGTCCTGTGCAGTCAGAGCGGTCGTTATCTTATTGCCGTCGGTCATTTGTTCATTACAGCGAACATCGCATGACCTTTGTGAAGTTTTACTTTATTTTAACGATACGTTTGTATAAAAATAATAAGTATCATTACGAGTCGTCTGCCTTTGCGTCGGATTTCATTTTTCTACAAATGTTGTTGACTTTCGGCGGTGTTTATTCTATAGCGCCTGCGGCTTTGCTGGCATGATAATTGTGTTTAACTAGAGTCGCGTCACAATATAACACATTTTTCTTAGTTTACTCACATAATCGTTATTTAAACTTTTGTTAATATTATATATAATAATAATAATATTCTACCACATACACACAACACCATCTAGCCCAAACTAAGCAGAGCTTGTACTATGGTACTAGACAATGGATAAACATACATATATACATTTTTTTTGTAAATACATACATATTATACATAGAAACACCCAGACCAAGACAAACATCCATGTTCATGCACACATATTACACATATTGGACGTATAAACTATTTATATTATCTAAAGTTAGCATGTGTTTGATTTCGATTATTGCAACAAATTAACAACAAATAAACAATACCAGAACATATCTTATACTTGATGGAGAGGGTATCACCAATCGCCATCTTGGAAAGTCATTCTTTGTAGGGCTACAGAGTACGGAACTTGTGCGCCGCTTGAACGTGATTTAGTTTAGTGTCCCATCGCTCTTTGCTGCAATACCAACGGTATGTAACAAGGAACCTAACGTTCCTATAAAGAGTTTGTAGGCCAAAGTCAGCCATGAGCGAATATCTAGCTTGGTCGGATGATTTTCCCTTTGTGTTCGTGGGACATCACACCTCATTCTTCCTTAAAGTATTTAAAGAGCAAAAATAAATTTACTAGCATGGTTTGACGTACTAATCCTTGCGCTATGATGAATGTTGAAAACAAATGATTTGTTACAATGTTAGTTAAGTAAAAACTGGATTAAAATTGATATAAAATATTTGAGTGTCAGTAGGTAACTGCCACCCAAGATTTTTCCAGGCCACTAGAGGTTTGTCGCTGCTTTCCTAACTTGTCATTCAAAGCACGGTGCTGTTATACTTAGCACTCACAAAGCAGTCACTTATTTACTGAATAACATGTTATGCTGTCAAAAACTAAGAACGAAATCTCTAAACGTTATACCAGGTTTTTATTTAAATCCGTATAAATATGTACGCATGATTGAGTCGCAAGAATACAAACATATTTACTTATTTTCACATCCTGCTAATGTTTGTTACGTTTAAACCGTTGAAGCTATTTTGATGACTTGGTACTCAGATAGACTATGTTCTGGATAAACATATAAAACATATACTTGAAGTAACAAACTAGTTATCAGTACCTTCATGGAGGATTCACACGGATAAAGCCGCAGGCACGAGTTTGTTTATGACATCCTAACTAATATTATTAATGCGAATATTATTATTATTTGAAAGCGTTACGCATAAACGCCTTAACTCATTCGACTGATCATCATGAAATTTCGTATACACGTTACAAAAATAGTTGTAGGGTACCTTTCATCCAGGAAAATAACCCTAAGGATAGCTATTTAGTATAAAAATAGACATTTGTTGCTTCCAAACCTTGCAAATATCCGGTGGAAAAGCACCCTAATTTCTCTAATATACAATGAGGGTACGATGCGCAAATTGGGCCGCTTAGGCATATCAGGATTATAAAAAATAACTCCTTTATTACTAGACATGCCGATACATAATATATCAATATGTATATGTACATATACATTTGACATATTGATACATGTATATCAATACATGTATCAATATGTTAAAGCGAATTAGCTTAATACTGCTCATGGTAATTCGCTTTAATTATAAGTTAAAGCTATCGTATTTTAAACGACTTTTTTCCCAACAAAAATATGTTTTACCAATATTCGCGCCAACAAAAGCCTTTTTTATAAAGCTTTATTAATGATTCTCGTTGATATTTAATACGTACGTTGTTTCAAAGAGTGTAAACTCTCCCGTAAACGAAATATTAACACAAAAGGGTATCCAACAATGCATCAATATATTCTATTAAATGAAAACGTTTATACCGGGTGCGCGAACACTACTACTCAAAGTAAATTGCATCCAAGCGTTAAACGGCTTGCTTGGCTCTTTCCATTGCTTCGCTCTTACGCAAGAAAATATTTTTCACAAAATGCTCAGCGCTGTTTTTATCAAAAGAAATAATTCCACAAGAGATGGATAAAAATTCTTTAGAATGTTTATGCTTTTACAGACGATACACAAAGGTGTCTCGTTTGACAAACTAGTTTTTTCGTATCTGCTGTCTTCACAACTAGGCTAAGTCTTCGAATATGTTAAAGCTCTCTGTATACACTGGATATTCTCGAAATTTTCAAGGGTTCTCAATAAATTATATATACGTATAAGCTAGCTAGCTACAGACCGGTAGTAGGGTCAGAGAAAATACGATATTATGTCACATTGAGACCCGAAAGACCTTATTTTTTTCGTACCCTACGTGTTAACTACAATCTATGTAAGGGATAGCCGAAAATAATATTTTCAAAGCAAACAATGAGGCCTTTGTGCGAAGGATGTAGTCTTTGTGATGGAAGCATATACATATACATACATTCAGATGCGAGAAAATACTTGTGCGTCTGTGCCGTTAATAGAAATACTCTCTTGTTGTGTTATACTCTCCTGGTATCTATAGAGTCGTGCCATCACCATCTAAACATTCAACAAAACGTACGCACACAATAATAGATGTGTTTTCTTTACACATACCTAGGTACGTATTAAATATTTTGATGTGTTTCATGAGCTTAATCAAATAACAGACGAATTTAATACTCTGCTTTTTATTGAGTATTATATTTCTTGTTATATTAGCTTTGAGGTACTCGTCTACGTAATTGCTTAATTCGATTGCAAAATTGGTGTAGTAGAACCGAATCGCGAGGAAATTACTCAAACTCATTTGAAATATTATAGGTATAACGGTCTAGAATATTAAAGAGGTTTTTGAAAACTAATTTGTATTTCGAGGTGTTTGATCTCAATACAAAAGTTTATATAATTGTCTGTTGGTCTGTCTGTTTGTGTACAACACAATGCTGGATCACAGTTTGGTAGCTCAATGCTGTTGAGCAGAACCAGAGATATGTCGTGGATATACTTAGTTTAATCGCAAGCATAGGATGTAGATCACAAGACTAAGTTTCGAGCAAAAGCTAAGCTAAATGTTTATTGATAGACTTATTTGATGATGATCATCTTCTTTAAAATTCTTCCAATTTAAGGCCCTTCAAATCAGATAGTAATTTTTAATAATAGGAAAATGATGCACGATGAAATTTGTGCGATTAAACTCATAGCTGCCGCAAATAATATATCTTTGGCTACTTTGGAGGTATAGACGCAAGATCATGTATGTATGTATGAGATTGTATGATATGTGTAAAACGTACCAGGAAGCAGTGAGTGCAAAGAAATCCATAAACAGGGTCCGATGCGGTGGATCGGACAGCGAGTCCTCCGTAATCCATTTACTTCATTGTGCCTCCATTTTAAGGTATGACAGCTATGTGGGCAACTCTCTGTACTATTTTTCTCATCTCGGCAATACGGACTAGGTTATGTTATAGATCTGCCTTTGATGTTTAGAAGTGAATAGAAATTAAAATTCCATCGTATTCTGAACCCAGTACTTTTAATGTTGGTATAAAGAGTGAAAGGCAGTAATATTAAATCAGTCTTTAACTCTTTGTAAACAATTGGGTTTTAAAACGAGTGTCTTGCCTTTTAAATGCCAGAATTTTTATTATATGGAAATAAAGATTTTTGACTTTGACCTGACTATCACTTGGAACAGTTTTCAAAATATAGTTTATATTTCATTTTTATTTTATTACTAGCTTTTGCTGGCAGCTTCGTTTGGAAATAGACCTTTTGCATGAACGATGTTCTATATTATTTTTGTACCCTTAACAACGTGTATGCACAATTTCATGATGATCCCTGCGCCCCGGCCATAGACCGTGTGAAGGAACACCGTGGTAAGTTTAGTCGGTAGGACTCGGGACTTTCTATCTTTCCCCGGGTGAGCCCGACATAACCCTTCCGCCCGCCTTCGTGGAGAGGTATGCGTCAAAGCATACCCCGACGTAAAAAAAAAAGGTAAGTCTTGAATGCGTAACAGACAAATAAACTCACATTCGTATTTATAATTAGTAAGGATGCTTTTTTTTGTTGCGTAATAAATGGCTCACCATTAAAATTAGATGCAGGACATAAGCGGCAATTTCATAGTTAAAGACGAATTACATAAGTACCAGGCAACCAGAAAACAAAAGGAGCAAACATTTATAAATGCTATAAACCGATACAACAGCAATAACTATCGCATTTTATTGTAAGCTTTGTTTTGCCTACATTCAGATAACACCATATACTCGTAACAGTATATAGCTATATTATCATCATAATATTCCAGGCTGAACCACAAACATTGTTTTAGAATTGTTGTGCCGACACGACACAAAAACCACAGAACTGATTTCATTGGCTAACTGTAGTAGACTGAAGCTCACCATAAAATATAAGTTAGGTTTTATCTAGTCCTGGTCAGTAGAACTGGCATTACGGTGTATAAAGAAACCCAATAAATGAAATCGTGGACATAGTCGCGGTCAATAACTAGACCTTAGAACCACATTGTCAGTGACAATGCTTGAGCTTTTATTTATAAATAGCGATACGCCCTGTTTCGCACGACTTCTTAAGACTGCGCCGAGCGAAATGTGCCAAAACAGGCGGTCACAGTAAAGTGAATAAAATCAACACTTTTTGCTTAATACAAATATAAAATATACATTTAGCATAACAATAAATGCGTTTACAATTACTCCGTGTAAAAATCTTAAAATAATTAATTCTTTTTCCTACAAAATTACGTAACTTTGCACGAAAAATGCAAAAACAAAGCTCGTGTTACGTGATTTTTAGATTATATCAGTAGAAATCTATCCTATTTTACAGCTTAAACGAAACATAAATAGTTATATTACAATTTGTCCGTCCCAAATATTTAAGTTATAGGTTGACAATAAAGATACATATTTATCAAAAAAGCACTTCAAATCCTCCATACAATTTGACTATGGCGGTCGCGAGCCGATTTGAATATGCGCCGCACGAGCTCTGTCGTTATCTGTTTTACGCTCGGCACAGTCTTAAGTGTTGCTACGAAATCGTTTTTTATTGTAGCGTGATTCTAAATTTGTGATATCTTTAAGTGTAATTAATATTAGTGAAATGAAGTAGAGAATAAATTTAATCTACGGTAAATGGTTAAAGTAATTTATATTCTAATTCACACGTAAATTTTTTTTTGTGACACGTAGATGATTATTATGGTTACTGTAATTCAACCTTAGGAGGTAGATGCAGACTCTATATAGTCTATATATAAAGACTTTTTAAATGAAATAATTGCTGAATACATTATTTTAATGTATCTCATATAATTCTTTCAACACGTACGCTAAGTGTCGGCAAATGCCTTCTATTTGACGACGCGATTATAATAAATAAATAAATACATTAATTTATCTGTATTATTACTTACATCCTGCTCCGTGCCTCGGAGAGCACGTTAAGCCGTCGGTCCCCATGCCATAAACATCTATGGCAGTCGTTATTGGGATAGTGTCGACACAAAAGATCCCACTGGGTCGAAGTGTCGCCGGTCTGCACTGACTAGCCCCCACATAAGATACATAGATACATACTTAATTGTTTAAACTGCTAAAGAAATTTTCTATAATTATTATAGTGAAAATCACATCAGAATCTGTTGCGCAGCTTACAAGAAATATATGCACAAACAGACAGACGCGGATAGTGACTTTGTTTATTATTTAGAGGTTACAGATATTTCAATATCTCTGTTACGGTACCAGGATAATATAAGTGGCAAGGAGAAATCCGATAATATCGAGGCCCGTATTGTCTACAGCTTATTGTCTTTTAGGCTTCAATCGAGCTTTTGTGTCATATATACATCTCTATCCACATTTTTATGGCTTTTCAGCTAATAGCTTAATTAAAAAGGCTTTTGTTATAAAATTCAGCTATTCTAGAATATAAGATATAAGAGAATGTCTATTCAAATCAAATGGTTTTTCGATTTATATATGCTAGCGTTCGCGAACGTTTTCAAATACGATAAAGTTATTCAATTGCCTATTCGCAGAATATATTACGTATAAAGAAAAGTTATTTTGTTTAAGTTTAAGTAAGTCCATTCCATCTTAAAAGTTTAGCAGTGTTTGGGTTTCATGCTCGGTTCGGGCAAGATGTTATTCAATAATTTACTGCTAGAAAATTCTCAGGCGTTTGAAAATATATACGTACGGTAGACGTATATATATTTTCATAGCCAGTTGCACTCACTGATCAGTAAACGATTAGCGAGGTTAAGCAACGTTCGGTGCGGTCAGTCTATAGACGGGTGACCGCTTAGTGGTATTTCATCTGAGCGTCTGCGTACTTCGGAGGGCACGTAAAAAGTCGGTCCCGGTTGTTGCCAAATTGACAGCAGTCGTTAAGCCATGTCAGAGGCCTACGGGTGGCTTGAACAACTCTTGACAACAGGTTGGCCACTAACCACACGAAAAGAAGAAGAAGAAGACGGTAGATGTCAATATATTGACATTTATAGAATTCGAAAAGCTCTTATACAACACCTTTCTCCCCTCGTCTGTTATACAACTTTCAACTCAAGAACCGTAAGAGCTAGAGACTCGTGATCAACGCCATTCGACTCAGCATAGTCGATATACCCCGAAATGACTATGACCTTTGACCTCTGACCTCAAGGTCAAGTGATACAATTTTTTCGAACTCTGAGATTTACGGCAATTCATTGCTGTTTCTCACTTGTTCATAAGTGATTTGGTTACGTAGGGTCTAAAACTTGACTGGAAAAATGGCTATATTATACATCTTTGCCTAGCCCTTCGGGGTTACCAAGCACAAGAAGCGTAAAATCTGTATGTATATAATATGTTCTCACTTGTCCAAAAAGAAAAATTTTATACCAGCGGGCCGTTTTAATCACAACTGGATCGTTGAACATTCAATGTACCAGGAGCATATATTCCCAAAGACATTTTTCATGTAAACGACACTCGTGTATAAAGGTACCTCCTATATTTTACGCGAGCTGTATGTTTTTTATTCGGGACAATAGTGTAAAAAGATAAAACCTGAACGACCGGTATGTTTATGTATTATGCTAAAAGGCTTTTTAATATACGAACAGTCTTCGCTTTACGTCATTTCATTTTTACGTCTGTAGTAAATATAGTGGCTGGTATAAATACTCAGCTTCACGTGTTATGTATTTTTGGTGAAAGCCTCGATGGTCCATTGGTGCAAACTTAATTGCAAGTTCGCAAGCTGGCGACGGTGAAGCCCCCCCCCCCCCCACTCCGGCTTCGATTATCGTTTGAGAAAAGTTTTGATGGATTTTTCTGTTACGAATTTCTAAATAGCAAAACGGTCGAGTTCTTAATATGCTCAAAATGTAATTGACAAAATGTGACACTATGAAAATTTTATGTACTTATTAATCTACTAGAATCAACTCCCGCTCTTGTTATAGCTGTTGTGTCGTGATGAACTTTACAAACATTTAAATAACGAACACAGAACACACAAACTCAGAACAACTATTTGTAGATATGGGATCGAACCCACAATACTCAGTGCAGCGGCAATGGCGAAGCGATCACTTAAACCACTAAACCATATGTGCAATAACTTTTTAGTGTAATTTAAAAAAGATCCTTCTACATACTTCCTAAGATGCACGTCATAAGGGCAACCACATTAGGCTACCCCAGCACTACACGCCTGTGTGGCAAAACTGTGAACTGCCCTACAGAAGCGTTCCGATGCAACGGAACACATTTCTAACTTTTCGATATTATGTTCATATGAATTAGTTATCTATCGTTACTATAACAGAAAAGGAAAACATCGTGAGGAATCGTGAAAATAAGATTTTTCATAAGGTTCTTGAAAAGGCATGAAATATGCTAACCCGCACTGGGCCAGCTTGGTGGACTACTATAAACTTCTCATAGTGAGACTAAACACGTTGCCAGCTACAGAACATACTGTCTCATAGCCTCTCACCCAATACTAATATTATAGGACATATTAAAATAATAATATTAAAATTGGGTTAAGATATCAACTATTATCAAATAACATTTAAAAAGTTTCTATGTCTTTAAAATCTATATTATGTCTGTCGACAGCCAACTACCACATATTTTCAAGAAGTTCATGTATTATTGGCAAAAATTATTACTTCTGTTAAAAAGTAACATAACCATAAATAATGGCTTAATCGCTAGTCACGCAAAGGTTGTATGCTTACTACCATAAATTAATTTTTATACCTCTGGAATTAAGGAATAAATGTTAGGGGTTGCAAATCATTAGTTATGTAAAAAAAAGTTGAACAGTTGGAACAACATTCGCGGTCTGTGGGATCCGTAACAAAGTTTATGCTAGCGCAGATGGCGTAGTGGTTCAAGAAGTCATTGCAACTAAGCCGAGTATTGTGGGGCACGAGGGATGGAAAAATTGTGTTTTCAACAAATAGTTGTGCTGAGCCTTGAGAAGTCAATCTTAACAAAAAGAGAAAAAAAGTCAGGTGATTGTGTCAGATATTATCCGAACTTAAGAGGCAGCGATAGATAGAGGGACCATTGGACTGCTATGCTACGCAAAGGTCTCGAGTACAGCCTCTGAGGTATGTGAAGTCTGCCAACTCGCACTAGGCCAGCGTGGTGGACTACGGCATAATCTCTTCTCACACTGAAAAGAGGCCCATGCCCAGCAGTGGGACAATTTATACACAGGTCTAAAATTTATATTACTTAGGACTTTGTGAGAGAATATTCCAGAGCTTTGAAATTGAAATAGCTCGGTTGGTAAAATGGCTCCACCCTATAGAACATTAGTTCCCAAAGCGGTCTAGGTGGACCCTCAGGGGTCCTCTGGGGTCTACGGTAGACTCGACGGGAGTCTACGTTGGCGTGACAAAAAAAAGGTCATTCTTCACCAATATAAATACGAATGTTAAGGAATATGGTAGAAATGTAGCTGCGAAGGTCCACCGGAACCTGCTAAATTTTGAAAGTGGTCTATGAGAAAAAATGTCTGGAAGCCTCTGCTATAGAAGATCGTAGCCATACCAACACGTAATGTATTCCTGAAGTGTGTAAGGAACGAATAATCTTTATTCTTGCGCAAATGAACAACTTTTTTTAAGGGTCAGTACCGCGTGATATCTTTACAAGCATCCACAGCAACAAGATACCCCAACAGCTTACCATCAGGCCATATGCTTGTTTGCCAAAACCCAGACCTACGCTACGCTACCTTTACGTACTTTTAAAAGGGCAGTACACCTAAATCTTTTCATAAAAGGAAACGAAAAAAAGATACGCACATAAAATTTACATGAGATTCTTTACGAATGCGGATCTCCAAAAATATCAAAGTCGTTATCCCCGGTCGCCGGTCTGACCCACTGGATACAAAGAATTAAATATGAACACTCCGAAACCTCATTATATACGAAATATGAGCACCGTTTTATACCAGACCCCGGTTATTTACATCTACACAATACGTAGGAGAAAGAAATAAACAATTTATACATACACCCTTTTATATCACAAAGCATTTAGGTCTTAAAAATGGTGAAACATGGCACGGCTTATTGCGCGCCACGCTTCTAATAGAAAGCAATAATAATATTCGTGCCAGCTGATAGACGACGCGGACAATACTGACAGTTTGTCAGTATGAGTGTCGCCTTAGGATATTACCAACGAAATTACCATTATATTTTGTGATTCCTCCTATATAAATTGGTTACCGACCGTTCTTTTAGTTTATTTAGGACTAGCTTTTTCTCGTGGCTTCGTTCGCGTAAAAGTAGGTAAGGTTATGTTAGCAACAGTACTTTTTTTTGTAAAATGTAATCTGTTACTCGGTGATAATATAACTCTCTAATAGTGAAAGAATATTTAAAATCGGTTGAATAGTTTTTGAGTTTAATCACATTACATATAAAAAGCATTCATAATATTAGCATAGATAATGAGCGTTTCGAGTAGTGTGAGCCCAGTATTGTCCATGAAATGCAGGTTTTGGCTACTGGTGGTTTTATCAACATTCGCACCGTTACCGGTACTACAAAACACAATACTATTACTAAAAATGCGATAAGGACTGTCGAATATTGTATGTATAATTCACAAAAGTCTATACATATGTATGTGCTGTAGCTAACCTATCTCTTCGGGAATTATTCCGCCATTTTCCCGCCTATATAATTTTAGATCGTACGTAAGCCCATTGAGCTCTTTGTGATATGAAAGTATTTTACTTTTGCCGTGATTTGAACATGGTATTTAAGTCTTTAAATCATAATGGAGATGCCTGAACTTGAACTGCTCTTATTTTGGTATATGGCAGTTGTCCCTCATTCTCTTAAATTTAATATAATACCTAGTATCAGCCCCTCTTATATGTCCTGTAATCAGCCCTGTATATTAACTGTCCCACTGCGTTGTGTCTTGCTTCTTATTAAATTCTAATATATTCTTTAAGCACGCTCGTCAGTTTTGGAGTTTTCTTCAGAATATCTCTCACATGATCAAAGAAATTACGCTTGCTACCTGGAAAAGGGTTGTTATTCCTAAGGCAGACCGGCTGCAAAGCATTAACACGAAATATTTAGCAATGGCTAATCTGATTTGTATATTTTTTTGTTTGTAATACATAAATTCAAAAACTACTTCCCAAATTAAATAGGAATTAAAACCTGTCAAAACGCGTGTGCATAACAACAACCCGCCTACTCTTTCAGGGAATAGGCGTGAAGCTATGACGTATGTATTCTTGACATCGACCTTGATATGTCCGAGCTTTTCTGCTGACCATTTCTACTGTCGACGCGTGACCGGTGACTTTGTGTCGTGTAAGAAACAATGTTTTATATTTCCTATGTGTAAATTTCTTGCTGTCATACCCACGTCTTGTGACGCAAAGGAATCGTAACTATAACTGGCGACGTACCTGTTATTCCTTTCTAAAATGTTTATTCAATAATAAGAGGCGATTTTTAAAATAGCATCCATGTTGGATATGTTTTTTGCTATGTTTTGAAAAAGCTTGATATAAATTGTAGTCGTGTAACTTTTCAATGAATGGATTACGTGCACTTATCACGCTTAGACTAATTTATTTGTATGTTGTTTTGTCTGGGTCATGGTTCATTACCATAGGATTCAATAGGTGATACATTTCTCTATATTCTTTAGTCCATTTAAGAATAGCTCATTTTATGCCAATCATAGCAAAGAAACATACCAATGTATGTTTGCTATCTTTGGATAAATCTAAATGCAGATTTGTTGTCACTTAATATTTGAATGAATTAACTAAGTGCAGTTATCATGTCACCACAATATTTATCTGTTTTGGCTAGATAATGGTTTATTACTATAATAGGGTCAAATAGGTGACACCATAAAAATTATTACGCTAAGCTATTTGAAAAAAATATAGTCCCTGTCGGGGTAACGGTTTCTTTTTGTCATGTCATGTCATGCCGGTGCATGTTGGCAGACTTCAGATACGCTGGACCAGAGTCCAACGTGGTCGACTCTGGCCATCCCTTCTCACACAAAGAAGAAGTCCGTGCTCAGAAGTAGGACAGTTTATTCGAAGGCCCTTATTATTATTATATTATAATATGTATATAGAGTTCTAAGAAAACTGCATTTAATCAAATAAGAGGGAAGCGTTCATGAAATAAGTGTCCATTCGGTGTGAGTCAGTCGGATCACGGGCTAACCATTTAAGAGCTAAGTGGACACTTAAACTACTATCGTCATCTTTGCCATCACCTGCCATATTTAACACCCAATTACATGATGACAGTTCCTTGAAGGAAGTACTGTGAGGTCCTTGTCATACTTGAAGCAGAAATAAAAATAAAATGACACTTGTTTCACGAAACTTGCCTTGTGTGTATGTATGAAGAAAATATTGCATAAGTAACCCAATGCAAATATATGCGTGGTAAAATCGGTTTATGTACTAGTAAAAATTCTGTAGGTGATCAAGCAATCATACATACACATACATAGTCATGCTTGCATCCCAGAGGGAGTAAGAGGTTTTATTACACCGATATTCCGCCAATTATGTTTTAGTCTCCCCATGACCATGGCTGCTGTAAAGCAAACGAAACGTCAGGGTATATATAAATAGTTTTAATTAATTTAAATAGCTTAAATTGTTATCATTATTAATAGTTCAAACTTATGTGATAAAAGTATTCTAAAACAAGCAACGCGACAAAATCCGTATAAAGTAAGTAGATTTAATTTCAATGTATGACATTCGTGTAAACGTAAGACAATATTAACTATGTTTTAGTTCTTTTGTTATAGGGGACGAACACTTGCCATCTACCGGGCACAATTTCAGACTATATACTATTGCTAAGATTCTTTGACACAAATATACCCAATAAGACTTTGCTCGAACCGGAAATCGAACCCGAAACATTATGCACAGCATCTCATACGCCACCGAACATGTCCTTCGGGGTATCTTTTTAATTACTAATTTATATGTGACTATTTTGAGGTATACCTATCTACCATTGCCAATAAAAAATAAGCATTGAAATCGAACTACTGCCTGTCTATACATATATAATATAATATAATAATATAACATTCTACCACATACACAACACCATCTAGCCCAAACTAAGCAGAGCTTGTACTATGGGTATTAGACAATGGATAAACATACTTATATACTTTTTTTTTGTAAATACATACATATTATACATAGAAACACCCAGACCAAGACAAACATCCATGTTCATGCACACAAATGTTTGACTTGTGCGGGAATCGAACCCGCGACCTCAGGTGTGGCAGTCGGTTACACTAACCACTACGCCATCGAGGAGGTCAAAAGGTATAATAAATCTGTAGAAAAGTCGTTTTTATAGATCGAAAATATTTCCAAAAAAATTGCCAGTGTCTTAAAGGATAACCAACAGAACCCGTTGCCAGCATTTTTGGAATTTTGTCTGTTTGTCTGTGCACGCATTACGTAAAATGTACGAAATCAGTGTAGATAACTTTTATACGTAAACTTGTATGCAACTCGAAGTATTACTTAGTTTTTTTTTCATTGCAATTGGTTCACTAAATTAAGAGATATTAGATAATATGAGTGTAAAGTGTTCAAGAAGTAAAACAACACACGCAATTTAGTTACTTGTAACGCCATCTTACGACTAAAAATAGAACTAATGTTGACAGTTGGACTCCATTCGATAGATGGCGTTGTGCATATGACGTCATTTTTTGAATCGCGATGTTAAGATTTTCCGCGGAAGAATGAGCATCGCCCGTGTTTGCAATTTGTTCTCAGTTTCGTAGAGTCCTGAATGTACCTAACTGTTTCAAAAAAAGGTCTTAGTTGTCAAGAAGTTTATTGTTCTTCAAAATTGATCGAAAATGTTTTAGTTCTAGGCAAATTTGTGTACATGTTGGTTTTGCTGTCGATTCGTTTGTATCGCTATACGCACAGACGATTTATTTGAGCCTGTCCGACTGTCCGTTGTTTCAAATTTGTAAATAAATAGTTTTTCGGTAATTTCTAAGGTGTTGGTTTCCACCTAACACTTTTGATTGAATTTATTTGATTTATTGGTTTGATATTCACCTTACAAATGCATTCTAGAAAAAAAAAAACAAACCTTTAATTGGCGATTTAAAAGAGTGGCCGTGAGTTTTTTGCAGGTTTCTTCTTATAGGCTCTACCCTTTGCTTGAACCTAGCAACTAACCTAAATGTAGCTTCAGTAGCTTAATAAACTCACTAACCTATATATTTTGACGTTCATAAGTGGTACTTTGTGACCTAAATGAATAAATGTTTTTTGACTTTGACTTAGTGTATGAAGAACAGCGGAACGCGGCAACGATTTGTTCTTTTAATTACAATTACAGGGCAAAAATAATATATTTGCCAGTGATACCTATATCGTATTGGGTAGAAGCTATTATGAAACTCTGCACCATGTAACGAGCAGCCGAAACAGGTATAATAATATATATTAGTATAACCAATCGTATAACTAATTACAAGTGAATTCAGAATGCATTACATTTTAAACATTACATAAATAATATGACGTAAGAAACAAAGATAAATATTAAAAGTGACGAAATATCAATATTAAAGTTAAGTTTAACAATCAAATAGAAATATAAAATTAATAATATAAATATATTGTAAATGTTATATTAATAATAAATCAAATAAAATTAGGTACAGCAATAAAAAAATAAAAAATAAAAATATAAAATCTATTACAATTAGAACTAATAATAAAGTGAGTAATTGAAGTTTGTCAATATTCACACGGAAATGTTACAGCAGATTTTTTTTAAATTTCATTATATCGTCATCAAATATGTCTGTCTACCGCGATTGTGGCCATGCTATTATATTGCCTCGATAGTCTTGCAATGGGTGAGTATTTACCAAGATTCGTACGATGACGATGTATATTGAAAAGAGAGCTAGGATGACGTGGGACTCTATAAGGTACGTTGATGGAGAATTTGCTCACAAGATTCGGACACTCAATTTTATTGTTAAGTAGCTTGTGTAGAAACATTAGGTCAGAAACCATGCGACGCGATTCAAGAGACACAATTTCAAAATATTTTAGTCTTTCTTCGTATGATTTAATATTTGGCGTACCGATTTTAAATCGATAAGCCAAATGACAAACAAATCCTTTTTGTATACTCTCAATTCTTTTTACATGGACTTGATATGTGGGGTTCCAAGCCGTACTGCAATATTCTAAACGGCTACGCACATAACTATTATAAAAGATCAGTATCGTTGAAGGCTTTCGGAATTCTTTTGATGAACGTAGAACAAATCCGAGTGCTCGGTACGCAGCACTAATCATTTCGTCGTAATGTTCAGTGAATCGCAATTGACTGTTCAAATTAACACCCAGATCTCTGATTGTAGTGAGTTCGGTAAGTTTGCTTCCTTGCATATTATAAATAGTCTGGAACTGTTTCCGCTTCCTACCAAACTTCATGTGGTAGCATTTACCGTGGTTAAGATTCATTTTATTAACTACGCACCACTGGCATAAGCTATCTATGTCTGTTTGAAGCATATGCGAATCATATTCATTTTCTATTACATTAATCAACTTTAGGTCGTCAGCAAATAGGAAAGATGATGAATATTTAAATGTGTCTAATAAGTCATCAATAAAAATATTAAAAATAGCGGTCCAAAGGTTGATCCCTGCGGCACCCCAGAAGAAAAAAATAGAGTTCAGACTCTTCTCCGTCTACTACTACTTTAGACGGTCTACTGGTAAGATATGACTCACACCAGCTAAAGGCTTATTGGTGATGCCAATGGACCAGAGTTTCTGAAGAAGTTATAAGTTGATATGTTAATTGTACACTGATTATTACAAAATTAATAAAATAGGCAAAGTTATACTACACAGTCTCTTTCCGCCAATTAAGTATCATCCCTCAGTAGCAAAATGCCCATTTTGCTATTGCAGACGCACATCGACACTTCATGCTGCGTAGACAACCTTGACATCCTTGCCATTTTTTGTAACATATGCTAATGAAAGTAACTTAAAACCTAATTTAAAACGCAAACAAATCTGAAACTGAGTAACAACCATAAAAAAGCTCGCATAAATCCTGAAATGTCACGCAAAACCACAAAATAAAACGTGTAAAACGACCTCTAGAGCTCGCATTACACCTACCGCTGTAAACCAAAAACTCGGCAGAAATGCTCCCCTACCACAGAAAAAATATACTCAACATTCGCACATGGGCCAGTCAAAGTTTTCCTCTATCACGGTATTAAAATTCACAATTTACGTATTCATTGTGGTGAAAAGCGAATCGAGCGGAAAATTGTTGAGTTGAATTTATTAGCTATTGGTTCCACGTACGCAGCACACTTTGATTATAAACTTCCAATACTTATTGAAGATTTCTTTGCGTTGGAATATTTCCACACCATTTGGGCTCACTTAAAATGTTTACTTATTGTTGTTTTGACTATTTGTATAGGAAGTGAGTTTCCATGTTTTTATCGAGTCGAAAACTAGCAGCTTAAATAAGTTATTTCCAATCCGGTAATAATATAAAGAATGAAGAGTGAAGAACTACTTTGAGCTCTTGAAAAATAATAAGTATATAAAATTTTACTACATGTATGATAGATTTATCTAAATGACGATTAGCATTTGTAGTTCTTATGTAATATTATGTACCTACTAACTTATATGTGCCTGGTATGTGTCACACGTCTTCCTTAAGATGCGTACAATGACCAAAGTTTTGTCACAGTCCAAAAAATACTTAAATGTTTATATTATTATAATATTTTATTGTTTTGTTTAAGCCAGAAAAAAAGAGACTAACAATCTTTTTTATTGATCTTATCTTATCTTATTTGGGGGCCAGTCAGTGCAGACCGGCGACACTTCGACCCAGTGGAATCTTTTGTGTCGATACTCTGCCAATAACGACTGCCATAGATACCAAGCGAAGGTAGATAACCGCGTCAAAAGCTAGTATCATAAATACAAAACACCTCGGTGCAAGAAAGTATCACAATTCTGATATGCACCTGGTTTCTGAAATAAAACAACACAAACAAAATGTAAACAACGGCAAAGCGCATTTCAAGTATTGAGATTGGCTGAGTAAAAACAGAACACTAACAAATTCCGTAACATGAGTTTGGATTTAATACGTTATTAACTACCCTTAAACCGAGTGACACTATGCAAAATATCTATGATGACGTTATTAAAATAAGTAATCCTGCTGCTCCAATTATTCCTTATTTCTATATAACATATTGTATGTATTTACCACACGGCTGAGATAATTTTTTTAAATTAGATTTATCGTCAAGTCAATAATACACTTTCTCGGTAAACTAGAATATTGTCTTCTGTTTACGCGAATGTTATTCATTGAAATTAATCTATTATATACGGATTTTATCGTGTTGTTTATTTGACACTATTACATAATTTTGAAACTGTTACACTACTAATAGATACTATTAAACTTTACTAATTTTTAAGCTAATTATATTATTAAAACTATTTATATTTAAGTTTACACTTTCCCCGACGTTTCGGTTGCTTTTTTCTGCGTAAATAGAAACACCAATGATTAAATTATATTCGGGTACTTTGAAATAATGACACTGGAACATTGAGACAACTACCATCTTAGTCTCCCCGTGACCATGGGTGCTGAAAAGCAACCGAAACGTCGAGGAAAGTGTAAACTTAAATATAAATAGTTTTAATAGTTTTAATAATTTAGTTAGCTTAAAAATTAGTTAATTTCAATAGTATCTAGTAGTAGAGTAACAGTTTCAAAATTAGGTAATAAAGTGTGAAATAAACAACACGATAAAATCCGTATATAGTAGTTTAATTTCAATAGAATATTATACTAAGTAAGTACATAGAATTGATGTAGTCAGCAGATTGTATGATTCCTCATTAGCGTTTGGAAACAGACGAGGCTCACTGATTTTTCAAATGTTGAAGGTAATTGTTAAACTGCCTCGCCATTTTGTAACAGTACATGAAACCCAAATGACGATTCGTAAGCTGTTAATACGGTTATTACAGTATAAGTACTTCTATTTTCTACCATCTGTGGTGCTAACCAAACGAATCACAACAGCGTCGAGTAGTGCAGAGTGTTCCTGAAAATAAAAGTTAAAGCAATTGTATATCGCAAGAAACAAGTGTCTCTAAAGACTTTTAATATAGAGAATGAAATAAATTTTACGAATCTCAAGTGGGCACTGAGAAAAGTCATGGACTAAAGAAAAAGATTTTAATGTTATCCGGCATGTATAAAATTCTAAAGTCGCTATGGAAACTGATATTCGACTGACTTCTGTGGAGTATTAGAAGTTAAACATAATTACAGGTTTAATTCATAAAATGTTATAATTATAGGTATTCTTCCTTTTTTAAATGCCTCCCTCGCATTGTTTCTATGTATAATATGTACGTGTTTACAAAAAAAAAGTATATAAGTATGTTTATCCATTGTTTAGTACCCATAGTACAAGCTCTGCTTAATTTGGGCTAGATGGTGTTATGTGTATGTGATAGAATAGAATATATAGAATATTAGGTTTTATTCTTCTATCACGGGGGAATTTACGAACAATCAAACAACGTACACAAAGAACACTTGGGACAACTCTTTGGGGACCACACAATTTTTCGAGTAGGATTTAAACCAACTTGGCGTAGTGGTAGAGAAAAAGCAATTAATTAAACCACTACACCATCCGTGCAATCATATATAATATTATTAACATAAATTGTGTTACGTGAGACAGTTAATACATTTCATAAAGGTTTGTGCCAGCTATTCACCCTGGTAAAATTAAGACGTAACCGATTGCAGTGTCCACGTGCAGTGCTGTTGCAAGAGCTCAATCACGTGCCTCAATACTCTCTTCGCCTTTAACGCTGTCTCCAAAGCCAAGCCTGAGTACGATGTTTTTACGAATGAATGGACGACAGTTTTGACAGTGTTTGGAGTACTGTAAAACCAGTGAATGAATGTTGGTTTTATTATTGGTGCTGCTCTCATTTCTTTTAGTTAATTATTTAATTTGATTGTAATATACTGTTCTGAAGGAAATTATAAACAAATAAATAATTTATATGTATACACAAGTACAAAATAAATTAATTTTGTTATAGTTTTTAACATGAGTCATAAATAAAGACTGGTAAATTATATCGTTTTTAGATAGCTTTATTATTATGTTACCCTATGGTTCTGTCATGTTACTTGATCAAAATAAACCTACCTCATATGTTATGTACTTTGTCTCATGGATAAAACAGATCACATATCATAGCTATTTTTAATATCTTTATATTATGTTTATCGGTTTAGTAAAATAATACATTTAGCATCATTAGTTTACCTTCGACATTTTACAAGCACTCGAGCGTCAGTAAACACATTACGTCGCTGGTATAGTAACGAATCTTACAATCTACTGACGCCAATAGTAAACCAAAAATCTAGTCAATTAAAATATAAGCATCAAGCAAGCAACATATTGTAGGCAATTTTTGCCTACAATATGTATAAATAAGCATGTTCTTGCCTCCGTAACAAAAATATGTTTGTTGACGGATTTGCAAAATTCAATGAACTGAAAAACTGAAATGAAATCTTTTGAGAACGCAAACCCGAAACTTAATCCTCAGTTTTAAAATAAAAGTTAAGATTAAGAAAAGCCTAAAATGGCTTCAGATTTTAGTTCTTAACGTTTTCAGAATCATAGTTTAATCCGTGGTTTAGATAAACATAAAAAAACTACCAAGTCATGTAACATAAAAGAAAGAGTTACCGTTCGAAAAACCTTCCCGAAATCACAAAAGCAAATATTTTAATATTCGGCTCTGTAAACAGGGATTTAGGTATTCCCCGCAGCTAATATTTCCTACGTTGAACCCTACAAAAATTCTATTCTATTTTTGTAGCAATATTGAACAAAGTTTTTTGTGCAGAATTATTTTGTTACCGACAAATAGAATTGTATAAAGCCTAGCTTTGCCGGCCTTCGAATAAAATTCTTATGCAGGCAACCGCTTAATCTCAGCTTCGAATAACTTACTGCTAGTCGACAGATTTAAGGATTAATAAAAAAGTAAATATACAGTCTGTTTCAATTTTGCTAAATTAAGTCTGAGCCAGCGGATTGAGATAACGAGATTCTGAAGAAATAGTTGGCAGTGAAAACAGTCCTTGTTTAATTATGAGATCTCTTTTAATTAAACGTGGTCGGAATACATTTAATACCTCATCGTTTTGGTTTAACCGTCGAACTGTATAAAGTATTGCATTCGTTCAATCAAAATTCTCGTAAAGATGAGTTCGTTATTTGTATGCTTGTATTACTTTTTATTGCATTCGATTTTGAAATCTACGATGATATGTATCTATCGAAAAACGTCTAATCATTTTGATGCTCTCAGCTTCTAGCATTTTGTGTCTATGTATTGTAAGTAAAATTTAAGCATGATTGTGGTCTAGCGTGACTTTACTCAAATTATGGAATAAAACAAATAACTCTGAACAACTAAATTAAAGTAATCGAATCTATTACCCTAGATGAATGCATCTAGGCAACAGTTTAAATGGTTAGTGCCAATGGGCACTAACCATTTAAACTATTGCGCTTTCCGTGCAGTCAATCTATAGCCATACTGTCTGTTTAGTGAGGAAAATAACCTTTAAGTCTGGAAGATATTACGCTAAGCCAGGAGTCTTATCGCGGTAATGTGCTCTCATTAATCATATTTATCGACAGTGTGGTGCGATTAAGAAAGACAAAAGAAAATAAAGGATTGACCTGGAAACTGACCGTAATAGTGATTTTCTCTTCTACTAAATGTTATAGTTAGCTTTTGTCTGCAGTTTAACTTCTATTGGGTTTTGTTTATATTTTTCATATGATACAAATTAGTTACAGATTTAGATGCAAGTCTAATACGAATTCACATATTATAATTAAGAACATTGTAAAACCTTTCTGTCTTGTAGTATGCTCACAATGTTTTTATTTACCGTTAACGCAAGCGATAATTATTTAATACACATTGACTGTAAAAATAACGTTGTCACATGACAACTTCCTAAAGACCAAATTAAAAAGAAAAATAAAAGAAAGAATGGTCAGGGATAGACCAAGGAGAAGTTTCATAGATAGATGGAAAAAGTTATGTAAAGTCATTTCGACTTATACCAAGAAGTCAAAATAACCCGGGCGCCGGAGGGCGCGACCGGGTGCCGGAGGGCGCGAGACGACCTCCAGCCACCCTGAGGATTGACCTGGGGGTGGCGGGCTTTGTGGGCCTGCCCGCC
This sequence comes from Catocala fraxini, assembly GCA_930367265.1. Lineage (NCBI taxonomy): Eukaryota > Metazoa > Arthropoda > Insecta > Lepidoptera > Erebidae > Catocala > Catocala fraxini. The sequence continues at coordinate 20,370,591 of OV884043.1, forward strand.
ATCCGTTCAGCACCAGTTCCGAGAGGCGGCGTGCGTGTTCCCACGCGCGCCTCTGTGTCGAGTCCGTCTCCCCTCTAGGGGGGACAGTAAGGAGTTTTTAGATGTGCCTATAGGGTAGGTCTTTCGTGTAGTGGCCTGCCGTTTCATACGGCGGGCCGAAACCTCGGCGGGGTCGCGACCGCATGCGAAAGTGATTCGCGCGGCCCCGTCGATAGTGGTTTTGTCGAGGAACACCGTGGTAGGTTTAGTCGGTATTCCGGGAGGTACTTTATCATCTTTACCATCTTTCTTTTACCCCGGCGAGTCCGACATAACCCCTCCGCCCGCCCCCACGGAGGGGTATGCGACATGCATTCCCCCACGTAAAAAAAAAAAAAAGAAGTCAAAATAATGGCCAAGATTTATATTAGGCATATAATTGCATATGATAAGATCCTATTATATTTAACATACCCTCTATCAATGCTCTAAAGAAAAACTTTAAAAAAAGGTTTGTGTATGTATGTAAACATTATTTTCTATAACATTTATAACGTTTAACATGTATGATTCGAAACAACAAGGAAATACTCAGACACTCAGACTCTAAACAATTATTTGCTGAGCTCACACATTTCCCGTACGTGGTTGTTCTCGAACGTTCTCTTGCTATGGTAGTGATTATAATATGACCACTTGAACAAACCACTGCATCATTTGTGCAAAGTTCGATAATGCACGATCGTAATTCGTTAACTGCTGAATCATAACCGCGAATGGTGTTTAGGTGTTAGTTCAATAGTAGGGCATCAGCCTTGTATTAAACAGACCCACTGCTGGGCACGGGCCTCTCTCAGCCTTCTCAATGGGCCTCTTCTCAGTAGGAGAAGGGTTAGGCCATAGTGCATCACGCTGCCCCAGAGCGAGTTGACAAAGTTCACATATCTTCGAGAACTCTCAGACTTGCAGGTTTCCTCAAGATGTTTTCTTTCGCCGTTAATGTGAGCGAAAATTAACTATTTAATACGCACAAAACTTCGAAAAGTCAAAGATTCCTGCCTTGGGATCAAACACGAGACTTTTGCGTGGCAGTCCAGGGGTCTCCGCTCCGCTATCGCTGCTATATAATAATTCATAATACATTAACGAAATTTCAATTACATATAATAACTTTTAAATTTTCGCGTTGCATGATATATATATAATATGTAACGGGTATTAACGCGATCATGCATAATGCTTACCTTTTTTATGCTTGACGTTTCGACCAGGTTAAAAAAGGTAAACATTATGCATGATCGCGTTAATACCCTTTACATATTATATATATGTATTTCAATTACCTGTTTTGTTCAATAATCACTAATGCAGGTTTTATAGCAACAATGTTTAAAGATAAATGGTTAAATTATTGGTTAAAAATTAGTATAATAATAAAGCTATTTAAATATAGTATACTTTTACAAATATGTTTAATGTTCACCTATTAATATTGCTAAGCATGAAGTCTCGAGTTTTAATCCGGGCTCGGGCCAACAAAAAGTTATTGGGTTTTTCTGTTAAAAAATATCAATCCAAGCTTGGAGTTAGGGGGTTGGCAGTGTTAGACACCCCGTGCCTTGAAAAGCAACGGCTTTACATGCTTTTCGAGGTCCTGCTGGTCCTGCGCCTAATCTCTCTTTGGTCGCCGTCCTTGCCGTCCCATAAAATTATGATAGTTATCAATAATATCTCCTAATAGGACAATATTATTCCAGTGTTTATTCTTTCCAAATGACCAAAGTCAAATTATGTTATTCAAGCTTCTCTGATTATAAAAGATAGCTACAAATAATAAAATGAAAATCGCAGTTCTTAAAATAGAAATAGTTTTTAACCGATTAATAACCAATCCATGACCAAGAGTGCACACCTATGTTTAGCCGACACACTTCGGCGGCAATTTTATAAACACCGACGAGTTCATTCAAAGTTCAAGAGGTTAATTATTTTGTTAGTCCCGTGGTGCACTTATACTAACCCTTACGGACGATTGGACAAAGTGTTATTTTTCTTTAAGAAATACTTTGTATCAGCACGGTGTGTGAAAATGTGAAAAGACTCGCCCTCTATTATGTAAGACTAAAGCATAGCTAGAAATATAGATGTAATACATGTCTTACTACCTCCAGACATACTTTTAAGCGTAATGCAAGATGTAGTCAATATAATATAATTGCTGTACGTATATAATCTGTTTTACTGGGCACGGGTCTCTTCTCAGTGTAAGAAAGGTTAGGGCGTAGCCCACCACGCTGGATGGCTGGAAGATGGTTGGAATGTACCACCAGCTTGGGATCCAGTCATTCAAATAGTCAAACCCAAGAAGACACAAACCACAACTAGACTTCATGATACTCTGAGCTCATTCTGCGTAAATAGAAACACCAATGATTAAATTATATTCAGGTACTTTGAAATAACGACACTGGAACATTGAGACAACTAGCATCTTAGTCTCCCCGTGACCATGGCTGCTGAAAAGCAACCGAAACGTCGGGGAAAGTGGAAACTTGAATATAAATAGTTTTAATAAATTAATTAGCTGAAGTATTAGTAAAGTTCAATAGTATCTAGTAGTAATGTGACAGTTTCAAAATTTTGTAATAAAGTGTAAAATAAATAACGCGGTAAAATCCGTATATAGTAGTTTAATTTCAATCAAATGTTTGATTTATAAATTATAACGCAGGAGTGTAGTTTACCTCTTGTTCAGTTTGTAACAATTTGTTTTAAAGTAAATGGTCAGGTGGTATTGCATATCGGGCGATGTTCTGCCGGATTGTTCGGCAGAACCGTGACTAAAGTATTTCTCAAGACAGTCATTTATCGTATTTCTTGCTAGAAATACGGTTTTAGTGCTTTACCTTAGTGTGTAGATAAATCCAATTTATGAAGATAAAGGTAATCAAGCAGACATAAATTAAAAGACAAAGTTATTGATGTAGCATACATACAACTGTCTGGGTTTAATAATCCACAGTGATCACTGATTGGAATTTAAAATTAAATATATAAAAGTTTCGTTTTAATATACTAATAAATGTATTGAAGTTAAACTACTTTATACGGCTTTTTTCGCGTTGTTTATTTTAAAACACTTTTATTATATAATTTTAAACTATGACACTAAAATGAAATGTACCCTTTTAAAATAAACAACGCGACAAAATCCGTATAAAATAGTTTATTTTCAATATATCGCGTAAGCAATATTACCAATAAATGTATATTAAATTTTTATCTACCATCACACCACACTTATTATGTGTTAAATAAGTTTTGAATATATATCTACATCTATATTTACGACGTGTAAATAAATAAACCATTATATGGCAAATTAAGAATAGTATTGCAGTAATAAATGAGTCCCAAGTGCAGGAGCTAATTAAACTGCACTAATTGCCTGCACTTCCTGCAAATTTTATTCAGAGTGAAGATTTAGTGTGACCATTAATTTCAAATCAAGAGTTGGTTGGGGGACTTGTAGAACGATTTGACCGTCCAATTAACTTTTCTGCGACATTTACATCTTCGCGTTTACTCAATACTTTCGAAAGATTAACTAGTACTGCCACTATGCCGAGTGTTGTGGGTTCGAATCCCACACTGGATATAAAATTGTGTGATCTACAATTAGTTGTTCCGTATACGGGTGTTCTTTGTATTTGTTGTTTGAATGTATGTAAAGCCCCCCGTGACACAGGATTTATTCCCAGTGCGGAAGTTGCCTGTGTAAAATAACCATATTAGGACTTGAAGAGCCTGTCAACGCCAATATTACGGTGACGGTAGCATCGAACTTACTCGCTGTACTGTCACTCAACCACTTATTGGAAACCGGTGTAAGAATTTAACAATATTAATGCATTTCGCCCGACGAGTCGAGTCGATGCGAGCCACGTCCTAATTCCTGTCCTTGAGCTCGACAATACGCAAATTATACGTCTGGTATTGCAAGCGACAGACGAAACCGCTTTTGTTGTATAAAAAGACTGAGTATACGGTTATGTGTTTTAAAAAAGTCGATTCCCGCACTAAAAATAATTCCTATATAGCAGTAAACTTTACAAACATTCATCAGCAACGAACACCCAGGCTCAGGATTCAAACCTATATCTAACTTATAATATGTAATTGTTTAGCAAAGATAGCGAGTGTCAGTTATACCTCTGATATTGCAATTATCCTTAGACTAGCCGATTAACCTGTCAATTGAATGGAATGTCAGATATAATTCGAAACTTATTGTGTCTGGCTGGCTTGAAGTATACCAATAAATAAGGAAAAATAATGTGTCAGTAAAAATACCAACGGATTACTATAATTTCCTAATCCATGCACCAAACTTGGGAACACCATCGGCAGTTGCACATTCTGTCTTGCTTACAGCTCCAAATCGAAAATATTGTTTTCTGTTTTCTCAAAAATTATATTACAAAAGATCATTATTAAGAAGTATATCCGAAATAAACGAATAAGCAATAAAGATTCATCACAACTCTAGTCTCAATTAGTCGAACGTACTAGGTAGTTAGCAATATGCAGGAGTTTATTTGTTCAAGCAATAACTGTGAGGTCGGTCGATCACCGTGCGCTGGCCGCGCTCCAATTGTTTAAGACCCTCTGTCTTCCTTCGTTACAGCTATGCGCTCCTAGTAATGACGACGTTTTAGACGCTTGTGTTATTGCATAATTATTTTAAAGGACGGTTGCAATTTATCATTTTGCCTGTTATTTGGTTTTCACATTTGTATTTATTTATATGCAAATGCTAAGCCTAATTAATCTGCATGTAATAATTTTGTTTAGTAGTTAGGCTAGCAGCGATAGCTCAGTGGGGTGACCAACAGACTGCAATGCAGAGGGTCTCGGGTTCGAACCCACGTCGCGCACCTCTGACTTTCGGAAGTTATATGACTTTTCGAAATTATGTGCGTATTGATTGACAATTATCGCCTGCTCCGTGCCTCGGAGAGCACGTTAAGCCGTTGGTCCCGGCTGCCATGAACATCTATGGCAGTCGTTATTGGGAAAGTCAGTACCCTCTAATATCCTGACACTGGACTAGCCTTAGGGTATCGTTAGCCTTCGGGTTACGGAAGTCAAGTGGCAGCCACTCCGTGTAAAAATTGATATCCAGTCAAATCCGGTTAGACCAGAAAAGCCGACCCCAAGTGACTTGGGAATAAAAAAGGCTAAGAGAGAAGGAATTACGCTATGTTATCAGCATTTATAGCTAAGTGGCAATGAGGTCGAGTGAGTTCAGTTCCAAGGCACGTCTGACTTGCCGAAATGTTGTGTTTTCTAATTATTTAATTATCGCTCGATTTAACGTGAAGGAGTCTGAGAGGTCTTCATAATGTTCTCGAAGATATGTGGAGTCTGCCAACCCGTGATTGAGAAGAAGCCCGTGCCCAGCAGTGGGACAGTTTATATAAAGGCCTGATATAAATATATTAAAGCTGCTTACCGCAAGATGGTAATCGGTTACCGGATCATTAAAGAGGAGACTATATGTATCTTTCACCAATTCTATACATTCAAATAATTTTCTATCTTTTATGTACACCAATTCGATTGCATAGAAATGAATTCAATCGGTTATATCATATTAATCGTGCATACATTTAAATTAGCCTAACTGACCAAAGTCCATACAAAACAGATAATTAAAATTATAATTAACTGCCACTAATTATGTGAAATTCACTGGCTAATTCAATTCATAATTGATTCAGTAGAAACGAAATTAATATCACCACAATCATCAAATTTTACAATTAAATGACTTTTCACGAACAATCATCAGTCTTAGCATAGTCATCACATCTAATTTTACATTAAATTTCCGAAAGATTGGATAACAAAGCTTCTATAGTACTTCTACCGTTCGCTAACTAAAAATACTCTATCACTTGACAGCTTTTTAGTTAGTGGACGGCAGACTTCTTTGTAAATGGTTACCATAATCTAAGGACGCGTGACCCTTCAAAAAAGGAATCCTTTTGCTGCTTGTACAAGAGCCAATATTACAATAGTCACATTCTGATAGCACAGCGCTTCCTTCCGAAAACTTTCTAGGAGGAACACAATACAAACATCTTTATCTACGATCTTGTATAGAGTTAAAGTTCTTCTCAAACCTGCTGCTTCAGTTTGAAAAACCACAGCCTTAATCTTACATCCTACTGTACACTATCGTCGTAATGGCACACAGCAGAACTTTGGAGTGTAAATAATGCAACGTGCTCTGATTACCAAGTCACGAGTTGTGTTGATCTCTCTCCTCCTTCCAGACGCCGTGCTGCTAATGAATGTGTTAACTCTTTGAAATATAATAATTACAATTTTTTACTAATATTATAAAACTGAAGAGTTTATTTGTTTGGTTTAACGCACTAATCTCAGACACAATTTAAAAAAAAAATTTAATTCTGGATAGCCCATTTATCGAGGAAGGTTATAACATCACGCTACGACCAATAGGAGCAGAGCATCAATGAAAAATGTAAAAGTCAAAAGTAGGGAAAATTTTCTTATGTGAACCGAACGTAGTTGCGCGGGTCAGCTAGTCTCATATAAAATTAAATAATGCGTCATACTTCGATTTATAAATTCAGTATCCAAAATAAACTGGGTGAAAATGTATTCCCTACAGAATGTTTAAACCAAAAGTCACATAACATTCAACTGAACCCTGCAATTGAACTTAGGATATCACGATTCAAAACTGTGCTTATATTTGCAGTAGTTAGTAGCTTACAATGTCATATGCAAAGTCAGTACATAGACTAAAGGGAGAGAAAGCATTGCTTGGCAAAGGTTCATTATACTTGAGACATACAAAAAGCTTACGGTACCTACTTGGGGCGATTTTAACGATTTTTCTCCCGCCTTCATTTTGTTGAACGGTGTTAATAAATCCCTTGCAATTTATGTGGCCTTAGTACAATTTTCTAAATGAAATCGAATTCTCGGTTCTATCTTTTCTTTGTAGAAAAAAGATGAAAGATATCATGCGTATCGGTGAAATCAATTTAATCTTTTTGTCAAACCTTTTTAGATTTTGACGTTATACGTTTAAAGACGATGTCACGGGATAAGCACAGTTCACAAATACTACTTAATATTATGTAGTAGTTTATGTTACGAATATTTTTCCTTCAGTGACGGAATTTGAATTTTAGTAGTAGCAACCTTTTGCAGGACGCCCAGAGAGTAGGCGTGCTGGCTATGTAAGATATGTTCGACGCAGAATAAATTCTGTAGAAATGAGAGCGCTGAGAGACATATGTGGTGTGACTCTGAAAGATAGAATAAGGAATAGTGTGATTAGAGAGAGATGCGGCATGAAAGTGGAGTTGACAAGAATAGAAAAGGGTATGTTAAGTTGGTTTAGGCATGTAGAAAGAATGGACGAGAAAAGACTGACTAAGAAAGTTTATGAATGAAGCCAGAGAAGTGTGTCAGGATCGTAGCAAATGGAAATCCGTAGTCTCTGCCTACCCCTCTGGGAAATAGCCGTGAATCTATCTATGTATGTATATTCGTCGCTTATATTCAACAATTTTGTGGTATATAAATGTTCTTACGGTATTAATCGACAAATATGTAAGCCTATATAATTTATCAACTAGTAAAAGATTTTCTATATGAAACATTCCAAATCCTAATGTGATTGCTAAAATTTATAATAATATAAATCTTAGCAACCATATGAAGATTTAAATATGACTACATCTCTATAAACGCCCTTTGGTGGGTAACGTTGGGATTCAAAATAACTTGGCTCCTAAACAAATAGTGTCGAAATCGAATGTAATATAATAAAAAAAATTGTGCTACACCTCTATGCTCTCTGGAAATACCATTACTTTTACAAGGGTGATGCGATGAGACGAGGCACATTTTAGATTTATTTAAAATTTCCAAACAAAATATAATAAAATGAAAGTAAAAAACAAACATTTATTTTTATCAGGATAGCCAATAAATAATACTTTGTTGGTCCCAAAAATCGAATGCAAACTGACTTATACTACAACAAACATTGACAAATCCAATACCCTAACTATAAATGTGAATGTGTTAATTTGTATGTTTGTGACACTTTCACGCCCTAACTTCTCGACCGAACATCATGAAATTTCGCATACACTTTGTCAGGATTACAGAAAAGGAGTACTTTTCATCCAGAAAAAATACTGTTTCTGAGCGAATACGCGGGCAAAAGCTAGTTTTATATTGTTCAACCAAAATAAATGACAATATTTGACATTAAATATTCACGTTACTACCAGGCAAGCATAACTTATAAGCAAGTATTAAGGTCAAAACCTTCTTCAGTTTGACTTAAGACATAACTTACATGTACTAGGCGAACAGCACAATGTTGGAACTTTATTATAAACAGAACTTAGCCGATGCTTCTTTAGGAAGCGGATATTGCGCTCTCTAGCGGCAGCCATCCGGTTTGGTGCCGGTGCGCCACTTCCACCGACACTTTGTACTTCCATAGTTCCAAACCGGGAGCAGTTCTAATATGAAATGTTTAGCTCTGTATACTTTATGTGCGCCTGGTACTCTGTTATTGATTTACTAATAAAAATGAGATAAAAAGCGGAGGGTGTATGTATAAACGAAAAGAAGCGTTTTTATTTAATCCTATACACCTACCTACCTACCTACGTGCTTTGAAATTGGAATACTTTCATTATTTCGGAGATTACTTACTTTTTTTCAAACAGCGGAGAAAATACACAAGATGTAGAAAAATTCGAAGTAAAATGGTGGTATTAAAGGAAAATTAGCTACGTGCGATATAAATACGTTTATCTCCATTTTGTTTCTCTATTTTCTTAATAAAATACTAGGTAATACGAATCACAAGGCTTTTTATCGTATACTTACTTAATAATACGACAAAAAACTGTATCATTGTTCTAGTTCGCTTTGAAAAATGTTTTGTAAATTAGGTTTTTGTACATAGCTCCGTAATTTTTTATCTAGGTATGGACTTTAATACTGGTAAAATATAATAATTGCGATAGGCGTGCTTCAATTCTAAGTAAATAATGATAACATTTATACATACGAAAGCAAACAGTACTTCGCGTATAAAATTTATTATAAAGTCATGAGGTTTAAAGTTTGATGCACTGGATGGAGAACTGTTGTTAGTAATTATCGGTAGCAGCAACCAGTTATATGCCCAGTATATGATATATACATTGTAGCGATTATTTATAAGGCCAAAAGCATGGCTAGCGAAATGTAGTAGTGTGTACCTACACCGTTTTATTGCGATATAAGGTAACTCTATGGAAGGCATAGAATAATTATAATTAGAACATCTCTAACCACAAATATTTTAGTTCATTTATCGAAAATCGGTTTCCGAAAGCAGAGATTTCGCTACATACATTTTTGGTGCCTGTGTTGTCCGCTACGCAGAGCTTTCAAATTGTGATCCCAACTTATATGCGTATTAAATGATTTACTATCGCTTGCTTTTAAGGTGAAGGAGAGCATCGTAAAATCTATGTATCTAAGAGTTCTCCGTGATCTCGAAGATATGTAAAATTCGACAACCCGCAATCGGCCAGCGTGGTGAACTCCAATTCTTAAATTCTCTTAAATAGAGAAAAGGCCAGTGCCAAAGTGGGACAGGTTTTAAAAGATGATATGATTTTATTCAGTAATACCGTTGTTTTTCTGGCATTCCTGATACCACTGAGAACTCCCTAAGGGATTTAGACTACACGAAGGCGTAGTAGCTTAAGTGATCGCCTGGTCATTGCCACCATGGCGAATATTGTGGGTTGGATTCCGACGTGCGACAAAGTCTTGTGTGATGTACAAATAGTTGTTCCGAATCTAGATGTTTTTAGTGTCTGTTTTTTTTAATGTTTGTAAAGTTTTTATACAGGAATTATGGCGTATGCAAGAGTTGTTTTTTAAAAAGAAAATAGAAAAGATAAACTTTATAATACACCCGGTATTAACAGCATAACTGATATTAAGAAACCATTCGATGACTCGGTGGCGTAGTGGTTAGTGTAACCGACTGCCACGCCTGAGGTCGCGGTTCGATTCCCGCACAAGTCAAATATTTGTGTGCATGAACATGGATGTTTGTCTTTGTCTGGGTGTTTCTATGTATAATATGTATGTATTTACAAAAAAAAAAGGATATATGTATGTTTATCCATTGTCTAGTACCCATAGTACAAGCTCTGCTTAGTTTGGGCTTGATGGTGTTATGTGTTTGTGATAGAATATTATTATATTATATACTAGCTGACCCGCGCAACTTTGTCTGCTTCACATAAGAGAATTTTCCCTGTATTTGCAACATTTTTCATTGCTGCTCCGCTCCTATTGGTCGTAGCGTGATGTTATATAGCCTATAGCCTTCCTCGACAAATGGGGTATCCAACACTAAAAAGATTTTTCAATTCGGACCAGTAGTTTCTGAGATTAGCGCGTTCAAGCAAACAAACAAACTCTTCAGCTTTATAATTATATTATATATTATATATTCGCAGTCATGCGCCATCCATGCGTTCTACTAATCATACCTTTTCTTTTAGCTTAAAAATATTTGATACACTACATGTACAATACGTACATATTATATGTATGTATGTCTACTGTTAGACGGTACGGAATCGTCGCTCAAGCAACGATGGCCAAGACAAATGAGTATCGACTGACCATCTATTTGTCAGTACGTCAGATCAGCTGACAAACGCGATTGGTTAATGTTCTGTTTATTTCGTCCACTTGTATTCGTTGTGATAGGTACTTCAATGTACTTTAATCCTAACTTAATATTATAAATGCGAATGTGAATTATTTTTGTTTGTTTGTTACTCTTTCCTGCCTCAACTACTGTACCGATAATTATGGAATTATGCGTACACGTTGTCGGGAGTACAAAATAGGACATAGGATACTTTTATCTCGGTATGCCTTCACGTGGGCGAAGCTGTGGGCAGTAACTAATAAAAAAATAAAATATATTATGTATAATGTCAAGCTTATGATCCATCAGATGAAGATCGGCAAGCGTAACGTAAGTAAGTATTTTATTGTTATTATTATATACCAGATTTGAGAACGTGGCGATGCGAAGCCGCAAAATTTTCCAAACCCCAAACGTTTAGAGTATTCAAACATTCTGATAGCATATAAACCTTCGATATCTGCCAACTAGATTCTAATTAATGACATTAAATATACGACTACCCTCCATGTGTAAACTTACCCAGATCCAAGTCCTACGCCTACACTAGACTACGATTTGGAAACAGACGGTGCGTTAAGCGGGGCGAAAAGGGAGGTGGAAAACGGGGCGATGAGCGGGGCGAAAAGTGGAGCGATATAAAATGGTCCCAAATATAAATATATGAGATCATTTTATATCGTTCCGCTTTTCGCCGCTATATAGCTGCATGGATTACGTGGTCGCCGCGGTATTGCTATTACTTCGACAGTTGTGGTCGAATTTTTGACCCGTGTGGGTAGATAAAGCTTTGTGCGATATAGTTGTTCCGATTCTGGTTGTGCTTGTGTTCGTTATTTGAATATTTGTAACTCACAAGACAAGAATTTGGTGAAGGTACTTTCCTTATAAATATATACCAGAGAAGACAAAACATTTGGGCCATATTTTTAATTATTTTAAGAGCTCGAAAAACTCTTATACAACAGCTTGTTCCGTCCGTCCGTATGTCTGTCTGTCTGTCTGTTATACAACTTTCAACTCAAGAACCGTATGAGCTAGAGACGTCAACGCCATTCGACTCAACATAGTCGATATACCCACGATATGACTATGACCTTTGACCTCTGATCTCAAGGTCACGTGGTATCACGTGACCTTTGCACATAACTTGAGCCATTTTTTCGAATTTTAAGATTTACGGCATTAATTGCCGATTCTCACTTGTTTTTAAGACAACGCCCACTATAAGTATAATTCCTGTGACACGGGGAGCTTTACAAAAACATTCAATTAACGGACACAGAGAATACTCAGACTCGAAAGATCTATTTATGGATCACACTAGTCCCGTCCGGGGAAAAAACCCACAACACTCACATTAATGGCAGCAGTGACACGATCGTTTAAACCACTAGACCATCCTGCAGTGCAGTCATTTAGTCATTAATTAAACGATTTAGTTCACTCATTGGAAGCAGCAACGACCTAGTGTGGGACCAGGGGACAGCCAGACAGAAGTCTCGAATTCGATTCCAAATAGTTAATTATCGTTCGCTTTAACGGCTAAGCAAAACATTGTGAGGAAACCTGCATGTCTGAGAGTTCTCCAGTATGTTCGTCAAGATATGTGAAGTCTGCCAACCTGCAGTATGCCAGCGTAGGCTGTGGCCTTACTTTCCAAAATCAAAAGCAATATCATTTATTTTCGCTTAATGTTTACATAGATGTTATATTGTTACAGCTGTTATTGTCAGCTTTATTCTGCCCTAAGGCATGTAAAATTAATTATTGGAATTAATTAACATCAATAAATAATATCTATATATCTTCTCACACTGAGAAGAGGCCCGTGTCCAGCAATGGGGCAGTTTAATACAGAGCTCATTGCATTTAAGGAGGCGGCGGAGCGGGAGAGGGAGCGCTTAAACCCTCTCCCCAACCGCTGAGTCGGGCGCCGGAGAGCGCGATATGACCTCCAGCCACCCTGAGGTTTGACCTGGGGGTGGTGGGCTTTATGGGCCCGCCCGCCATCTGTTCAGCACCAGGTCCGAGAGGCGGTGTGCGTGTTCCCACGCGCGCCTCTGTGTCGAATCCGTCTACCCTCTAGGGGGGGACAGTAGGGTATTACAAATGAGTTTTCCCCAAAAGGTGGGTCTATCGTGTAGTGGCCTGCCATTTAATACGGCGGGCCGAAACCTCGGCGGGGTCGCGACCGCATGTGCAAGTGATTCGCGCGGCCCAGTCGATAGTGGTTTTGTCGAGAAACACCGTGGTAGGTTTAGTCAGTATTCCGGGAGTTCCTTTATCTTTTCAACATCTTTCTTTTACCCCGTCGAGTCCGATATAACCCCTCCGCCCGTCCCCGCGGAGGGGTATGCGTCAAAACAAGTAAAAAAAATAGAAAAAAAAGATCTCATTGCATCGCCTCGCTATATACTCTCCGTTAATCTAAGCGCACGGCCTCAAAGTAAATGTTTGTATTGAAGTACAATTCAAATGAATTAATAATTACATTACGTATCATATCGTTGATTTAATCGTGTAATTGTTATTAATGGATTCACGGCGTGTCAATATTCAAACTTGTATTTTGTTAGTGCAAATACTGTGTAAACACATGTTTGTAGAATTGGGACGGCCGTGTAAATTATGCAGAACTTTGAATAAAATAAATATTAGGTAGTTAACACAGCTTAAGAGCGGCGTCTAATATGCAAAATAAAAATTATTCTCCGAAGGCCTAATGTTATATTATAATCGAAGAAGTTCTAATTTGCCCGAATGGTGTGGTTTCGAAATCCAGACGGGACAAAAATTTGTGCAATCCACAGATAGTTGTCCCGAGTTTGGGTATTCTTGGTGTCCGTTGTTTGTTTTAATGATTGTAAAGATCCCCGCTACACAGGATTTATTCCTAGTGCGAGCGTTTCCCTTTTTAACAAAGATAAAAACAATTAAGGATTTTTAAATAAAACATGACTATAACTAAATGTTACATGAAAATTGTTATGTCATGACCGTTAAAATATACAATAGAATCCCAAAATGTATAAGAGAATTGCCAAATGGGAAATTCAAGAAAGCATTAAGTGATTGGTTATTAGAGAAATGTTTTTATAAGGTAGATGAACTGTTACAAATCTTGATTTGAGACACTTTAATGATATTTTACTTGACGTTATATACATTTTTATTTTTATTTTTATTGTATTTATATGAATTATTGACATTACATTCAAATCTTACTTTGACATGACTTTAAAATGTATGCTTAATATTAGGACCTACGTATCACCGAAAAATTATTGATTTTAAACTTTTGTTGCTACTTATAATTATTATAAATTCTTTGCATGTCGGGTAAACCGGCGAAATATGTGAACATTTTTTATCATGTACAATTTGAACAACTTACTACCATGTTTCATGCAAATAAATAATAAATTCATTTCATTTCAAATCATTTCATTTCATTTCAATCATGCTGTGGATGTTTGTTACCCTGATCGTGTAACAAACATTAGATAGACAGAGGAGTAACAGACATTTTTTATTAAAACGATTTGGATCAAAGATATGCACATAAACCATGTCCTGGAATAACACGTAGAATATTTTCCGGATATGCGTTCTTATTAGATTAACGCAGGCGAATCCACGAGAAGAAACTAGTTAATCTATCAAACATGACAACAATAACAATCGAACTATCCTATCACGTTTGAAGTGACAAGTCGTAGACATTATACCCTGAAATACGGAATATGGTTGAATGTAAGCAATAACCCTTAAGTTCAGAAAAAAGGAAGCGCCGAATATATGCCATAAGTTCTAGATAATACGGAAATATGGCGTGGTCTTGATAATATCCATAAACGATCTTATAAACTATAGTTATGTGAGAAATCTCAACCTAATGTAGTAAGATGGTGGAATAAAAACAATATGGGAAGGTTTTTGTTAGTTGCATACACACTTACTGTTAAAGATTGTTAATAATATTCGTACTTTAATGTAATACGTAACGAGAATTAACATAATTTTGCTATACATCCACGTATTTGTTAAAACGATAAAACGGTATGTGCAGCCGGGTCGAAATGGGTAATAAAGGCACGTAAATGCCACACTTTAAAGAAAACATCGTGAGGAAAACTGCATGTCTGATAGTTCTCCATTATGTTCTTAAATATAAGTGAAGTCTGCCAATCCGCACTGAACCAGCGTGTTGGACTATGGTCTTACCATTCTCATACTGGAAGAGGTCCGTACCCAAACTTTTTCTCCCTTAACCTTAATTATTCTCAAGTCACTTGGGGCCGGCTTTTCTGGTCTAACCGGATTTGACTGGATATCAGTATTTACACGGTGCGGCTGCCACCTGACCTCCGCAACCCGAAGGCTAACGATACCCTAAGGCTAGACCAGTGTCAGGATATTAGAGGGCACTGACTTTCCCAATAACGACTGCCATAGATGTCCATGGTAGCCGGCACAGACGGCTTAACGTGCTCTCCGAGGCCTGTACACAAACGTGGGCGACTTTTTATACAGGACTGATATTGCCTACCTAGAGCGTTCCTAGTAGATGGCGTACTCTGTATATACATAGATAGCCATTATCATCATCACATAACTAACTGATCTAGATAGCATCTAGTGTAGGAGCTTCCGCATTGATTTGGACATCTGCATCCGCATCCGCATCCGCAATAATCAACACGGATGTTAATGTTGACGACCTCGATGGCGTAGTGGTTAGTGTAACCGACTGCCACGCCTGAGGTCGCGGGTTCGATTCCCGCACAAGTCAAACATTTGTGTGCATGAACATGGATGTTTGTCTTGGTCTGGGTGTTTCTATGTATAATATGTATGTATTTACAAAAAAAAAAAGTATATAAGTATGTTTATCCATTGTCTAATACCCATAGTACAAGCTCTGCTTAGTTTGGGCTAGATGGTGTTGTGTGTATGTGGTAGAATATTATATTATTATTATTATTATATTATATTAATGCGAATCCAGATGTAGCGCAGGTTGCGACAAGAAATAAAATGGATGGGCCGATGAATGGTGCGATGATTCTTCAAGTGAAGATGAGAATCAAGAAACACTTGGAAATACTTGCCGTTAGAGGACGATATCAGTTAGGCAAATATAGGAACCATCAAAATTAACCTGATATTTTTTTTTTTGCATTATAAACATTTTTCCTTAACAAATACATTCTTACTTACAATGTATTAAAAATACCCTCTAGACAACACAATAAAAAACGTGGGTAGATGCTCTTAGTCATCCACCCACAGCCATCTTCAACCTATAAGCAGAAATAGGGGCAGTTCTATATTTAACTGAGAACAACAGGGCCTTGACAAGGTACAGTTAGCAATATAAGTACCTGAACCATTAACAAATTTGTAAAAGTATTTTATGAATTAAAAATCTTAAATATTATTTTGTATTTCTGTACTGTGATTATATCAACTATCTTTTGACTATCATACATATATACATACATAGCTTCACGCCTGTTTCCCAGAGGGGTAGGCAGAGACTACGGATTTCCATTTGCTACGATCCTGACACACTTCTCTAGCTTCATTCACTTTCATCACATTCCTTATACACGCGCGTCGGTTCAAGGTGCTCTTAACCTGGCCTTTTTCCAGAACGCCTCCGATCTGATCGAGAAAGGTTTTGACTATCACTGCTATAAAAAACTAAGATCCTAACTAATATTATACTTATATATTCGAATATGAGTTTGTTTGTTTGTTACGCTTTCCAGGTCCTTACTGCTAGACCGATCATCATGAAATTTTGTATACATCTTTCATGGATACAGAAAAGGACTTCTAGTTCTTCGACTAGGGTATATTTTATCCAGAGAAAAGTACTGTACCGAAGAATTGTCAAAATCTACAGTAACGCGAGTAAAGCTGAGGGCAAAATCTAGCTGTTCATAATGTAGCAAGATAGAGACAAATGGAATCTTGCAAGTGTCTAGCGACTTATTTTGCTGACTGTACTTAGAAACGTCAATGATAGCCTTCAGAGAATATGTAGGTGAAGGGATTTATCTCCTTGTTGGTCTGAACACTACACTAGGCTTGTAGTCTCAGTGCCAATCGATTGATGTACCTGGAATTAAGTGTTTGTGTTGTGTGCCTTGACTGCCTCAGTGGCGATAGAGAATGCGACTGCTGTGCTCTGTCTCCAGTTCAATTCCGGGGTTGGGCAAAGTGTTAATTTCATAACGGAAAAGTTCAATTTTTCCGTTATGAAATTTCCAGTAGCAGAATGAAGTCTTGAAGTGTGTGGCAATAAGCTCATACCTACCGGTAGTATTTCGAAGGTCCCACATAATATACATATGTAGGACCTACAAAACAAATGTGACGAAATGTGGGTATATATAATACGCCTGTAACAAAATTTCTTAAATGTTAAGCTACTTATGTCGCTGACTGTACCAACCTAAGACATATAAAGTGACAGATTGTAGAACTAATATACATTAACAATAGATTTACCTCAGTAAATGAAATAAAAATAAAATAACTTCCGGCATTATCGTCTTCAACTTAGGATACACCAATTAAATGTTCGAATTTGCACAAAAACGTCAGCCGCTGTAGTGGAATCGCTTTTCGGCAACTCAATATAGCAATTAACTATCTTATCTTATCTTATCTTGTTACGGGGGCCAGTCAGTGTAGACCGGCGACACTTCGACCCAGTGGGATCTTTTGTGTCGGCCCCGAGATCTATACCTTAGCTATCTCCCTATGAATGTACTGCATCAATCGCAGCGTACACTTCAGAGGGAAAAGCCTGAAGTCCTCAGGGCTCGGTATTTTTTTTTTTTTTTTTTTTTTTTTTTTTTAACGTCAGGGGAATGCTTTTACGCACCGCCCGCGCCCGGGCAGGGCGCAGGTGTGTGGGACTCGAGCCAGAAAAGCCGGCCCCATACCCACTAAACCCCTGACGAAGTTTCTCCGGTACCTAGTGTCGGTGCCACGGGATTCGCGCTAGCATTCACCGCGACACCGACAGGTCTTGGCCCGCCACGTGAATAGGCGGGCCCCAGCTGTTTGGGGGAGGACCAGATGGTACAGCCCTCCCCTCCACTGAGGGGGGCGCGCGGAACACCTATGCCCCTCTCTCGGGCCTGTGCTGCTCGGGCGGCAGACTGCCCAAGTCCACCGCCCGCAGGCCGCCCCCTAGGGTGGCTGGAGGTCTGCGCGCGCCCTACGGCGGCGCCCTGGACGTCTCCTGCGGTTTGGGTGGGGAGAGACCAGCTCCCTCTCCCGTTCCGCCGCCTCCTTCGCGGACATCACTGCCTCGCAGAAGGTGACGGCGGCCTCCCATGCACCCTCGCTCCGGACCATGGACAGTACCATTGCCGGCAGCGAGAGGATTTGGACACCCAGTGCCCCGGTTAACGACCGGCGCTGCTCCTCCCAAGCTGGGCACTCCACGAGTGTGTGCAGCGCCGTATCCTCGGGGCCGTCACCGCAGTGGTGACAACAAGACGTCTCCTCCCGGCCTATACGACACAAGTACCTCCCGAAGCATCCATGCCCGGTGAGGACCTGCGTCAGCCGGAAGGTCAGGGCGCCATGGCGCCGCTTCAGCCACTCCTCCAAGATCGGACTTACCGCCGCTATTGCGGCGTGCCCTGCACTCGGTCGCGCAGTCACAGTCCGCCCTTAGGACGTCGCGGAGCTCCGACCGCCGCGCCTCCACCTCTCTCGGCAACGGCCGAAAGCCCCGCTCCAGAGCCTCCCCGCGCCACTGGTAGAGCGACGCGAGAAGTCTGGCCTCCAGGTCCCAGGGCGGTGATCCGGCCAGGAGGCTTGCCGCCTCAAAGGAGATCGTGCGTTACCCTCTCGCGACCCTGACGGCCATCACCCTCTGCGGCCTCCGCAGCAGGGCGGCGTTACGGGCCGTCAGATTATGACCCCAAATGGGGCTCCCGTATAGAGCCATCGCCCGCACGACTCCCATGAAGAGCCTCCTGCAGGAGGCGTTTGGCCCCCCCCAGATTGGGAAGCAGCCGCGACAGCCCTGCGGCCGCACCCATCAATTTGGGGACCAACCTTCGGAAGTGTTCTCCGAAGGCCCATCGGCCGTCGAGGACGAGGCCCAGATACCTCATCGATTTCTCGACGCCGATGCGGACGCCTCCCACCACGATGTGGAACCCCTCTGGCGGCGCGTTCCGAGGCCCGTAGAAGAACAGAGCCTCGGATTTGTGCAGCGCCACCTCGAGGCCCAACCGTCGGATCCTAGCCACGACATGCGCGACCCCTGCCGTCGCCAGGACAGCCGCCTGCCGGTGCGTCGCTCCCCGAGCGAGGACGAGCGTATCGTCCGCGTAGCAAACTACGCTTACGCCGGGGAGGAACACACCGCGCAGCACCCAGTCGTATCCGATGTTCCACAGGAGCGGGCCGAGAACCGAACCCTGTGGAACACCGCACGACATCTCCCGCCGAGACCACCCGCTCGAACCCGGGTATACGACGGCCCTCGCCGTCAGGTACGCCCCGACAATTCGACGGAGGTAGGTCGGCACCTGATGGTAAAGCAGTGCCTCCCTTATACAGCTCCAGGGCAAGGTATTGAACGCGTTGGCGATGTCGAGAGACACCGCCAGCACCACCTCACCCTGTGAGACTGCTTCCTCCGCCAGAGCCTTTACGCGTGCGATCGCATCGACCGTGGAGCGCCCACGACGGAAACCGAACTGGTTGTCCGCCAGATCCGGTCCCACACCGACCAGATGCCCGACAAGGCGGTCAGCCACCACTTTTTCGAGCAGCTTTCCGACCTCGTCGAGCAACACAATGGGCCGGTAGGCGGACGGACTGTCTGCCGGGCGCCCCTCTTTCCGGAGCAGAACCATTCTCCCGGTCTTCCACCTGTCCGGGAATTGGCCCCGCTCCAGACACGCGCTGAATAGGCTCCTTAGTTGGGGCTCGAGGGCCTTGAGGGCTTGTTAAGGCCCACTCCTCCAACACCTCCCCCCTCGCGTCCGTAGACGGGGAACCCCAAGCCGTAGACTTGGCGTTGAAGTCCCCGAGGACTAAAACGGGGTGAGGGTGGAAACGACGGACGACTGCGTCCAGGTCTCCGAGGAAGACCTCGAACTCGGCGAGAGATCGGTTGGGTGAAAAGTAAACCCCCACCACGGCCATCCCGGCAACGAAAACCGCCGCACACCCTGACGCCCTGGTGATGTTCTCAGGGAGCGGAGTGCTGGCGCCAGCTTTAACAATTACGGCCACTAAGCCGCCCAGGTCTCCCACCCAATCCCCTCTGGGCGGGACGAAGTACGGCTCGGCGACCACGGCGATGTTTATTTGCCACTGCGCCATACTCTGGAGCAGCAAATCCTGAGCATTGGCGCAGTGGTTTAAATTTCCCTGGAGGAAGCGGTATGGAGCCATTAATGGGTTTCCATTACCGCCTCACCCACAGGTTCGGATGCGGCATCAAGTCGGGCCGCCTCCAGTGGGACTTCAATGTCGGGTGGGCCTGCCGCTTTGCCCTTGCTGCTTTTGGGTGCGGCGCAGGCTCTACTGCCAGCCCGATGTTCGGCCGGCTGGCTCACCGCTGCACAGATGATGCAGTGTGCAGCGGACGTGCAGCTCCTGGCTATGTGGCCTTCTTGGCCACAGTGGTAGCACCGGCCCGTACAATTTACCTGCGCGGTGCACCGAGCTGCAACATGCCCCTCCGCCAGGCAGCGGTGGCACCTCAGGGCCCTCGGCTCCAGGAGCTTAACCTGCGCCGAAACCCACCCGACGAGGAGTCTCTTTCCCCCATTTACAATATTTCTAGCCGCCGTTACAGGACACGTAACGACGGCCGTTCCCATTTGGTTCAGTCCGGGCCGAATCGGCCCGGACCTCACCGTTCCCGACGGGCAGTCTCCGGCCCTGGCCACGGCGCTCACCAACTCCTCAGCACTGACCGAGTCATCCAGGCCCATGACGCGGAGATCGACGCATCTTACTGGCCTGGTGACCCGGACGTCCGCCTCATCGAGCGATGCCCTCAGCTTCGCAGCGAGGGCATCCGCGGCCTCGGCGCTGGCAGCGCCGGGCACCTCCAGCAGTCTGGCCCCGGTGAGCGTGGGTTTGCACCGAAGGCCAGAGATGCCGAGCTCATCTAGGCTGATGTCAGCCTTGGCTTTGTTAAGCAGAGCCTCGTATGTGACCCCCCCGCTCTTCTGCCCCGGGCTGCATGGTTATCACCACGGCGGTCGAGCGGGGAGCGCGCAACTGGGCTGTCGCCTTGGTCACCCGCTTCTCCCGGCGTCTGCGGGCCCTGTTCCGCTTTCGTCTCTGCCTCCCCTCTGCCTCCTTGGCCCCGGCGACCTGCCATTTGCCCTCGCGGGCTCGTGCAGCCGGCCGAGCAGCCAAGACAGGTTTCGGAGGTGGCGGTGCCTTTGCCGCTTTTACAGGCCCCTTCTTTTGCCCGCCTTTCCTCGTCTCAGCGACTCGGCCGGACCGAACCCAACCAGGCACAACCCTGTCCCGGCTAGATCCGGGCGCCAATGGTGGCCACGCACCGGATCCCCGCTCCGCCGCCACCGCCGCGAATGTGGCAGCAGGCGCGGCCGGCGCAGTCGAGGCTCGCCTAGCGTCCGCCGCGAGTGGAGGACGCAACACTCTACCCTCCAGGGCCGAGAACTGCGCACTGAGCCCGGCGACCTCCCTCAGCACGCGCTCCAGCCGTTCATCCACCGCAGTGACCGGAGCCGGCACGGCCGGTGGCAAAGCAGGCGCGGCACGCGGCAGCGCTGCCGCCACACTCACTTTGAGGAGCTCCTCCCGGAGTTTCTGAGTCTCCGCTCGGAGCTCCTCCTGGCCACGTTTCAGGAAGGTGACCTCGTCCGCAAGCCGCTTGTTTGCGGCCCGCAACTTGGCCTCCTCCCCCGTTGAGGTCCTATTCGATAAGGACTCTCCCACATCGAGAATCACAGAAACAGCCTCTTTAAGCTGTTTCTGCGATGTGCCCTTGAGGCCCTTTGACAGACCAGCGACGGACCTCACTGACGACGCCGCCAGTCTGAGCCGTTCGTTGAGCTGCTCCATGGGCAATTCCTCAACGGTGAGCTCCTCGACCACCCTGGACGCTGCTCTCGAGCCGGAGGATATGGAGATGTCTCTGACTCTCCTCGCCCACTCAACAACTCGAGCCTCCTCTGCCGCGAGTCTCTCTTCACGGGCGGCCACCTTTTGGGCAGCCGCCAGCTCAATTTCGGCCTCGTGCAGGCCGACAAGTTCGCCTGGAATCGGAGGTCGGCCGCGACCCCGTTTGGAGACCGCAGACTGCGATTCTCCTCCCGAGGCTGAGTCCGACCCCGAACCCGCTCTCTTTTTACGCTTATTGCGCCTCACGGTGGAGCTTGAGGCGCTTGCGATACTCATGTTCGAGATCGATGCTGCGTCGGAGAGCGCAGCATCGACCCCCGCTCCTTCCGTCGGCTGCGCTGGTGTTTGCGCAGCATCGACCCCCACTCCTTCTGTCGGCTGCGCGGTTGTTTGCGCAGCATCGACTTCCACTCCTTCCGCCGGTTGCGCAGGTGTTCGCGCACGAGATGTTTTTGGGCCTTGCCGCTTAAAGCGACCGCGCGAATCGCGCGGCGGCGGCGACGTTACCGGCTCCTCCGGGATAGCTCCCCGGCATCCTTCCTCTTCACTCCCCATAACATCAACTTCTTTCCCATCTACCAATTCCTTCCCTTCTTTACCTCTTATTTCTTCTACTCCTTCCTTTACCTCAACATTTACCAACTTCTTAGCAAGGGTGCCCCTCCCATATACTATGGGGCGACCTGTGTCTGCTGAAGTCCCGGCGGCCGGAGCCACTGAGCCTTCAGCCGACACAGTAGAGGATTCCCCAGCAAACATGCTGGGACCTCTCTGGGAAGTCCTACTAGTTTTCCTTTGCTTGTCCATTTTTGTTGAGTGTTTTTTTAAAGAGGTGACTGTCCTCTGTGAGCCCTACGCACACCCATCCCTGAAACTCACCCCGCCCCCTAACCCTACCCCCAAACCCCTCTACGACCCCGTCCCTTGAACCCGATCCTACCCCCACCCACCCAAGACCCATCCCCGTCGCCACTCTACTTATGACGTCTGCAAAACAGACATCATAGTAGAGAAGCTCACCCCACCCCAGAAGCCTACCCCTCCAACCCCCCTCCCTCGAACCTACGCGCATGCCGGAACTTTAGCCACGACAGTGTCTTGCCCCCCACCCCTCCCTCCCCCACGACTGGGACAAGCTACAAGGACTCGCCCAAATCGCAGGGAAGGAGCACTGCCATGTTGCCCAGGGTGCACCTTTACGAGGAGGCGTTCCGACCCCAGCACCCCAGGGCTCGGATATGCCAACCCCATCAGACCCATCCTTAGTCCAGCCAACGCGTCACATTCACACAGTAGGTGTAATATGGACTCGTCCCGCTCACCACAGGCTCTGCAGATCAAATTGTTTGCCAAACTCAATCTGCACAGGAAGTCATTGGTGCCAAAGTGACCAGTAAACGCTCCTGTGAGCAGGCGTATTTGGCCCTTGTCGTACCCACAGAACTTCCGGGTGAAGTCCGTGGCTCTGCTTGCAATGAATTTCTTGGAGTGTTCCAGATCCCTAAGGGCCATCCATAAAATAAAAATAAAATAACGTTCGGCATTATCGTCTTCAACTTAGGATACACCAATTAAATGTTCGAATTTGCACAAAAACGTCAGCCGCTGTATTGGAATCGCTTTTCGGCAACTCAATATAGCAATTAACTAAGTTAGCTCTGAATTTTTAAACGCAGATAGCCGCGGAGACAATATCCTGGTTCGGTGTAATTGGTAAAGGCGCAATGTCGATAGTAGTATCTAACTGTAAAATACGCAAAGAGTACAATATTCACAGGTGTATAATTGGCAAGAGATTCGCTTTAAAGGTAGTCTAAAACTTTGGCATTATGATCTATCACACATTTTATATAGTAAGTAGCTGACCCTAGGAGTATGAAATCTACTTTGCGACCTATTTTCATACCTACTAAATACACATCAAAAATTGCATAAAAATCATTCGAGCCGTTTCGGGGGAAGTGCGACCACAAACACCGCGACACAAGATTTTTATATTATATATTTAGGTATAATAATGTCAGTCCTGCATTAAACTGTCCTGCTGCTGGTAACGGGTCTCTTCTCAGTATGAGAAGGGTTAGGCCATAGTCCACCACTGCGGGTTGGCAGAGAACGTAATAGAGAACTCTCAGGCATACAGGTTTCCTTACGATGTTTTCTTTCACCGTTAAGGCGAACAATAATTAACTATTAAATACACTTAACTTAGATATGTCAGAAATGTGCCTCCCAACAGGGACTCCATCTTCTGCTCAATTCAAAATTTTAGTTACACATTCACTGATCGCATATCACAACGAAAGTACTTAATTGTTTTATAGATGACTTAGTAGGTAATAAAATAAAAGCTTAAATTATAATAAAAATATCTCATGGTATTATAATTTATTTAATTAGTCGAAATGTTTCGGTTTTATATGCAAACGTAAAGTCTGCATTTGGCACTGCTGGGTTAAGAACCCAGATGTAGTTCCAATTCCAGCGACCCACCCATCATTCAATTCATCGCATGGTAGATTTAGTTGGTAGGACTCCAACTTTTTCGAGTGAGACCGACATACGACACCCTATCCGAGCGGAGACGGAGGCGTAAAGTAAGTCAAAAAAACCTCCTCTGTTTAGTATAAGCTTAATTTTAAACCGCCTGTATATTTTAGAAACTGCCGGCAGCAGTGTATCTCGTGGAAAATGCAGGTTAGGTAATTAGTAATTATTTAAAATATAAGTGCTTTGGCCACGTGCAACGTAAAAATTTATTAATTTAATTTTTATTATTTAGAAAAAGATAATTTGCCACTCTAGAAATAATTCCTGCGTCGCGGGGGTCTTTACAAACATTTAAACAACGGTCAAAATGAACATCTAGACTCAGGACAACCATTAGTAGATCACTCAAATTTTTGTCCCGTATGGGATCCAAAGCCATGTCACACGGCGTAGCCGCAGTGGCGTCGCGACCATTTAAACCACTACGGCATTCGTGCAGTCGTCATAATTGTGTATATTGTCAGATATGTATTAAGCTCGTGTTAAGTGCCACGTAAGCGGCGCGCCTATTATCATTTATAAAACACATTGTATATCATACAGCTGATTAGCTAGCAGATAATTTCTTAACCGATTTATTTAATACTGCCTAGCTCGGGACAATAAGATCGATACTTAAGCTTTTAAGCTTATAGCGATTTTAAGCTTCTCAATTGTAATTAATTTTCGTTACATCAGCATTGTAATTGTTTAATTGTTTAGAAATGTTATATAAATGTTAATTTTGTACAGCACTATAAGTAAAATCTATCAAGCCTTAGATAATCATATGCGGTTTATAGATAATTTATAAGATTTGTAAAATAATAATAGAAACTGTTTGTTTTACGAACAAAATAAAATAAAATAAAATATAAAATACAAATTAACACCATGGAGCAGCCAGTGTATAATTGAAACACAAATCCTAACTAATGTTATAAACGCAAATGTGAGTTTGTTTGTTACGCTTACACGCCTTAACTACTCGACCAATCATCATGAAATTGCATACGCATTAGCAAGAGTACGGACGATGGTTAGTTTTTCCGCCTTTCATTTAAAAAGGTACTGTTCCTGAAGAGTCGATTTAATATTCAATTTATTAACCAAATCTAGATTATCGCGAACCATTGGCAAAATCAAGTGTGTCATAATTATAACTAAACATTTATATTATACATGTGTTCTCACAGTACTTAAATCGCACGAAAGAGTGTGCTAAGAAAAGTGAGCGCACACATTACTTAGAGAACGATAGTATACAATTTTCAATATTAGGGAGCTTCATAATACTATATTTATAATTCTAATTTTATGTTGGCATAGTATGGAGATGACAACGCCCAGAAAGGTGACCATATTTAAAGGTACACAGTAGTGCGCTATATAAATGTTTGTATTAAACCATAAATCGATTTCTTTGTAAAATGTGTTATCATGTAATGTATTTCATGGCAGATTCATCCTAACACAATTACCTATCTTGTATTCGGTACTTGTAATAAAATAAACGTGTATTAAGCTAAGGAAGTTTATCTCAGACTTATGTGGGTCAGATCAGAACGTATGTCATTTAGACCTCACCTAGGGGTCTATGCTGACGGTCGTACCTGTATTTAGGTAACAGTCTAAAATTTCGAATTATATATTATAATTGTAAACACTAAATCAAATGCTATTTATAAGGTTTTAGTTGGTTCAGCACTTGCTTTTTCATTGTAATTAATCATGAACAATTGGTAAGTTATAATTATATTATGGCGATTATGAATGTATTAATCGTAGAGAGATCGCATCAGTAAACGTAGAATCATCATACGGGCAGTCTTGGGTCTGAACTTAGGTAAATAAGTACTTGCTTACGTTTGGTCTGCGATAAATTGTATCATGTAGCTTTCTTTGAATGTATATATGCGGCTTCATTTTTTTTTTAATGCCCTACAGATATGTATATAAACATTTTAAATTTACTTAACGGTGTCAGTCAAAGTCGAAACTGATAAATCATTTAGTCTGCAAATGAACAATTATGAACTTTAAAGTATTTGTCAATCTGGTACATTATTGGAAAACT
Organism: Catocala fraxini; assembly: GCA_930367265.1. Taxonomy (NCBI): domain Eukaryota; kingdom Metazoa; phylum Arthropoda; class Insecta; order Lepidoptera; family Erebidae; genus Catocala; species Catocala fraxini. Next base: position 20,397,125 of record OV884043.1, read on the forward strand.
GTATTATTGAGATGTGCAAAGTATATGACATTTCCCGTTAATAAAATATTTTTGTTTTGACACATCTGAGTTGCGAGTCTCGAAATTGTTTGTTAAGAACGCTCTGAAAAGGCCTTACTATTTACGAACCCCTTCACAAAACAGGTGTAAGTCTATATACGCATGAAACAGTAGGGTTACAATAAAATCCGTATACAGAAACATTCCCCATTGTAGTCGGCCAGCCAGCGGAATTTGAGGCATTTAAATTGAAAACCGCAGCGGACACGGGCAAAATATAATCTCGTGGACACACTATTCATGAGATTAACCATTTATCTGACCCTCGGGCCGCGTCAGTTGCTGTCCGTTACAAATTATGCATTAACATAACAGCCACACGATTTTCAACCTTATTCTCTATGACTAAAATTGAAATACTAATTATAGAGCAAATTTTCGAAAACAGTAGATTGCGAATCCCGTCTTAATCCAATCCTTATTTACTATCTAAACGTTACCATGATGCTTTAGTTAACATTAATTGACATAGGGAGGGTTGTGTGGCGTAGGAGGCAAGATACCCTCTAATATAATGAATGTCTTATGAATATCATGATAACACGACCGGTTTCCAGAGACGGGCTTTGTAAAGCTTGTATTCAGGAACAGCTGCGTCCTGAATTTCGTTGTGTAATTTGGTACTAATAGGAATAGGCTTTGGGTCGGTTTGTACTAAAGGGCGAAGCAAATTATTTGTATTAAGAATGTATTATCGGACATATAACACTGATACATACTACATAGATATAGAACGCCGGTTCATTATGTCGCGTCAACATACACGTACCTACACACAGACGCATGCATGTGTACGTATTTAGGGCTACTCACGCATAGCCACATGTGTGTACACGTATTTTGGTTTACGCACATGTGTGCATAAATGTTGATAGATATATGCTCCCGTACATATTTTGGGTTACCCGAAGATAGATACTTGTGTCTGTATGCATTTTGGTTAACTCACATATAAACACGTCTTTCTATATGCATCGTTTTACTGACATTATAGGTAAGGTTAGTAACAGTTCTTTTTTCTGGATGAAAGGTACCGTTCGCCTTTTCTGTTCCCCTCACAACGTGTTTACTAAATTGCATAATGATCAGTCGAATCGTTAAGGCGTGAACGCGTAACAAACAACCATACAAACTCACATTGGGCTTAATAACATTAGTTGGATGGATTTATATGGATATACGCATGCGTTTGTGCGCCGAGGGGTCATTGCTACAATCTATTGTTGGTCAGAGACCGCCCGTATAGATTTTTAGTTCCCAAAATGGTCCAGGTGGACCCCCAGGGGTCCACGGGAGACTCGAGGGGGGTCTACGTTGGCGTGACAAAAAATGGTGTCCACAATTCATAAGCGGGGATTCCACGAAAATTTATTAGTTTACGATAGTGAAGTACTAATAATATTTTAAGAAGCTCAGCGACTGTTACTTGTAAAAACTTGCATATTCCATAATCAGTACCAGTGGTTTCGAACCTACCGATTTATCGGTAGACAGTATCCAAAAAAAAAATTGGTCAGCTTGTAGAGATTTGATCAAATTTTTTTATTGCACGAACTTGTTTGTTTCTTCACCAATATAAATATGTATGCCAAAGAATATGGTAGAAATTTAAATGCAGGGAGTCCACCGGAACCTGCTAAATTTTGAAAGTGGTCTATTAGAAAAAATGTCTGGGAATCTCTGGTCTAGATGTTCACCAGTTTAATAAGAATAGGCAATAGTCGACTGATTTCACGTCTACAATATAATTAAAGAAATTAAAATTGATGGAAGGAGAACACCTTTAAATTATTTAGAAATTTTTCTTAACTTTTACCTTCGCAATCATCCAAGCAAAACTTCGTTCGAAAATTTTATATTCGGTGGATTTTTTAAAATTTACGCCCTTATCTAGTTGACCCTCCAACGCTGGCAACGTTTTAGTAGCCAAGGCGCCATAAGCCTCCTTCATTGTGAAGGCTTAAATAAACAACAAGAAACTTCTGTGCCCACCTATTGCTGTATAAATAATTCATCAACATTTGACCTGTCAAGTTCAGCCATATTTACTTATAGCGAAGGTTTGTAGCCCAAGTTCGGGTAGGAAGCCGCCATAGACGCCTTTGGGAAAATACTGGGAGTAGAGATTTAAGATGGAATACAAAATATTTAAATAAACTCGGACCTACGGGAACATTCTATATTTATAACGAAAATGAGTTCCGAATTTTTTGTTAAATGTCTGCGTAAGGCTTCATTTAGATTAAGTAAGATGAGCTTGATTATAATTACATTACGTAGGTAATAATTATATGTTTCTAAAAATATATCTATCTAGTTTTCCAATAATGTAGGTTATGTCAACAGATTTGTATCCTTCGGGAACCATCTTGTTTGGACGAAAGGTACCCTATGTCCTTTTTTGTGCCCCTGACAACGTGCATGCGAAATTTTATGATTATCGGTCAAGTAGTTAAGACGTGAAAGCGAAACAAAAAAACAAACAAAGTCACATTTGCACTTATAAGTTACGATGTAGCAACACGTTTATGTCCCGAAAGGAGGTGAAAAGATAAACCAATATTGATGGCAATATGATAATATAGAGGCTTTGTTTGATATGACCTTCATTGAGTAACAAACAGGCAGGAAATAATTCTGTTTGTTTGACACATTTCAAGGTTTAATCGGTTAAGCAATTTTGATGCTTGTTAGAAGATAGGTAGTTATCTGAAGAACATGAACTTCTTTTTAAATTAAACGTTTACTAGCAGTTTGTTTAACAAATTATTTATTTACAAATTCAAATTCAAATTATTTATTTTTGCAGAAAGCGCTGTTACTCTGTTGTTATTAAATGTTCATGTTTTAAGTGATTCTACCGTAAGGCATCCAAAATGTATACAATCATACTTTAGCAGAAAATGAAAATTGACATTGAAATATATAAAATTAGATAATATTATTCTGAAAACCCTGCAGCTAGGTATGCGGAGTGAGTTCGTGACGGTAGAGCAAAGGATAGGATTCGAACTCGTAACCTCTGCATCGCATTTCCGATGCTAGAGTGGACATAAGACTAGCACCTAATGCTTAAAATATTTGTATTATAAATCGCTTAACTTTTCGGTACTTGAAAGCTATTTAAATTGTTATGCATCTTATGTAACGCAGTGGACATTTACCCTAACACCCAAGTCTCGGCGGAAGCCAACAAATTTAGCAGACGAACTTTTTTAATTTAAAAAAATATTTAGTCATCTACCTAACTTTTGTATGTAAATTATTTTAGCTTAACATTACGGTTATATGGAGGATAGTTTTTATGGCAATCTTGAGCGCACTGTAACTAATAAAGATAATTATGGACAACTAGCGGCCTACCCCAACTTTGCCTGGGTTGGACGTAATATGTTTGGCCGATAATCGTCTGGAATAATATCTAATTTTAGTGGGCGACCGTTGGACTGCCACGCAGAGGCCTTGAATTCGATCCCAAAGCTATATATATGACTTTTCGAAGTTATGTGCGTATTATATAGTTAATTATCACTCGCTTTAACGGTGAAGGAAAACATCGGGAGGAAACCTGCCAGCCTGAGACTTCTCCATAATGTTTTCGAAGATATGTTAAGTCTGCCAATTCGCACTGGCCCAGCGTGGTGGTCTATGGCCTAACCTCCTCACACTGAGAAGAGGCCCGTGCCCAGCAGTGAGACAGTTTAATATAGGGCTGATATTATACAAGGTGATCTAAAAAATGTGAATCAAATTGTAACGGGAGATTCCTTAGGTAAGGACCTATTAAATGTGCTTAAGAAAAAATAAAAAGAATAATGTTGTGTTGTTGGTCAAACACACAAGATTTTCTTTGGTGCAAAAAAATACACCAAAATAATGATACGATTTCAAAACTACGTCAGTTTTAAATAAAAATCGTTTGTAGTTTGACGAATCAATCCTTCACAAATAATAATAGTGAAAAAAAAATGAAATTAGCCATAAACGAAGCACCTGTAGTTAAAAGTCCGGAAAAGGTCGCACTTTTTTAAAACCTTTGATTTTTTAAATTTAACTAACGGTCATAAGTTTTAAAATTTTTTAGCACAGTTGAAAGGTCCTTATCCAAGGAATCTCACGTTACAATTTGATTCACATCTGGGACATCCTGTATATACAACTAAGGTGTCAAACAAGCATACGGCCCACCTGATGGTAAGTGGTCACCGTAGCCTATGAACGCTTGCAACACCAGAGGCGTCATTTGCGCGTTGCCGACACTTAAGGGAAAGGAGGAAAGAGAAAAAGGAAGTGGGAAGGAGAAGGAGCAGGAAAGGGGCAAGAAGGTGATTGAATTTAAGGAATACAAATCAGCCCATTTCAATTCATCAAATTTCCAAAAAAAATATGGTCGAATTTCGACCACTGGTCGGGCGAACACCAGTTATATTTTTTAGTTTACTAACTAATCTTAGAACTGCATCAAATTGACGGTACCAGGGCAACATAAAATATAAGGAGGCTCATACGAATTTTGTTTAAGAATTCCCAGACAGAAATACCCAAAAGCACTTAGACAGGAATAAAACCGGGACGATTGGTGCCCCAGACAGACTATAATTTATTCAAGTTATTGTACCAACGAGCCGTCGGCAAACTAATAAAAAGGACCTTACTGTCTGTTATAGCATTATTATTGTGAACGAGTAAACGAGGCAGTGCGTTAAAGAGTGTAGCTTTGTCTCGATCAACACATACAATGGCAATGCTATAATCTGACAAATGCTGAACTGTTAAAACCTTTTGGTACAACCGAGCTAGATAACATAAATACATAAAGATTTTGGGTCATTCTAGAGATTAGACGTACAATCACTTTTATTTTACAATATTTAGTAAATAACCTTGACCATAAATTGAACATTGAAGAGCATAGCAATATATTATAACAAATAAATTGTCGTCAAAATGGTCGAACAAATATGTTCAGACTTTTTTTTTTTTTTTTTTTTTTACGTGGGGGAATGCATGACGCATACCCCTCCGCGGGGGCGGGCGGAGGGGTTATGTCGGACTCGCCGGGGTAAAAGAAAGATGGTAAAGATGTTAAAGTACCTCCCGGAATACCGACTAAACCTACCACGGTGTTCCTCAACAAAACCACTATCGACGGGGCCGCGCGAATCACTTTCGCATGCGGTCGCGACCCCGCCGAGGTTACGGCCCGCCGCATGAAACGACAGGCCACTACACGAAAGACCTACCCTATAGGCACATCTAAAAACTCCCTACTGTCCCCCCTAGAGGGGAGACGGACTCGACACAGAGGCGCGCGTGGGAACACGCACGCCGCCTCTCGGACCTGGTGCTGAACGGATGGCGGGCAGGCCCACAAAGCCCGCCACCCCCAGGTCAATCCTCAGGGTGGCTGGAGGTCGTCTCGCGCCCTCCGGCGCCCGGCTCTGCGGTTGGGGAGAGGGTTCAAACGCTCCCTCTCCCGCTCCGCCGCCTCCTTGATGGAAATGAAAATATGTTCAGACTGAGGCAATGAGTAATATCGATCTATATGTTAATCATACCGCACATACACAAACTGATATTAATCAAAACAATTCAATGTTTTCTCGTATAATTACTTACTGATTTTACACCAAAATATCAACAGTTTACTTAATAAATCAGATCTACTAGCATGCCACTTAGATGAATTTTCGCAAACTAAAAAATATCTTTGGATGTCCTATGTATAACAGAACATAATATAAAGGATGATGGTGGTCTCAATTTAGTTATACCTAATTTTAAATTAGCTAACTACTCAAATACAAATACTCGACAAGAAGGAACATGCATCTTAATAAACAATAAACATACGTTAAAAACAATCCATCTAACTGAATACTGCTTGCCTAACACGATAGAATGTTGTGGCATTGAGTTAATAGAGCATAATATAATTATTATATGTATATATAGACCCCCAAAGTTCAAAATAGATGCCTTAACTACTTTTTTTCATAACTTTGAAGGTATTTTACAAAAGTCTTGCAATAATAACAAAAGAAAAGTGTTGATATGTAGTGATCTTAATATATATATTTTAAAAAAGACCAAGCTTTCTTCACAGTTTGAAAATCTACTTTTAAATTTTAATTTGAGATTGGTTATACGCCAGCCTACTCGTCTTAATAGCAATACGTGTATTGACAATATCATACATAATGTAAGAGGTAGCAAAATTGAAGTTATAGAGTTAGCCCTATCTGATCATACAGCACAGATACTAAAATGCCCTGTCAAAAAACCTATACAATATCACATTTGTTCACATTAAAACGTGATTATTCTATGGAAAATATAGATAAATTTAAAAACGCAATTGGGCGTCTCAGTTTTCAAAGTGTTTATGAATGTTTCGACCCGAATGAGGCTTTTAATGAATTTTATAGTTTATTCAAACTGTTTTATACCTTATGCTTTGCTTTACAGAAAATTAGAATTCTTATTACTAAGCCACTAAACTGGGTTACTAAAGGCATTAAGTTATGTTGCAAACGGAAGCGAGAAATGCTTTGGCATCTAAGACGTCATTCTAGCGTCCATAACAAACATAAGCTAAAAATATATACACAGCGGCTAAAAATAATAATCAAGCTCACACAAAAAAGGCGAAATTATTATTATATAAGTAATGCAGAAAATAAAATTATTTTATAACTATTAATAAGTAAAAACAAGTCAAATTACCCAAAGAAAATATTTCTAAATTATTTTTTGATAATAAATGCGTAATCAATCCAATTGAAATTGCAGAAGTATTTAATAATAACTTGATAGACCAAATCCAAACACTAAATACATCCGATAATAAATCTCTTAATATATTGTCAATAAACTCTGTCTCCAATTCAATGTTCGTACCCGCCACTATTCCTCATGATATATGTAACATAATAAATTCTCTTAAAAATACTTACAGTGCCGGATATAACGATATAATTACGAAGGTAATAAAATATGTTGCTTATATAATTTCTCCAGTTTTGAGTTTTGTAATTAATTTGTGTATTGAAAAAGGAATTGTCCCAAATATCTTGAAAATATTTATTATATTAAACCCTTACATAAAAAGGACGATAGACAGGATCCAAAAAATTATAGGCCTATTGCTTTAGTTCCAATATTTTCAAAAATAATAGAGAAAGTAATATATAACAATATGTATAAGTTCTTAGAGACTAACAAAATATTTGCTGAAGAAAAATATGGTTTTAGACGCAGCAAGAACATAAATATGGCCATGTAAATGATAGGTAGAGAAAGCTCTTTCAAACATGGATAATCTAACCCCCGTTACTGCCCTCTTCATGGACATGACTAAAGCATTCGATTATGTAGATTTCAAAATACTTTTGACTAGATTGGAAAAGTATGGCATAAGGGGTAACGTACTGAGCTTTTTAAAGATTAAATATCTGACTGATAGGAAACAAGTTACAAGTATAAAGAAGATGTGCTTGCATACAAATATGGTAGTAACTTATCTATCGGGACAAATAAAAACAAACTATGGTGTGCCTCAGGGAAGTGTTCTCGGCCCGTTGCTGTTCCTCGTTTACATTAATGATATGCCCCAGGTAACTGATCATCCTATGACGCTATTCGCTGATGATTGTACAGTTATATTTACAGGACTAAAATAAACTATCATATGAAAAAAACATAAATGAAAACTTACGTAACTTAATAACCTGGTTTAATAATAATAATAATCTTAAAATTAATCTAGATAAAACCCATACAATATAATTTAGACAGAGAACGAAACCACATAAACTTAACATTCAATATGATGGTAAAACTATAAAAGAAACGGACTACATAACATTTTTAGGTCTTTACCTTAATGTAAATATGACGTGGCATAAACACATTGATCATACCATAAAAAAATTACGCTTTATACAATCTTAGCAAAATAGCAAGTCGTGAAACAGTCCGAACTGCATACCATGCATATTTTCCCCCAACTCTACGGTATAGGCTTATATTCTGGAGAAACTCTTCAGGCAGAGAATTAGCGTTCAAAGCATAGAAAACATGCCTGAGAGCCATGTGTGAATTACAGCAGACAGATAGTTGTAAACCATATTTTGTTAAATTAAAAATTCTGGCGCTCCCATCCTTGTATATATTAGAAGTGGCAATGTTTGTAAAAAAGCACCTTCATGTGATTAAGGTACTGAACAGTAAATGTCATCAACATATAGTTCGTGTAAAGCCTCATAAAACAGCATTGTACGCAAAAAGTGTACTGGGTATGGCACCCAACATTTTCAATAAATTGCCTAAATATATAAGAAAATTAGATAAGCTTAATAAATTTAAAAGTGTCCTTACTGATTTCTTAATAAAGAGGACATTTTATAGAAACAGTAATTTTTAAATTATGATTTTACTGAATAACAATGTTAATTTTATGTACTTTTAAGTTACAATATTATATAAATTATTATTTTTAGATTTTGTAATTTATAATGTACACTGTATTCCGAGGATGTTCATTAATTTGTCAAATGTCAAATAGTTTACACCTATTGTAACGATTAAATACAATAGTAACTTACTCCTGATTTGTATGCCTAAAAGGCTTAGCATAATTTATTAACACAATAACATACCTATGTTATACAAATAAATATTTTTGATTCCATTTGATTTGATAATATCAAGTGCTTAACATGGGCCTCTTCTCATTATGAAAAGGATTAGGTCACAATCAACCACGCTGGCCCAGTGTAAGTTAGTAGACTTCATATATCTTTGAGAACAGGTTTGCTCATTATGTGTTAAGGCATACGATAATTAACTAAATAATATGCATATAACTTCGAAAAGTCAGAGGTCCCTTGGGATCGAACTCGAGTCTGCGTGACAGTCCAGCGATAGCCTAATAGGAGACCCCAGTAAGCTATCGCTATGATTCTAATAAATTAAATATATTCAAGCATTCTATAAGTCAATTAATAATATAATATTTAAGTCAATAACTTTGTTTAACGAAAACATTGTTGCTCTCAATATATATTGTCTAATTTTCTTTTACAAGTAAAACTATGGTGTATTTCATTAAGAGAAAATTGTTTAAATGAAATAACTTTACTAATTAGGATCGGGCCTTAAAATAATAATTTATAAATAGGTCAAACATTGTATAAATTACTCTAACTCTAACAATACTAATGAGATGAGAAGTAAACATACAGTCTGTCTAATGGTAAGTTGTAGAACCTAGGATTTATTTGCCTCTGGCAACACAATTTATGTGTCATCGAATTTGCCTCTGGCAACACAATTTATGTGTCATCGAATTTGCCTCTGGTAACACAAATTGTGTCATGTTTCATTTAATTGAGAGACAAATAAACAAGATAATTATGTAAATTACGACTGCCTTATTGACGCAGCAGCAGTAGTAAATGTGAAAAACTGTGCGAGATTTTTAGCTTATAAAGACAACTTCTACACTAGGAATAATTTCTGTACCGCGGGGGACTTTACTAACATTCAAAGACTTGGAACAATCATTTGTGGCTCATAACATTTATTGTCTCGTAAGAGTATCAAAGCCACGACTCTAGGCAGTGGCAGTGATGAGGCGACCTTTTAAACCACTGCGCCAAGTAGTCAAGTTAGGTAATTCTTAGTTATCTCTGAAGACTACATGGGAACTAAAACCATGGCTGGTAGGTAAAATCTGGATGTAATGCGCATTTCGGGGATTTATGTACATATGTCAATTTTAAAATGCGTTAGGAATACGTATACGATGCCTATTTATAGTATTGCGGGCACAAATAACTTATTCTATCTAATACCCCAGGTTATTCATACATTGATTCCACCTAGAATACCGTAAGTAAACTCCCAATTTCCATATGTTTGTATTGCAAACCAATCATAGACCTGTGAAATTACCAGGCGCACAGAACAACTTAGGAGTTTGAGCGTGTGCACACCGAGTAAGCGGTTTAGTCGTAGGATTAGCCGTTTATCTGAGTGGACTAGACACAGTTGTCCAGAGGCCGAGCTTAGCCGCGTGCAGTATACTTACAGTGATCGGCAAATACATGTAAGTCTCCTTATATTTTATGGTGTCCTGGTACTTGGATATTGGTGCGATGCCAAGTTTTTAATGATTGTCATTGTAGATAGGAAAGTATTATTAAATTAAACAATGGACGTGTGGCAAGTATTATGCCAAAAGACTTACTAGAAAATGTTTTTAAATATACACACGTATAGGAAATTATATGTATATGTACAGGATTCTCACGAAGGAATGTACGATAGGTTTACACACGTTTACTTTAATGGTTTTCGTCATTCGTGAATTCGCCAGAAGATAAAGTCACACGTAATTCCACGAGCCTATTTATCCCCCTAATCCCATGAAAAGGCATGCCAAGGTTAAAATTGATCTAGGATATGGTCTATTTGATTACGAAGTTTCATCCAAATCCGTTTATCGGTTTTCGCGTGGTTAAATAACAAACATCACAATATTCTCACAAACATTAACAGTACATTTTATTTTTATATTTCTGTAAGTTTCTCGAAGTTATGTGAAGTCTGCCAACCCGCACTAGGCCAGAATGGTGGACTATGGCCTAACCCTTCTCACAGTGAGAAGATGCACATGCCCAGCAGCAGTGGGACGGTTTAATACAGGACTGATATTATTATATATGTGTAATAACGTGTGTGTGTGTGTGTGAAATAAATAAATATTTACTTTTTACAGTGAACCAATACCGCAATGCAAGTGCTTATGCTTAAACATATCAAAATATCTACATTATATAATAAAATTGTAACTGGTTGATGTACAGGAGATATTTTAAAATATATCATGGAAGACAAAAAATATTTTTAGGATTTTTATCAGTCTGTATGTTTATACAGGCAACATGTCAAAACTACTGCACGAAATTGAATACAATTTCACAGCTGGAGGTCTAAATAGAAATCTTATGCATGTTTCATCCTTATGTACCTACTGCTCAGAAGTCGAGTAATTATGTATTTAGATCTGGTTCTTTATATAAATAAAATAAATTATAAAATATAAAACAAAGTCCTCCGCAGCATCTGCCTGTCTGTTCGCGATAAACTCAAAAACTACTCAACGGATTTTCATGCAATTTTCACCAATCATTCATGAGGAAAGTTTAAGTATAATTTGTTAAGGTTATGTACTATCCGTGCGAAGCAGGGGCGGGCCACTAGTTTTCAATAAAGTCCATTTCATTGTTGTCAAAATACAAATAACCCGCCATCTTTGCTGCACATTAAAATTGTCGTAAACAGGAAATTTACGACAGCAACTAAGAAACTAGGACAGGTTTAATAGTTCTCTAACGCTCATATTGTAAAACACATACATAGTTTCATGCCTGTATATTCCCGATATATCCCCGAAGAGGCAGACAGAGTTTTTTTATTTTTCGTGTTTTTAGTGGCCAATCTGTTGTCAAGAGTTGTTCAAGACGCCCGTAGGCATCTGACATAGCTTAACAACTGATGTCAATTTTAAAATAGCCGGGATCGACTTTTTACTTGCCCTCCGAAGCACGGAGACGCTTAGATAAAATACCACTAACGGCCGTTTCCAATAATCAACCTAATTTTATGGATAGATCACTATCCTCTGTTACCAGTAAGATGTTATCTATCCATAGTCTACGTTTCACAAACAAGGATAAGCGCTATCTATCCCTAGCGAACAAGAGATAGCTGTGTCCTCTCATCTATCCGGGCCTCTTCAAACGTTTCGTTCTTTGCTACTACGTAATTCTTATTACGCAATATATTTTATTTTAATGAAGTTACCAACAAAATATAAAATGATTTCAGTAAGTACTTATTATATTTAATAATTTTAATATATTAGTGTAATGCATATAAGTTTTCATAGATATTTATTTTACAGTTAACGAAAGCGGCACCCATGTCAAAAGATGAGGCTATGCTTCTCGTAGAACTTGTGGTGGCAAATAGTATAATTAACAACAAAGCTACAAATGTCGCCAGTAACAAAATGAAAGATGAAGCATGGCATATTTTGACAAGGTATTTTAATTCCTCCATTGCAAGTTTCACGCGTATTCCAGCGCAGCTTCGCTTAAAATGGTAGAACTTGAAGAAGGCAGCTCGCAAACGCCGTGCAAGCTTGAGAACTAGTCGTAATACTGTTAGTTAGTGATTATTATTGAATGGCCACGTTTGTAATTTACTGTTGCATTTCAAATGGAATTGTACGGAGACGCTTTTATACTTCAACCACGATAAACGCGAACGTGGATATCCAAAGCTTGCCATTACCGTGCTCGCAATATAAGTGTGTTCATACAATCCTACACATTTTGTTCTCCTACTGTATCATATGTAATCTGTATGCATACTCGTAGTCATTTAATTTTGTCATATAATTCACGCGTGGCTTATCTTCCTTGTTTAACGGTATGTTAGAAGTATCACGGTCACTGTCTTCATCACAATCTATTATCATTTGAAATAATTCCATATCACTGTCATCGCTACTATAATATTCCATTATTACTTATACAAAGACTATTTAATATTAGTAAAATAAATTTTCAAACGGCTATCCGCATTCGTAATCGCCCAAAGTTGACGGATAAACAAATGATGTTACTAGAGTTAGCTCCGCCTACCGGAGAGTAACATGAAACTTTTTTTGAAATGCAAGTAACACTGATTTGTATGAGCGCTCCTATATCTAGTAACCTATCCGTCCTCCGGATGATAGATAGACAATTTCGGTAGAAAATGATATCCGACAGTAGGTTATTGAAAACCAAGTAAAGGCAAAAGGATTTGTTTATTTCTAGTAGCTTGAACTACAGGTAGATAGGTTATTGGAAATGGCCGTAAGCGGTCACCCATCTATAGACTGACCGCACTCAACATTGCTTAACCTCGCTAACCGTTTACCGATCAGTGAGTGCAGCTGCCTATGAGCGCCTCAGTCAGAGATATACTCTCATATTTCGATAAGTTAACAGAATTAACCAAAACTATATATAACAAAAAAGGCGTTGTATCTGGGCCCCTGCGCATAAGACAAGAGATTATTGAAACTACGAACAGTAGACGCCGCTTGAATATTGTTTAACGGTTTGCAACCAACTATTTGTGGATAAGGACGTGTGATAGTTCAACTCTTACGTGGCGATTAATGTCTACTAAGCAAATTTCAAGACTACGGGTAGCTACTGAAATTTCTCAATACACTAGAATGTAACGCATTCAAAATCATGGACGCAATAGTAAGTTGAGGCTACTGATTTACCGTGGGTTACATGCATCGTGTAAAAATATCCAAGTCATCCGGATAAGAAACACGTATGAGTAACTAGCGCATGTCAGAAGCAAGTTTCAGCAGCTTGCACATATAACCTGCACGAGTCTCTTGCGCATGTAGTTCGCACGAATATATTGCGCATGTAGCACCGTGCAAGTCCCTTGCATCTGTCGCCTTCACAAGTAGCTTGCATATATTGTGCCGGCTAGAAGCTAACACATTTAACCAGCGTAAGTAGCTTGCACATGTAACCCGCGTGACTAGCTTGCGCGTGTAACTCGCACGATTAATTTACTCATGTATATTGAATCGAATTAGGTGTAACTTGGCGGAAATCCATTGTAATAAAATTATTGAGATGAGAGAAACCCACTACGCACCCTCGGATGACCCACCCCAAGTACTGCAATAGAAAAACTTTGACAATACCGAACTCTTCTGAATGGGAGCAGCCACGTCGTGGGACCCGGGCGTACTCCAACTTGCAGTATTCTTCTTTTAACATAAAATATGCGTCGACACGTGTTTCGCCTCGCCGCCAGGCATTTTCAGGACCGTTTGACAACGAATGAACTTGTATACACGTATGTAGCTCGCACGAGTAATTTATGTATGTACGTGTTAAAGGCTAAAAAGTGTAAAAGGCATGTTTGGCTGTTCATAGAGGACTATTAGTGCCCACAATGATGTATGGAAGTGAAAGTTGGGTATGGCAAAAGAAGCATGAGAGCTAAATAAATGCTGTAGAAATGAGAGCGCTGAGAAATATATGTATTGTGACTCTGAAAGATAGAATAAGGAATAGTGTGATTAGAGAGAGATGCGGCATGAAAGTGGATATAGTGACAAGAATAGAAAAGGGTATGTTAGCTTAACAGCTTCAGCTTCCTCGTCCATTCTTTCTACATGCCCAAACCAGCTGGTTTGGGCATGTAGAAAGAATGGACGAGGAAAGACTGACTAAGAAAGTTTATAAGGCTAGTGTGAATGGAACAGTCGCAAGAGGAAGACCTAGGCGAACGTTTCTTGATCAGATCGGAGGCGTTCTGGACAAAGGCCAGGTTAAGAGCACCTTGAACCGACGGGCGTGTATGAGGAATATGATGAAAGTGAATGAAGCCAGAGAAGTGCGCGGATCGTAGCGAATGGAAATCCGTAGTCTCTGCCTACACCTCTGGGAAACAGGCGTGAATCTATGTATGTATGTATGTGTTAAAGCATAGCTGTCATGTATACTTATATACACATGCCAATTTCTTTCGAGATATGCAGACGAGAATGTCTTTAGCGTTATCCAGCCAATTCTTGATATTATGCGGTTGCTATAGAAATGGATGGAGTTTTCTTTTTGTATATAATAAAGGAGGCGTTGCAGACTGTGCAGTGAGCGTTAAGACCCATAAGCGGTTTAACGCTGCTTCCGCGGATTAGCTGTTTATCTCCCTCTCGACTATGCCATTGTCCACTGCGCATTTATGAGCCGTCCAATTGTCGGGCTTACAGCGGTTTCAGAATGTTTATTATAACTATCTGTTACGGAAAACACAGGCAAATTTCAATTCCTGACGTAGATCCATGGCCCATGGCATAAATAGCAAATGGTTTGTTAAAGGCAGGTTTCTGATTTATTATTTTCTTTTTCTTATTTATAATTTAAATAACCTAAGCATGGAAAATGTTTAAAAATTAATCTTAATATACAAATATTTTATGTATTATAAATATTTTTTATTGTTTTATGCCCAGACATTGCGAAATAAAATATTGAGATCAATGGTAAACATGAAATTATGTATACGGTGTATGGTCAGTGTAAGTCTATGTTTTACAGATGTCTACTCCTGTCTAAAATTGTTCTGGCTACACAATTTTGTTTCATATATTTCAGTTTGCAAGAGGTATAATGTCAATTTCAAATTGCGTTAAAATATGAAGACGTCTTGGTACCCATGTCATCTGAACTCATCTGTATCGCATCCGGATTTAAAGACAGTGGTTGAATTGGGTGATATATTTGACTACAGTGGGATCACCCACTATAGTCAAATCTATCAACCATTTGAATGCTTAGAATACAACTTTTGCATTAGAAATAATTCTTGTATCATGAAGGAATTAACAAACTTTGAAAAAACGGACACAAAGAGCACATTCGTTCTTTGACCCAGAGCAACATTTGAGAATTCTAATATATTATTTAATGTGAGTATCAAACCACGTTAGATATTTTTTTACTTTTGACTGTATCACGAAGGGAAAAGAATTATTTTTTCCCCTTCGTGATACAGGAATTATTTCTAATGCAAAAGTTGTATTCTCAATATTTCAATCCTACTTAAAAGACTAGGGAGATGTCGAATAAACGCTTTCATTACTAACTTGTAACACCGTCAATCGTCTACACACAATCTTGGTTACGACTAGAAGATCTTTGTAAAATTACCCGCGATACCATTCATTCCGCCACAATCCCGCTCCGAGAATATGCATCTTAACTTATTCAGAACCAACTTAATAAGTTTAATGAATTTATTTGCCAACTTCACTATTACAAGGACAAGCTCTGTAGAACTACAGTTTGTGAAACTTAAGTTAACTGTCAGAGAATAAGGTAATTGTTTATGATTGTACAGGTACACACGTCTACACATCAAGTTAGACACCCTATATACGCATACCTACGCTACATACAAAATAGAGAATTGTCGGAAAGGGACAGTGCATAGCGGTGTCGATGTAATGGTAAGGATAGACCGTAACAAAAATATAACGCACTCTCGCGCACGATTCGCAGCGTTCAACTTCTAATAGTTCAAAGTCCAAACTGTCCAGGTTGATTGTCGCTGTGTGTATGTCGTCTTATACGCAACAAGAAATAGCATTCTAATTATAAATGCGATTGTAAGTTTGTTTGTTACGCTTTACAAAAAAGGGTTTTCCTTTTATCCAGAAAAACACTGTTCCCGAGCGAGCGAGTCACGGGAAATCTAGTTAATGAAATTTAGTAGATAAATTATGGTGAAATTTATAATTTGGGTATGAAAAAGAGTAAATGCTTAATAGAAATATCCTGTATACAAACTGTCCCAGTGTTGGGCACGGGCTTTTTCTCTTTAAGAGAAGAGTTAGACCATAGTTCACCACGCTGGCCCAGTGCGGTTTGCCAGACTTCAGACATCTTAGAGAACATTATGTAGAACGTTTGAAGGTGCAGGTTACCCCACAATATTTCCATCACCGTTAAAGCAAGCGACAGTTAACTACATATTTAATACGCACATAACTACAAAAAGTTATAGTGTGTGCCTTGAGATCAAATTTGAGACCACTGCTTGGCAGTCCATCGGTTTTCCACTAGGCTATCGCTGTTTATACTATGTTAAAAGAAAATAATAACATAAAAAACATATCTAAGAATATACAGAAACAAAAAAGGCTAATGGCAGATTCAAGCACAGAGATCATACCTGTGGTGGTACCAGATACCTGTGGTCAGGGCTGCAAAGTTTACCTGTGGTCAGGGCTGCAAAGATAAAAACCATTCCCATTATTAAAAAAAAGATTAGAAATGAATCTCGCGACAATCCTAACCGACTCTTTTAAAACAGGCATGAAGTTCCACAATTAAAAAAGCAGTTGCGACCAGAGACAAAATGGTTAATTTGAATTCAGAACGTTTAGATTTTCTGGCAGAATATGATAACAGTCATGGGCGACGCGGCGCTGTACTAACTTTATTTTAATTTTTCCATTTCAGACGTAGATAACAAAACTATGCTGTTTTTACATTCTGAAGTAGAAGCGAAACTGCTATTTCATACCATTTCATTTCATTTCATGCTCTGCGTTATAATTGTATGAAACCTTCTAGGAATTAGTTATAAAATATAATTGTCATTTTGAAAAGAACTTAATTATGCTATTCTGAGAAATACCAGTGTAATATCATATAGAAAAGAACTGTAAAATGAAGTAGTAATGGTGAAAAATAGAATGAAAATGGCAATGTAAGATCGTAGCAAGTAGATATTTTATGTATACAATAAATATAATAAGCTAAGAATGCAAAAGAAATACCTAACAAGTGTACCAAATGCCTTAGATACGTATTTACCTTGAAAGTTAAAAACACAATGCATTGTCTGAAAGAGTCTTATTTTAAAATATCATAACTTTTTTAATAAATAATCCAGATGTGTTCTAAATAATATTCAGTGTGTACGAAATACTCGTCACCTCTAAGTTTGAATGCTGATTCTAAGCCATCTATTGTTTAAATCTCTTGTGGCACGTATCGTTACATAAAGCGGGTACACATATTTCTGTTAAAATTTGAAAACGGAACACACTGAATTAACGAGCGAACTTTTCCGTTCGAAATTAGAAAATATTCCTATTTTAAACAGTCGTTACTTTTCGAATAAAGAACGCGGCTGTTTAAAAGATATTGAATACAGTTGTGTGCGGAATAAGTACGTTGGTATGTTTTGTACTCGTTCGAATGCTTATTGTGAACAATCTATTGTTTAAATCTCTTGATGCATATACACGTATCTATGTACAAACGTGAAGCGGGTACAGTCTGCAGATAAGTAAGCCATTTACTTCCGTTATCATGGATTAGTTGAGGTCAATTTTGTTCGTACGCTTCTTAATTATCTGACAAAGGCCTGCAGATCGAAAGATATTATGTGAGTTGTTATTTTTGTTATCTTTCAAATTGTATGATTCAGTACGTTTGGTATGTGCAAGGTTATTTGACATGAAAGTAGATTTACCTTAGAAGTATTAGGTATAAAGGTATCTAAACTCCACAAAATAGATGGCACTACACTAAAACATCGGGAAAATATCTTAGACTATCATAGAACATACGACGCCACTATCACTACACAGATAAATTGTAAAACAAAAGTATATATTATGTATGTTTATCTATTGTCTAGGACCCATTTTTTTTTTACTTTGGGGAATGCGTGACGCATACCCCTCCGCGGGGACGGGCGGAGGGGTTATGTCGGGCTCGCCGGGGTAAAAGAAAGATGGTAAAGATGATAATAGACCTCCCGGAATACCGACTAAACCTACCACGGTGTTCCTCGGCAAAACCACTATTGACCGGGTCGCGCGAATCACTTGCACATGCGGTCGCGACCCCGTCGAGGTTTCGGCCCGCCGTATGAAACGGCAGGCCACTACACGAAGAGGCCTACCTATTAGGCAAACCTCCCACCAAACCCTACTGTCTCTCCCCTAGAGGGAAGACGGACTCAAAACAGAGGCGCGCGTGGGAACACGCACGCCGCCTCTCGGACCTGGTGCTGAACGGGTGGTGGGCAGGCCCACAAAGCCCACCACCCCCAGGTCAAACCTCAGAGTGGCTGGCGGTCATCTCGCGCCTTCCGGCGCCCGGCTCTGCGATTGGGGAGAGGGTTTAAACGCTCCCTCTCCCGCTCCGCCGCCTCCTTGATGGAAATTACTTCCTCACAAAAGGAGGCGACGGCGTTCCACGACCTCTCATTCCGGACCATAGACTGAACTACGGCCGGGAGCGGGAGGGCAACCAATCCGACTGCCGCGATCAACTCACGATTGTCTAGTACCCATAGTACAAGCTCTGCTTAGTTTGGGCTAGATGGTGTTGAGTGTATGTGGTAGAATAATAATATAATAATAATAATATATTGTATTATAGATATAATGCCCATTTACATTAATCAAATTTATTGAAACAGGTGTCAAGCTACCCCTATTTTGTTTACAAAGTGAATATAAAATAACTTGCTTTAAAAAACTCGTGCAAAAAGGCCTTTAGTCGGGCAACGGCCATCTCTCTGTTTTAATCTCAACTTCGATAAGTTGCATGTAGCCTTAAAAGAAACGAACGGGAAAATATACATAAACAGGTTGTTAATGTACATTTCGTTCGTTTCTTTTGGACGATTGTAGAGTTTACTCTTAGTCAATGTATCATTTATTGTATAGCACGTATAATTGACATTCCGAATTATAATTAACTAGTGCATTTTAAAAGCATCTTCGTTCATTCTCATTCCTTCTTAAAACCTCTAAAATGATTCAATTTCTTTCTTTAAAACTGAATTCTATATTATGTTTGTTTTAAAGTCTTTCAAATGGCGTAAATTTGACTTTGTTTACAAATCAATTTTCATTTAAAAATATTTTGTAAAATAATGGCTATAACATTTTATAGCTTTAAACATACTGATCGCTCTTCCATTTCAGGCGTACAATATAAGAAATAAGTCATACAAAAACAGTATCCAATTGAAACGAATAATATGCGTTGATTTATATGCATCAGAAGTAGCGCTTTGATATGTTTGTCTATCTGTTTGACAGTAGAAGGCAGCACAATATTTCTCTTATATTTTTATTATGCTAGTCTACTTAATTCAATCTAACTGAAATACAGCAGTAGATTAATATAAGACATATTTATTTAACAGTAACTCAATCAATTAAAATTAAACCTTACAAGTACAGGTACACACGGCTACACATCAAGTTAGACACCTATATACGCATTACTACGCTACATACAAAATAGAGAATTGTCGGAAAGGGACTGTGCATAGTGGTGCCGATGTAATGCTAAGGATGGAGTGTTGCGTCCCGTTCAGCGTAAATGAGACAAAATAACAAAAATATAACGCACTCTCTCGCACGATACGCAGCGTTCAACTTCTAATAGCTCAAAGTCCAAACAGTCTAGGTTGATGTGTCGCTATGTGTAATAAGAGTATTTATCAAAAATATACGTAGAACCAGATTTTTCTCGCGGCTTCACTCGCGTTAGATAGATTTTTCAATAATTTTTATCCCTTAGGAACAGTTTTTTTTTTAATTAATGTCATCGTTTGTCCTTTTCTTTAACCCTGACAACGTGTTTGCAAAATTTCATGATGATCGGTCGAGTAGTTAAGACGTCAAAACGTAACAAACAAACTCACATTCGCATTTATAATATTAGAATTAAGAATAAAATTAGTAAAATGCCGGTGAGGATTATATATATTCAGTCTATTGGTTGTAGTGCTCTGAGGTCCCATCACAATCAACTCACTAATTTAATAATTTGCATAATTTGATGCAACTTTATCGTATAGGGACAATGGACTCTTAACCCTTTGGTTAATTAAACATGATCTAGTTTCAACCCCTAAGAGAATATCCCTAACAGAGGAGTTAACTCAGGTTTATTTAAATTTAAGTTTTAATTCTACATGTTTGAGTAATATACATATTTAAAAAATATGATATCTTATAATTAGCTAATATGATATCGAATGATAAATTGACTTATATTAGCTAATGTTGTGTTTATAAAACTATTACGGTAGAAAACGAATGTAACCAACTTCGTATTCTTAATAAAGTACAACATAAACAAATTACGAATGACAGCTGTTGTGTGAGCCAAATAGTAACATTTCATATATTTGATACTCGTCAGATTAAAAATTATTCAATAGATAACATTAATATATGATTGCTCTCTCGAGGCGGCAAGGTCCGAGCTCCGCCAGGTCGTAGTGGAGAAATGGAAGGAACGACTTGTGCACCCTAGTGCCGGGCACGCCACGATAGTGGCGGTTAGTCCCGTCTTTGAGGAGTGGCTGGAGAGGCGGCATGGCGCCCTCACCTTCCGGCTGACACAGGTAATGACTGGCCACGGTTGTTTTGGCCAGTTCCTGTGTCGTATACGCCGGCAAGATACGCCCGGTTGTCACCACTGCGGCGACTGCCGCAACGTTGTTGAGGACACGGCGCTGCACACTTTGGCGTACTGCCCTGCCTGGGCATCGCAGCGCCGTGAGTTGATCGCGGCAGTCGGACTGATTGCCCTCTCACTTCCGGCCGTAGTTCAGTCTATGGTCCGGAGTGAGAGGTCGTGGAACGCCGTCGCCTCCTTTTGTGAGGAAGTCATTTCCATCAAGGAGGCGGCGGAGTGGGAGAGGGAGCGTTTAAACCCTCTCCCCAACCGCAGAACCGGGCGCCGGAGGGCGCGAGATGACCTCCAGCCACCCTGAGGATTGACCTGGGGATGGCGGGCTTTGTGGGTCTGCCCGCCATCCGTTCAGCACCAGGTCTGAGAAGCGGCGTGCGTGTTCCCATGTGCGCCTCTGTGTCGTGTTTTTGTCCCCCCCAGGGGGACAGTGGAGGAAGTATTTTCTGTGAAGTGGCCTGCCGTTTCACACGGCGGGCCGAAACCTCGGCGGGGTCGCGATTGCATGTGAAAGCGATTCGCGCGGCCCCGCCGTCTATGGTTATGTCGAGGAACACCGTGGTAGGTTTAGTCGGTATTGCCGGGGTATCTTTCCCCCGGTGAGCCCGACATAGCCTCTCCGTCGCCCCGCGGAGAGGTATGCGTCAATGCATTCCCCCACGTAAAAAAAAAAAACAAAAAAAAAAATGATTGCTGAATAATAAATAAGTTAAAAACTGTTCTGCCTCTTTCATGATATTAATAGTATTTATTTAAAAATAGGTTTTACCTATTACTTCGCGCGGCAACAGTTTGTTTCCTGGATGAAACATACCCTATATCTTTTTCTGTATATACTTCTGACAACGTGTATACAAAATTTCACGATGATCGGTCGAGTAGTTAAGGCGTGAAAACAAACAAACAAAATTTGCATTTATAATCAGTTAGGTTCTTATCCTATGCAAACGCATCAAATAGGAAAAGTAACTTTTACGTGTATAATATTAATAAGTATAAAACAAAATAACTAGCCAACAACCTTTAATTTAAACCAGTATATAACTAGTTAACTTTATTATAAAATCATGGTTACAATAACCATAACTTCTGAACTCTTGGGTTAAATTAGTTTACCTAATTTCTGTTATCACTGTCCCTTTTAGATAATTGAATATTACTACGTTGTCACACTCCTTTAACATGGCGGCCTCCCTAAAAAGGTTTTTCTCGAAAAAGGTCGTCATTTGCATACAAAACTCTTAGTACTGGCCAGCGTGTATAGAGGGCGCTGCTATCGATTTGCAGTACCGCAGTGGGTGAATACCCCGATGACCTATGCAGTGCCGAGTCATTTTGTATTCATAGTTGAAGCAATTTGCAGCAGACTTTCTGTTAAGAATAATTTCGTTCTTCTAATAATAAACTGTTTTATCAACTTGCACAATTGCAAGAAGAAAATATCCTATGGGTTATTAATATAAAACTTATGCGATGGGAAATTATCGATAAAAATCGAATGAATTGAATCTACAAACATGAAAATATTCGATAGAATAGAATAGAATATACTTTATTTGCTTTGAATGCAGGTACATACAAATAGGATCGTAAATAACATAATAAAGAACCGTGTACATTCTGCCTTGTTGGCATGCAAATACAATAATTATTATGTATACAAGTTATCAAAATAGGTTATTAAAATGTATCATTTAGGAAATCCTGAACAGAATAATAACATTTATCTACAAGTAATTCAGTAAAACATTTTTTAAATTTCATCAATGGCAAGGTTTTCATATGATCGGGAATTTTATTAAAGACAACAGGAGCCATGCAGATTACACTTTTTTTTAATAAACTCGTTTTAAATGTGCCTGTGTGAAGCAAATTCTGATATTGAGATCTTAATGATGTACTCCGTTTTCTGGTTTCTGTTAATGTGGCAAATAAATTACGGTTTGTTTTAACAAATATTGCTAATTCGAGGATATAGAGGCATGGGAAAGTTAATAGTTTCTGAGACTTAAATATAGGCACACAACTGTCAGTAACTTTGAGGCCAAATATAGCTCTCAGACAGCGCTTTTGAGCTTTAAAAATGCTTTCTCGTTCACTACAATAACCCCAAAATATAACACCAAACCTTAAAATAGAAATTACAAGACAATGGTAGGCCACTAGTATTGTTGTCAGATTTACTTTTTTGGATAGGTTGTATAACATAAACGCGGCTGTGCTCAGACGTTTACAGATATCTTCTGCTTGCGGCTTCCATGTTAACTGGCTATCAATTAAGATTCCTAAAAATTTGGTGCTATTCACTTTATCGATAGTTTGGCCATTGTAGTTGATATCCATGTCACCTGTAGATATACGTTGGTGAAAATGCATAGTTTTAGTTTTTTGTAGATTTATAACTAGGTTATTATTGTCAAGCCATTTTATTAAACTGCTGATCGAGTTATTGATGTCATTTACGTATGAGTCTTTATTGGTACATGAGACAATTGAAGTACTGTCGTCTGCAAATAAAATCATTGAATTAGATATATGGCGTGGCAGCTCATTAATATATAGTAGGAATAGTAAAGGTCCGAGGACACTTCCCTGCGGGACTCCATATTTTATTTCTTTAAATGACGATAAAGTTTTTTGTTCCTTCTGAGATTTTAAACATATGCGTGATATCTCTGTACATTGACTACGGCCTTTGAGGTAAGTTTTTATTAAGTTAAGAGCATTGCCACGAATACCGTACGCATCAAGTTTGGTTAAGAGAATATCGTGGTCCACGCAGTCAAAGGCTTTCGACATATCGGCATATATTGCACATACCGGTATTTTGGAATCTACTTTAGGCATTATTTCATGGAGAAAATCAAAGATGGCCATGTTTATATTTTTATTTTTCTGAAGCCCTTTTGTTCGTCACATAATATGTGGTATTTGGTTAGGAAGTTGTCAAGAGATTCATAGATTACTTTCTCTATGATCTTGGAGAATATAGAAATAAGAGCAATTGGCCTATAATTTACCATTTCTTCATTATCGTTTTTTTTATATACTGGTATGACTATTACACTTTTGAGACTTTCTGGAAATACGCCAGACTGTATGCTTACATTAATAATATGAGCAAGGGGGTCAGCTATACAATGTGCAACAAATTTGATAATTGTTGTTGAAATGCCATCGAGGCCAGAGCTCTTTTTATTTTTCAGGTTTCTAATTATACGCATTACATCTTGAGGTATAACTGGGGCCATAAATATTGTATGTGGGTTTATATTTATGTTAATGGTTTCGCATAAAGTATGTTTAGGTATGCCAGAGGATTGTTCAATGAAAAAGTTATTAAAAGATTCAGCTATTAAATTAGGGTTTGATATTATTTCATCTCCTTTTTTTATTTGAGAAATGGGTTCTCTTATAATTTTGTTATTATTAATAATTTGCCAGGCCGTTTTGGATTTGTTTTTTGAGTTATTTATTAAGTGGTTATTCTGCGCTATTTGTGTAAGTTTAATAATTTTCTTAAACCTCCTTGAGTAAATCTTAAATTTATTTTTGTTTTCAGACGTTGGTTTTAGTCTCTGTTGCCATAGTAGTTGTCGTTGTATACTATTACTAATTTTCGTATGCATTAAACTGTAATATAATAACGTATTATTACTATGTCAATACTAAAGCAATACTGTCATTTGATTATTCACACGGGCTAGGGCATCCTATCAACTAATCATATTTTGAATATTCGATTATGATTTTAATTTTTAATTAATTGATCTACATCTGATAAACAGTCAAACAATTTTCGAATATTCGATTTTTCCTTATCAATTGTTCATATAATATAAATATTTTTTCCTATAATATCAGAAGTCTCTTTTTCCCTCTCTATCTCTCTCGCTTCCGCATCTCTATTACCGTTCTAGCTTCTTTCCTCTTTTTCTTTCTTTATAGTTCTCCTCAACCATACCCGCGTATTTTTTGTTTTACGTGCCTGCTAGGCGAAAGCATTGGAGAAAAGTGAATTCATTTATCATTAAATTTCCATTAAACATGATTCTACGTCACTTATTAAATTTTTATTTTATCTTACTGCATTTTAGGACGTTCACCAGAAAGAGTTATAAACGCAAGTCTTAATTTAGCTGTTCTAACGCCGGGACTTGTAAGACGAGGAGGTAAGGCACTCACCTCACATTCGTAAGAAGTATATTTGTCAGATATTCTATACTAGCTTTTGCCCACGGCTTTGTTTCGTAAAAGTAGGTAAGGATAAGTTAGAAACAGAACTTAAAATAAAATTGTATAGGCTATGTTATCTTATCTTATCTTATGTGGAGGCTAGTCAGTGCAGAACGGCGACACTTCGACCCAGTGGGATCTTTTGTGTCGACACTCTCCCAATAACGAGTGCCATAGATGTTCGTGGCAGCCAGGACCGACGGCTTAACGTGCTCTCCGAGGCACGGAGAAGGCGATAATTGTCAATCAATACGCACATAATTTCGAAAAGTCATATAACTTCCGAAAGTCAGAGGTGCGCGACGTGGGTTCGAACCTAAGACCCTATATATTTATATATCTATATAGCCTATGGTACTCGGTGATTATATGTCTTATTAATAGTGAAATCATTCTTAAAATCGAGTGAGTAGTTTTGTGTCCTTACAAACAAACAAAAACACAAATATATCCTCTTTCTAATATTAGTATAGCCAAAATGTACCAAGCCACCAAATTTATTCCTCACTTAAAGTTTATGCTAATTGAAAAATCTTCGCAGCCGGCCGCCATAATATAGTAATCAAAGCAAAAATAATCTCAAGATTTGAATTTTTATAAATCTATTTACGATGTAAAAATCAATTTCCTTTAACCCAAATAAACAATCACATCCTAAATTACTGATTTCAATTCGGGAAGTTTGTTGGCAGGACGTGATTTTATTAGAATTTTAAGAAGTTCGAACTCTGCCGAAGCCTTCCGAAGATGTACGATCGTCCCCATACTTTCGACTCTTTTAACGTAACGTAATACTCCCCAATTTGTGTTACGTTAAAATTAAACTATTTTATACGGAATCATCGCGTTGTTTATTACAAAATCGTGTCTTGAAATAAAAAACGAGATATCCGTCTAAAGGAGTTTAATCTTAATGTAATATTTCTTACTTTTATATGTATAAGTTTAAATAACTAGCTGTTATAAGACATAATGACAATTCTTACTAATGCAAAAATGTGTTGTGTTTGTTACATCCTGTTTTCATCCCCAAGATGTAGGCAATACTAGGTGTTATGACAGTTATCTTTATAAATATCATTCGTAAAATAATTAATTTTACAGGGCCCTTGTTCTAAAAGTAAGTATAGCGACGCGTACTGGCCATCGTATCCTGACTCTCGCAAAGTTTAATGAGGTTTTTATGAAATTCAGTAGTAGCAGGGAGACTTGAATTGTGTCGGATAAAAGGCAATCCTGTTGCATTGAAGAACCAAAACTTGGTTGATGGAACATAGTTTGTATACTTGTCTCCATCTTCAGTATTTCGTCTGGAAGAAAGTGCGACGATGCAAGCGCTTGCGTTTTTTCCCTCTTGGATATCCTGTGACTCCTTCCGTTTTGTGGTAAACACCAGAGTTGTTTTGGTAAATATAAATCTTAAATATCGTGGCGTTTCAATTTAGAAGCAAAGGGTGTTTAAGAGATTTCATCCTTGAATTAATACGTAACTCTGCATCTCAGAAAGCACAATAGCGATATTTTCTTTAAGTATAGAAGAAATTAAGTACTACTTGTAAAGTAAAATATCCAAGAAAGTAATTGAAGTCAACTAAAAACACAAAATCGCGACACATATCTTACCAAAATTATTCAATTGGCCAAGGTTACCCAAGTCTTAAGTAAAATGCCGAACGATTCATACCAAATTTAAAATAGCGTTTCTTTATTTAAATTTTTCTCCCAACGCTACCTGTTTAGTCACCCCATGAATGCATAAGTCGTTGGCATTGTGCCAGGCATCCCGTATCTCTGATTCACTAATAGATAAATCGCTACTCCATCTGTCAGTAGCACATAGCGTTATAGTGCTACTACCGTAGCACCGTCTCGAGGGAATATTGTTTGTTTACGCCTGCTTTCATACCTGCTGCTACCCTGGTACTTCTTCTCCCCTTAAGAGTAACGTTTTTATTGTAAAAATCAAACATCTTAACGTTCTTGTTTGAATTTTGATAATGTAGTGGCGTTTCGGGTTTAGTTTTGATCTTAGATCAATGAAGTCTTATTAAGAAATTCTGCGAGAAAATTATCAGTAGCAACACGGAATAAGGTTGCACCTAGTTAATATCAACATTTTGTGGCAACTTTGGTGGCTTTTTTTCTTTTACCTGGGGTCATGCTTTGACGCATTCCTCTCCGCGGGACGATGGAGAAGTTATGTCGGATTCACCGGGGAAAGATGGTGAGCGACGTCCCGGTAATACCGACTAAACCTACCACGATGTTCCTTGAAGTAACCAATCGATGGGGCCGCGCGAATCGATTTCACATGCAATCGCGACCCCGCCGAGGTTTCGACCCGCCATATAGTAAAGTAAAGTAAAGTAAGGGGTAAAGTTGGGCACCACTAATTTAATCCCTACTGTCCCCCTGAGGGGACGGGCACACGATACAGGCGTCTGTTCCACGCACGATCTGTAACACGCATGCCGCCTCTCGGACCTGGTGCTGATCGGGTGGCGAGCAGGCTCACGAAGCCCACCTTCCCCAAGTAAAACTTCATGGTGGCTGGAGGTCATCTCGCGCTCTCCGACGCCCGATTCTGCGGTTGGGGAGAGGGTTTAAACGCTGCCTCTCCCGCTACGCCGCTTTCTTGATGGAAATAACTTCCTCACAGAAGGAGACGACGGCGTTCCACGACCACTCACTCCGGACTATGGACTGAACCACGGCCGGGAGCGAGAGAGCACCGACTGCCACGAACAACTCACAGCACTGTGATGCCCAGGCGGGGCAATCTACCAAAGTGTGCAGCGCCGTGTCTTCAACAACGTTGCAGCTGTCGCCACAGTGGTAATATCCGGGCGTCTCTCGCCGGCCTGTGCGACACAGGAACTGGCCAAAGCAACTGTGGCCAGCCATTACCTGTGTCATCCGGAAGGTGAGGACGCCATGCTGCCTCTCCAGCCACTCCTCAAAAACCGGACTTACCGCCACGATCGTGGCTTGCCTTAGGGTGCTTGAAATGGGGTGCACAAGTCGTTCCTTCCATTTTTCCACTAGGACCTGGCAGAGCTGGGACCTTGCCGCCTCGAGAGTGGGAAGAGCAGTCCTTTAGCCCCGAGCTAGACGATCCGGCAAGAAGGCTCACAGCCTCGAACTAGACCGTGCGGCAACCTCTAATCAATCTGACCGCTTGGCGCACGAAGCGCCAAAATGTTACGGGCCGTCAGGTTGTCCGCCCAAACTGTGGCCCCTTAGAGGGCCATGGACCGCACGACCCTCTCGTAGAGCCTAAGCTTACCAATAGTGCATTTAACTGCTATTAGGCAACGTGAACTTGAGAGAATCCGTAAGAATCCTTAGCTGTACGGAGCCTAGAACTGCGCTTACAAGACGATGACGCGCGTATGTTTGCCTCCTAGTACATGGAATCTAAGTCCTCTGCCTACTCTTTCGGCAATATAAGAGTGAGACGTTGTATATATGAAAATTGTGCTGAATCTAAAGCTACTACTAAATATTTAAGTAAAACCACCCCGCTTACACTCTTGTAAAACATTATATAGGTATATATAATATTACATCATCAAAAACCGATACCTTAAATAACGTCAAAAATATTTGGTATCCGCCCAAAGCCCGTGATAAATGTAAAAACTTTCTACAAGCAATGCCAATCAAACTCGATCACAACCGTACAAAACAATGTTTTTTGCGAAAACGCCTAACTCTTCCATAATAAAAATGTCCAAACTTTACTACCAATCTAAGAGGATGAAACTTAAAATACTACCTGAATTATATTGTTCAAATAAACAAGAGAAACCTATTTGTATTTGACCAAACGACGACGTGCAGATACTACGAAAAAAAAACGATTTTTCGAAAATAATAGTAAAAGAATGATTCTGGATCCGAATGACAACTCATTCGAATTGTAATCGAATATTCGAAACCTGATTTGTTGATGAAACCTTCATGTCGTGGTTAATAATTATGATGCTGGTTCTCATACATGGCAGGCGATAATTATGACCAGATTTTATCTGCCGCCTTTAATCATATTATTATTATATATCCTAAAGTTTAATTTTGGATCATGGAAATTGTATTTATTTGTATGTTTGTTACTCAATCACGCGTGTAAACCAAAGAAACTGGGAACACAGTCTATATCCTAGATTAACATACGTTCTATGCCAGTATGCGTCGTGTGCTTGACTCGAACGAAGTGGCGGGCAATAACTAGTTTAGTAGAAATACTCATTTCTACCGTAACATCAGCTCTCGTATTGCAACGTGGTGTTATATATAATAATTAATAATAATAATAATAATTTATTTATTGATTACAGTGGTAAAACATGAATACAGTCCGTAAAATATGTACGGTCAAAGACAAAAGTGGAGTTGCATCGTAAGGTGACGCACGAGCGTGTATCTTTGTGTGTGTGATGTTTTAACGCAAACAATGAAACATTATTCATTCTGTGTGCAAGGCGAGTTCTTGTTTAAATAACTATAATAACTACTATCCCTTATATTCAACAACAGTGTCTCTGTTAGTCCGCATTTACAATCAATGCTGAAATTTGCCTATAATATCGCAGGTTGCGATAGCAGGGCGGTCAACGAGTCTCCTCACTTTATCACTAAAATATAAAAATGTAAAGATGGTGGTTTAAATCCTGGGGTTCTCTACTTCCACTTTTTGTTTTTTATTACTGATATTTTCAAATAATAAAGATTAACGCTATTTTTGTCTACTTATTACGTGATGAAAAACAGTGCTTTTTTTTTGAAAGAACTGAAAATTAAATTCTTTTATTATAATATTGTCTTCTATTTACGTGAATATTATTCATTGAAATTAAACTGCTATATACGGATTTTATCGCGTTGTTTATTTGACACTTTATTACAACATTTTGAAAATTGTTACACTACTACTACTATTAAACTTTACTAATTTTTAAGCTTATTAAATTATTATTAAAACTATTTAGATTTAATTTATTTTTACACTTTCCCCGACGTTTCGGTTGCTTTTCAGCAGCCATGGTCACGGGGAGACTAAGATGGCAGTTGTCTCAATGTTCCAGTGTAGTTATTTCAAAGTACCCGAACATAATTTAACCATTGGTGCTTCAACATCACTTACTTGTTTATTTTAAATTCATACTCACAATCATAATTAGAACAGGCGACAGTACAAGTGAGGCGGGTTTATGTGTATGTGTGCAATGATTTTATTGAAAAAGGTCGTAAGTACAACTTGTTGTGAAACTATCGCTTTTTAAAAATGTTACTCGACTTTTGCACCTGACCACATATACATTCGTATTTGTGTGGCTAATACGTTATCGAACAATCAATCAACGTCAACATTAAATTTATTTAAAATTCATATGTTTTGAATGCTTAATTGATATGCGCACATCGTATTTCACTTAAAACTAGGACACGCACATTTACACGTGTACCTAAACACGTAAACACATTAGAAGTAATGTATATAGATTGTGTACCCGAAACCTTTGAGGGGATAATTGTAGTATCTGATACGATGAAGCTTATTTAAACTTTTAGTTGAGCATACCTGTTGCGGGTACAAGGGAATTTTGTGGCATTTTGGCAACGATACATTGCACGGTTAACAACAAAACTAGTGTGATACTTTGTATATGTGGCACGAATATAATGTGTGGAACTTACTGGCTGGCTGCAAGTTTAAATGCGTGTTCAAATTGTCGTAAAATAGTAATACTGTTCTCGAATAATAATACGGACTAGGTCCACTAGTTCTAGCTGCTAGATTTGTATTCGAAAATCAGCGTAATTAATAAAATATTTATTTTGAGTGGTAGAGCCTCGCTGATTTCAGCATGAATGGACTGGCTCGACCGGGGAAGGACTACCCTCTCACAGAATATCGACGTGAAATAGCAGTATTCCTATTGTTGTGTTTCGTTCGATGAGTGAGAGTGCCGGAGGCCGAATCACCCTCTTTTCCCCTTCCCGCTTCTTCTCCTACCCACTTCCTTTTTCACTTCTTCCTTTACGCAAAGGTTGGCCACGCGCAAGTTATGCCTCTGGTGTTGCAGGAGTCCATAGGCTACGGTGACCACTTACCATCAGGTGGGACGTTAGCTTGTTACTTTAGGTGATTAAAAAATTGTTTTTGTATATGTGTATCATACATTTATTATATATTTAATACGTAACAGGTATTAAGGGGTTCATTTGGGGATCTGGGGGACATTATTCTTATATTTAAAGCTAGCACATCCACTAGTTTGTAGTTCGCGATCTGGCTGCACCCTAACTTCAAAGTGTTTTCGTTGCACTCAGCACAGAATGTGGTACACGGATAAAGCTGCTCTCCTTGTAAATTGAAATGTAGCTTAATGCAGTCTTCCCTATATAAACTTTGACTAAAGCACATATTCCTTCGTGCGCGATATAATTAAAATGCAGTTCAAAGTTTTCTCTTCATGTATGATTATATTGAATATATAGATTGGGCCGTCGGTCTCGCGGTAACTTTGCCCTCATATTTGCTGCCATTGTAAAGTCTCGGGCTCTAGTCCCGGCGCTACTACTACGACCCTGATTTGATTTTCTTCCTTCACACTTAGTTTTCACTTAAACATCAGCGATCCACCGGCGGCAAAACAGAATTTATATTCAATTATATCTGACACTAGCTTTTGCTCGCGTCTTCGCTCGCGTAAAAGTAGGTTAGATTAGATTATGTGTAACAGTAATTTTTTTTAAATAAAATGTAGCGTTATAATGTAGCTTCCTAATAGTGAAAAAATATTATTAATCGGTTCAGTCATTTTTGAGTTCAACCCTTATAAACAAACAATCAAATCGATCCTCTTTACAGGTTAATTGTAAAGGTCGCGTCTTAGCCATTTTAGGTCCAGTTCCTATATCAACTTAATATAAGAACTGAGCTTTAGGCCCGGTGCATATATCAATAAACGACTCTTTTTAACTGCAGACACATTTATTAGAATACACATAATCACATTCAGACGACATTGACATATTTTTTTAAATTTTATTTTAGCTATTTTAGTTTAGTTTTGTTTTTTTATTTAGGCTAGGTCTTAGTCTGTCATTTGCCACTAGGCAATCGCGAAGTAAAATTTACTATAGAATATCTAGAAGTTCGTTATATAATGATAGCTTTCTACTAAATAGGCCCGCTTTCATATTGTAATCAATCATAGCGTGTAAGTGATAATTACTCAGGCAATACAATATATAATACTGATATTGTTATAATAACTGTACACAGTCGTTTCACGCGCGTTAAGATGTGTACGATACAGGCGTAAATGTTTTTAAAGCTTTCGGTTTGATTTGGACATAGCATGATGAAACTGTTGTTTTCTATCTTGTTCTCCAAATAAACGAGATGGGTGTAAAAATCCAGGCTTCAACCTCTTCGTCTTAAATGTAAAAGTAATGAAAAGAAATGATTCCTATATCTCGGGGGTCTTTTGACCCACAGGGCGCATATTCAAACTCGACCGAGGTATAACCCCAAGGTGTCTGCACACCAAGTTACAAGGTCTTAAATGTAAAAGTATTTAAAATACATGTGACCTTGTGACCCCTATATCTCGGGGGTCTTGTGACTTACAAGGCCCATATTTAAACTCGACCGAGGTGTGACTTCAAGGTGTCTGCACATCAAGTTACAAGTCAATCGGTCTAGTGGTTCCGGAGTTATGTCGATCATTAACAGACAGACACACAGACCCACATAGTGTTTTCAATAACCTCTTCGAAGAAGACTCAGAGCTTAATAACTTCATTTAAAATCAGTAAGCAGTAGTTTTGATGTGATGTGCATTCAAATAGACAGCAACAAACAACATTTTTGGGGACAATCAACAAATAGGGAATTAGTGTTCAGGGTCCAAAAGAGATGCATACGATCAATGTGTGGATTAAAAACAACCGACAGTTGCATTCCTTACTTTAAAAAGTTAAGAATACTACCTCTAACTTCATTGTACATTTTTGAAACTGCACTATTTGTTAAAAACAATCCACATCTATTCCAAAAAGTAGCCAACTAACCAACCAACAATATAGAGAAACCCAATACGTTCTCAATGCAACAATACTTTGTGTCATGTGAATTGTAAAACAGCATTATTAAAAAATGTTTGTTTGTTACTGCTCCACAAGTATATACTAGAATACCTAATAAAATAAAATATATGACACTACAAAAGTTCAAAAAATTCTCATTTGACCTGTTAGTAGAAAAGTGTTATTATAAACTAGACGTGTTCTTAAATGATAAATTTGATTGACTGCATTGATATTTTATGTTAAATTGACATTTTGAGTATTACTGTTAAATTATTATCTATTATTTTTATTATGATTTTCTTTTGTAATTTTAGTCATGACAATTTAATTATGTTACTATGTTAATAATTTGTATGTCAATATTGGCAAAGCATAGCGCACCAAATATTTTGTATCCAAGATCTTTATATGTAAATAGGTATTTACATATAAAGATCTTGGATACAAAATATTTGACAAATATGTATAATGTTTGACAAATAAATGATTATGATTATGATTATGATTACAGCAACTCCGTTACAACTTTATATTATGTGTAAATAATACATATGACCTTCAAAACATCAGAAATACGAGTTTTGAAGGTAGCGTTCTAGCGAACTTCGATTGAATATTCTAAGAAATTGTACTATCCCAAGAAGAGTGCCATTGTTTCTGTGTGTATCACGAGTCAATTCACTTGGCAGACTTAAACCGTTCTTCTGGATTGGCAAGGTGATTTTATGTTTCATTTTATTAGCCACAAAACAGCCGCTTCCCTGGAAGGAGTAATAAAAGCACGAAGGATTTACGTTGTAGGCGTGTTCTCCATTTAATAGAATTGTTAAACAATATTAAGCTTTTGGGTTAGCGATCAAACAAATGTAAATTTTGAAGCCTGTTTTATTTTTAATGGCTCTGTGGTGTAGTGGTTGTTAATGTGACTGCTGTGAATGATGCTAGCTTTGATTTCTGGGTCAAGAATTTTGTTGGGTTTTCCTGTTAAGAAATTTTCAGTAGCCGACCTGTACATGTTAGACGCCACACAATATACAGCTCAATTTATGTGGGGAATAAACTGAATAATAAAATAAGTACAATATCCAGTGTTTGCCTTTTGGTTTATCTGTTTTAAAAGACATCTCCCTATCTATGAATTAATCCTAAGGAGAGGAACTTCACAAACATTTCTTCATTTCATTTCTTTGGTGGGCTTTATGGCGTAGTGGTTAGTGTAACGGACGGCCTCGCCTGAGGTCGCGGGTTCGATTTCCGCAGAAGTCAAACATTCGTGTGCATGGACATGGATGTTTGTCTTGGTCTGGGTGTTTTTATGTATAATATGTATGTATTTACAAAACAACAAAAATATATGTATGTTTATCCATTGTCTTGTACCCATAGTACAAGCTCTGCTTAGTTTGGGCCAGATGGTGTTGTGTGTATGTGATAGAATGTTGAGTCCCTCTGTATATTTATGTATTGGTATCGTAACAGGGTGATGTGTCGGGGAGCGAAATGATAGATAGATTTTGTCCAAATCACATATATTATAATTGTTCACAAAAAGTACACGTTGTGCTAGTAAGAGTGTTCGTGAGGGACTGGTTACCTATGTGAACGCGTTCGCGAGCGTCCCGCTGTTTCGCTATGTCAGCCCCCACAATTTTATTAATATATTTGAAAATACTCACAAAGAGCATCCAGACTCAGAGCAGATATTTGTGGATTACGCAATTTTTCGTCTCTGGTCATCAATTAAATCACTTCCCCATTCGTGCAGCTACCAGTTATTACTTTTAGTAATGCTCCAGCTTCGTAGCAGACTGTGCACTTTCATTTAATATGTTACCATCAAAAAATGGAGTAGTTCATTTCTTGACACGGCTTACATAACATTTGTCTAACCTGTCCATTGCTGGAAAGCCAGACATAATTAAAAACTTTTTGTATCTGGCCGCCAGTGTGCCACTGCCACTCAATAGGTTATTCATATCAATACTGTTTCATTCGCCCATCGGTGTTCAGACGCCGGCGTCTATATACAATGCTTTTATCATTATGTCTCGATATCGTTAAGATGATAGGTTAAAAAAAAACAAAATATGTCTCATTGGTCTCACGGCATATATTTGCAATTATTTTTGGAAATGATAATGTTTTCCTGGTCAATAATTCAGGTAGGTGAGCACCGTAACAAAATAGCTTATGAAATTCCGGTTTATATTAATAAAATAAAATAAAAAAGTCAGTCCTATATATAAACTGCCCCACTGCTGGACATGGTCCTCTTCTCAGTGTGTGAAGCGGCCATAGTGCACCACGCTAATCCAGTGCGGATTGGCATAAATCACATACCTTCGAGAACACTCGAAAATCTCAGACATTTCCTCGCGATGTATTCATTCACAGTACAAGCGAGCGATAATTAACTAATGAATATCCACATTACTTCGAAAAGTCAGAGGTGCCTTTTCTTATATTCACTCTATTCAAACTGAGTTTAAGTAAACGAATATCGGTCACTTACACTGTCTCTAAATAGAGTGAATGATGATTATATTATTATCCAGCACACGGCCAAAACTTACTGTTTCTCCTATAGCGTCAAAGTCACGGGACAACTTTAGTTGACGGGAATGCTTGTGTGGAATATTAATATCGCGAGATCGAGTCATATTTGACCTGTGTTGACTTTGACCTAAAGCTGGGCAACATCATCTCTTTAGTAGTGGTACACTGCTAATTATAATATCAGTCCTGTATTAAACTTCCACCACGCTGATCCAGTGCGGGTTGGCAGACTTGACATATCTTCGAGAACATTATGGAGAACTCTCAAACATGTAGGTTTCCTCACAATCTTTTCCTTCACCATTAAAGCAAGCGATTATTAACTATTTAATACGCACATAACTTCGAAAAGTCAGAGATGCGCGCCTTAGGTTCGAACTCTAGACCTCTGCGTGGCAATCCAACGGTCTCCCTCTGACCTATCGCTGCTAAAGTGGATAGAAAAGACAAAAAGCAGCTTGTGTCTTTTCTATCCACCGGCCTGGATAAACGACTGCATGGATAGCTTGTTTAAATTGATACGTTGAGAGTTATGTGTTCGAACCTATCGATCAAAAAAATATGTGATTCTCAAATAGTTGCTTCAAGTTTAGCTTCTCTGTGTCCGTTATTCGAATGTTTGTGACGACACAGGATGTATTTCTGGAGCGAGAATAGTCTTATAAAAAAATATACATTAAAAGTTTTAGCATACTTACCTTTTAATGTATATTAAATGGCACTTAAGAAATAGCATGCGAATAAATGTGTTATATTTCTAAAGAGTAAGAAAGTAAATTCCTTGAAATCTACACACCATAGTGAAAAATAAAAAGTGACGGGAGAAGCGCTGTGCTTATATTTTGTGTTTTACTCCCCGTGTTAGCAGGGCAATTACTTCTTTTTAAAAACAGGGATATACGCATATATACCCAAGCATCCATACTCTACGGTAAGCGCTTACCATTAGACTAAAAACATTTTGCTTAGGTTAGGCTGTAAAAAATGTATAAAGCTCGCAAAAACGTGTGCCTGTGTAGAAAAATATTAAATATCTTTGTTTTTTTAATAAAAGCTAACGAAATTATGTTTGTCACATGCCATTTATTCCCGCGACTTTTTTTTATTCGCCATAAAAGCTCGTTCGAAATTTGAAATAAAA
This sequence comes from Catocala fraxini, assembly GCA_930367265.1. Taxonomy (NCBI): domain Eukaryota; kingdom Metazoa; phylum Arthropoda; class Insecta; order Lepidoptera; family Erebidae; genus Catocala; species Catocala fraxini. Next base: position 20,434,337 of record OV884043.1, read on the forward strand.
CACAGACACTTTAGGGAACAAACTGGCATGTTACACGTTATACTGGCAACACACGCGTCAAAAGAGACAATGGTACTAAAAACTATGCATTTTTAATATACATGGCGTGTACACCGCGGCCGAGGGTCAGTTTGGCCCACGTTTTCATTTTTAGGTATGTTTTTTATAAAATATGATCGCTGTTAGAGGGTTATCGCACGATTTAACGCTTCGTCGTAAATGTTTGTATGGAAATAAAGCCAGGTCAGCGCGTGTTTTACACGAAACATTTTATGAAAACAAGTTTATGAAACATTTATTTATCTCTTATAGCAATATATATAATCAACGCTTTAATAAGGTAATACTTTTAGCCCAATCCAAGCACCAGGCATATAAAATCAATATATAAAATTATTATGGCAGCAATCTGATGCCTCAAGAAAACTAGTTTACACGTAATTCAACTGCATAGAGTCGTATTATTATAAAATAACAATACGTTGTAAATATTAAAGAGAAAACAACATGGCTACCTAAACATTATTTTAAAGAAGGCTCTGCGAATAAGCTTCAGCATACATAAGACCAAGCCTATTTCAGGAGAGATATGTACGTACATATAACAATTCCGACAGATCTTAGGCGTACCGGCTACTAATATCGTATTTAATTGAAGCACAACAGTTTTGTGTAAATGTTTTAGTTTCATGTTATACGAAACACTTTACATAAACAATACACAATAGTTCAGTGTGGCAGTAACTTCATAATTCATATTTTTCTGCTATACGGTCAGGAATTACTGATGACAATGGCTCTTGTTTTGCATAGATAGCGAGGCTTTATACTTTGATTTGATATTCATATACGCACGCTGAAATGATGAGGGTAGAATTGAATTATTTCGGGTATTGTGTACATTCATTATTGCACTGATTTACATGTTTTTGGAGGGAATTGTAATTATGCGCGGTTTTATATGTTAATGTTATGTGCTATTTATACGGCTGACATTGGGTTATTTAGGGAACATGTTGAGTTATCTCTAAAGATGTGGTTCTTTTTAATTTTTTGAATGGAATCGTGTCAGTACGTTACAATAAGAATCGATTTAGATTGACCGTTTAGAGTGATCTGTAACCAAAAAATTTGTAATTAGATTTTCTTTGTCTGTCTGTTTTTTGACATCACCATGGCGTCTTGCAATAACCAGTGAATTAATTCTAAAGGTTAGCGAACTCAGGCCGCTGGCCTCGAAGTTGCATGCGAACGCATTTGAATATACCAGCAACATTCAGGAGATCGCAGTCCTACAATGATTCAATATGTTGTACTTGCGCTGTTATCGTAGCTGTTATCTAATAACATCGCTTTAACTTTTGTTGCTTTTCTTGGTTAGTTTTCAAATGATTTTTCATTTATTATTATAATTATATAATAATAAATATATATACAATATATATTATAAACCAATATTATCAGCTATCGCCAATTAGTACTTCAAGCGAAAACTACTTAGAGTATTCGTTGGCGACTAACATATGATGAATGCTGGCATACATTTATATTATGACTCACCAGCAACTTAGAAGAAAATGTGATTTTATAATAATTATACATAATTCGTAAACCATGCCAAGTGCAGTATGCATAAAAAATCTAATATAATTTTTAATATAAACTTGTTAAAAACTGTGGCTAGACATTAGATATGAATTTTCAGTATTTTTATAAATTAAAGATATACAAAAATAAACTAACTAAGGTTTTCTAAATCCGAAAAGATTACCTATTTTCTACATGTACAAATACATATACTTACATATTATATGGTAGAATTATAATAATAATTATGTACTTATATTATGATAAATTTATAACAACAAATTATGGCATGTTATCAAATCACACGTTAGATTTATGTACCTACCTATGTACCTGTATTGAAATCAATTCAATATCTAAATACCTAAATATATATATATATATACATTTATATTCAAGCTTCATGCAAAAACAATAGAACGAGTGTAGATGTAATTTTTCACAGGCAAAAGCTTTTTTTTTTGCTTGATTGCATTCTTAGACCACGCTTACGAAATTGTTCACAAATGTAGTAGGTATCTAAGATAAAGGCTCATTTACACAAGGCAGGTTTCTTGAAGCATTGTCGTGCTATATTTGTCTAACTTAGTAAAAAAACAGAGTTAGCGTGACAGTCGCTTCAACTTGCGTCATGTGAATGGGCTTTAAGTTTAAATCACTACATATTACAAAACAAAGTCCTCCGCCGCGTCTGTCTGTCAGTCTGTTTGCGATAAACTCAAAAACTACTAAACGGATTTTCATGCGGTTTTCACCAATAGACAGAGTGATTAATGGGAAAGGTTTAAGTGTATACTTTGTTAAGGTTTTGTACTACCCGTGCGATGCCGGACAGATTGCTAGTTCCTGAATAAAGCTGACTCATATACATCTTAACACTAGCACAGTGTCATCAATAATACTGCTAGCGAACCGTCTGTCGTCCGGGTGAGATTGCCTTATCAATATTATCCCTTAACCACTTGCGCCCGGCCTGAGAGACCGCTACCATGCTTGTAGTCAAATTAAACTGGTGTTTGTTGTGTGCTTTTTTGCCTATGAAGGTATATGTATTTATACTTTAAATATAAGCAGTTTGGCTCACTTAGTTGTAGTACACTTGTGGTAGTAAATGTAATTTCTTGCCGGTCTGATAGATCAAAATTAACTTCTGTGGTTTTATTTAGATTGGACATGTTTTTTATTGATGAAGTGCAAAGTCTCTCACAACATAATTACATAACTGGTAAGCATTATAAATATTGTAAAATTAACAAATAAATGGTACGGTATTCTTAATTTTGTATAGTAAGTACATACATATAGCTTGAGTATTCGTCTTGTAAAGCACAAAATGCACAATAGTTTAGTTATTATTATATGTTATTATTATTATTATATATTATTATAAAACACGAGAATATCATAACACGAGTGCAGTGTCCAATGACTAAAGATTTGGCGTCACCAATTTGCGTCTTGTCTGTATTTACCACCAAACCCTGAAAGCACTTTCGGGTTTTACGGGAAGAAATATACGCAGATGATTGTTTCCTTATCAGGGCATTATAAGATTAATACACACTAATTCAAATGACTTAAAATTTCGCCACCGCGACACAATTCCTGAATACAATCACAGTTTTTAGTCATTAATTATTCAAATTGTCTTATGTTTACGTGAATGTTATACATGAAAATTGTTCTACACGGTTTTTATTTATAGACTCCATTTTGTAATCATTTTAGTCAGTCAGACTGTCTCCCAGTAACCACAGATGCTGAAAAAACAACAATTTCGGAGAAAGTGCAAATATAAAATTATTGAAAGTAGTAATTTAAAAATAACCGTCATAAAACCGTATCTATCTCTGCGGTTTAATTTCACTCGTTTTTCTTATTATAATTAAAAAATCACACCGTTTTATAAAATAACAGGGCATCATAACATGAATGTAGTATCTCGTCATTAAAAATGCCGGCGGGCCGGCTGTTGTTCGAACGGAACTGCGTTATCAATATTTATTGCGGCGCGCGCGTGTGACGTCATTAATTGAGCACATACCGCACATACTGACCGCCAGTTCGGCCAACTGGATGTACTTTAAATTGGTGTATACGTGTTTAGTTACTTTGAAAGATTACTTTGTTTTATATTTTTATAGGTTTTGCTAGTAACTTTAATTCTACAAGATTTTACTTTTATGATTTGCACAGTTTTAATCATTATTTCGTTGTCATAAACATTTGTAACGTTTTAGGAATTATTTATTAATGAATTGAATTGAATGAATAATTTAGAATTATATATTTTATTAAATAATTGTAAAAGGTTATTGTACTAAATCTGATCTGTTGTATAAAATAAAGACAATTGTCAAAATTCATAATCAATGATGACTTTGTCCAAGTAAGGCACGGGAAGTTTTAAGCTTCAAAGTTTATATATGACTTCTATAACAAAACTCCAATTGCCTATGATCATATAGGTATTTCTGGTTTGGACTGAAAAACTGGTATTTTTATAAAATACACACAACGACAAAAAACAAAAGCTATTATAGTGAGAGTGAGATCGCTTTGCTGCCTCTCGAGTAAAGCTGGCAACTGCCATGAAATTCAAATGACAACAACGAAAAGTAAAGAATAAACAATTTTTCTCGTACCTCCTTGGTTATAAAATTTATAATGAAACTTCATTTTACAATAAATCAATAAAGCTTCATATTTAGAAAATTCATTGCCGTAGATATGCGTAGCTACGCGCCAGAATGAGCGTAACAAGATCTACGGATCTTGTAGCACTTTTGCTTACAGAGCTTTCACGTGCCTTAAAACATACGTAAAGCCTTTTGCCTGCTTTCTCTTATCTGATAGTGTCGGATTGCCGTCCCATCAAAGTATGAGAGTGAAGGAAAAGTGAATGCCCTTGTATTCTCGCACACATTTGTTGTCTTGTCTCTATTATAGGAGAATATTATTATAGCGAACTAGCTGCGACCACGACGTCGTTAATAATTAGCCACAACTTAGTACCTTTGATGATATGTGATAAAATCGCAATTTATGTTTTTCGAAGTTATTATTGTTGAAGCTATAGGCAAAGCTATCATAATAAAAGAAATAGTTAACCTGTCAATTGTTGGAATGCCAGACATAATTGAAAGCCTATTTTTTCTAGCCGCCGGTGTCTCGCTGTGACTCAATAAGTTAGGTATACGTCTCATGTAATTCTAAGCGTTAATCCGAGTGTCATTAAAAAAGAAGATTAAAAATAAATGTCGGGCACAATACTGGCTGTTCTAATAAACACTGTTTCCCTTATGTAACACTTATGAGCCAGCCAAATACAAGGAGCATGCTCCAACATAATTCATATTTCTATAGCGTACCTCCAACTTCTCTAGAACGATCCAACTCATTGCAGGAGTCAACTATATTATTCTTTCGCGCACTTAAAGGTGATTTGTTGACCTGTTTATGGGTTGAAGTTTGTTTCGGTGATTACTGTTAGATATCATATTGTAGGAAATAGATTTTTCGGATTCGTTTAGGACTGATGTTTATATCATGAGAAAAATAAATTAAATGTTAATTAACTACAGATTACGGGTTTTATCGCGACTTATTTTAAAAACCCTACGTTTACATAATTTTAGCTTTAGATTTTTACTATATAAATGTACACATTTCCCGACGTTTCGGGTGCTTTTCAGTAGCCATGGTCATGGGGAGACTATGATAATAGTTAAAAGTAGTATTTTTTAAACAGTGATAAAAGCCGCATCACGTTATTTGAATTCAATGTATACTGTCAGCGTAAACGTAGGACAATATGTAAATTATTTATTGAAATAAAAGTACAGTTCAATTAATATACCATTGTGTAAATAAACAATTCAATATTTTAATTTTTATATTCCGACTATAATCAAATTGTTATACAGGGCTGATATTATCATTATAACTGACTAGATTTTGTGCGTATAAATAGGTTAGGTTAGGTACTTTTTCTGGATGACGGGTACCCTATGCCCTTTTCTGTTCCCTTGACAACGTATTATATGCGAAATTTCATGATGATCGGTCGAATAGTTAAGGCGTAAAAGCGTAACAAACAAACAAACTCACATTCGCACTTGTAATATTAGTAAGGATATTCAAGCTCAACATATTCAATATTTTCTAATAAATAACAATAGAAACACCAATTTTAGCATAAACTTAACCTTTGAACTTATACGTTTTCGAAGTAATTTAGACTTCTTGCTACGTCTTACTTCTTAATTAAGTAAATAGAATTAATCTTTATATATAAATCGTGTGTTTGTAATTAAATTCCTCCTAAACGGCTGGACCGACTTTGATGTTTTTTTTTCGTGTCTTTTTGTCAGCTTCTGTCAGGATAGCTAGTTATCTATACTAATATTATAAAGCTGAAGAGTTTGTTTGTTTGTTTGTTTGAACGCGCTAATCTCAGAAACTACTGATTCGGTTTGAAAAATTATTTTAGTGTTGGATAGCCTATTTATTGAGGAAGGCTATAGGCTATATAACATCACGCTACGACCTACGGAGGCGGCGCAGCAACGATAAACGCGGGTGAAACCGCGGGAACATCGAGTATATAATATACGAACTGTTAGCTCAGATTTTACGGGCATCTGTTAAATTTAGGGTGTGACTTTTAGTTCTTGTATAATATTCGATACGTGCTCTTATATACTACTAGCTTTTCCCGCGGCTTCGTTCGCGTAAAAGTAGATTAGGTTAGGTTATCAACAGTACTTTTTAAAATAAAATATAGCCTATGTTACTCGGTGATAATATATGAATTTGTAAAATTGATTCAGTAGTTTTGGAGTTAAATACTTACAAACAAATAAAAAATTCAAATCTTAATTCTCTTTATAATATTAGTGTAGAAGTATAGAATAACTGTATGCATCATAAAAACAACCGCATCGAACAAGGAACCCGTACCCGTAGCTCGCACAAGTTACCTGTGGCATCTACTTGCGTCAAGCACCTCAAAAAACTACAGAATTTCATCAAAATTTGTACCGCGTAGTCAAATTTAAAAACAAACGGAATATTTTTCGCATTTTAATATGAGTATGGATAACTTATTTGAACTCTACAATAACATACCTACTGTTCTAACAGAGAAATAAATAAAAGATAGGCCACAAAATAATCACCACCCACATCTAAAGCAACTAAGTAGTTGTTAGTAGGGTCTATGTATACATACAGTGGTAGACATATAATTAGAAACAGTACATAAAACTTAGGTAAACACAGAATGAACTATCGTTATGAGTAAAAAATATATATATTAAATCACTATTAACTATGCCAGAATATAGCCAATGAGTTAAAAACTCGAAGTATTAAAAAAAAAGAAATCTGTTCTATCTTTATTTATTAAAAGAGTTTAAATATGAATGATAGTTGAATTTCTATTACTGGCCGCTTGAACAACTAATTAGAAAAAGGATCCATGGTTCGTTCCACTTTTGAAATTTAAAGAAATCTCCTGTCTACGCTTTTCCTGTAGTTTCGGCAGCAATTAAACGTCAATTTGGAATTACGTGATTAATAAGTTTTGTTAAAAATGGTTAAAAATAAGAGTTGTGACGAGTCAACTAGGCAATTAATTGTTAAAGTACATTTAGATCGAAAGTGGACTTATAGAAGAATTGCTAATCATCTAGAATGTTCTGTGAAGAAAGTTTTCAACGCTATTGCTCATTATAAAAGAAACGGAACTACTAAAAGTGTTGTTAGAAAGGCTCGTCCAAGGAAAACGGCTCCCCGGGAAGATTTGCAAATAATACGTGTAGCTAAACGAAACCCGTTTAAAGGCTCCAACGAGATTAGAAGTGAAGTTTTTTCACCTGATGACCCAAGGAATGTTTCCTTGAAACTGGTACGCCGCAGATTAGTGGAAGCTAAGTTGTTCGAGAGTGTTTCTCGAAAGGTAACGCTTCTTACCAAGCAACACCGAGAGAAGCGATTATCATTTGCAAAGAAATATCTTAAATGGACCGTACGAGAATGGAAAAAGGGTTATTCTCGGCAGAAAAAAAAAAATATGGTGAATTCAGACGGCAAACGCTACGTTAGACGTCCAATAAAACATGCTTTTGATTATAAATACACGAGGAGCATAGTCAAACACGGCGGTGGTAACATTAAAGTATGCGGATGTTTTTCTGGTTGCGGAGTTGGACCCGTCCGTAAGATTGAAGGTATAATGGATCAATTTCAATACAAGAACTCTTAGAATAGACAATGATTCCCTACACCGACGACCATTTGCCTGTGACCTGGATCTTTCAGCACGAAAACGACCCAAAACACGGCCTGTAGTGTTAAATCCTTTCTTAGTAAGCAACGTGTTACCATGTTAGACTGACCTGCAAATAGTCCCGATTTAAATCATATTGAAAATTTGTGGTACGTCGTTAAAAAAAAGTCTCCGTTGAACGTAATTCCAGTCAAAATGAACTTTACGAAGCCTTTGTTGAAGCATGGAACTCGATCCCACTCGATAAATGTATGAAATTACTTGAATCAATGCCACGGCGTTGTAGAGCCGTCATTAATAACATAGGCTATGCAACTAAATATTAATTTCTAAGAAATTTAGTAAACCAAACATAATTTTACATAAATAATTTGAAATTGATGACGTTAACACGTTAATATCTTTGATTTTTACCTCATTTCTTTATTGTTTCTAATTACTTGTCCATGACAGATGGTACTGCAAATGTCGTTCAGTTGTTTGTACGTAACTAAATATCTAAATGGTAGTTATAAACTCGGACATTTATTTGTTTTTTAATGAATTATAAGTTGTTGAACGTATTCTATGCATTTTGTTGTTTTATTTCCAAAAACAAAAGTTTTACGGCAATGTGCCTTGTATAATGTGAAATTCGTCGCAAGTGTTTCTAATTATATTTCCACCACTGTAGGTGTACCGTAAGGTCTCCCACCTTACAATATACATAGACCCTCTATGTACTCCAGTTAAAAAATGTGATTATTTTGCTAATAAAATCGTTTTTTGAAACAGCATGATGCACTTTTAAGAACCCTCCATTAGAAATATATAAATAGCGGACATAAAGTATGCCCAGAGTCGGAACAACTATTTGTGGATGACACATTTTTCTCCTTGTGGGGATCGAACCCTACCACTCAGAGCGGCTGTAGTAGCGAAGCGACTACTTAAATGACTAGGCCATTCGAACATCAGTTTGTATCGTTGTCTCTCAGACTGACATGGGTATAAATTGATCCTGTTTACAGATAAGCAGACCAGACAATAGCCAGAACTAGAGGCTGGTCCAGTCCTAGCCATAATTAAATATAATAAATGTTGTCAATTTTTCCTTCTGCGCAAGCTGCTTACTGTTGCAGAGTTGGGCAAAATTTATTCGAATAATGAATCATCATTCTCTTGCCCTGGTCCCAATTTATTTGGGGTCAGCGCAGTATGTCTTTCGCTTCCATAGTTCTCTGTCACCCGTCATCTGATCGTTTACCCCTTCCCCTTTCATATCTATCCTCACACAGTCCATCCATCTTTTCCTTGGACTTCCTCTCTACCCTCATATCCATCATTTGTTTACCTACATACGTATCATCTCTTTGCATAACATGTCCATACCAAGCCAAATGATTTCCTTTCACCTTTTCGTCTATGGGCACCACTTTCAGAATTATAACATGATAATTCGAATGATGAATAACGAATAAATAAATTATTTTATTCGTTATTTTAGAATAATAAATAATTTTGTTTATTCAAAGCAAAATTATTTGAATGACGAATAAATTATTTTATTCGTTATTCGATTAATGAATAAAAATAAAGCAAGTATTCGTATAAAAATCATCACTTATTTGTTTTTAATTAGCAGTTACTTATTGTAAGGCACATTGTTATTTGTTCATATAGCTATTAATATATCTTTTCATTACAACTCTTTGTTCAAACATATTGTCAGACAGTTTGCTTGACATTGGCAGGTTCATCATGGTAGTAAGAAAAACTCGTTCTACCGATGCGGATGAAGGCAATGGTGTGCTATATTTTATAAATATTGTTTTGACTTCAGGGTAGCGATCTAATACTTTCAAAGTACGATCTTCTTCGGCTAAATACTGTGATACTATCACATCAGCTCTGATTTTAGGTGAGTGTTGCATATTTGAAAACGGGTGCTTTTTTTTTACACTCTTTGCTACTGAATCTGCTTCATCAAAGCCTTTCTAATAATTTTGACTGGTGATTTAGCCGTATACTACATCTCTTCGCAGCGCCATAGTCAAGTTATTGTACCACAGTCTAAACTAATCAATCATATAGGTAAGAAGAGCGAGTACCGGCTAACCATTTGAATAGTCGCTACCTTAATCACCTGTCAACGAGCGTTGACAGTCGATAAATGATCGTACAATGTAGCATTGGTTACTACGATAGTAATCTATTTAAAGAAAACAAAATCTATTTACCTATAGTATGTTTTTTTGTTTCTTTGTAAAAACAAGATAACTCCGCGCTAGGAATAATTCCTGTGTCGCAGGGAACTTTACAAACATTCAAACAACGGACACAAAGAACACCCAGACCAGGAAAAAAACATTTCTGGCCCCACAAATGTTTATTGGTGTTTTATGCGGCGATAATAGCGAGACGACGACTTAAACCACTAGGTATGCTATTGGTGCAGTTGGATATTATAAATATTATATACTAGGATATAATAATATGCAGGAGGTTAACCCAATATTTCAACATTGAGGTTGAAAAATGAAAATGTGTTGAGGGTTAATTTACGAACGGCGCTCGGGGATTAAAGCTCGTGCTGTGTTAATCCGCGGCCGAGTATCGGATTAATTGTAATATTAGCAACATGGTCTCCTAGTATTTTTACTCTTGGTACTTCTGATTGTTGCCTCTAACGTATCTTTATTTTGCGTATGATGAGCGCCGGGTGCCTTATTTCTCCATCGCGGCATCGGTCCCTTCATTCCCCTCCTTCTACCCCCTTACTCCCCTTCCTCTTTCACATAGGTCCACTGTAGCTGCTTACACCATCAGACTGATCTTGTGCTTGTTTACGATAGGTAGCAGTTTGGTTATTATGTTTTCTTGAAATTGCTTTTATGATGTCGAGAAAATATAGCTCCTATATTCATGAGTGGCGGTTATTGCTTAGGTACCATTCTGTGCCACAGGCTTCGTCTGCCATCAACAGCAATAAAAAACTTATATATGACGATGGCTTTACGTTTTATTGACTTCGAAAATGAGATTTTACCTATATGCTTTTCTTGGGTTAGTTTAGCGTAGTGTATTTCCAGGCCAGGTAAATCTATACATAGTACGATTATACTTTTTATACGAGAATGAATACTTGCTGTAGTATATAAAGAGCGTTAAGATTACCTAATATTGCATCATGACCTTTTTGAAGATGGATTAACGTAGCTTTCTAAAAACAAAAAAGGTGACGAAACACATTTCATATGAACATGCTCAAAATAAAAAACCATCGTAAACATTGTCGCCCATATTTAAACAGTTTTCTTTTTTTGCAGAATATTAACCCGTCAAGGAGGCACCGTTTTGGTAAGTAATTCCCCTCTTACCTGGGTCGTATAGGCCCTTATTATTATACTTTATCTTGCACACCCGGCCACAAAGTTCAACCACAAAAGACCCGGGGTACAAAATACCCCAAGTTATTAATTTCGGAAGTGTAATTACGAAAGTATATATTATGAGGACCGCCTTTAAGGTGAAATTAAAATTTTATTGTAATATCGTAAATTTGAATGGGTAGGGTACCAGGGAGTTATGGATTCGAGAAGATGTTTTACGTTGAATGCGTTGTTTTCTAGCACGCCTACATATTTTCTTACCGTGTATTATACCGCGTACTGATAGCTCGAGACATATATAGAAACTCGTCTTTATGTATTCTCTTACTATAACAGGTTTTTTTTATTACGACCTATTTATCAATCGTCACATAACTTATATACGGTGCATAATTATGTTGAAGTTTTGACAGTTTATGTAAAGACATTACTTCAGGCCGCCATATTTATTTCTTAGATAAGAGTTAACTGACGATTGACAAATAGGTCTTTACTGAATGAATACAGTCAGGGAGCAGTAACTGAATAATTTCATAATGAATTGTTTGTTTACCATATATATACACAACAAGTGAGAAAATTGTGCTATACCTATGTGGCCATTGATATTTCTTTACATATGTCAAACATACTTATTCAAGTCAAAATCTGTATGTAATCTATGTAAACAGACTTCTATCTAATTAAAATTTAATGTAGATACTTAATAATTAGATGTAAATTATAAATAACATGCTTATAGTACTAGTTACGTTCGTAAGCCTTGGTAAAGTTAATTATCTAACATTTTCGCGTTAATTGCCCTAACATTTTAGGTTATAACATACGATATAAAATGTTAAATGACCTTGAATTTTATAGTCTACTAACTTTTGCCCGTGGCTTTCCTAGCGTGTAAGTAGGTTTAGTAATGCTATAAACAGTACTTTTGTTTTTTAAATAAAATATAGCCTGTTACTCAGTGATAATTTAAATCGATTGTGTAATTTTTGATCTAAAGCCTTACAAACAAACAAAAAATCAAACCTTTCCTCTTTATGATATTATTATAGATTCTTATATTAAAGAACGATTGTTCAAAAGAATACTTCTTTGAACGAACGATTCTTTTTCTATTTCAGTCCTTTAGAAGTAGCTTTTAAATAGGTTAAAGTATATTCTCAAGCAAATGTCTATACTGCTAATACGATGACATACAGAGAATTGCCACAAATGCTGGGCTGAATACGAATTATTCGGCCATACGTCTGGCGCTTTAGTCTACCAAAGCACCAGATTTATGGCACAAGATTTGATAATTGCGAAAAAAGACATGACGATATAATATTTCGCGCAACCTATAAAGATTGCGAACTCGCTAATAAACGAAACTTTTCTATTATTTGATATTTGGTTAATTTGTAAGTAGATCGTATTACGAATTGCAATATTCGTTACATTTTGCCGGATAATTGTTATACATTCTTCACGTGCAATTAGACAATTATAAGAACAAAACGTGTTAAAATATGTCTTATTGTTATCAGAAACAACGCACGCTGTATAGTCGAAACTTAACAAAACTCTAGCAGCAATTAAATTAAATTACTTGAATTTGGAGATTGCCAATTAAGATTCCTTTTTAGGCTAATGTGTGCATTCCTTTTTCACGATTGAGCATTTAATTTTGGTATTGTATGTTTCATTGATCAGAAAGGTTTTGATAATACAGTGGGTTTTGCTTTTTTATTCAGAACGATTCTCATCAGGTCCATAAACGTCTGTAATAAAATAATTGGGAGAAGAAGAACCGGCCACGCACCCGCGGTTTGGCACCCAACTATTGCAAAAGAAAAAGGTTGATAATACTGAACTTTCACACCCCGTTGTAATAAATAAAATAATTGAGAGGAGGAGTCCTACCAAATGTTTTATTTATTATAATGGGTTGCCGTCAAGTCCGTCAGTCAAGGCCTAGTTCGAGTCTACAATGATAATTGAAAAATACTAATGGCTTTTTGGACAAATGCCAGGTTAGCACCTTGAACCGACGGGCGTGTATGAGGAATGTGATCAAAGTGAATGAAGCCAGAGAAGTGTGTCAGGATCGTAGCAAATGGAAATCCGTAGTCTCTGCACCTCTGGGCAACAGGTGTGAATCTATGTATGTATGTATGTATGTAATGACTTTTTACCCGTGTCTTATAATATTATCATAATTAATTATTTGATTCTTTCATACAATAATACAAATTTTGAAATTGGTTGCTCTAAAGAGACTACATGCAGTCGCAAAAGAAAACAGTGCAGTAATCAAACAACTCATCGTGGGGTGGGAGGCGTCGTGCTGAAGGCGCATGTAATTTCTAACTTTTTTTCGATATTTTTCCTAGCAAAAGGATTGATTGATTAAGTTATGTAAAGAATATCAGGTTAAAAGATTACTTGTGCATATTATTAATTTAACTCTATATATAATTAACGTTTGGGTAAGTCTTCTTCTTCTACCTTTCTCATTCTTAGCATTCATCATCTTAGCCGAAAGACGTCCACCGCTGGACATAGGCCTGCCCCAAAGTTATCCACACCGGTCTTGGGCCACCCGCATTTATCTACCAGATTCTTAGCATTAGTCTACCATTAATTTTCATTGCTGTTAACATTGTATACCTTTGTATATAGGGTTTGAGACTACCACATTTATAATTTTGTGTTGCCAGAATAATGCAGCGCGTGCAAAATAGCCGAATTATGTCTGCGGTTAGATTTCATCTGGGGATAATCTGATTTTGTAACTAGGTATGCTATGAATTCTAGTTACTTGTTCGTGCTGGTTATCTAATATGTATTTATGATCTTGTTTAGACAATATTAAGTCCAACGATAACAATATTATTTATTTAGGCGAGTGACGTTGCTTAGTGGATACTTTATCGTTTCTTATCCATTGATCACCGAATTGCACCGTGCAATTTAAGAACACTGACGTCAGTTATCTTATGTGATGAATGTGTCATGACTTTACAATCATTTCAACAACAGAATATTGTTTTACGTTTAAAAACGAATGTTATACATTGAATTATTAATTAATTTTATCGCTTTGTTAATTTATAAAACACTATCCTAACTAATATTATAAATAGGAATGTATGTTCTTTTGATTGTTACGCTTTCACATCTTATTTAATTTAATTATCATCTCATTTCGCATACACGTTGTCAGAGGTACAAAAAACGACAAAGGGTACGGTTCATACAGAAAAAAAAAATGTGTTTCCGAGGGATAAAAATTGACGCAACCTAATTTTTTGCTAACATAGCCGCCACAAAATCTAGTTATTAATACCTTGCACAAATACTACTGTTAATTATACCCAGTCTCAAAATTTAATATTACCAAGTTATCTTACTACGTAATCAGCGAAAATATAAACGTTACACTTTATTCAAAAGTTCCTTGAAAGTATTTCTAATATCACTCGTTCAAAGATAAATTTGAATGCTTTTGCTAAATATATAACTAGCTATGTACGGCGGTTTAACCCGAGTTAAAGATGAATTATGATACTGCGGGTCCAAATTACCGGTATTAAAAGTACCGCTAAGTTCCATCTAGTGCAAAGGTTTACATGTAAAATAGCAAACATGCAAATATCGTTGAAAAGCAAATATAAATGTTTTTTAGAGTTCGTAAAAGCTCTTATACAACAGCTTTGTCCGACCGTCCGTCCGTCCGTCTGTCTGTTAAAATACAACTTTCAACTCAAGGACCGTAAGAGACTAGTAGTCTCTAGAGACTCGCGGTTAACGCCATTCGACTCAGCATAGTCGATATACCCCTGAAATAACTATGACCTTTGACCTCTGACCTGAAGGTCACGTGATACCATCTTTCAACTGAAGAACCGTAAGAGCTAAAGACTCGCGGTCAACGCCATTCGACTCAGCATAGTCGATATACCCCGAAATAACTATGACCTTTGATCTCTGACCTTAAGGTCACGTGATACTATCTTTCAACTGAAGAATCGTAAGAGCTAAAGAATCGCGGTCAACGCCAGTTGACTCAGCATAGTCGATTTACCCCGAAATTACTACGACTTTTGACCTCTGACCTCAAGGACACGTGATACCATTTTTTCGAACTCTAAGATTTACGACAATTCATGGTCGTTTCTCACTTGGCTTACGTTTACGCGAATGTTATTCATTGAAATTAAACTGCTTTATACGGATTTAACCGCGTTGTTATTTTTTTACACTTTTATTACATAATTTTGTAACAATTACTCTACTACTGTTAAACTTCACTACTATTTAAGCTATTAAAATTATATTCTTTTCAAAATGACGTAATAAAAGTGTAAATAAACAACTCTTCAGCAAGTCTTATTTTACAATTAATTATACATAAATGCATTGACTGATGTCTACATATCCTCGAAAAGGTTAAGACATCTACATTTCGGCCGATATAATAATAATATAATAATACATACACAAACACCATCTAGCCCAAACTAAGCAGAGCTTGTAATATGGGTAGATACTAGACAATGGATAAACATACATATATCCTTTTTTTGTAAATACCTACATATTATACATAGAAACACCCAGATCAAGACAAACATCCATGTTCATGCACACAAATGTATGACTGGTGCTGGAATCGAACCCGCGACCTCAGGCGTGGCAGTCAGTTACACTAACCACTACGCCATCGAGACCGACATTATACTTTTAGTCCTTCGTAATAGATGATGCGACATATATTAGCTTTTTAGCATTATTGTTTAATCAAAATCCTAGGCCCTTGCATGGGAAAGAGGCAGTGAATTTTACATATAGTAATAAAACATTAGAGTTTTATCTTACCAGTACCAACAAATAAAAATAAAAAGCATAATAAACAAAGCTTGTTCATTAGTGTTACCATAATACAAAATCTGGCTTACCTAGATAACGCTAGTTACTGATACATCTTCCACAGTGTTGTCAGCTCAGAAATTATGATAAATGTTGCCAGCCACGCGTGGAAATTACCTACGTACGGCGTAAATGCATTTTTCAAGATGGCATCAAAGATTTATGTTCGTATGGTACACAAGGAGGAATATTTTACGGTTATGGGTGCCGGCGACGGTCCACCGCCATTTTAAATTACGTTATTCACTTTTTTACTGGCGAAGTTTTATTTTTAAAGTTTCATTCTTATCATGAGGGTGATTCTTTCCTTGTTTTCTGGTAATGGATGAATTTCGTTATAAATTATGATGGGCAGAATTTGTATTAGTAGAAGTTTTGGAGACATATTATTGTTGGGCAGTGCCCGATTCCATTTGTTCAGGTTCTTCAGGCTTATTGCTGTCTACCGGTTGATTAATTTATATAAATTTACATGAACAGCACTAAGTTTATTGATTTCCCTTGTAGCAGCAACAAAATTATCCCGTGACATAGAACTAGCTGTCCTGGAACACAAATATAACTTTCTTTAACCATGTACCTATATAACCATGTAATTCGTTTTCTCCAGAGTCATTAACCTACGCGACTGATACCCTTGGTATTGTAACTTCTGGGGCAGCATATTATGCCATCTTCATTATATAAAAGAAAAACCGAATAATATTAACAAATCCATAATTGAAACTTTATCTTGTTCTATATCTACTGTAAGAATTTGAACAATATACTTAAAAATCATTTTAAAATGGCAAGTATAATTACCACTGTCATGTACTCGTAAACACAGTCAAAGATAAATTAATATTTATGCTCTTGCTTTATAACGTCATAGCATCACGGCATTTTATTTGCAAGAGGTTAGGCTGAAGTTTAGTATGACCCCAAGGTCTGAATGGGTAAGCAGCTGAATATTATAAAGACAACACCCGCATTTAAATATTCGCCCATTATATTTTAGCTCCAATAGACGACGACCCTATTGACGTCTTCTGGCCATCTCTCCAAAATTCGTGCTGCTACTGATAGTTTCCTTTCAGAAAACACAAAACACTTCGACTCAGAAATAGAACTAGGGATCTCACTATCCACCATAAACGTCTGCCACGGGACCAACAAGCAGACAGATATAAACAAACAGTTACAATATCAGTCTATACAAAATCTATTAATACGTTGATGCAATACATCCCTGCCATCCCTTTCAGAGATTTACAGCCGTATGTGTTATAACATCTAGTATTAATTATAATTCTAAATCCAACCATAATCCAACAAAAACCATAAATCCTTCACCATATAATTTCATATGACATCCTTCCATTTTCAAATGCAGAAAAAAACGACTTCGTTAAAATGGCGGCCGCGTGCAGACAGCCATTGTTCTGCATTGAATCGTCATACCTGTCACTGTCGTTATTGCATTCAGGACACGTGCGCCAAATAAAAAAGTTATCCGCTCTCGTCTGCTCTCTAGTTAGATGTAAAAAGGTACTACATATGAACTGATGCAATCGGCCGATCAAGTGGAATGGGAAACGAGAGGGGATGTATGTTCCTGCTTTGTCATACATAGATTTACAACTGTACCTATGTTCTTGAAGAGATAATATGTGTTTACTTCTAAATTGATCCGGCTATGTCTTAGATACCACGTAAGAGGATGCGCTTAGATTTGTAGCTGATTTTGTTGAGGTTTTCATGCCCGATCATAATATTATGTGTGTTATTGATTTATTTTACTAAGAAGTTTTGAAAAACAGCACTCTGTATAGAAATGTGCCCAGTAGACGACAGAGATCTATTGCTACCCCATTTCCAGTCTCTTGAAATTTTGTCACGGAAATCTCTATAATATTTTGGTCCCCAAAATTGAAACTGAGACTTCGCGATTCAGACTTTAGCCGGAGTGAAAACTAATGTTATGTAAGGATGTGTTATCAAAGATGACGTTTATGCTTATTGCATCATTGGTCCAGTGATGTAATAATAAGAACTTCTGTAACTTCAATAGTGGTGTCCCAGGTTGAATTTCTCATTTTAGCACATTATGATGGACCATTGAGATGATGACTTATAACTTGTTTATTTCAAAAAGTATCTTTTTAGAGTTACAATGGCGAAAGAAAAGCCCGTTTTTGGATTTCTGCTCTTTTAATTAAATGAGTTCTGGGTTTTGATTCGAAGGTGGAAGAAAGTGTTATTGGCCTATTCTATCGAGAAATGTAAAGTAGCAGAATGGCTTCTGAAAACGTTCCCGATGGAAGATTCGACCTCTAATAAGTGATATCTTCATATGTTTGTGTAACATGCCTGCTTTTTCAGTTTTTCTACATCACTGTTATCGTTCAACCTAATTATACAACCTCTCACCGCACGTAGTACGACACGCACTTAACCGCTTTTTCAGTTTTAGGCTCTCTAGAATATTGATTAAGTTTATTTACGATCCTTTCTGTTATAAATTTCATAAAATATGTACAATGTAGTTTTCGAAACTGTTCTTTATTTTAAAAGGACATGCCCGAAAATATGGTGAATATTTTTATCCAAAGTAGTGGCCTTAAAACAGGTCTTATTTAAGCACTTTACGATATGTTCCATTTTTTTATATTTAGACAGTTTGACTCAAGAAAAGTTTCTCCCCATACTTGTGAAACTTAGAAGTAGGTACTTATCTATATTTGCCTTAAGTTTTTTCAGATTATAAGTAGGACCTACAGCATTACTAATGTTCAAACCGCATTCAATTTCGTGCTGTAGTTATTGCGGGATGCGCGTATAAACAGACAGATTGACACAAATAATTGTTATGATATACATTGCTCTAATAAAGACGTCTTAAATAAATTTTCCTTAAATATCTCCTATGAGTAGACATCGACTATTTACAATTTTATTATTTGTATAGATACGGTTGGATAATTACAAAAGCGTTTTGAATTAAACTGTTTTCATTGTTTATATCTTAGTCATGCAGTTTTTGTGTAGTAATATAATTTAATTCTTAGCATATTTTAAACATAATTGGTACTAAAAGGTCATATTTATATAAGATTCATAGGATCGCTTTTTAAAATAGTGTAATATTTCCTCTAAAGTAATAATAATGTCCTCCAGACCGAATTACGGTCACGGCGGCCAATCTTAACGAAGACTAGCCATCTGCGCAGGAGATATTATAGTGCACAAGTGTGTGCGCAAACACGAGTGCACTCTCTATTTCCTCACTCTCATGATCCGATGGGACAGTAATCCGACACGACCGGAGATAGATCAGGCGCAGGACCAACGGCTTTACGTGCTTTCCGAGGCACAGGGTGTCTACCACCGCCAACTTTCTAACGCCGGGCTGCTATTGAGATTTATTAACAGAATAACCTAATAACTTTTTGTTGGCCCGACCCAGGATTCGAACCCGAGACCTCATGCACAGCAGCCGCATTTTCTACTGCTACACCACGGAGGCAGTTCCTCTAAAATACCGTGTAACAGAACATGCAACTCAAATGAAATACTTTGTTCTAAGCCTACCAGGTTTTTGAAAGGCAAATTCAACGAAGTGTTACCAAATAAAGCACGTCTCGCATGATTTGATTCGGTGTTGCTAATTCAATCAGCTAATCACAGCGGATGACATGCTTTTTGATCATTTATTAACAAAATTTGTAATATTTGCACATTTGAACAAATTACACAAGGTGGTTGTTTAAATATTTGCTTATACCAGAGTATAATGTATCGTGTAGCAATACACACGAGCCGTGTAACGCGCACTTCTTACCGAGCTTGGCGGACACACTTCCATGTAATAAAATTATTGGGAAAAGAGGAACCTACCACGCACCCTTGGATTGCCCACCCCAACCATAGCAATAGAAAAAGATTGACAATACCAAACTCTTCTGGATAGGGGCGGTCGCGTCATGGAACCCGGGCGTACTCCAACTTGCAGTATTCCACTTCGAACACAAAATATGCGTCAATACGCGTTTCCCCTCAGCGCGAAGCACCTTCAACTTTTGGCAACGAATGAACCTACGACGTACCTAAAAATCTTTGCATAATTTTCTTCAGAATTAAAGAGAGCCTTTTTAATTTACTCAACAACCTTAGCCTTTGCTCTGGGTCTGGTTCTCTTTGATTTCTGTAAATGCGTCTCCGTGGACATTACTCTGATACACACAACCGTTATTTTGCGACTCCAATAAATAAATGATTTGGGCTTCAACCTTCGGCTTTCACTTGGCAGTTTAACCGTCTAGATGGTAGCCGCTTAATTTTAATTATAAATAACCTTCTGCCACCTTGTTTAGTGTTTCTACGATGATTAGGATAACCTATGAGGAATAGATATATATTATAATAATATGAAAGCTCTATTTATAAACTGTCACACTGCTTTGCACGGTCCACTTCACAGTATGAGAAGGGTTAGGCCATAGTCTACCACGCTGGATCTGCGCCAGGCAGACTTCTCACATCTTTGAGAACATTAAGAAAATCTCTTAGACATATACATACATTTCCTCGTCCTCTTTATCGTTATACAGAATTATATTTAATTCGAAATATCGGAGGTGCATGCCTTGGGCTCGCACTCGAGACCTTTGAGAGGCTACTGCTACTCTTTGTAGACTTTTACTTCATTTCAAAGGGATAATCATCAATTCATTTATATAGAATAATCTCTGGAAATAATTAACCGATCGTGTAAATTGTTACACTTATAGTAAGCTCTATTCTTTTTAGATACCCAAACTATCTTTACCGTACGACCAAAATATGTCGGCTCCCATTTTTTCTGAGAGTGTACAAAACTAACCATCTTTAAAATATTTGTCACGTAGTATCTGCTCTATAGACACGCATCCTAAGAACTGTCTTCGAGAAAGTAATTACTAGGTCTTGAATATTCCAGACGCAGACCCGCCCGGCTAAAACATACATTTGTTACATTAATCCTGGTAAAATGTATGATAAGGTCAGAGAACAAACGCGATGACGACCTCTCTTTCCTTTTACGGTTTTTTATTATTATTGAAGAGAAATAGAATATCTTTAGAATTTATTCATCATTTTCAATGATAGCAATATCGGGCTCTTATCCTTTCAAGTGATCTGTCTCCTTCTTAATTGTCTGAATACTAATATTGCGAAGACTACAATGGCAGTTAAGTGCTAATCTATATCTATACTAATATTATAAAGAGGAAAGATTTGATTTTTATTTGTCTGTAAGGGTTTAACCCAAAAACAAAAAAACAGTTAAAAAAATTCACCTTTCGGCAGCTATAGGAGCTTTCCAAAGGTGAATTTTTATTTTCTATCATTCATCATCATATATTTTATTATCAGTAAGTAATATATTGTTTTATATAGTGTGTGTGGCTATATATTGTTTTGAAAAAACGTAGTTTTACAAACATAACGTAACCTACTTTTAGGCCAGCAAAGCCGCAAACAAAAAGTTAGTAACCAATAATTCTGTTATTAAATATTACTTTGTGATTTGGATGAATAAATTACTTTGATTTTTGCTGGCTCTCATAATATTTGGCTACAGTTTAGCCAACGCTATGAGTGAGTTAAAACAAAAACGAGTAGTATTTTTACTGCAATACGTGGTTGCAATATTCGACATTCCCAGCAAAATACCCATACTGTACAATAAATACACGGACAAACATAATTTATGTAGATGGGGAATACTGGATCAGTCCCAAACTCACTGTGACTATGGTGCACCCCGTCAAACAATGATGCACCTACTGATCTGTTCAGCATGTCCTACATGCTGTACAAGAGCCGACCTCAACATCGCCACTGCTGCCGCCATAGCTGACGCCACTTTCTGGGCCAAGACCATTTGACCGCAAAAGGGGACAAGAGCATTGACTCGAAAAGAAGAAAAATACACAGCAACATTATGCCTATTAGCCTGCCTATATAGCCAGACGATATTGTTTGGCATGGCCGACGCATTAAAACGCTGATAAGATAGCCGTTGTTAAGTAAATAAAATAAATCTACCTCATATTGCCCATTAAGAAACGTGTTTTGATCATGGATGTTGATGTTCTAAGATTGAAATTAATATGACTATAGTATAATTATTGTTCTTTAAGTCAGTTTGCCCAAATGTGTTTGTGGTAAGACTACAGTGCATTATGTTCTGTGGGTGTATGTCAAAATAATATAATTATTTACGATATGAACGGCAACTGAGAAAATAATGTAAATATAAAAATTTATTTGATTGTTCGGGAGGCGTAGTTTGAGTGGTCACATCGCCAATGCCACTAGGCCGAGTGTTTGGGTGCGATCACCGACCAAAAGTTCCGTGATCCATAAATGGTTGTTCCAAGTCTAGACGTAAAAAGTGTCCATTTTTTTAATGCTTGTAAAATCTCCCGTAACGGACAAATAAATACTAGTGCTTAAGATGGCGTTTTAAAAACAAGTATTCTTTCTCTGGCTCGCCCTATAAATCATACCAAGCTAAAAATGAACTTAAAATGTTACATTGTAAAACTTTCATTGTAACAGTATTGTCTAAGCATAGCCTTGCAATATCTATGCAAACCTGTGCAAACCTAACCTATACACGTTAGGTTTTTATGCTAATCCCTTCGGAGTGACTGTACATATTTTTCTGAGCGCTCCGCCTTTCAACTACAAGTATTTGATGTTCGGATATTCTCATATATTTTATAGGAAGTATGGCGTATGATCATTCTTCTTGGTCTAGTAAAGTGTTCTTCCAGGTTTTTTTCTGTATCGTGAATATTGGTGATCAACTGTTGAATACATTGCGTAAAATTTTATGTCACCTAACATAACTTATGAAATGTGGATGTTTTACGCTTATTTCTGTTTTATGCTACCTTATATCAATCAATAGGTTTATTTATATTCAAATTCCTAAACAATGCGTTCATATGCAATGATTTTACCTGCTTAGCAAAATAGTATTTTTTAATTAATTAACTTAAAGGCCGATGTAATTGGGCGATAAATCTAATAACAGCGACCTTCTTAAAAATATACAATTCAACTTTGTGTAAGGTGACTTATTGTTATAAATAAACCGGCACTCGTAAAACAACTCCGTCGTAAATTAGCAGTTACAAGTACCAGGGCGCCACAATACCAAAGAGCTTTAAAAACAACTCATTAGCATTGCCACAGAATAAATTTTTGCAGTAACCAGGCGGTTCACCAAGCACCCGCGCTTAATATCCAACGGGCGGTTGAGTTAATCTATTCTTTCGTTTCTCTGTTCTTCTAGTACTTATTACTGAATTTATTTAAATTTTAAACTTGTGGCATTAAATTTGAGTGTAACTTAATTAAACTTTCATGAATACAAAATGGATGCGCGCGCCCGCCTGTGTTTAATAAAATATTGTAACATTATATTATGATCTTGTTAAAATTATGACAGATGAAAGTTTATATATTAAATACGGCAGCAATTTGTGTAGTTGTATGTCATTGACACATTGGATAACTCTATCTTAGAATAATATTTTTTAGAATCGTTTCGAGAGTTTCTGTGTTTTCCTCTTCATAAAATGGTAAAGACTGTATAAACATAACTTCAAGTCTGTATATCCTCAATGGCGTAAGTAGAAGTGTATTATAGCCACATTTTATCAGCTGGTTTTAGGTCTTGCTGTTTTATCGGTCATAGTTTTAGACTCCATTGCTATAACTAAGAATTATAAAAGTGAAAATGAAATACATGTAGATGTATGTGTATGTATCTGCCAGTCAGTGCAGACCAGCGACACTTCGACCCAGTGGGATCTTTTGTGTCGACACTCTCCCAATAACGACTGCCATAGATGTTCATGGCAGCTGGGACCAACGGCTTAACGTGCTCTCCAAGGCACGGAGCAGGCGATAATTGTCAACCAATACGCACATAATTTCGAAAAGTCATATAACTTCCGAAAGTCAATAATATTATAACGACTTTTGAAGAATTCATCAGACATGTTTCTTTTTATGAATGAAAGTAACAATTAACCAAGGAAGCAGGAATAAAAACGCCTAGAATCAATTCATTAGCGACGCCACGAAATAAACATTTTAAAGTATAAGATTGCAAACAAGCAGAGCGGAGCTCTTGATATCTTAACAAGGAGCACTCAAGTTCTTCTGTTCTTTCGTTTTTCTGCTCGCCTGGTACTCTCCACTGGATTTACTTAACTATGACTTTGTTTATCTCTAGATTATTACTTTTTAATTATAAATATAAAACTATAAGAATATGTTTTACAAAAACTAGTAAAAATAAACCAATTAAAGATTCCTGTAGACGAAACAATGTTTTTTAGTTTTGCAGCTTGGAGTGCAAACTTAAATTAAGCCAAATGTCATCAATTCTATTCACTAGTCCAAGGCAGTAATCAAACCTGTTTAGGTTTTCCCCACAATCACAATATGTAAACATTGGTAAAAACTTATGCCACACGACCAAAGAGTGAAGAATATTTGATATTACTAAATATTTTAAGATTTTAATAGAACACCGTTATCAATAGAGTAATTAGCACCCGTAATACTTTTAGCTTTATCACTCGCCAGGAACATAATCACATGCGCAACTTCATCAGGATACGCCACTTTCCCCAACGGAGTGAGTTTACCCCATTCTTCCCACTGATTAGTTACTCCTGCGTTGTCCAAAATATCTGTCACAACTGGGCCTGGACTGACAACGTTGACTCTCACCCCAGATCGGGCAAGTTCTAAAGCAGCACCTCTGGAGAAATGTTCCAAACCAGCCTTCGAAATGCAGTACGCCAACATGGCTGTACTTACAGACGTTCCTAGAATACTGGATATGTTCACAATATTGCCTTTCGTTTTAATAAGATGTGATACCGCCAAACTCGTAATATGTATAACAGCTCTTAAGTTAACATTCATAACTTTATCATAAGACTTCAATATATTTCCAGCTAACAATCCTTCAAAGTCAATGATTCCGGCATTATTAACAAGTACATCAAGTTTCCCATACTTCTTCACAGTTTGCTCCACGACAGTACTTGCTTCTTCGTCTTTTGAAATATCTGCTTTTATAACCAATGGTTTTCTACCAACCTTCTCACATTCCGATGAAACTTGAACAAGTTTCGCTTCGTTTCTTCCAACGATGGCGACATCGGTACCTTCTTTAGTGAATAGGACTGCTGTTGCAGCTCCAAGCCTGAACTACCTCCAGTTATCAACACAACTTTGTTCAAGAAACTCATTTTGTTTTAATTCACAGTATAAGCGTGTGTCTCACGCACGTTATGAATGGTGAAGCAATGCTATTGTAAATACGTTTTATAATAACATTGTAATTGCATTCTGGCAATATTGATCAAGGTCAGATAAGGTCGTACTCTTGAGTATTACATGTTTTCCTGTTATCGTGATCACATGATTATTATGATGTCTAGTGTGTGGACTCAAGTATGCATTATGTGTTTATTAATAACAAACTACTTTAATATTACATTCAATACTAGCTTTTGCTCGGGGTCTGGTTCCTATGGTTTTAAAAACCTACAAGAAATAGATGAAAGATTTCAAAACCTGGTGAAATTGTGTATTTTTTGAAAATATGCATTTTAATTTTGTTTATCTATCCTAATATTATAAAAAGAAAAGATTTGTACTAGTGGAACAATTTTAATAATTTTTCACCATTATATTACGCTGCTAGCTATTGAACCGCGTTACCGGGCAGCTAAATACGTATATCGTGCTATATTTGCATTACCGATTGCGTGTAGCATAAAACTTTCATTAGCTAAAAAACTCATTAGTTTATTCAGTCATATTTGTCGACTCGTGGGCAAATTAATAAGTAATGAAATATAATAATTAGCACAATGGTTAACCTATAACGTTGTTAGCTAAATTACACATGATTCATTTTGTTCTGAAACATCGACGCGAGTATGAACAATTAAATATTCATATTTGTGCTTCAATTTGCGAGAAATGTTTCAATGTTTTGTAAACATGAATATTTTATATAGCTGTTGTTTGTACGTAGATTTAGATTATATTATTATTAGATTTTGTTAGCTAATTTGTTAATTAATCAAATAGTAACTATTAGCATGGTCCAGTCATAACAGACCGTCTATACAGCTAGATGGAGCTGATGGATTTATCCAACAACTGGTATGCTTCATTACCAGTAGTGAGTATATAAGTGTATACTTTATATCTGTCTAGATTATACCTGATAAAGTGAACATTTACTTTATCAGATATTATAAATTTATTCCAGAAATATTATCCATAAACTGCACAACATAGTCGCAGCGCAGATGTGGTTATGTTTCCACTATTTAAGCAAAAACTTACCCTACTTCTACTTCTAGTGCGCCAATATGTACGAAGAGTTATCCAGAAAAAACAATCTGGTGGTAACAACTCTTTGAGCTGCACCAAACTTTGCTATTTACATGCTAGCAAGTCGATGAGTATATTTTATTTTTATTTGTATCACATTCACCATATAATCAATGTGGCATAATAACTACTATAACAATAATATATCGATTGTATTGCTAATTTGTGTTTGAAGGGTATCTAATATTTTATTATGATAACGTTCCAGTTCAGTATGGTGTATTTGTAATTTATATTGATGATTGGAAATTCGTTTATGATATATATTTACTAATAGTGTAAACTAATATTAATTTGCATGCCGATATTAAGCTGAAACATGCTGTTCGAAATGACAAACTTTTATGTACCATCTGTTTTTTTTCTTACCATGTTTCTTGCATATAAATATTACTTACTATTACTTAAATATTACTCCGAATCCTTAACCAAATGAAAATATTGGAAGCGTTGAAGATTTTTGTTACTCTCTCATTTTCACTTTGATATGTATTGATTATTTCATTATGCTATGCCGCTATATAAAGAGGATGAGCTAAAATATCAAGACATCGAGAAACCGATCGATCTAACATCAAATTAATTCAAATTCTATAATATAATATTCTATAATATTCTACCACATACACACAACACCATCTAGCCCAAACTAAGCAGAGCTTGTACTATGGGTACTAGACAATGGATAAACATACATATATACTTTTTTTTTGTAAATACATACATATTATACATAGAAACACCCAGACCAAGATAAACATCCATGTTCATGCACACAAATGTTTGACTTGTGCGGGAATCGAACCCGCGACCTCGGGCGTGGCAGTCAGTTACACTAACCACTACGCCATCGAGGCCGACAATTGAATAATTGACAAACGAATTACAATCAAAATTGATCAACATTCGGATATGCAGTCATACAATTTTCAAATATTTGAAGTTCTTTTATGTTGCAATTTCACAACGCACATAACACATGCATTGGGCATGTGCAGTGTGTGGTAGCGTCTCCGTTAGACTTGCCGCATGTTTTCGCAAGAAGTAAATAACATAATATTGTTGGTTGCGGAATGCGATGTAAACAAATAACGTCACGAATCATCCGATCGAGCGGATTATAAAAGCGTACTCGGCGAGCAATGAAACACTTTGACATCGAGCGGCGGACGGAACGGACTTGCTGTGTGATCGCTGTTGGGTGATATCAATTATCACTTACTTCAGTTCTAAACGCATTTCTTGATTAATTCAATGATTATTTAAAGGTGAAAGTGCATCTGTTATTTTTAAGTCTCGCTTCTGATTTCTAACAGTATAATAAATTTGTAACAGATCGATGTATGTATATAGGAGACATGTATTTTCGACAAAATAATGTGAAACGTCTTTATAAAAGCTAAACATTTAAATATGTTTTTCTGTCTGCCTGTATGTTTGTACGCACATCATCCCAAATATACTACACGAAATTGAATGCGGATTTCGCAGTAGTGTTGTTGCAATAGCGATAGTTTCGCTATCGATAGTTGACCTTGAAAAATAGTCGATAGCGCGAATAGTCCTATCGAAAATATCGAAATGCTGCAATACGATATCGATAGAATCGATAGTATCGACAAATTTCAATAGTATCGCCTAATTTTCACTATCGATAGTATCGAAAGTATCGTCAAGATTCGATAGTTTCGATAGGACTATCGATAGTATGACTGATTTTCAAGGCCACGATACTATCGATAGACTATCGCTATCGCAACAACACTATTTCGCAGTTGTATGTATTTATGGATGTCTAACTTAAAATGTGGTGCATGTTTCATCTTGATACGCCG
Organism: Catocala fraxini; assembly: GCA_930367265.1. Classification (NCBI taxonomy): domain Eukaryota; kingdom Metazoa; phylum Arthropoda; class Insecta; order Lepidoptera; family Erebidae; genus Catocala; species Catocala fraxini. Next base: position 20,462,800 of record OV884043.1, read on the forward strand.
CCTAGAAGTCGAGTATTATCTATGTATCTTAGCTATTTACTTGGTAAGAAAGAATAAAATAATATTTCCAAATGCCACCCAAATTGTTATTCCACCTTTACGTCATCCTAGCACATCGTCGAATTGACACGTGAGTTGGTAGTCATTACACTAACATCCAACGTTAAGTAAACAGATCATATGGCATAATGATTAATTGGCTCAGTGCCCACAGTAATGTCGGCATACAAACGGGCTCGTCCACTAATTTTAAATGCCATTAAGGCTTGTCCGTGTTCTATTTTTAAATACTAATTGTATCAATATTGATTGAACTGTCGTTACGGGGAAACGGAGTTTTTAATATATCTGTAGTTAGTGCTACCTAATAGAGCAGTTGACTCACATTGTTTTTTTGTTTAATTTAAATAGTTACATTATCCAAACTTTGAAATAAAAATAATTTTTACAATCGACTCAAAAGTTAATAAGATACAATCGTTTCAAATCTAGTAATAAGGGTAATTTTCTAATGACAGAAAAAGGATGCACGATACAAACGGTGTATAAGATAGCGAATCTTATATATTTTATTTACAATAATAATTATTACCTTATTTTGCAATTAATTTTGAAACTTAAAAAAAAAATGTTGTTGCTGTTTGCTCTTGGATGTAAAATATGTACAAAATCAACTTTTCAGGCATTTGGCTGTATTTGGTTTTGTAAATTTTACTTATTTTGACCCTATTGACCCAGTGGCTTATGTCTCTAGCTAGCGCGTGTATCAAGTCGTATAGATTTCATAATAAAACCCTTTTTGATAGACTGTACGACTATTACTGGGTACGTGCTTCTTCTTAGTATAAGGATTAGGCTTTAGCCCACCGAGCTGCTGAATGCTGTAAGTCGAAAAAATAGGTGAAACTTTTTTGACTCCATCGGAGAAATTCTTTAGATAGGCTAGATCAAAGAATGTTATGTTAGAAAATGAAGCAAAGATGTCCCAGGACCGTTGTAGGTTCAGAGATTCGTGATTCTGCCTATATCTTATTCTACAGGTGACGCTATATGTAGGGATGTCTAGAACTGCACATGAAGCCTGGCGTTGTAATCTTATGAGTCACATGAAACGAAAAAACCCGTTAGGCACCCCTATTGCTCACAAACAATGAGTAACGCACTCGCGCCCAGGATATTAATGTAGGTATGTAAGTAAACATTTACATAAAATACATTATATGCTGTTCCATGTAATTATCTAACTGCCTTGTGGCGCAGTGGGAGTTAATGCTGTTGCTGTGCATAGAGTCTCGGTTTCGATTCGCGAGTTAGGCATGGTGTTATTTGGTTTATTTCTGTCAAGAAATACTTAATAACATTATCGGCGTCTTCAACTGCCCGGTAGATGGCTTTACGTATTTCGTTTACGGATCCCATGTAATAACATAGGACCTAACACAACTGGTAAAATGAGAGTATAATGCACCTCTGCCCCCTTTAGGGATATATGTGTGATTATATGTACCTACCTATATAATAAATAATAATAATAATAATATTCTACCACATACACACAACACCATCTAGCCCAAACTAAGCAGAGCTTGTACTATGGTACTAGACAATGGATAAACATACATACATATATACTATTTTTTTGTAAATACGTACATATTATACATAGAAATACCCAGACCAAGACAAACATCCATGTTCATGCACACAAATATTTGACTTGTGCGGGAATCGAACCCGCGACCTCAGGCGTTGCAGTCGGTTACACTAACCACTACGCCATCGAGGCCGACGCCCTTAGCTTCACTCGCTCGGATACACACAATACTTTTTCTCTGGATGAGAAGTACAGTATGTCCTTTTCGGTACACCAAAAAACGAGTTAGCGAAATTTTATAATAATTGGTCAAGAAGTTAAGACTGCGCCGAGCGTAAGACAGATAATGACAGAGCTCGTGCGGCGCATATTCAAATCGACGCGCGGCCGGCATAGTAAAATTGTATGGAGGATTTGAAGTATTTTTTTTGATAAATATGTATCTTTATTGTCAACCAATGACTTAAATATTTGGGACGGACAAATTGTAATATAACTATTTATGTTTCGTTTAAGCTGTAAAATAGGATAGATTTCTACTGTTATAATCTAAAAATCACGTAATACGAGCTTACGTTTTTGCATTTTTCGTGCAAATTTACGTAATTTTAGAAGATTTGAAGATATTAGTTATTTTAAGTTTTTTACACGAAGTAATTGTAAACACATTCATTATTATGGTAAATGTATATTTTATATTTGTATTAAACAAAAGGTGTTGATTTTATTCACTTAACTGTGACCGCCTGTTTTGGCACATTTCGCTCGGCGAAATTTCTCACTTGTTTAAAATAAAAAAGTCTGTTACTTGGTGATAATATAGCTCTCTAATAGTGAAAGAATTTTAAAGTCGGTTGAGTAGTTTTTGAATTCAATTTTACAAACAAACAAAAAATCTAATATATATTTTTTATAATTTTACAGTATAGTAGTATTATGCGTAATATACTGTATGGCCTACGCCATACACACAAACTAAAATACGTAAAACGTATAATAACAGAGCATTAATTAATAAGACACTGGTGCATTGTGTGAGCCGATTCAACCAGATTATTGCCAATCAACGTCCAATCGTGATCCGTTATTGAAATTTACACTTATGACGATATACGATTACAGTACACGGCAATACCGTGTAACGGGAGATCTTTATTACTTTGTCAATAAACGAAATGAGATTTTGAATATATTCACACCTGTTTTACAGATAGGTAGGTAGAAACTATGCCTCTGATATTATCATGTATATTGTTACATTAGCATGAAAAATAGTTAAAATTCGATAATCCACTGTGAAGACTGTTTGATTGTTTTACTGAGATCTCAAGTTTGATGCCATAATATTATGCAAGTACAAGTATAAAATTTTATTATAATTCATTTTCTTTTTAAGGAGACATCTCCCCCTCCTCCTGGCGTAGGAATAATTCCAAAATCTCCTATATCGCTAAGTAGTTCATAAATAGTTGTTCTGAGACTGAGTGTATTATATGTATATATATATATATATATATATATATAAATCGTTTTTTTTTAAGTTTTTCTTGTCCCCCGCGACACAGAAATTATTCCTAGTGCGTATCTGTTTTTAAACCAAATTAAAACATCGTTCCTCTGCTGTCTTTCTGGACGAAGCTGTGGTGGTATGACTAACCGAATACTCTATGCGTCGGTCACTTACGCACAATAGCCGAATCGTGAGACTAAGTGCTGCAAACACACGTCCAACTAACTAACTATTTATGCCATAGGACCAACTCATAAAACATTATATCTATCTCCAAGATCTTTCATATTTGGAACATTTCAAACTGCTTGCTGAACAAAAAACTTTACAACGTAACAATACGCGTAACCTCACATGTTACTGTCGTGTTATTTTTACTTGCAACTCCAATTCTCCTCGCAGACATTTAAAACTATGATGCAACAAACTTATGTGTAATGCGGACAAACGAAGTTTTACAAGGAATCGTGAATATTGTCTAGCTGTCGGCAAAGACGGTGGCGCCACACCCGTCACCACGCATAAGTTAGTCGCTGTGCACAAGTGTTACAATTTGTGAAGCTTTAAAACTTCGAATCTGCATGCAAGTTTAAGCGTTGACATGGGTTTTATTTTTCCTTTTTGACGTAAAGAGGTTGAATAACTATCTTGGTTTCCTTTTACTTGTATAATATTATTTACTGACGGGTCTAAATTGCATTTAACTTAAAATAGGTTTGGTTTTCTGAAGTTTCGTGCGATTATGTTGTTCGTGATTCCGTTACAGTTATTTTAAAAACTGATATTTAAATAAATTATCCTTGAGTAGCCTAAACAAATTAATATCAATTATGGATGGAGCACTTGCGTGTGTATAAGCATAAACTTGTTGTACATAAGAGAAAATACAAGCACTAAATCATTTGTAGAAAATTATTTTAAAAGATCTATGTATTACTTACTGTCGCGCTGGTCCCGAACGAAATATTAATGTATTAACATTATGAGTGACAGATTTTAGCTGCCTATGTGTTTTATTAAAAACATGGCAGTGGTAAACATAAATTATACCCTAATTCTTTATTTATTTAAGAAATCAGGCCAATACATTTGTATGTACTAAACGTTTTCCGCATATGGTATTAAACAGTTAACGCCTATATCGATTTTGGGACCCTAAGGCATAGGCAACATGCTTTTTACACTATGTTTAAATACAGACTTATTAACCTATCAATATGTCATTAGAATACCAGACGTCATTCATACTTATTGTATCTTGCCGTCGGTGTGCTTCTGCGACGCTATAGGTTAAACTTGCTAGAATCCCTTTATTTCGGCAACAATTACGGTTACAGCAACAGTAAACTAACGAAGTTTACTCAAAGATAAGTTGCTACTGATAGCTACGTTAATTAGCAACAATAGATCGCCCCTATCACTTTGATATCTACTTATATTAGTTCGGTAAAGTTCAGCTAAACTTGAGACGGGCTTTGCTATACGTACAGACAATAGCACTGTAGGATTTACCGCCTTTCATGATGTTTAACGTAGATAATATCGTTGCACTGCCTCGGACGGCACGAGTTCGATCCCAAAGCACGCGACGTTTCGCAGTTATGTGCGTATTAAATAGTTAAATATCGCTCGCTTTAACGGTGAAGAATCATTGTGAAGAAACTAGCATGTCTAAGAGATTTCCATATTGTGTTTGAAAATATGTGAAGTCTGGTAATCCGCCATGGGCCAGCGTGGTGGACTATGGTTTAATCCTTTTCATACTGAAAAGACGCTACCCAGCAGAGGGACAGTTTAATACGGGGCTGATATTATTAATATCGGATTGACGACCCGATGGCGTAGTGGTTAGTGTAACTGACTGCCACGCCTGAGGTCGCGGGTTCGATTCCCGCACAAGTCAAACATTTGTGTGCATGAACATGAGTGTTTGTCTTGGTCTGGGTGTTTCTATGTATAATATGTACGTATTTACAAAAAAAAAAAGGATATATGTATGTTTATCCATTGTCTAGTACCCATAGTACAAGCTCTGCTTAGTTTGGGCTAGACGGTGTTGTGTGTATGTGGTAGAATATTATAAAAAATCTGTTTCCTAACTGTCCACTTGTAGACACTGGTCTCGATATAGAATGATTAGACCACGAGTGTACGGAACACAGTGGTTTAAGTGGTCGCTGCTACCATTGCGTCAAGTCTTATGAGTTACAGAACAAACTTAGGATCAAAGTATTCCGTCAAAGCAGAAGTTACTGATATAGCTCGTAAGCAAGCTCATGTGACCATTGGTTAGTTGAATCTGTTGGTGTACTGATAATTTTATATTATTATAATTAGATATTATTGCAATAGTTGGCGTGAATCAAAAGCAATCCAAAAGAGTGCGGGGTTCTTTTGAGAAGACTGGATATTATGGCAGAAATTTTAAAAGGCATATGTCGAGCCATGGACTGCATGGCTTATTCATTATAAGACTAATGTTTTGTTCGTATCGACTACTAATTCGTACAACCTTATTACACGTTAACCAAATTGCATGCAGTGGAAATAGTGAGTAGTTACCACTAGACACTATTTCCACTGCGTGCAATTTAGGGCTACCGCCCAGTCGGTCGAAATTTGACCGTATTTATATGAAATACATATAATATAAGGTTTCTGCTTTCTTTCTCCATATAAACATTAACTATGTCAAATCTCACGCTAATTCGTGGGTGAAATATGCTTAAATAATCACATGTATAGTTAATAGATATGAAGCAGTGTTCTTTCGCAGCTGAAAACCAAATAAAACGTCCATGCTTTTCGTATAATTGCGGTTTAGTTAGTTCTAAATCTTAAAAGAACCACTAGCACACAAATATATTCATAATATTTACAAGAAATGACTTTTCAATATATTACACACTATACAGGCATTTTATTTATCGCTTATCCAAAACCCGGCTTCACGACTGACAGTGACAGTGACAATTTAATCATACTGATGACACGCGAGTATTCGAAGCAATTCGGGCACATATTTTTATGCGCGCCTAGTAGCGACCCTTTTCAAGGCATGGCTGCGGTCATGCAGGTGCGGCTATATTGAAACAACACCTGTGCCAATATGCGAGCCTAGTACTCGGTCACTTGATTTATTTATTAGCTGTGTAGGTGATCTTTTTCCCGGATTTCTATGTTATTTCAAATATTTTCCGGATGATGGATGGTAGAGGTAGAGCTTGGATAATAAATAAAATATATTTGCTGCCGTATGAAATTGATCGAGCAAATCCGTAACATAAAAATATGCTTTATAACCAAAAATCCTGATGAAAACTTTTCAGACTTACAAGAGGAAAATAGCAGTGTAGAAAGAAGTGCAGAAGTAACAATTCTCAAAGTTACGAGTATCTGGTTGGGAAAAGGCTCGCGCTTTGATTTCATCATTCATGTACAAGATCTCAGAGACATAAATCGTTTTATTTTTTTACAGTGCAATATATAAAGGTACAGAAGTATACATATCCACTAGTTTGGAGATGAGCCAATCAATTATTTAATTTTTAATTTTTTTAAATTGATTGCCATTTCAGTTCCATCTTTCCGCTTACGAATAGACATACATACAATAGACATTAAAACAATATCAATGAGACTTGGGATAAAAGTTAATTTTAATATTAACGTGAATGATATTGGAGTATTTTTAAGTATCATGTCTGAACCTATATCAGACGCAGCAGTTGCCTTATATAAATTATAATAAATTATATTAGATAATAGATAATTTGTTGTTAAGTAGTAGGTTCTACTTAACTATGTAGCCAATAATCTTGGATGCTTTAAGTTGTGTGTAGTATTTGTAAGCCCGATGGGACTGACATAGTCAAAATGGCTCTAAGAACCTTAGAAACAAAGAAAAAAGAAAATGTCGTCATTGATACTATAACTCCTTCAATATACCCTAAGAAAAGTTCAGACTTGGTACAATCTCAGTAGTATTAAAAGTCTATTTAATCTTATAAGTCTATTGTCGGCCTCGATGGCGTAGTGATTAGTAACCGACTGCAACGCCTGAGGTCGCGGTTTCGATTGATGAACATGGATGTTTGTCTTGGTCTGGGTGTTTCTATGTATAATGTATATGTATTTGGAAAAAAAAGTATATATTATATGTATGTTTATCCATTGTCTAGTACCCATAGTACAATCTCTGCTTTTTTTAGGCTAGATGGTGTTGTGTGAATGTGATAGAATATTATATTATATTATTATATTTAAAGTAAGAAAAGTAACTATGCAAGCATATTGGCTTCACTTTCAAACTAGCGGGTAAGTCAACAATGTTCACCTTCACATTACATTTTACTGTAAAACACAGCTATGCTATATTGACATAGGTCTGGCGGTCCTGGAATCTGAGGCAACAAGCGATAGAGACCGTTAATAGAGCTTCGGAAGACAGTTATGACGCAATAAGAAACGATAACGGCAAAAAAATTGCTAGTTCTTATTATAATAATACATTTTAATATACTGGAATTTGTTTGCAAATTCTTTCGAGAGATTTTTGTTTAGAAACTGCTGTCACCTTACTAATAATTTGTATGTTGCGTTGGATGTTGCGTAAGAAATAAATAAACAAACTCACAATCACATTATAATATAAGTTACGATTGTACACTATCATTCTCTATCACGTAAATGAAATGTGTGAGCTGACTCTTCATAGTGTGGACTCTTTTTTAATATTCTACGATCCGTTGACCACTCAAATTGGTTTTCTTGTATCATCGAACCCACAATACTAGACGCAGTGACGAAGCAACCACTTAAACCATTAAGCCAAGTGCAGTCAGTAAGCTTAAGAACAGGACACAAAAAAAATACGTTTGAATATTTATGCACGAAATAATTGCATTATCTATACTAATATTATAATGCTGAAGAGTTTGTTTGTTTGTTTGGTTGAACGCGCTAATCTCAGGAACTACTGGTTTGAATTGGTAAATTATTTTAGTGCTAGATAGGTTATATAACATCATACTACGACCCACGGGGGTAGCAATCAGCGGGTGAAACTGTGGACACATCTAGTTTATAATATAAAGAAAATCTTATAGTTAGGTTTGGTTGGCCTGTGCCTACAGCGTGCAGCGATAGTAGCAGTGAGAAAGAGCCAGCTGACCAGCAATCTTTAAAATACGTATCCTGACTTAGGTATATAATATTACCTACTAGCGACCCGCCCCGGTTACGCACGGGTAAACTTAACAAATTATATAATTAAACCTTCCTCATGAACCACTCTGTCTATTGGCGAAAACCGCACGAAAATCCGTTCAGTAGTTTTTGAGTTTATCGCGGACAGACAGACAGACTCAGCGGGGGACTGTATTTTATAATAATATGTAGTGATGTAGTGATAAATGCGAATGTCAGTTTGTTTGTTACGCTTTCACGTCTTACTTACTCGACCGATCGTCATGAAATTTCGCATACAAGTTGTAAGGGAAACAGAAAACAACATACGTTTGTTTTATCCAGAAATTGTACTGTTACTCCTAACCTGGCTAGGCGAAGCCGCGGGCAATATCTAGTACAAAATAAAGATTCTACCTTGAGGTACAGTATCGATACTAGGATTTCATACGATTTACATTTAATTTCCTAGACGCCTTTATACGCACGTACCGAGGATAAAAATACCCGCCGGTATAAGGGTGTGCGCTCACCAGCGGTTATCACGCATGAGTGCTGATCAAACGCGATTATCTGGCGAAGCGTGCACGAGATGGCTCACCGAGCACACACCGACATCGCCTTTTAATGTGCACACGCCTTTAGTTCATATTTTTAATTTTCCAACTATACAGGTAGTTGTACGGAGTTTGTAATTTTTATGCTGTAATTGGCTCTCTCGCTTCTTTGACATCACGTTTGCACTAGCTTTTAGCCAATCATGAGGTACCTGGTTTATTTTTGTAGCGAAGAGGTATTAGATTTTAATGTTAGGATATTTTCAGTAGCAGTACGGAGTCTAGAATCCTATCCGGCTGTCTCTTGCTTTCCCAATAACGTAGGGTTAAGACACGGCTTTCGAAATACAGGCATGGTAATTTACATGGTTTTCCCCACCTATCCCTTCGATAATATCGAAGCATGTATGGTTTATAAACGTCTTTAAACGTTCGCAATTTGTACACATACATACATAGGTAAAAGATACCTTTTGTCCTTTTCTGTTCCCCTGACGTAGATCTGCAGAGAGCAGCAAAAATGCATATCCATGTCAAAACTAAAATGGTATAAGCCGGTAATTGACGCCATCTAACGGAAATTGATGCAAGAATTATTAAGTAGTTTATTTATATCGTAATAGATGGCGGTGCACTACTATGAAATAAAAAGAAGTCGATTTCTTAATAACTCAAACATTATTCTGTCTCTGTGTTTGAGTGTTTTTTCGGTTGAGATGATAATTTCTTATAAATTTTAACTATTTGCTAAAATGAGTATGCGTTCCAATATTTATAAAACAACGCTATCTAGTTCATTCATGTTTGTTTTAATTCGAGTGTTTACAGGATTTTGGACCTTAAGGTATCCATGCAATATTACAGGTAAATGTACATAGCGAAGGCGTGAAAGCGTAACAAACAAACAAACTCAGATTCGCATATATATTATTAATTAGTGTATGTATGCTTATATCATACTAGCTGTCACCCGCAGTTTTACTTACATATGACTATTGCTTAGCTGCCGTGGCACGTAGCGTGATGTTACTTCTGGATAATGTAGATTTGGTAAAACGATTATTAAAATCGATTCAGTAGTTTTTGAGTTTATACATTATAAACAAACATAAAAATCATTCCTCTTTCTAATATAAGTATAAATAAGTTAGTAGTTATTTTTTGCAGTTGTTATAATAATTGTTTCAATTTATCGTAAACCACAATACAGAATTTATTCACTAATAATATTTATAAATATACCAGTTATGACTAACAAAAAATGTAGAGCTGACTATAAAAAGACAGAACTTCGTTTTATGATTCTTATAGAAGGAAGGACGTATAAAACATCGTTCGGTGACGTTTTCTTGTTATAAAATATCAGTCGTTAAACCGAGTTAAGCTTTCGAGACGGTAAATCAATTCTGACTTAACGATGGCCACTAACTATAAGATAGAGAAATGTATAATAAAAAAACTATACATGCAATCCTGCCAACTGAATAAATGTAGAAGTTTGCAAAGATTTTGTCATATTTGTCACTCGTATTATCTATTTAAATAGAAATCTATTACCACATGTAATGACGGAGCATCAATTAAGAACGGCTCGACCGAATTGGCTGTTTTTTTTGTTGTGTTTGTTATTGTCATAACAAGGTATGTATGAACAAAAATTTGCGTAAAATCTGCGGGAAATGTCAAAAATGTAAATGGTATTTTTATATGAAAAATAATTAATTGTCGTTTTGATATTGAATTTAATTACGGGAAATGTATTTTGGATATATATACAGGTCAACGATTGTCGGATAATCTAGTATATCATATTTGTAAGTGATTGAATGGATTTGGGTGAAACTCAGCATACAGATTAAGACTACGCCGAGCGTAGGACAGATAATGACAGAGCTCGTGGGGCGCATATTCAAATCGGCGCGCGGCCGCCATAGTAAAATTGTATGGAGGATTTGAAGAGCTTTTTTTATTAAGTATGTATCTTTATTGTCCACCAATAACTTAAATATTTGGGACGGACAAATTGTAATATAGCTATTTATGTTTCGTTTAAGCTGTAAAATAGGATAGATTTCTACTGTTATAATCTAAAAATCACGTAACAGAAGCTTACGTTTTTGCATCTTTCGTGCAAATTTACGTAATTTTGTAGGCGAAAATATTATTTATTTTAAGTGTTTTACACGGAGTAATTGTAAACACATTAATGGTTATAGTAAATGTATATTTTATATTTGTATTAAACAAAATGTGTTGATTTTATTCAATTAACTGGGACCGCCTGTTTTGGCATATTTCGCTCGGCGCAGTCTTAACAAGGGTACCAAAAATGTATCCCTGTGCTTTCTCACCAAATAATAGACACTACAACGAAAAAATTCGCACATACATAGCTGAAATCCGTTTTACACTGCTCTTAAAAAGTATTAGCATCGGTTTGATTTTGCAGGACGAAAAAGGATAGAAAAATGATGTTTTTTACAATAACAATAATAAATAATTTCAGTCATATTATATAAGTACAACACCATAAATGCTGATTACTGATTTACATCTTAATAATAATAATTCGACATAACACCTATTCTTTAAATATTATGACACACGCATTGCCTTTTAGGGTACATAGAAACACTATTCGCTGCAGAAATACACCAATAAATTGCTTGGCATCTAGGATTGTGTCCATTGGATGGCAATAGACGTATCCCCCTATTATGTCTCAACTCAGCTAGCGGAATGTGGCTGTAATACTTTGGAAATGTATAATTATTAAATAACTTAAAAGTAAAATACTTATATTGTCGTAATGTCGTAAAAAAATACGTATATGTAAACTACTTTATACGAATTTTAAAGTGTTGTTTATTTGATAAGCACAATTTTTATTTAATATATTAATACCTAATGTCCTCCAGACAGAATTTCGGTCACGGCGGCCAATCTTAATTGAGACTAGCCATCTGCACAGGAGATATTATAGTGCACAAGTATGTGCGCAAAGACAAGTGCACTCTCTGTTCCCTAACCCTCATGATCTCACGGATAATCCGACACGACCGGAGAGAGATCAGACGCAAGACTAACGGCTTTACGTGCTTTCCGAGGATATAGGAGGTGCCTACACCGCCAACTTCCTAACTCCAGGGTCATATTGAGATTTCTTAACAGAAAAACCCAAAAACTTTCTGTTGACCCGATCCAGGATTCGAACCCGAGACCTCATGCACAGCAGTCACATTCACTACCGCTGCGCCACGGAGGCAGCATTTACTTAATATTAAAACTATTTACCTACTACTGTTAAATTTGACTACTATTTAAACGTATTTAAGTATATATTAAGTATATCTTGCGTAGAGAGCCTCGCTGATTTCAGCATGAATGGGCCGGCTCGACCGGGAAAGGACTACCCTCTCACAGAATATCGACATGAAATACCAGTATTCCTACTGTTGTGTTTCGTTCGGTAAGTGAGAGTGCCGGAGGCCCAATCAACCTCTTTCCCCCTTCCCGCTCCTTCTCCTTCCCACTTCCTTTCCTAAAGGGTCGGCCAAGCGCAAGTGATGCCTCTGGTGTTGCAGGCGTCCATAGACTTCGGTGACCACTTACCATCAGGTAAGTGTACGCTTGCTTACCACAATAGACGTATAAAAAAAAAATTGTTATTAAACTATTTAGATTTACTCTTATCCACACGTTAAGGTTATTTCACAGCACCCATGGCCATAGAGAGATTAGGTTGGTGGTTGTCTCGAAGTCTTGAAGTGTAGTTTCCAAAATACCCGAACATAATTTAAATATTTGTGCTCCTATTTACGCAGAAGGAGCTCAAAGTATCATGAAGTCTAGGTATGTTTTGCTCCCTCTTGGGTTTGACTATCAGAAACACTGTATCCCAAGCTGGTAAGAATATGACTAAAACTAAATCAAATAATCTGTATCACAAACAAACTACACACACTTGCGATACACGCAAGCGTATGTTTATAGGTTGTTATACTAAATAAGTGCCGCAGTTCCAATACTCGTTAAATCGAATTCGATTCCGCACATCGTGTGTAGACTGGATTAATTGAAAGGAAACCGATACTAAAATCATTTCGTGTGTCATTACAAAATTCAGTGCTTGCTCTACTATGCCTTAATCGAATACGCGTGAACTGAACATCGCTAATTCAATTAGTTTTGATAATATAGACAGCGTAAGGAAAGGAATAAGAAATTGTATATCCGTGAAGGAATTTTATTTTATTGGGGATATCAAACAGTTACACAATTATCTTAATCTAGAGTATTCACATCATATGTATGTATGTGTGTAATAGCTCACAACATTTTCCACGTTTTATCTACTTACAATTATTTATGAACTGAAAAATATACGAGTTAATGCGACATGAAGTTTACAGTATTATGTTAATCCCAAAGTTTCAAATTCTACAGACAGTGTTAGTTATTTTATTTTTACTTTTGTTTTGTAATACTAAACGACAAAATTTGCTATGCGACAAAGTAAAGGAATGAATGTAAGATTCATCTATGTATATGTGAGTATAAGGCTTAAGGGGGACTATTCTTAAGCTTATAATATGTAGTCTCGGTAGCGTACCGGTAGTAACGCGACTGCTGTAGGATTTGATTTTTGAATCCGGCTAAATGTTATCAGATTTTCAATCAAGATTCGCAGTACAGAAACCATGCTGTGGTTTCTGGAACTGTGCCCTGTACACGGCAATGGATTTTAATGAAATATGTTTGTAATACACAATAAACCTACCTATTCAGGGATATGGACGTAAAATTTCGGATGTATTTTTTTTTAAATATCATTTTCCGGACTAGGAATAATTCCTGTGTCGTGGGGACTTTACAAACATTCAATCAACGGACACAAAAAACACCCAAACTCGGAACAACCATTTGTGGATCACACAAAGTTTTGTCTAGTGTGGAATTCGAACCCCCAACACTCGCCGCAGTGGCAGCGGCGAGGCGATCACTTAAACCACTACGCCATTTCTGCTGTCTAATTATCTTTGTGATTATAAATTAAGAGATGTTGCGTTGGAACGTCCTAGAACTATCTATAAATCCTAAGCTCCAACAAAGTACGAGTTATGAAAAGATCCGGCGAAACGCAGGCTCTCCAATTAAAATTTTAATTTGCAATTAAAATTAAGCACGGCTGGCGCAGATGCCACCCGGTTCGAATCTACCGTAGAGCCAAAATTGTGTGATTGAAAAATAATTGATCCTAGTTAACTTCTTCAAAATAAAACAGCTATTCTTCTCTCTTAGCCTTTATTATTCCCAAGTCACTTGGGGTCGGCTTTTCTGGTCTAACCGGATTTGACTGGATATCAGTTTTTACACGGAGCGGCTGCCACCTGACCTCCGCAACCCGAAGGCTAACGATACCCTAAGGCTAGACCAGTGTTAGGATATTAGAGGGTACTGACTTTCCCAATAACGACTGCCATAGATGTTTATGGCAGCCGGGACCAACGGCTTAACGTGCTCTCCGAGGCACGGAGCAGGCGATAATTGTCAATCAATACGCACATAATTTCGAAAAGTCATATAACTTCCGAAAGTCAGAGGTGCGCGACGTGGGTTCGAACCCGGGACCCTCTGCATTGCAGTCTATTGGTCTCCCCAGTGAGCTATCGCTGCTCTATAAAAATAAAACAGCTATTATACTATATATTATATATACTATATATTAAGATTAAGAATGAATGAGTTACTTGTCAAATGTCTTCTTTATGCCGATGACCAAGTAATACTTGCGTCATCAGCAGAAGAGTTGCAGGCGATGGTAACTATTATGCATGGTGCTTTTGAGAGTAAAGGAATGAAAATAAATGTAAGCAAGACGAAAGTAATGGTATTTGAAAAGGAAGAATGCGTGACGATATGTAATATTATGATTGATGGAGAAAAAGTGGAGCAAGTGAAAGAGTTTGTATATTTGGGTACTTTGTTTACAAGGGATGGTAAACATGAGGGAGATATTGAAAGGAGAACGATTGCGGGAAACAAAGTGAATAGAGCTCTACGCGCTTTTATGAACAGCCGAAATGTTTCCGAAAAGGCACGTTTGGCTGTTCATAGAGGACTTTTAGTGCCCACACTTATGTATGGAAGTGAAAGTTGGGTATGGCAAAAGAAGCATGAGAGCAGAATAAATGCTGTAGAAATGAGAGCGCTGAGAAATATATGTGGTGTGACTCTGAAAGATAGAATAAGAAATAGTGTGATTAGAGAGAGATGCGGCATGAAAGTTGATATAGTGACAAGAATAGAAAAGGGTATGTTAAGCTGGTTTGGGCATGTAGAAAGAATGGACGAGGAAAGACTGACTAAGAAAGTTTATAGGGCTAGTGTGAATGGAACAGTCGCAAGAGGAAGACCTAGGCGAACGTTTCTTGATCAGATCGGAGGCGTTCTGGATAAAGGCCAGGTTAAGAGCACCTTGAACCGACGGGCGTGTATGAGGAATGTGATGAAAGTGAATGAAGCCAGAGAAATGTATCAGGATCGTAGCAAATGGAAATCCGTAGTCTCTGCCTATCCCTCTGGGAAACAGGCGTGAATCTATGTATGTATGTATGTATTATACTACATAATATGACTAATAATATTCTTCTTTTTATAAATAATTTTTTTTTATCATATGAGATATTAATCTCTTTTTTAATAAGTATGACCTTTATGTGGTATAAACAACGTTACACAATATTATTTACGATTAATTATATAATATATAATTTGAAGAAATTATGTATACGAATATGATGTGAAAATAAACGAGACAAAGAAAACGCGAAGACGGTTCTTGAATTGAAAGCTGTATAACAGACGGACGGACAAAGCTGTTGTATAAGAGTTTTTTTATCTCTAAAAACAGAAGCCGTATTTTTTTCTCTAAAAACAGAAGCAGAGTTGTGAAACAAAATTGTAATGACAATTGTCCAAACGTAATAGGAGCTCAGCAACGCGAGGCAGTGTCCGACCGTTCATGAAATTTATACGTTAATAATGCAAATGAATACCAGTCCGCTTTCATGTCGCCCTGGTACTTCTGCACGACTAGCTCTTGTATTACACGACACGATCGCTTTACCTGGCTTATAAACAAAATATTGAATTATCCGTTATTATTTGGTATTCAGTTATTTATTTACATTTATTTTTAAAGCCCACGAGAATATTATTGTACTTAGGAGGTCAATCGCTAGATTCAAAGATCCACGTCACGCCTTACTATTAGAAGTAAATGTATTTGGTCGCATCTCTACCTTTTGCAAGTAAATGTTCTTTAAATCGATTTCTTTATTTTAAATTTGTATACCATTTAAATTACAACACGACAGCATCTTAAGTCGTATTCAATACAAACATACACTCTTCTGTATATCCGCGAAGTGTACATCGCTAGCTATATTTTAGATCCAACGTAATACGCGAACCTATTGCCGTCCACCAGAAAGATTGCCATACTCAGTTCTGCTACTAAGAATTTCCTAACAGATAAATCTTATAACACTTTCTACAATCAGAGAATTAGACCCGGGAGCTTAAAGGTGCAAGCAAACATAAGCGCACATTTAGGTTTATGCTCAATAAGAATATTTTACTATAATCCAAAATTATAACGTCACCTGCCATTCTCAATATTACCCATAGATTAAACTATTTTATTATGCCGAGATTTGAGGCAAAGGAAACACATTTACATCCATATTAACAAATAGAACATGGCATGGAGGTTGAAATACAAACGTGTGGTAGCCTTTATTATGTTAATACGAAGTAAGATGCACTCACTACTCGCACTTTATCGTGTTTTGAGAGCTTATGTTAGACGAGTGCTTTCCACATATCTTCATTATGGAGTTGAGAGTTATTTGTGCATTGTATAGTATGTATTCATTTCTGTATTTCATTTAACACAGGATTTTGCCTGCGGCTTCACTTCTATCCCTCAGCATTAGTACTTATTTTTGGATAAAAAATAGTTAATTAATAATTTTTTGCTGCTTGAACATGAACATTACAAGTGTAATATTGTTAAGCAATAAATATGAGATTCTTTTAATTGAATTTTTTTTATAAATTGTCCGAATTAGGCGTGGCTTGCGCAAGCAAGAGTACCCGTTTTTGCCCGTATTTTCATCCCTTTGGGAAAATTATAAATATTGGTCCTACAATTCCGGGAGTCAAGACTTTTTAGGAAGTTGCCTCATCTTTAACCTATTTTTACATTTGAAAAATCTGAATTAGTTTTTGAGATATTTGCAAAAAACGAAACCCTTTTTTTTAGTTAATTGTCAATAACTTTTGCAATTTATCCAAGAGGAAATTGAATTTTTCAAAGATCATCTACGTTCCATTCCGATCGAATGACACCTCGTTAATATTTTTCCGAGACTGCTGGAAAAAGTTGACCACAAAAGCACTTCTAGACTAATAGATGCAGATGCGAAATTTAAAATCTTCACAAATTGTAATACTTTGGCGACTAACTAACTTACACATAGAGATGGGTATGGCGCCACTGTCTTTGCCGACAGCTAAACAATGTTCATGATTCGTTGTAATACCTCGTTTGTCCGCATTACAATATAAGTTTGTTGCATCATAGTTTTAAATGTCTGCGAGGAAAATAGGAGTTGCAAGTAACAGTAAAGACTAACATGTAAGGTTATTTCTATTGTTGAGTTATGATGTTTTCAGTTTAGTGAGCGGTTTTAAGTGTTTTGTAGCTTTAGTTCAATAGTAAATACATATCGCACTCTTAATAAAACAGAGACTTATATCAGTATTATGGATTAAACAAATTTGAACTCTATTGCAATGATTTAACACAAATATAATATTAGAATTTAACATATACAATTAGAGTTCAAATTGCCTTACTTACAAATTTCGAGTTAAGTCGCTGTTTTATTAAGAGTGCGAATTATGTTGACAAGTTTCATAACTCAGTACAGTTGCATAAAGAACTGTCTTAGGTATATCCAAGGTTAGTAATCAAGTAAGCTATATATTCGATATAGTACCTTAGTATAATAAGTATATATAACATATACATATATACTATATCGAAGGACCCAAGTGTAGATCATAAGTGGCAATTTGTAGGAGACTATACTGATACTACTCTCTCTAGATCTTCAGAAAGCGATAAACGTGAGGATAAGCATGTCATTCTAGTTGTTATGTCAAACATACTTAATATCTGAATAAGTTTTACGAGATATATGTATACGTACGAAATAACTTTTCCAAAAGAGCCTCTGAGTCGCCTGCAATTTTAAAAAGAAGTAATTAACAGACTCTATATAAATCCAGACGCAAAACAATAATTTGTATATCCCACAAATAATTCTTCCTTCGTGTAGGAATCGAACGTACACCGCACAGCGCACGGCAGCAGCAGTGAGACGACCGTTTGCTCTGCGCCATTCGTACAGATGTTGCGCTAAAAGTTTCCTAGAAGGCACAGGAAAATAAATATTCATTTTCAAACAAATCTTTTACAGGCAAACTTGTAAACGTTTTCTAAAAATGTAATCCATAAATAGCGTTCGGTTAACCCATAACCCCTTCTATGGAGGGTTGTTCCCTAGGGACGTTTCCAATTTGCCGATACCTATAAACTTTAACCATTTTGGATACACGCACGTAAAATGGTTTACCACAGATAAAAATAACAATCGATGTTATGACACGTATGAGACATTGATTTTATGGTCTGTGATTTTTAAAACGTATTAAAAAGTATAGGTTTTATCTTTTGGCCCCGACGGCAGAGAAGTATTAACTTCTTCTTTCCTAC
This sequence comes from Catocala fraxini, assembly GCA_930367265.1. Classification (NCBI taxonomy): domain Eukaryota; kingdom Metazoa; phylum Arthropoda; class Insecta; order Lepidoptera; family Erebidae; genus Catocala; species Catocala fraxini. Next base: position 20,481,495 of record OV884043.1, read on the forward strand.
CAAATTTTTTTAGTAGTGTATGATTACACTTCTCACAAAAATTAGGGGGGCAGATAATAATCCATACATATGTGTGTGAGAAGTGTATATGGTTTTAGCTACTAATTAAGCCCCACGTTATAGGGAGCAAAGCTATTGCCGTCTAGTAGGAAGAGTTCCAGAATCTGTCGTAGTACAGAGAATTTCTTATACAGAAACTGAAAATGCACTTTATCCGTCTTGGCAATCGAACACGAAACTTCTTGCACAGCAGTCACTATAGATCGTCGTCAGGTTTTGGCCACATTAATATAGTATAAGAAATGACTATTGGATCTTTCAACAGTTAGCAGTAAATTAGCTACGATTTTTTGCATCTACCTTGAGCTACTGTTGATACGCCACAACATTATGCCGATATATTTAGACGTGCATAAGTGTTACTTTGAATGAATGAATAAATAATAATAATATTCTACCACATACACACAACACAATCTAGCCCAAACTAAGCAGAGCTTGTACTATGGGTTCTAGACAATGGATAAACATACATATATACTTTTTTTTTTGTAAATACTTACATATTATACATAGAAACACCCAGACCAAGACAAACATCCATGTTCATGCACACAAATGTTTGACTTGTGCGGGAATCGAACCCGCGACCTCAGGCGTGGCAGTCGGTTACACTAACCACAACGCCATTGAGGCCGACAAATAAATATTATTATTATAAGCATTCACTTATAATGAGCGCTAGAATGCTCATTACAAGTGAATGCTCCAGTCTATCAGCACCATAAAAAAAGGAAATACGCATGAGGCTGTATGTCACCTTTGACATTTAATTTGCTTTTGACGCAACTCAAATATATTAATTAGTTACAGAACCCTCCGGAAGCCAAAGCTACGGCGCAGAACGTATTTCCTATAGATATGATGGGTATAAAATGGCGTTTTTGAATTGTATGTTTCATGAATATGAGTAAAGTGAGAATTTCTATAAGTAATGCCTCTACAGCCTAGTACATGAATTTGCGCCTACGTTGAAAGAGGGCGGCGTCGGGTTTGATACCCGGATCAAACGAAATGTTGTTAGGTATTTCTATATATACCCAACAATATTTTGTTTGATTCGGTTCACAACTTTGCTCTGCTAATGCTAATTTCTATTAACAGTAGTAGCGCATAGTTGTGTCCGGTAGAAATGAGCAAAACAGCACGTTTAACTTTTACAATATATTATGATTTTTTAAATTGTGTAATTATATTTACCACAACTAAAATCTTAAATTTCTTAAATAAAAGTTCTTAATAAGACAACTCCCGCACTAGGAATAACTCCTGCATTGCGAAAGACTTTGCAAACATTCAAACAGCGGACACAAAGAACATTCAGACTCGGAACAACCATTTGTGTGGATCACACAAATTTTTGTCGCGAGTGGGATTCGAACCTGCAACACTCAGCGCAGTAGTAGTGCCAGAAGTGTAACTTGATAACAAGAGGTCTCGGGTTCGAAGCCAAGGCGCGCCATCTCTGACTTTTCGAAGTTATATGCGTATTAAATAATTAATTATTGCTTGCTTTAACGGTGAAGGAAAACATCGTATCCATAATGTTCTCGAAGATATGTGAAGTCTGCCAACTCGTACTAGGCCAGCGTGTTGGACTATGGTTCAACCCTTCTCACAGAGGCTTCTCTCAGAGGCCTGTGCCCAGCTGTGGGACAATTTAATACAGGGCTGATATTATACATATATGTACATTATCAGCATAAACTCAGCCTAATGGTATACAGGTACTGCACTGTATAAACGCTTTCAATACCAGGAGAACAGTTGTCCACAAGAGGTAGCCAACCACGAGCTCAGAACACATAGTACTACAAAATAAGATTTCATAGCTTTTGACAAGTTTAGTCGTCAGCGTATCTCGCTGCAGATTTGATTGCTTTATGGACGTTTCCAATATGGACGCTGTTAGTGTGGAGAAACAGTTATATCGGCGATTAAACGCGTAGAATTGCATCGGAAACTATAAATACTAATGTTGTACCTTCATTATCGAAAACGAAACCCTGTTTTTTGAAAATCAACACCCTGTTACTGAGGACATGACCCTGTTTTTAGTCGCGATTTTGTACAGTAGCAGAATTGTTACGAATTGTGGAGCATTGCGGCATTTTAATGATTTTTTTTTAAATATTCCTTAATTGTTCTATCCCGCATTCGAGCACCACAATTTATAATTCGAATAACTGGCGAGTACTCTAATCACGACTTTACATAGTGATTAGACCGTAAAATTATATTAATTTTGCTCTAGCCGATATCGAAGTGTCTTTATTCTGTCTGCAAACTGCCGGTGCATAATATAAAGAAACTCCAGAATCAGTTCTCAGGCATTTATTTCCTTTAATAATTGTAACATAATTAGAATTTCTATTAATAGTTTACATAGTTATACAATATGCATACCTTATTTAATTCAATGCAATATCCGCCACGTAATTCATTTTTACTTCACAAACTTATCCGATTGCCACTCAATGCACGACTGCCCGTTATCATCAGGGGTTCTTCTCGTAGACCCGTACGGGGTCTCGGGGTAACCAGACCAGGCCGTGGGCCTGTCTTGGTGATGGTCGTCGCCACCTGCTAATACAGGCGGGTCACTGGGGTGGGCCCGTGTGGGTCCGTTGGTCAGTCCAGGTCGTCAGAGCCGGTGGGTAGCGCAGCTAGCGAGGTCCAGCCCGCACGGGTGAGTCCCCGCAGGCGACCAGCGTGCCAGCAGCGCTCGGGTCGTGTCCGATGGGTCCCTCCTGCGCTTGGCGAGGTCGAGCTCCTCGGGAAGAGTTTCCCGGGGAGCGCCCGTCAGCCAGCGTCAGGGGGAGCGTAAATGTTGGTCCGGTGGTGTTTGCCACGGAGACGAGGTCTCGCGGCAAGGCCATCCTGTCCGGCGGTCGCCGATGGTAAGGCGCAAGCTCCCGCAGATGGCGGGCATGCGATTCGCCAGCGCGCACGAACAGGTTGGTGCTCAGGCGTCTCACGAAGTCGTCCAAGCTCTCCATGCACAGGTCCCTGGAGATCGTCCTGTTCCGCACGAAGCGAGGGGCGTCGGCGATGGTGCGGAGCGCGAGCGACTGCTGCGCACGCAACCGACGGCGGTTGGTCTCAGAGGTGAGCGCGAACCAGGCCGGGGCAGCGTACGTGAGTCGGCTGCGGATGTACGCCTTATACACGCCGAGCTTTGCGCGGAGCGGCAGTCGGGACGATAGCACGGGTCGCAGGAGAGCGCGCGCGGTGCGCGTTTGGACGACTACATTGTTGACATGGGGCTTCATGGAGAGGGCTCGGTCGATGGTCACGCCGAGGTATTTTACCGTCGCGGACCACTCGATGTTCTCACCCATGAGCTTCAACTGTGGTAGGGCTATGCTGCCCATGGAGATCGCCTGAGTCTTCGCCACGTTGACCGTCAGTCTCCAGTCCTTCAGCCAGCTGGGAAGTGCGTCTAGGGTGCGCTGCATCTTGGTCACCGCGTGGATACCGTTCATTGATGTCGAGATGTAAGCGGCGTCGTCGGCGTACAGCGCGAGCTTGACACCGTCAGTGACGGGGATGTCGTCCGTGTACCAAGAGTAGCACACAGGAGAGAGGCAACTTCCCTGGGGCACACCGGCGTGAATGGGCCGCTCTGTAGACAGGGCGCTTTCAGCCGCCACTTGGAAGCGTCTGTCTTGCAGGAAGGTGGCCACGATCCTAACTACTCGACGGGGAGTAGTGGATGTGGACAGCTTGTACAGCAAGCCGGTGTGCCATACGCGATCGAACGCTTTCTCCATATCGAGGAATACTGCGACGATACGCTCGCGTTTGTTGCGAGCAACCGCGATGTCGTGCAGTACCCTCGCGAGCTGGTGGGTTGTGGAGTGTTCGGCGCGGAAGCCGAACTGTTCGTCGCGTGGCTGAAGGTGTGGCGTCATATGCAGCAGTAGCAGCTTCTCGAACAGCTTCGATGTCGTCGAGAGGAGCGTGATGGGTCGATAGCTTCCCGGCAGCAGGATGTTCTTCCCCGGCTTTGGAAGCATGATGACTTTGCCAAGTCGCCATGCGGAGGGAAAGTGTCCGGTACGGAGGATGCCATTGAAGAGGCGCGTCAGCGTTGCGATTGCTCGTGGAGGTAGGTGACGCAGAGCTTCGTTGGCTACCTGGTCAGGTCCGGGGGCTTTTCGGAGGGGCGTTCGGCGAATCATCCGCTGGACTTGGCCTGGGGAGACGACGATGGGATCCTCTGTCGGTGCTATCGGCTGTTCGAAGTAAAACTTCAGCTTCCTCTCGACCTCTGCTACATGCTGCATGTTCAGAGCAGGGTTGGGCTGGCACTGCGCTTCCAGGGAGTCGGCGAATATCTCCGCTCGGTCCTCGGCACGGTAACGTGGGGTTCCGTCACCGGCCAATAGCGGCCTAATCGGAGATGGCTTCCCGGAGAGTTGGCGGCACAGGCGGTGTATGCCCGACCAGTCTTCACTAGCGTGCTCGATGGTGCGTTGCCAGGATTCCGCCGCGTTTGTTGCCAACGCAGCAGAGATCTTCGCAGCCAGCGCGTTCAGCTGGGACTTCATGGTCGGACATCGGGAGCGCTGCCATTGCCGGCGCAGTTTTCTCTTCCTCTCGATCATCGCCAGGATGAGGGCAGGGAGCTGGAAAGGCCTCCTTGCGGTCACGGCGTCGAGTTTCGACTTTCGAAGCGCGGATTGTAGGGCCGCGCTGAGATCCGTCGCAAGCCTTTCGACGTCGGCAAGTGTCTCCACAGGGAAGGATGGCGAGTGCTCAGCCATGTAGTCGGCGAAGACCCGCCAATCTTGGCGTGATCGAGGGGGTAATTGGATCGCCTGCGGGATGTCATCCAGAGTCAGACACACCGGTTGGTGATCTGAGATGAGGTGGTCGTCCAGGACGTCTAAATATACAGCCGCGTCGATGCCGCGGACGGCGGCTATATCTATGACGTCCGGTGTGTGGGCTGCACAGTATGGGTAGTGCGTCGGGACCTCTGGTCCTAAAACCTCGTATCTGTGTCGGTCTGCATCATCCAGGAGGCGGCGGCCATCTGGACAAATGGTATTGGAGTTCCACGCCGTGTGCTTCGCATTGAAGTCACCGGCGACGATCGTGGGTAGTGGCGAGTCCATCAATCTATGGACATCAGCTACTATGAGTCGCTGTCGCGGCGGCTTATAGAACGCGTACACACGGGTGGGCTGGCATCCGATGCAGATCTCTACGCCGAGGGCGTACGCGGACTGTAGAGCTGGTACTGGCAGCGCTTGGTGGACGACTCTCCTCTTGACCAGGACTGCTAGGCCCCTGTAAGCAGTCCCTGTAAATCCCTGAAAATGGATATACTGTAACCGCGTTTTTGTTTAATACCTCGAGTTTAAAAATTATGTTACATTTTAATGATTTTCTGAATTCATCGGACTAGCAAGTACTTGTACCCGCATGTACCCGGGCTAGAAATGATATATATCATAGCCGATATCTATTAGCTTTTAAATTTTAGTCATCTTAGCCTGCGCACTTGAGTGCAACTTTGTCATTTTGTCTGTTTTTCAGAATACGAAGTCTCTGTCTCAAAAATGGAGTTTCTGGATGAATGACAGAAACATCCCAAAGAAAACCGTAATAGTAGACTATATAATTTTCTAGCGATAAAACATGATCTTGCAAATATCACGGAAGCATCTGTGAGGGAAATCAAAATGACAATTGGAAGATTGTCATCCAAATGCGCAGAAAAATGGGAAAGTTCTGGGAAGCGCCGCGATCGCTTCCTGACTAAGAATTCTGAGTGGTTGTACATTATCTCATATATCAGGCGTTTCAACATACAAATATTTTTGAGATAAGATATCCACGACAAAAATACTAAATATTAACCCAATTTAAGCAGTAAAGTAAATCTTTAAATCGGGCTTTGCGATCGAGCCTAAAATTTCAGGAATTCACCAAAAATAAATTGTTATAAAACATTATTTGAGCGAAATGTTTATCATATATGGATAGAACGATCTCCATAAAAGTATGCGCTCCTAGTATATTCTCGTTATTCGAAATATAAATAAAGTTGTTCCATCTGCGCACTCATTAATCACACGAAGTGCCTCTCTCTCAGTACTCCATAAGACAAATGCGTACATTTTTCTCAAGTGGACAAGTAAGTTGGCTTCGTATTGTTTCCTTCACTACAACCGCAATTAATTCTCTTAATGCCATGTTGCCTTAGTACAACGATGTCTGTTCCTAGACTTCGTCGACTTATTTTTATTTCATTGCATTTAATTAACTTCTGTGAAATTATTATTTTGCAGGAATTATACAAAGCCTGTTTTACATTCAAGCACATTTTTATTTAACTTCTTTAATTAAAAATTCTATTTAGAAAACGGTAGCAGTCTGCTTTCCAGGCTAAAAAAAGTTAAAACAAAACGTACCTTGCTTAATTCTGATTTCATTAAATACAAACAAATAGAAAGTACAGGTGAATAAAGGTATTTATTATTAAAGCAAGATAAAAGAACAAATTAGAAATGCCTGGATCAATCTTAAGATTCTTAAACAAGACTACTCAATCAATTAGCTTTTTCCAGTTCACTGCATAGGTCTCTAACACTTTGCGCCACACAACTAACAACTTGTAGATAAATAGTTACAGAGGTAGAACGCTTTTTTAACCTTAAAACCCAGCTCATCTCAGGAACAAAGCACATCGTTTTGGTTGCAATTTTCTGCAAAGTGGAACTTCTCTAGTCGGGCTGCTCCAAATTGACTGAAATTTTACACTAAAGCGACACCGCTAGTGTGCTCTAGCATTATTAATATTCTAAAATGATTTACCACTCAACATTCTTTATTATATTTCATCTAGCAAAGCTGTAATTAATATAACTTTAATTAATTGGTGATTTCAAAGAGCGGCTGTGAGTTACTTGCAGGTCTCTCCACATAGGCTAAACCTAACCAAAATATCGCTTTAGTAACTTAGTAAACTCACAAACACTAAAACTACTTAAATAAAACCGTAACCACGATCGATGCAAGTCGGTCAAAATGTCGGGTATTTATTACCTTTTAAATATTTCATCACTAGTGACTCCCGTTACCTTTTATTGTATTGTGTATGTGTTCAAATCGCTTAACTCTACAAACGTTTCAATGAATTAAATCTCTGAATTTAATATTGATTACTTACAAATATATTAATTTTCTAATGTTCTAAATTATACTATAAATTATAACATAATAAATATATTTAATTGTTCAATCATGATCATGACATTCTATATTTTTTTCTGTAATTATATTTACAAGCAAAGATAAAAACAGAATTGTACAACTTGATATTTGGTATTATGATCGTACTCTGTTCTGTGTGCCAAAATTAAGTAAATAAAAGGATATTCGACTTTAAATCACATAAGTTATTTTTTTATAAAACTTAAATCGCAACTTGATGGATTTACACGGTACTTTTTCCTATCACGTTGTTGAAAATGTAACATCGCCGCGAATGCTGAACACGCTACCATTAAACATTTTAGTCGACTGTTTAACGCTTTTTTAACCGCATATACATAATGAGACCAGAGCCAACAGATATCTCTCGCATTTCCGTCCGGAAATGAAATCGTTGGCATTGTAGCGGTTACGCACCCTTTCAGTCGCCAGCCTTTGACGCTGGAAAAAGTCAATGTACCTAGTTGAATGAGCTGGCAACAATGTACGAGTTTTAAAACGTTTGTAGAATATGTTGAAAACTCTTTTAGAACTGCTTTTATATTATATTTTTTGGACAATGGTTTATGGTTTAAGATATTGATTCTCATTAAGAATTACAACAATTCACTTAAAATCGGAACATAACTAGTACAAAATAATATTACTAGCAAACACTAATGTTATAAGCAGTAGTAAGAAATAATATTTAAATGACACTTTTATCATCGATCTACACACTCGGGCGTAGATGGTCATTAATAGACATGAGACATAAATAACGACAAAACAAGACAGGCAGTGTCATTACTTTTTCGATTAGTAAATTATCAATAACAGCACCGTGTTGGGAAATATCTCGCTAGGCGGAAAAAGTTTTACCCCGTTGTACTTGGGACTTAAACAATATTAAAGATAATATTACGACAGCCAAGTTATTGATCGAAGCGGTAATAATATTGCAGAAGGTAGTGCTGCTTATCACAGCACGCATTGTTAGAAGGCTCCTGACTTTTGAGTCTTAACTACCGTCAGCTTTAAAACCCTGTTTCCAATGTCGGTAGCTCCTTAAACGTTTATTTATATTTTAAATAGGATTTTTATTTTTGTTGAATTTGTATATTTTAAACTTCAAATAAAGGTTAAGGATAAACGTTCTTAGACCGTCGCGATTTGTAAACATACATACTACATAACGAGTCTCACTCGCGATTAAGTAGGTATTTAACAGGTAATATTGCAAATGGCCCGACAACGTTTCGACCCACTTGCCTCGATCGTGGTCACGCGTTATTGATCGTTACGATCGATCGGTATTTATTATCTTTTAAATACTTAATCACGAGTAAGACCCGTTATATAGTATTATATTAAGTAAAAGATTAGAATAATAATGAGAAACAAGTTTAAAATTATAAGCACAGTAACAGACACAGCAGCTAACATTCACATTATTTTATTAAGAGTGTCTGTCACTTTGTTCCCTTTGCATAAATTTAAGAGGCGCTAAAGACAAGAAAAATTGGAAAATGGAGGGCGAAAGCCTTTGCCCTCCAAAACAAAATAGGTTCATAAATAATCATTCGTTTCTTGGTTACTTTGGACGTTTCATTATCATCCTCAGATTTATTACAGGCAGTTAATTCACGCTTTTTATTCTCTTTTCGAACTATTGACAAAGTAAGTCTCATAAAATATTTTTCGTGTTACAAGCTATTGTGTTGGTAAAGATAAAGATAATTTATTTTGCAAATATGGGCACAATACATGTTGTTAAATATAAATATAACCAGAGTCAGCCATAATTATTTAAAAACAGAGAAAATAATTTAAAACAAATTTTATTTTTATTTATTCGAAAATAATTAGTGATGTCTGCCAAGCTGCAATGGCTGGCCCATGGTGGACTATGGCCTTACCCTTCTTACACTGAAAAGAGGCCCGTGCCCAGCAGTGGGACATTTTATTAACGAGTCAAACAATGCGTTTTATTTTTCAGTTAAGTATTCTGTAATTTTATGTTTGGCTTTTACGTGCTAAATAGTTAGAAAGCTTTTTTATAAATAATGGCAAGTTAATGGTTAGTTCATTCCAACTCGTGGGTATTTTATTATAGATGCAAGATGCCATGCAAGAACACATTAGTGTTGTATTAGCAGTATGCGGATAAACTAAAATGCTATAAAGTAATTGGGAAGAGAGGTACCCGCCACGCACCCTCGAATGGCCAACTCCTACAGTTTCAATAGGAAAAGGTTATCAATACTGAATTCCTCTGGATAGGGGCAGCCACGTCATGAAATCAGCGCCATGCAACTTCAAGACCGTTTGGCAACGAATTCGTTGCCGTTGGTATTGTCAACATTTTTCTATTGCAATAGTTGGGGTGGGCAATCCCAAGGTGCGTGGCGGGTTCCTCTCCTCCCAATAACTTTATGACAATAGAATGCCGCCAAGTATCGCTAAATTCGATTCAATATAAAACTACTATTTAACTTAATATTGTCACATATTTACTATATATACATTAATTTTTTTAGCTCTGTTACTGTCTCGTAGGTCCAATGGTTTAAGCTTGGGCCCACTCTTAGGAGCTTGTGAAGTCTCAAGGTATATTTCCGAGACAAACTAAGTAATTCAGTACTTTTGTGTTAGAAAATTATCTTTAGCAGCACGAAGTCTGGATCTTATTCCCGGTTGACGGCAAAATGCCCGCACCGTATACGTGGAATCTACGACTATACTTGATGAAATGTGGATGTTACATATCTGCCTATCCTTTCCGTATTATAAGCGTGATACTATGCATATTTGTGTACCTATTTTTATTATTTACGAGATTTCGCCCCCGGTTTTGCTCGCGTAAATGTAGGATGGGTTACATTAGATTAGTCACCCGGTTATCATCACTGCGGCGACTGCCGCGATGTTGTTGTAGACACGGCGCTGCACACATTAGCGGATTGCCCTGCCTGGGCTTCTCAGCGCCGTGAGCTGGTCGCGGCAGTGGATCGGTTAATCTCTCGCTCCCGGCCATGGTTCAGTCTATGGTCCGGAGCGAGAGGTCGTGGAACGCCTTCGCCTCCTTCTGTGAGAAAGTAATTTCCATCAAGGAGGCGGCAGAGCGGGAGAGGGAGCGCCTGAACCCTCTCCGCAATCGCAGAACCGGGTGCCAGAGGGCGCGAGACTATCTCCAGCCACCCTGAGGTATGACCTGGGGGTGATGAGCTTTGTGGGCCATCAGATCAGCACCAGGTCCGAGAGGCGGCGTGCGTGTTCCCACGCGCGCCTCTGTGTCGTGTGTCCGTCCCCCTCAAGGGGACAGCAGGGTTAAAATTTAGAAGTGATCATAGTAGAGGTCTAGTCGTGCAGTGGCCTACCGTTTCATACGGCGCGGTTGGCCGAAACCTCGGCGGGGTCGCGATTGCATGTGAAAGCGGTTCACGCGGCCCCGCTGATGCGGTTTTGTCGAGAAACACCGTGGTGGGTTTAGTCGGTATTACCGGGATGTCGCACACCATCTCGCCCCCGGTGAGTCCGACATAACCTCACCGTCGCGCCGCGGAGAGGCGACAAACAAAGCATTCGACCACGTAAAAAAAATTTGATGACGACTGCGCCGGAGAGGGTCAGCGAGGAGGTTGTTCTCCCTGACCCTCTCCGCGGTCTCCTTCTGCACCATGCCAGCTTCGCAGAAGGAGACCACTGCCTGCCACGACCTCTCGCCGCCGAGCATGGCGTTGATCACGCTCGGCAGGGAGAGATCTCCGCCTATTATGGCTGAAAGCCGCCTCCAGCGTGTGAAGCGCCGTGTCTTCCGGCGCCCCACACTCGTGGCAGACCAGGGTCGCCTCCCGTCTCGCGATCTGGTGCAAATACTTTCCGAAGCATCCGAGCCCGGAAAGCACCTGCACCAGTCGGAAGATCAGCGACCCGAATCGCCGCCCTATCCACCCCCGGAGCACCGGGCGAATGGCCTCCATCGTCCACAAGCCTGGCGCCGGTGGAGCCAGGTCCTCCGTCCACCGCCTCAATAGGGCGGCCCGCGCCTGTCGCCGCATGCGTGCGACCTCCTCCCACCCCGGGGGCTCCCCGCGGGACCTCCTCGCTGCCAAGAAATGGTAAACTTCGGCGAATATCTCCGTTTGTAGCTCCCAAGGGGGGTCACTGGCCAGCACGCACGCCGCCGTCCAGGACACCATCCGGTAACCGCGTATGGCCCTCGTCGTGACGACCCGCTGCGGACGTCGCAGCAGGGTCTTATTGTCGCGACTAAGGGCGTCCGCCCAGACCGGTGCCCCGTAAAGGGCCATACTCCGGATCACTCCGGAGTACAGTCGGCGACAAGTGGCACTCGGGCCACCCACGTTGGGCAGCAGCCTCCCCAGGGCGGCCGCCGCTCCCAGGACTCTTGGGGCCAGCTGGGTGAAGTGTGCCCCAATGTATCCTATGTCCTTTTTTTTTTTTTTTTTTTGACCCAGGAAAATCCTTTATGGATACCCCCTCCCCCGGGGGGGGGGAGGGTGGTTATGTGAGACTCTCCGCCCCTGAAGGGGGTCGGTATACACACTAAAAACCTGGGGTGAGCAGTCCCTCCGCCAACGGAGTGGGGCGGGATGGGGTCGCGTTAGCAATCACCATCCCGCCCTGGCGGTTGGCCCGGCTGATGGTGACCGGGCCTCAGCACCTATGGAGGGAAGGCCTTGCTCACCAAGACCATCCCCCAGACGTGTGGGGCCGTGCAAGCTGGTAGAGAGTCCCCCGACTCTGTACCAGTGACCCCACTATACAGGAGCGAAAAGGCGGGCAAATCGCCTCCTTCTCGCTCCCGTCCGTCTGCGCCGGAGAGGGTCAGCGAGGAGGTTGTTCTCCCTGACCCTCTCCGCGGTCTCCTTCTGCGCTATGACAGCTTCGCAGAAGGAGACCACTGCCTGCCACGACCTCTCGCCGCCGAGCATGGCGTTGATCACGCTCGGCAGGGAGAGATCTCCGCCTATTATGGCCGAAAGCGTGTGCCGCTGCGGCCCCCACGCGGCACACGCCTCCAGCGTGTGAAGCGCCGTGTCTTCCGGCGCTCCACACTCGTGGCAGGCCGGGGTCGCCTCCCGTCTCGCGATCTGGTGCAAATACTTTCCGAAGCATCCGTGCCCGGAAAGCACCTGCACCAGTCGGAAGGTCAGCGACCCGAATCGCCGCCCTATCCACCCCCGGAGGACCGGGCGAATGGCCTCCACCGTCCACTGGCCCGGGGCCGGTGGAGCCAGGTCCTCCGTCCATCGCCTCAATAGGGCGACCCGCGCCTGTAATGTACCCTATGTCCTAGCATAACGCTGTCAACGTGTATGCGACATTTAATGATAATTTGTTGAGTATTTAAGGCGTGGAATAATAGTGTCAGTGCTATGTCACTCATGTTCGTTGTGTATGGCATTTTAATGTTCATTCCGTGCGTAACTACTGGCTACGGCACACTGTCCGTACATATGATTATGACTTTGTATCCCTAAAGATACCTCTTTAGAGATTATAATGCACGCATGCTCTCTTTATACTACATTTTTACATCATTTAGTTTTATAGGGTTTCTTACAAGATTCTTCCCAGGTTAGTTCTTTATTTTAAACAGGCTTTCAATAAACAAGTATTCCATATTTGATTGTTCTATAATATTAACATGTATCTGATAAACACATGGGATCTGGTTAAAAAAAGCGGTAGTATTGCATCTACTGCTGCTATTGCTAAAGCTATGGCATTTTTCTAAATATTCTTTTACTAGATTTCCCGCGGCTTCGCTCGCGTAAATGTTATATGATCGGTCAAGTAGTTAAGGCGTAAAAGCGTAACAAACAAACAAACTCACATACGCATTTATAAAATTGGCTACTTCCCATTTGGTAAACTTCCCATTTCGTAAACCTCAAACTGTACCTACTAAAAAGTTGCGTTTGGTAAACATTTCGTTACTTCATACATTTAATCCCATTTGGTAAACTTTGTTAGTATTGTTATTTTTGTACGGTACAGTCAGTGTCAAATTAGTATTAAATTAGAGATGTATATATTTTTAAATGCTTCAGTCTTGAGATAGTATCTCGACCATCAAAAAGAATGGCTGATCAAGAAGAAGTAAAAAAAACGTATTAAAGTCTGTAAAAATACCACGATGCTACTAAAAATACCACGTGCTTTTCCCGCAAAAGAAGCACCGAGCGGGTTCTCAGGTAGGGATTTATTGTCCTTACCATCGTTTTAAACAAAAGGTGTGAATGAGATAGACATAAGTAAGTATACGTAAATTATATCTATTACCGGGTTTAACTTATCAGTTCACTCGTTTTATGCATAGTGCAAGGTCGTTGCAATGTCGGGTGAGGGATCTTCTAGTGGTGCAGTGAATTTAAAAATTATTAATAGTACACGAGGCGGTGAAATTTTATTACGCGCTGGGCATCAATATTATAAACAGAAAAATAATAAGGACTCAAGTTGGTGGCGCTGTGTTAATAGAAAAGATGGATGTTCAGCAAGTGTAACTTTGAATTCAAATCGAAGCCATGTATTAAGAGAAAATGCTCACTGCAGATCTTGTATTCCGAATTTTGAAAAAAATGAAGTGAAAGTAGCCATCGAAAAATGTAAACAAACTATATGTGAAGATCTGAAGCCGATTCCAGCTACATACAGGAAATGTACTAAAAAGCTGAAAGATAATGGTTATGAAATTATTAAAGAATTACCAAATTTTGACAAAGTTAAAAGCAGATTGTATAGACACAGAAATAGACAACTAGGAATCACAAAATCTCAGCACTCTAACTCTACAGAAATCGTGATTCCTGACCGTTTTAAAGACAATTTATTGTTTGATGAGATTGACGGTGAAAATAGAATGATTGTGTTTGGTTCAAAGAGTGCAATTGCACATTTAAATGACGTCCGTCACTACTTTGTGGACGGAACGTTCAAATGTTGTGCAAAGCCGTTTCTTCAACTATACGTTGTACACGGAGACATAGGAAGTACAGAAACTGGGACAAATATTGTACCATTTTTTTATGCAGTGTTGACAAACAAAGAAGAAACTACATATGAAAGACTGTTTTACAAACTAAAATTTCATTTACCAGAGTGGACAGCCGATATTATTACCTTGGATTTCGAAAAAGCTCCAATAAATGCAATTAAAAAGACATTTCCAAACATAATTGTTAAGGGGTGTTTTGTTCACTTTGGCAGAGCGCTATTAAGAAAGGCAAAATCTCTTGGCTTATTACAACATGAAGAATCTCACTATCACGTCAAACTATGTATGGCTCTGGCACATTTACCAAAAGAAGACATAAACGATGGATGGCTATACGTTATGAGTCAAAGGTAAATTAATTTTGCAGTATTGAAATGAACGCGTTTAGTTCTGGATATTTCTTCTACCGCCATTTTCTACAGCCATTTTTATGCGTTAGAAACTAGGTAATATATGGTTTTTCGTATCATAATCTTCAACGAATTAATTCTGTTACAGTTTTGAAGAAAAAGCTATAACTGAATTCAATGATTACTTTGTGGATCAGTGGTTGGAAAATGAAGATATGATGAATATTTGGTGCTGCTACGCACAAAGACACCGCACTACAAACCTCATGGAATCTTGGAATTGGAGTTTCAATAGTGAAATTGGAAAAAGGCCATCAATTCTTTTATTTTTCGAAACGATATCAGGCAATATTAAACATTATGAAAATCTTCTGAAAAGGTACATATTTTTGTTTCAATGACCTGTATTTTTAGGCGACACATATGATAAAAATTATACATTATTACTTTAATTAATCATAACAATTTTTTACAGCTTTTATAATAATGGAGAAAGTATATCAAAACGAAGAAAAAAATCTATCCAAAATGATATACGAATTAACAATATTCTCGGCGATTACAAAAGTGGAAAAATATCATTGGAAAATTGTTTGAACGAATTATCAAGAATTGCTTGTATCACTTTATAATTTATTTATTGATTTTTAACTTTGTAGTGTAGGTAGTAAATTTTTTATGTTAATATTCCAAATCTGTGATTATATTTTATAGTTGATTTTGTGTGTAATTTTTAATGTTAATGTACCAAATCTGTGATTATTATTTGTTTTTATATTTAAAAGTTGATTTTGCATGTATTTTTTATGTTATTGTACCAAATCTGTGATTATTATTTGTTTTTATATTTAAAAGTTGATTTTGCATGTATTTTTTATGTTATTGTACCAAATCTGTGATTATTATTTGTTTTTATATTTAAAAGTTGATTTTGCATGTATTTTTTATGTTATTGTACCAAATCTGTGATTATTATTGTTTTTATATTTTATAATTGATTTAGTATGTACAGTGTAAACTCTATATAGCGACACTGAAGGGACTGTGCATTTTATGGCGTTATAGAGAGTTGTCGTTAAATGGAGAGAAGAAACATCAGAATTAGAAAAAGAAAAAGTTTATTTCCGACTATTGTTAGTACATAGTTATGTGCATAAAAAAGAATGTTATTTGAACGCTATTGCGTATAGTCTGTTATTTTTGTCTGACGTCTTTTGCTGCACCAGTAATTTTGTTGTATTTTTTTACTTATTTTATTCATATCTAGCAATATTGAGGCATCTTGGTTATAAAGGAAGTATTGAATATGATAAGGTATAGATAATCCATGACTCCTACTTATGAGTCATGGTCAACAACAGTCTACACGTACAAGCAATCCCAATTTGTAAACAAAAGAACTAATTTCTTAGAAAGTTCGGTATGCATGATGCCGACAGTCGAGTTTATTGCGGGCTAGGATAATAAAGCGACAATAGATCGTACACAGCTGCGCAGTTTTTAATAATTTTAGCAACTTAAAAAGTACTTTTTATTACTCAATTGTTGTCGTTATTGAGAGTGGGTGTAATGCTATGTAGAGTGAAACATTGTATGAAAGACAAGCTAAACCAACCAAAGCCAATTGATTTCGACGCTTAAGGGAGTTTGTCGTTAAATAGAGTGACGTTACATGGAGTTTACACTGTATTTTTTTACGTTAACGTACCAAATCAGTGACTGTTTATTTTTATATTTTATAAGTAGTTGATTTCGTATGTATTTTTTTATGTTAATGTACATTAACATAAAAAGATAGTACCAAATCTGTGATTATTGTTTTTTTATATAAGTTGATTTCGCATCTAGATTGACTTATGTTATTAAAAAAATAAAACTTGTCATCGAAATAGTCAAATCGAACTGTGATTTTTCTTAAATTTTTTGAAAGTTATTTGTACACCCCACTTTTTATTTCTGTTTTTAAATATCAATATGTGTAAATGGCATACGTACACATAATCCGACTATTGTACCTGTGATTAAAAATATTTAACAAAATAAATGACAATGTTATCATTAGTTTCGTTTTTCTTTTTTTACTTGACTGTACCCATTTCATCTGAAAGTTTACCAAATGGGATATAACACAAAAAATTATTGAAATGTTTTCGAAATGGGACTAAATGTATGAAATGTATAATGTTTACCAAACGCAACTTTTTAGTAGGTACAGTTTGAGGTTTACGAAATGGGAAGTTTACCAAATGGGAAGTAGCCATAAAATTAGTTAGGATTTTCATTTAACAGCATTTTACGGCTTTTATCGCGGTTTATTTTAAATGGATTGTGCCGTTATTCAGTTCAGTGCCTGAGAACTTTATAACTGACAAATGCAATAGCATTTTGCCCAACATGGAAATCAAATCCGAGGCCACATGCGTAGCGGTCGCTTATCTACCGCATCGCCATTGGTCACCCAATTTACCTATTTATTATTAGGACGATTTATTTGAATTGAATCCTTTGTTTGATTGTAATCGATAAAGTAAAACTACTGGACCAATTTAAATCATTATTTTACCATTAACAAGCTACTTTATCCAGAAATAACATCACGGTACGAGTCGTGGAAGCAGAGCAGTAATTACAAACGTGGGTTTGCAGCAGGTTTGCTAGCAGCAGCATTACAGCTAGTAAATAATAATAATTAACGTGTCACCTGACGTTAAATGCCTGACTGCTGTCTGCTAGACACCTAGATTATTTATAGGCCATGATGCGCCATAACCATAATTTCTTGGAAGCCATTGTTTGTTCTAATCACTGCATCTGTTATGTCAAATAACATCGATATATTTATATGGTCATCATACTAATAACTCATGTCCGTTAGCTGTCGAGTAAATGGTCCTACAAACTAATATATTTTACGATATGACATACATACAGATGGATTTTGGCTAGTTGGTAGGCAGAGGCATAAGTTAGACACACATAGTACGTACTACACGTAGTGGATTAACTAGTTGTCTCGCCACTGCCATTGCGCCGAGTAGGTTTGAATCCCACACGGTACAAAAATTTGCGTAACCCATAAATGGATGTTCCGAGTCTGGATCTTCTTTGTGTCCGTTATTTTAATGTTTGTTAAGTCGCCCGCAATACAATTTGACAACAAATTACACCTCAAACAAATTCTAGAGCGGGCGTAGATACTTTAAAATATAATTTAAAGTTTAACAGGGCACGAATATCTAGTAATAATGATCAGCGTTTCACTTTCATCGATAATATTGAAGACATTTTACCCGTCTCCCCTCACTTCTCAAGAAAAGCGTAACAACTCAAAGAAGTGCGTGTAGGGTGCCTTCTACTAAAGTGCGTCATTAGGTGCCGTTCTCTTTAGGCACGTAATATACCTTTCAGGCGACATGAAACTGATGTAGGGGAGCCGAGGGCTCGCTTATGACGTCACTCGTATCGGTCAACAGCCCCATCAAACAAATGCTACGAAAAAAAATACATCGGACTTTCGAATAGAAGTACCAGGCGCACATAATTGATAGAAAGTCGATAAATGTTCACGGGTATGTCAATACAGTTGTTTCACAGAAAATATCTTAATATAGAACTGTTGTTTTGAATTTTCACAATATTATGTCACCTTTTAATAATGTAATGCAGTGACGAATGTCATATATCTAAAATCTTCTCCCTTAGTCTTTATTATTCACAAGTCACTTGGGGTCGGCTTTTCTGGTCTAACCAGATTTGACTGGATATCAGTTTTTACACGGAGCGGCTGCCACCTGACCTCCGCAACCCGAAGGCTAACGATACCCTAAGGCTAGACCAGTGTCAGGATATTAGAGGGTACTGACTTTCCCAATAACGACTGCCATAGATGGTCATGGCAGCCGGGACCGACGGCTTAACGTGCTCTCCGAGGCACGGAGCAGGCGATAATTGTCAATCAATACGCACATAATTTCGAAAAGTCATATAACTTCCGAAATTCAGAGGTGCGCGACGTGGGTTCGAACCCGAGACCCTCTGCATTGCAGTCTGTTGGACTCCCCACTGAGCTATCGCTGCTATATTTAAAATATATGTATAAAATAATAATTGCCATTCAACATGGCAATGCAAAATCACAGTCGTCTGGTAGTCTTCTGGGCACATTACCAGAGGACTGTGATGCGGAGGAATTCTATGACGCCTATTAGAGGATTATAGTCGTGGTATTTCTTTTATATAATATTTTAGGTATTGAAATTAAACTACTATATCCGGATTTTATCGCGTTGTTTATTTGACACTACATTACATAATTTTGAAAATTTGTTACACTGCTATTACTATGAAACTTTACTATTTTTTAAGCTACCGAAACGTCGGGGAAAGTGTAAAATTAAATCAAATCTAAATAGTTTTAATAACAATATAATTAGCTTAAAAATTAGTAAAGTTTAATAGTAATAGTAGTGTAACAAATTTTCAAAATTATGTAATATAGTGTCAAATAAACACCGCGATAAAATCTGTATATAGTAGTTTAATTTCAATGAATAATATTCGCGTAAACAGAAGACAATATTATATTTTAGGTAGGTATAAGTTAGTTTTTAATAATTGTGTAAAATTAAAATATTCAAAATAATCAATATTTATCATTGAGTAATTCATTCAGACAAAATATCAAAAGCCCACTCTCGGGGTCTGTCAAAGAGCAATGGAACGTAGTATTTTGGGAGTCAGACTTATAGACCGCATCAGAAATTCAATACCACGTTCCAAGACTTAAATTGCGGATGTAGGCCACTCAGCTGCCAAATTAAAGTGGAATTGGGCAGGCCACGTTAGTCGTATGCCAGGAGAGTTATGGGCGGGAACAACCACACAGTGGTTGCCAAGTAACGGGAAGCGACAACGAGGCCGGCCCAGGAGGAGATGGCGAGACGAGCTCGATGCCTTTAAATGGGATTGGCAACTCATAACAAGCGAACTCACAGCATATATATGTAACAATTAAGTGAAAAATTTAGATTATGGAGTTCTAATATACATGCCACTAAGAGCTAACACAGCATTCACAGTTGAGACAACCAAATTATGCTAAATGATTACAAACAATGTTCATAGAATAGACCTTAACTACAAATTAATATTGGCTTGCGCTAGTATGAATCAGCATTTTTGAGAAATATTATTACCTACCTGTGTTTCACAGCCATAGTTCGTAACCGGATGCGAACGAAAAAGCCAATTATTTAGTGAAGAGATTGGTACAGTCACCCTCAATTAAATGTATGCGGAAGAAAGTTCCATTGCAATGTCTATTACCAATATACAAAATATTGTATACATAATCTATATTAATAATATGAAGAGGAAAGGTTAGATTTTTTGTTTGTTTGTGTGTTTGTTTGTTTGTAAGGATTTAACTCACAAACTAAAAAACCGATCGAAAAAATTCTGTCTCCATTTGAATGCTCTATTGTCACGGAGTAACATAGTCAATCATTTATTTTAAAAAAGTAGGTACTGTTACGGACTTAACACGACCATCTTTTACGCGAGCAAAGCCGTGTGCAAAAGCTAGTAAATGAGAATATAATAGTATTTTTTTATTTTATCTGCACCAATTAGATCATGCTTTACAGTAGGCCTGTGCTTATAGACCTCCAGGCCCCCACATTTCATATATTGTGGTAAACGTTGATATTTACTGTAACTTTTTAATTGTAAGTCCTAACCTATGTAAAATTTCACAACTTTGTATGCCTCTAATAATCCAAAACTTTGTACACCTATTGTTTAGTAATGAAGTAAATATACCTACGCATACAATATTTTGGCACTTTGAACGTAGACATTTCAGGAACTCTTAATAACAAAATAAAAATAATATTTTGGCATATTGGATTTTAATTAAACTTTTCCTGTATACATTTTTTGTAGGTGACTGTACTTTTAAGAGCGAACCGACTCATATGATCACAAAATAATTGGCAATCGCGTCAACAACTTACCAATCAAACGAATTGTATGTTTATTTTACACTTAAATGCCACAAAAACATGTCTACCAATGATTTGGTTAACCTATTGAATCACAGCGGCACACCGACGATCATACACAGTAGGTAGAAATTTAACTAATTTGTACGGATTTCATCTCGACTTTTATTAAGAATTATTGCATAATTTTGAAAATATTACACTAGTACTGAACCTTTACTACTAGTTAAGGTATTTAAAATTATTTAAACTATTTAAATTTACATTGTCCCTGACGTTTCGGTTGCTTTTCAGCAGACATGTTCACGGGGAGACTAAGATGGTGGTTGTCTCAATGTGTGTCCTGAAGTTTGTCAGTAGGTTTTAATAACATTCCAACAATTGACAGGTAAAGAGGTAATACTGATGAATAAGAACTCCAAGTATTGGTAGAAGTTTGGTAACTTTATGCAAAACTATTGTCTATACATTTACAGAGGCAGCGGATCTATGCAACTGTAAGATTTTGCCGCCGTAACGAGCGCGCTACTATCGTGTTTAAACTCGAATCATTCTCGCGTGAATACATAAGTAGTGTTATTTCGTAAAATCTTCCCATTGAAATTACTTATGATTCGTAGAAATAGCTCTATTTATGCAGTAGAGCGAACGATTGCGCATTGCGTTTGGACTAGAAACTAAACTAGGAATCAGATTCGAGTCGAGTGACGACGACGAGAGCCGAAATATTCGAATTCGAATAGACACTGCTGTCAATTTGAGGGTATTGCAGAAATAAGTAAAGTTCGGACCGAATTTATGTCAAGGCGGCGCACAAGCGTGCTGGCCAACCTAAGTGCACTCTCTATTCCCCAACTTTTGTTGTTTGTGTTTTGTTGTCCGATTGGATGGCAATACGACACGACCGGGGGGCGATCAAGATCGACGACTTTATGTGCTTTGCCAAGGAAAAGAATAAAAGTATGATGGATGAACGTGGTGTGATAACCTTCAACTCAAAGGGAGGACCCTCGAACAGGCAGGTTGATCGGACCTTATGGCCCGCAGCCTTACGGTTGATGTCAGCAACTTACATAAGTAATATCTCGCTATGTAAACTTCGTTTGTGCGGTTCAGGATTGTACAGCACCACCTATTGTCATATGGCGTACCTTCTTGGTCTGTGTCAAGTTGTTACAGTATATTTGCGCTTGGACTGTTTAGCAAGACTGTTTATGCAAGCATCTTTAGGTGTCTAATAGTAGAAAGCTATCGTGTTCCTTACGTTATGATTATTATGATAACTGACGAGATCACATTTGAATTATATAACGAATATTATAAATGCGAATCTGTTTGTTAGCTACGCTTTCACGCCTTAACTACTCGACCGATCATCATGAAATTTCGCATACACGTTGTCAGAGCTACGCTACACAAAAGCGCTTATTAATAGACTATATGATTCCGTACACAATACTGCGGTGCGACGCCGCATTGCATAATCAACCTCACATCGCAATTTGATGAGATGCGCCTAGCCATACGCAATAATTTTTATTTACGCATAAGGTTTTATTTTAAAACATAATATATTCCAAGGAGATTTTGAATGACGATTCAAGACAAAATAATTTGATAGGGTGCTAGTAAAATAAGAAATTGCGGAACAGAACAGATAAAAATAATATTAATATGTTTAAAGGTTTTAAAAAAAGGTTATAAAAGGTTTTTTAAAGGTTTATCGTTCTGATAGCACATCACATACAAACCACAATACAAAAGCTATTCAACTTTTGTCAGTTGGCAGAGGTGTATTACATCCAATTCTTCGCCAGGTCTCATACTTGGCGAAAACTAAAGGTCCACATCGCGAGCATATTTCCAGACGCCATGCTGTTACTGAAAACAATTTCTTCACAATTAATTGATAGGTTCAGGCAAAGGGTTAATCCCATGCGAAGATACCTGCAAGAAACTTTTGGCCACACTTTCAAATAATATATAATCATTTCCGTATTTTACGACCTAGATCAACAAAATGTTAAATTTTGAAGCCATTTCTCTGTTACTTTTAAATCGTACGAAAACCTAGTTAAATATTAGTAAAAATGGCGTGCCCCATTACTGCCTTCCAAGCACTTCTATTACCAAAATCGCCATAAACATTCAGTTTAAAGCTTAATCTTAGTTTTCTTGTTATAAATAGTCTCTAAAGCCGCTTTAAGTGACAAGAGAAACAACTTGGAAAGAAAATTAGTGAACAAACAGACGCTAGTGATACTCAGTATTGGCTTTAATATTCTACCACATTCACACAACACCATCTAGCCCAAACTAAGCAGAGCTTGTACTATGGGTACTAGACAATGGATAAACATACATACATACATATATACTTTTTTTTTTGTAAATACATACATATTATACATAGAAACACCCAGACCAAGACAAACATCCATGTTCATGCACACAAATGCTTAACTTGTGCGGGAATCGAACCCGCGACCTCAGGCGTGGCAGTCAGTTACACTAACCACTACGCCATCGAGGCGTCGTTTTTTTTTTTAATATTATACTATGTATGTTATGTTATTGTGCTTGTTAATAGTGGTTCTATGCCGGTCAGATTAATACAGTCGTAATTAATGCTAGTTCTAAGACATACTCTCTAAGGCGAACCCTGAAGGGATATCTGTGCGTAATATCCCTTCAGGGTAGAGCAACTGTATCACACAATAACAGCAGTTATGTGTAGATTCGTTGCTGCGCATTTCCTGCGATATATGACGATTATAACTACCTAAAATAGTTGAAAGGTTTATTCGTGAGCGAAAAGGTAGCATGGTGTACAGAGATCGCATGTTCGAATCAAAAAGACAAATCGTAAAGCATGGTTTCACTTTTACCTCAAAGTGTCAAAGTCAAAAACTTATGTAAATGTCTAACAATTCTTGGATACGTCAATTAACTGATATATTAATACCAAACCTCGTTCATAATTTACGTTGTAATACTAATAATATGTGATTATTGACATCAAGCAAATTTTCGGTTGTGGAACTATTACTGACTGTGTCAGTTAGGTAACACTGCTTAATCCAGATATATAACCCAAGGTCGCACTACGGAACAAATTTAAACAGAAAAGCTACTTTTCCTAACCTCAAGAACTTAAATATTTAATACAGTTTGTGATCTGTGTCCTATATTATTTTCAAAATATAATTTATATAAAGTACTATTATTTTCGCCCGTATTGTAGCAATTACCTAGCGACGGCAATACTAACATGCTAAGACTCTACGTCGTAGACGATGGCATCTACGAAGTAGAGTATTGTGAATCTCTCAATATAATATAGTGTAGAACACCATAATATAATTGTAAGAATACCTAACCTTTCGGTCTAAGCTATAATGCTTGTATTAGAAGTGGGTTCACGTCAATAGTAGTTCATTGTCTAGTACCCATAGTACAAGCTCTGTTTAGTTTGGGCTAGATGGTGTTATGTGTATGTAATAGAATATTATTATTTATTATTATTATTATATTAATAGTGCAATGGCAGTACCAACTTGCATCAATCATGGTCACGGATTGACTGCTGTAGTTGGTATTTATATCCTTAAATACTTACCGATGCAATTAGAAACCGTTGCTAATAGTATATTAAGTAATTCGTCTGCACGTATGTATAGCAGTTGAAATGGTCACCTTATCGCTGCCGCCGCGCCGAGTGTTTGATCACTAAACGAGACAAGCATTTTTGTAATCCACAAGTAGTTGTTTGAATCTCAGTATTCATTGTGTTAATTATTCAACTGTTTGTAAAGTCGGCCGTGAAAAAGAGGATCCAGATTCGGATCAACTGTCACTCGGAGCACACAATTTTTTATCCAGTGTGGGTTTTGAACCCACTTGGCGCAGTGACAGTTGCTAGGCAACAACTAAAATGCCATTTATGCAGTCAAAACGCCATCGAGTCAATTTACCAGACAAATATAAAAATACAAATTGTCTAGTCTTTTCTATATTATGATAAGCTTCACTGACCTACTCAGATACCGCCTACCCTTCAGAAAAAAAATTATTTGTACTATATTTTATTCTTGTTAATCGCAACCCACACAAATAACTCTACCCTTAATAACTTACGAACGAATCTCATACGCAAACATTTATACGTAAATAAACAACTGTGGGGTATATAACCCCATGCCCATCGTAAATTCAGTTAGCCGAATAAATAACCAGACTCCGAACAAATGTGTCCCGTCGATTCCTCCATCTTATATCCCAGCTTGGCAATATTTATACGATTTGGTAGCGCACGTACATACACTGATATGGTAGCCGATTAGGGTATGTATCTAGAATAATAACATACAGAATGACGTAAAATTGTATTTGAAATGGCGTGTCATTGAATTATGAATGTGTAGGTTAGTTCAGACTGTTGGTATGTTCGTAAATGTTTGGCGATACATAGTCTCACGTTTCACTCCCCAAAAGAATATGCACAGGTCTATAGCACCCACATCTCGCTAGTAAAGGTAAGGTCCCACGAAACAAGGATGAGGTTATTGTTACTAAAAAATATTGACTGAAAATAACACTCGCCGATCCAGCTATCGTACTCGAGCCCTTGTTCTAATTTTTTTTATACATTACAGCAGTTGCAATATATCTAATACAGCAGCGACGCAGACGTTGCCATTCTGAAAGCTATCCGATACGTAATAATTAATAATATAAGTATATTTATAGTCATACCCAGCCAATATAAACTATCCCACTATACCCGGGATTATTCTCATTATGAGAAGAGTTAGGTCACATCAGGTCCACGCTCGCGCAGTGCGGATTGGAAGACTTCACACATCTTCCAGAACTTTATATAGAATTCACAGATTTGCAGGTTTCCTCACAATATTTTCCTTCACCGTTTAATCGGTATATAACTTCGGCAAGTCAATGGTGGGTGCCTTGAGATTGAACTCGAGACCTCTGCGTAGCAGTCCAATGGTCTCCCATTAAGCTATCGCTGCTCTACCATTATAATAATTATTATATTAATTAATCTTAATACAACTACTCAAGTGAACTTATACGAATATAATTTTGGATCAACACAAGCAGAATGCTACTATTCTGTATTATCTACACACAATAACCATTTCTGCTTCGAACAATACTCAGATGCAATCTTATATCTGGAAGAACATTTTAATTAACTCCTTTCTTAAGAGAAACAATACAGTGTTGTGTATGAGTGGGTATCCTGACACCACTGATTGTGATTCCAATATATGTATTGCTAGTGGAAAGCCGTTGGACTACTACGCAGTGGTCGCGAGTTTGATCTTAAGGCACGCATCTCTGACTTTTCGAAGTTAACTATTGCTTGCTATAACGGTTAAGGAAAACATCGTGAGGAAATGTAGGTTCCCTCGCGATGTTTTTCTTTACCGTTACTTTCTTACCGTCTGAGAGTTCTACATAATGTTCTAAATAATGTGTGAAGTCTGCAAACCCGCATAAGGCTAGCGTGGTAGACTAAAGTCTTACTCTTTGATGACGATCCGTTGAGTAGTTAGTTAGGACATGGAAGCGTTACAAACAAACCAACAACGAAACTCATATTGGCATTTATAATGATAGTTAGGATTCACTATTTCTCGGGTTTTACTAAACGTAATCAGATGAAACAGCTTCACCGGTAAATTTAATTCCAAGCTATTAATCTGTGAAAACAGTATCAAAATCCGTTCAGTGTTTTTTATGTCATGCTGAAACAAACAAACAGACAGCTAAATAAATCTTCTAAAATATTGTTTTTTTATTAGACCTCTCGAAATAATTATGTTCCAATTAGTTTTAAAGATTGCAAATATCTTTAAAACTAATTGGAACACGACTATTTTAGTCTTTACCGTTTTAGAATGCAATCTTGAATGAAACAAGAAGCAACATCACACAGGCGACTATGATCCGACATTTTATCGAGAATACAGCGAGTATGCCCAACTCTAGTTCCTCGTTTGAATCTATGTCGAGTAGGCATCCACTCCTGCGGCCCTCAGCCGCTCTCGTGCAACGATACTATTCGAATGGCCGACCAAAGAGCGCGCAGCTTTGTTCTGCGTTTTTTAGAGCGAACTGTTTCATTTATGTATTTTTGAATTGCGAATTTTAAGAACGCGTAGTAGGCTGACCTAATGCTTTTGATGCGATCTCTGTTTATTTTATGTTATCCTGGTAGCTCTTGGATTAATTATTTGATATAAAACTAACCAAATTAAGTCAGCCTACTTACCATTTTGTCTTTTATAGCATAACTAGCTGTTCCGCGCAACTTCTTCTACTTAATATAAGAGATTTTCCCCCGGTTTTGCAAAATTTTTCATTGCTGCTCTCTCCTATTAGTCGTAGCGTGATGTTATATAGCCTATAGCTTTCCTCGATAAATGGGCTACCTAATACTAAAAGAATTTTCAATTCGAACCAGTAGTTCCTGAGATTAGCGCGTTCAACCAAACAAACAAACAAACTCTTTAGCTTTATAATATTAGTATAGATTTATTTTTGTATGGGATATATACATAGTCTTAAGCCTCTATCTTCAAATGGGTAAATGAAAGTATATTTCGCCAGCTATGCTTTTATTATTGGGTATCGGGCACAAATCCAGACTTCTGCTACTCCTCCTACTCCTGGGAATTTCTTGATAGAAAACTCAATAACAGTGCCCGAGACGGTAATCAAAGACACGTCATACACAGCGGCGCATTTACTATCGGTGCATCACCGAGGCAGTGGTAGTGAATTTTTTGGACAGGTAGGTACTTCTAATATCTTTAATAAATTAGAAAGATGAATTCGTTAGGATATATCACAGAACCAAGGACTTAATAAGACTAGCATTATACTAGAGAAGATCTGCTCTACTTGCTATATTTGTTGTCATATAGTTGTCACTGACATCTCAGTGACAACTACATTGGTGCATCTACGAGTTGGTTAAAAGGTGACATTTGCATTGTCGATTTGATAAGAATTTGTAGTGTTCGGCGCTGATAATATTATTATTACTCTGGTTTCTAGTAAAAAGGTGATACGTTAAATACTAAATACCGCATACTGAAGGCTCCACTCCGCTCGCTAAAGCAATAATATCTAATAGTTAATCCATGGCTCCATCCATAGTGTTTCATAATCGAAAAGTAATAAAATTTCTAGATAAGACCTACTCAGACTCAGGCCATTTCACATGGACATTAGACAAAAAATAATAAACCTTTTATTGACAGTTTAGCCAATCCTTTTGAAGTTCTGGAAACCATACATACTTCAGAAACAAAAGATGGTTTTATTTGGCTCGGCTAGGCTTAAATAGACTTGAGCATTTCATCTACATTTAACAAGCGTTCTGTATGTTCTACGTAATGAGACGTACATCCCATTCCAACGGCGCAATTTTATAACACAGCTATAAATATTTTAGTACGTACTTACGGCTTTAGTATCAACTTTACTAAAATTATAGTGTTAGTGTTCTATATCTAAACTGCTACATTGCTTGGAACTCTTTAAATATATAATAATAATATCAGCTCTGTATTAAACTGTCTTGCTGGGCGTGGGCCTCTTCTCAGTTTAAGAAGGGTTAGGCCATAGTCCACCACGCTCGCCCAAAGCGGGTTGGCAGACTTCACATAACTTCAAGAACTTTATGGAGAACTCTCAGATAGGCAGGTTACTTAACGATGTTTTTTCTTCACTGTTAAAGCAAACGATAATGTACAATTAAATTGAATACGCGCTTTGGGATCGAACTCGAGATCTCTGCATGACAGTCGAACGGACTTCCACTATAATATCGCTGCTTTAAAAGATAAGTAGGTTCAAACCGTAGTCCATTATGCTGGCCCAGTGTGGGTTGGTATACTTCACACATTTTATAAAACATTATAATATGTATCTTATGTGGGGGCCAGTCAGTGCAGACCGGCGACACTGGGACCCAGTGGGATCTTTTGTGTGGACACTCTCCCAATAACAACTGCCATAGATGTTCATGGCAGCCGGGACCGACGGCTTAACGTACTCTCCGAGGCACGGAGCAGGCGATAATTGTCAATCAATACGCACATAATTTCGAAAAGTCATATAACTTCCGAAAGTCAGAGGTGCGCGACGTGGGAAACATTATAATATACTCAAGTTGCCTCACTTTGTTTAATTTACATACAGTTAATCTAAATGATACATGACTATTTATTGTATCATGAGATCGAATACTGGACTCACGCCTAGTAGCACAAAGGTCTTCCCGCTAGACAAGCGTTTACCTATACGTTTATACCTACGTTCATTCACATTCATTTAATGATTTACACATCTATATAGACACATGCCTATCTTCGAAATTGTAGACAATAATATATTACGCCCACATTTCGCCACCAAATCCTACGTAATAGCGGGCAAGAATATTACCATCTATAAAAGCGGTCAAAAGCATTTTTAATAAACCTCAAATGCCTAAAACTTTAAATTATCCTAGAAACTCTAAAGCTACATTCTTACATTTTAAATGAATAATTCAACTTCGGTATATAAAACTAGGAACTAAATGTTACTAGTCGTGAGTCCGGTTTAGTACTCCGGACATTGCTCTCTACGGGCCTACAGAAACACTACACTCGGACCGACACTAGCCGGCCAGCAGGAAATTGCACTTTTGCAATAACTCCATCGCTCTATACAAAGAGCATGTATACTGAACAATACTATTGTTGAAGCCGCTATCTGAATAAAAGCTTTTCTGTGTTGCTACTTTAAAAATACGAGTGCTTTTGTTAAAGTAATTGACGTTTTATTTGTATTTGGTACTTGTAATACAAGTGATTTAAAAAATAATGACGGATGAAAATTAACTGCTGATATTTTACGTAGAGTAACGAAGATTGCTTCGGTGGCAGCGAATGCGACTTCTGTGCTAAAGTCTCAAGTTTGATTCCCGAGTCGGGAGAGATGTTATTGGGATATACAGTCAAGAAATTTTTAATAACGTCACGTAGTTTTGAACTATTCCTGGTAGACGGAAATAGGCTCATGATATCATAGCTCTCAGTGGCACTGGAATCTTGTACTGCTAGTCTTATTAAAATGCAAGCAAAGATTGAAAACATTATCTATTTATCTTATGTGGGGGCCAGTCAGTGCAGACCGGCGACACTTCGACCCAGTGGGATCTTTTGTGTCGACACTCTCCCAATAACGAATGCCATAGATGTTCATGGCAGCCGGGACCGACGGCTTAACGTGCTCTCCGAGGCACGGAGCAGGCGATAATTGTCAATCAATACGCACATAATTTCGAAAAGTCATATAACTTCCGAAAGTCAGAGGTGCGCGACGTGGGTTCGAACCCGAGACCCTCTGCATTGCAGTCTGTTGGTCTCCCCACTGAGCTATCGCTGCTTAAACATTAACATGTCCTCACCGTATATAGATTGCACAAAAAAGTGTCCACACCAAGAAGAGTCAGCTCACACATTAGACAGAACAGTGGTGTTCAATTTTCAAGACGAGTTAGCGTAACCCTTACTTAATATTACAAATTCGAAAGTAACTCTGTCTGTCTGTCTGTTACCTTATCACGGCTAAACCACTCAACCGATATAGATGAAATTTGGTACAGAGATACTTTAAAACCTGGAAAAAACATAAGCTACTTTTTATTGATGTAGGTACTACGCGGGCGGAGCCGCGCGCAAAAGCTAGTGATACTATATTTATTACTCAAATGTAATTTAGGCATTTTGCGTTAGAAAACAACTTAACGTCCAGAACGGCGACGCATCTATAATAAAAATATTTGACTAACTAAACTTTGTTTATCTTGCTGTAGATAGCTTCACGAAAAGTATCAAATACAACAACGATGGGTACGTGATCCCGAGAAATTTAACCATGGGAAGGATGGGCCCTTCCATAATATCTTCCGCCATAGAACCAATTGCGGGGAACAAGTCACTGAGGCTTAACGCATACGGTTTCAAATGTGAATGGGACGGCTATGGGACTGTAAATGATGCTTTAATAACATGACAATATGTGGATTTCTTCGAGTTTAAATACATAGTATAAAACTGTAGTCGGCACGCGCAAGTTCGTCAGCTCCACATAAGAGAATTTGCCCCGTTTTTGCAACATTTTTTATTGCTGCTCCGCTCCTATTCGTCGTAGCGTAATGTTATATAGCTTTTAGTCTTCCTCAATAAATGGGCTATCCAACACTAAAAGAACTTTCCAATTCGAATCAGTAGTTTCTGAGATAAGCGCGTTCAACCAAACAAACAAACTCTTCAGCT